>CM061531.1:182648430-183369675 GCA_030545055.2 Neoaliturus tenellus | reverse complement strand
GTGATTTTTTCGGACCTCTCTTTTGTCATATAGAATTTTACCGTACCGGAGCACGGCCATATGTCATTAACTTGTTTCTCAGGGACCATGGCAGTAACAAGTTCCTGGACCGCATTGAGCACGTGTCCCGAGAGAGAGCACTGCGGGCGTTCAACTTGTCCCCAGATGAGTGGGGCGTCAACGTTCAGCCGCACTCCGGCACCCAGGCGAACCTCATGGTCTGCACGGCCCTGCTGAAACCCCATGACAGACTTATGTGTGAGTAACAGTAGTGGCAAAAGGGGGCTGCTGGGCCAGTTCAAGGTAACCCGAGCGAAGACGTCATCGATGACGTCATCGAGATCAATGACCTCATCGATGACGTAACGATTGACGTCATCGCTCGGTTGACCTTGAACTGGCCCAGCAGCCCCCTTTTGCCACTACTAGTAACGATTCCGTTTTCCCCCTTTGATTTGGTTTTTTTAAGATATGTTGTTTATCTAGATATACGTTGCGTAACCTAAGGCCACAAAGTGGATGGTGATAGAAAACTGAACACTTAAATGTTAATTTATCTGTATTTTAATAAAAAAAACATTTAATAATTTTGATATGGTTCATTAATTACTATTCTTTGTTTTTCCTGTTGCAATAATTTAAAATTAATTCGACTGATTTAGTATTGTTTCCATATTTTACAGAACTGTTTCAATAGACCTACATATCATATACTCTAATAAGAGTAAGTATACATGCACTAATCATATATGGGTAAGTATAATGTATAATACGAGTATGTATATATGCACGCAGATCACGAAAATGGCACGAGCGATTTACTGCAAACTTTGCAAAGCTTAGGTCTAAAATAAAAACAATATGTATATAGGTGTCCATTCTAGGAAAAATTTTATTTCTTTATAATCCATAATTTAAATTCTAATTCTAAAATGTTTTAATTTGAAGTTGTTGAGTTGTTGAAAACCGCTGACTCAACTGTCAAAGCACGAACTACGTGCTTCAGTAATAAACAGGCGTTTTTCTCCTCTTTTTCATTGGGGCAAGTAACTAAATTACTCGATAATACTATAATAAAACAGCAGTTACTAAACATCTCTTTATACTATTTATGACTATTTACTTAAATAAAAGTAAAGTATAAAAAGATAAATGATAAAACAACTAAGGAGATCTTGGAGCAAGCCTTGTAGACTGCAATTAAATTTGAAAGCAAAATAATCAGCAACAATTATGAAATCAGGTGTTAATGGTTGATGTAAAATCCAGGTGTTACAGTTTAAACAAACTCATGCCAGAGTGGAGGGCTCTTAGTCCTACATTAAAACATTCTGAATGGCAAGTGAGCGAAGCGGACAAGCTCGTCATGGATTCGAATGAGCGGAGCGAACGAGCTCGTCTTGAAAGTTATAAGACTTGAAAAGTCTCGACAAATTAGCGTACAGTCTGAGACTTAATTCTACTATGACCAAAAAGAATTTCTTAAGTCTACCGAGGAGATCCTCGGCCCCCAAGTACTTAATTTATACTATTAATTTATACTATTTTGATTGGGACCCGATTCTAAAAATTGTTCGAATTTAAAAATATTTATAGCTGGAACAATATACTAGTGGCTTAAAAATTGTAATTTTGTATTTTTTCTTCTTCTTTGTTGACGGGTTTTCTGAATTAAATTGCTTATATATATATAAAATAAAAAAATTAATTATCCTTTTCGTGAAAATTGTATTTAACTATTTTTTATTCTTACTAATAATAAATATTTTGCAGTTTTAGTTATATCAAAAAGTTATACAAACATGTTTATGAAACATAACATTTATGACCTATATAGGGCTTTGCGTATTCATATTCAATCCCTTAATTCAAGTCTTACCAGAATACAAATTTTAGTAGTTCATCTGACTCAGTGCATTAGTGGTTTATGTGCAAATTCAATTTGTTATATCAGATGACGAAGTTTATGAAGATAGTGTAGAACCGAGACTAAAGCCTTCTAATGGATTCCATTCGAACCTTACATTCAAAGTCCTCGATCTGAGGAGCTGTCATCAGATTAGTTTCAAAATCTTGCCTTTATCTGTTACAAGGTGACATCCAATGAAAACCACTAGAGTTAGATTAAGATTTTCGAAGTATTTATAGTAGTGCAAAAGTAAGGCTGCTGGCTCACTTCAAGGTCACCTGAGCGATGACGTCACCGAGGTCAATGACCCCACTGATGACGTCATCGATGACGTCATCGATGACGCAATCGATGACGTCATCACTAATGACGTCACATCCATGACGTCACACCCATGACGTCATCACCCCTTACGTCACCAAAATGACGTCATCGATGTCACAAAGGTCAAGGTCACGCTGAAACCTAAAATTTTTTGGCACTTTTGCGGTTTCTCGCACTACGCTCCGAGTTTTAGTCCGGTTCCCATGACCTTGACGACTTGGAGCGAATTTGCGATGAGAAACAGCAAAAGTGCAGAGGAAACTTGAAGTTTGCAACGTGACTCTGCCTAAACCGTCATGTGACACCGCTCGGGTGACCTTGAACTAGCCCAGCTGCCTTACTTTAGACCAGTACTACAACCGTGATGTGCACCCTACGACAGACACCGAGCGACTGACTGTCCGGCTCTGTGTACTCTAGGTATATCGGCTTGAGAGACTAAGACTCTAAACTGTCAGGAATGGGAGTAACTAACTGAATTTTGCAAGGAAAAGTCATTTCATCCAATATTTTAAACAAATCCTCATCAGTAAAACTGACATTAGTCCGTTTTGTATAAAACTTAGGGTGTCCGCGCAATAGTTTGCGCCACTTAGCTAAAGTCGAAACCCCCTTAACTTTGAGTGGTGGACAGTGAGCAACTAATAAAGCCTTAACACGACTAAGTTTCTTACCCAAAGTGTCCCGCGACATGGCGTCTCCTCACAAAAGTCCACACAATACTGAGAGACTGCTTGTAGCGCACGAGTCAAGGGAAAAGAGGTGGGGGAAACAGCAGGAGTGGGGGAAGGTCACAGTGGCGGGGGAAGGTGAGGCTTAACGCTGGAGTATCGCATCACTTCACCATGAGCTGTCCTACAGTCAACACACTGTTCTCTTGGCCCGAGTTGGCACTAGAAGAAACATTTCTGTACAGCTTAGGCTGTGAGAGCCGAGGAAGCAAAGTCAAAGTGGAAATTGTGTTAAACTCCAAGATGAAGAGTATCCTAAATAAACTAATTGTATCCCTGCAATCTCCTATAACTTTAGAGAAATACCACTTTATTAAGCGACACCTTATACTTTGGCAAAACGAAGCGGAAATGAAAAAGATTACAGTAAAATTAATTTAACTCAAAACTTGGACTGGACAGTCATGGCGATACCATGTGGCGTGCAAACGCCACCCTAAACATTACAAGTTAGGTTATTGAGCACCTCTGGTACGATAACCGATGTGCTAGAGTTAAAGTGTGATGACCTTGAGTCAAAACACTGAAATACTACAAGTCGATATCGTCCCAGAGTTAAAGTGTAGTGACCTACATTCAGAACTTGTAAAATTACTTACATATAGAGAGCTATGGAACAGCGAGACGCACCGCATGGAAGCCGGAGACATACTGGCGAAGCGGTGTTGTGCAGCCTAGGGACCCAGTTGTGGTGGGGGTACAGCCAACACTTAGAGTACAAGTGTCGTGGGTGACCTTGACCTACTTAACTTACCTGACCCCCCCCCCCCCCTTTCCCCCCCCCTTCCCCCCCCCCCGACAAAAAGTGCGAACCCCCCCCCCCCCCGACAAAAAGTGCGAACCCCCCCCCCCCCGACAAAAAGTGCGAACCCCCCCCCCCCGACAAAAAGTGCGAACCCCCCCCCCCCCCCCGACAAAAAGTGCGAACCCCCCCCCCCCCCACCCCCACCCCCACCCCCACCCCCCACCCCCTCCCCAACCCCTGATATCCTGGGTGTGGCAGCCCCGGCGGGGATATAAGGGGGTCCAGCCAGAGCCGGCTCGCAGTCCGCTCCCGCGCGTTGAACGTGAACGACCGGGACGGACCGCCATAGGCATCACTAAACATTGAATGGCGCCTTCAGTGTTTAGCGAAGTCTACTCTAACTTTAAGACTTGTATTAGTTGTAAGATATTGCGCTTGCGTTTGGGTATTGCGAATTGCTTTATATGAGAGTGTTTTACTTATACCCTATGTCTCCTGTGTCTTTTATCCTTTGTGTCTTGTTTGTTATGTGTTTATTGTGTATGTGCTTGTTCCAGCATTGACTACGTTGAGCTCAATTGTGTGTTGTAAGTGTGTTATTTGTTTCTAAAGTGTATACGCTTGTTTTAGCAATCCCCCCTTGAGCTTTTTCAATGCTCAAAGTAAATTGTAAAGTCAGGGAACGGGAGTAGGCCCCCGTGTAAAGCCACTTTTAATAATTGGTAGGCTCCTCTCATGCATGCTTCAATGCGGCTGAGAACTCTCATGCATGCTTCAATGCGGCTGAGAAATAGGAGTTGGTCCGTTTGTACGCCTATATGGGGGTAATAAGCCGATGGCCTCTGCACTCGGACCGAGGACGTAAGCCACTAGGGTGTCCTCAGTTAGTTTCCCTTCTGGAAACTCAAAATTATGTAAATGAATCTTTGTTAGCTATTTGTGTTTTTAGTCCCCAAGGCCCCCGAACATTCGTGGTTCGCCATGGATGTACGGGGGCCAAAATTTTTTAATGTCCGTGTGGCCTTGACCCACAAAGACTTGTAAAAATTCAATGCATTGTAAATTAAAAATATTAAAGATAGGTTACGGGAGTAGGCCCCCGTGTAAAGCCTATTTTAATTATCGGTAGGCTCCTGCCAGGCATGCAAAAGGTTGCGGATGGCATTTGGGAGCATGTCCGTTTGTACGCTGGCATGCAAAAGGTTGCGGCGGCCTCTGCACTCGGACGAGGACGTAAGCCACTAGGGTGTCCTCAGTTTGTTTGTTTCCTTCTGGAAACACAAAATTATGTAAATGAATCTTTGTTAGCTACTGAAAAAACAATGCAGTAAATGTTTACAAGTCTTGCGTGGCGAAGGGTACACGACATTGGATGTTGCCTTGTTGTCATAGTTGGGTCTCTTCGGAGGCTACAGCGATGACAACCTAAGTGCCTCACACCCCCAAAGGGGGGTGTGGGGCTTATTTTTTTAAAGTTTTTTTGTGACCTTGACCTAAATATGTAAAATCTTTCAAAGTGTTTAACAGTCAGGTCTTATTAACACAGTTAATACATTAATGTCTGTTAAAAAATATAACAGTTAGGTATTTGTAACCCACAATTTTGGAGTTGTTTATAGTTGGGTCCCTTGGAAGGCTTCAGCTATGGTAACATAAATGTCTCAAGTGGGGCTTATTTTTTTAAAAAGTGCGAACCCCCCCCCCCCGACAAAAAGTGCGAACCCCCCCCCCCCCCCGACAAAAAGTGCGAACCCCCCCCCCCCCCCGACAAAAAGTGCGAACCCCCCCCCCCGAACTTTTTTTTGGGAAAAATTTTTGACCTTGACCAAAAAGTTTTTTGCTCCGGACGAGAAGTGCCCCCCCCCCGGGATTTTTTTTTGGGAAAAATTTTTGACCTTGACCAAAAAGTTTTTTGCTCCGGACGAGAAGTGCCCCCCCCCCCCTCCGGGTACCTTGGGCGTGGTCACCCGGTGGGGATATAAGGCGGCCGGGTTGCACGCATTTCTCATTTTAGCTCCAGCGCTTATGCTGACCGGTTCTTAAAATGTATCGTCGTATACCTTATGATCCTTCGTACTATAATCTGTTTGGTATTAATAGTATTACAGACAATGAGCAGAAATTGTATAAAAAATTTTGTTGTTTACTTGATAGAACGCACAAACTACCACCAAATACTTTCACCTACAAGCTACCCCTGATAGACAAGGATGATGTAAGCAAACTAACAACAATTCAAGTGAAATTTCTCGAAGAAAAAATCCTTGTTTGTGTAAGAGAAGTGTTTCATAATGAATATTCAAAAAGATTGGCCTTCGACTTTATTAAGGAACATGCAGGACGTGAAAAAGAACAGTACCCAGGATTATATTATTTATATCTTTTTGAGAATGGAGCAAGTGTAACGGTAGAAATAAGTATCAAACTAATGTAATTCTCCCAACCAAGTGTTAAACTAGGACTTGAACTTGGACTTGATTGAGGTTTTTGTAGAACAGAGCGGGGGATAGATCACTTTGCGGCAATGGACTAGCATGCTGCTTAGTGGTTTATCCCCCGCTCAAAGGGTATTTTTACGCGACCTTGACCCACATAAATGCATAGTTGGTGGGGGTATAAAAAAGGGCAAACCAATTGGATGGATACACCACTTCTATACCATGGCTCTATTGCAGTGCTCTATCCCCGCTAAAAATAATAATTCCAAGTGACCTTGTTCCACATAAACTTGCTCAAACAGACATCTTTCAAAATATTTGTACAAAGTAGTGGATTTAGACCAAACATTATTGGTTTATCAAGCCTGTTGAAGAATATATTGAAAATGGGTGTTTAAAAGCCAAATTTACTAAATGATTGATAAACCGGATGTATATGACGTCACCTTCCCCCACCCTTCAACCTCGGGTATAAAGGGACCCGGTTGAGCGCGCTGCTCATTATTGCTTGGACATTCACCGAGTGCACACTCAAAGCCAAACTTGTTCAAAAATGGCTCTTTGCGATATTTGTGGTGAGTTTTTCCAAGATGAAGATATCTTTGTTTTACACCGAGAATTGCATCATGAAGAAAACAGAAAAGAAGAGATTGTTGTAAGTGAAGAAGACTTGGATGCGTTTGATCGGTTATTGGAAAACTACCAGAAACAGATGGACGACTGTGATAGCTATCTACAGTTACACCGAGAATTGCATCGTGAAGAGGACAGAAAAGAAGAGATTGTAGTAAGTGAAGAAGACTTGGATGCGATTGATCGGTTTTTGGAAAAACCCCAGAAGCAGAAGGACTGGGCTAGCTATTTACAGTTAATGCAAAGAAGAAGACCAAGTGTTATTCAATTTGCCGGAGCTGGACCATCTACAGCTGGAGGATTTATTGAAAAGGAAATGGAAGGAAAAAAAGTGGAAGATGTAAAACAACTGCATACCCGAGAAGAGGATATGGAAGAAGAGGATACAGAAGAAGTGGAAGAAATAAGACAACTGCGCACCACAGCCTTGCCAGGACCAGTTGTAACTCATTTCAAAATTAATAATGTGCAATTAGAATTGGAAAACTTTATAACCCAAGCTAAAAATTTAGTTGTAAAAACATTGATGGAAGAATTGGCAAGATTGAACTTTATTAAATTTGGATTGGTGTTGGAGGCTATGTTTACTAATACCAATGGTGAAAACTCACCGAGAGCATTCATTGCTAAAAACCGAACCCTTACAACCACATCTGATATCAACGAAATTTTAGAAGATTGTTTGAATGAACTGCTAATGAAACTCCAAGAACACGAAGGAAGAGGATCTGGCTGGACGCTATCATCGATTGAAGGTATGGATGTGAGGGTTCACAAGCATGGATATGGTATGAGGGGTAGCAGCTTTATCCCTCTACCAAAGAAAATTAAAGACACCAACTCTTGCAGAAATGTTACAAACGGGGATAATGAATGTTTTAAGTATGCGATGCTAACTAAGTATGTAAAACATAATCCTTGTAGAGTTGGTAGGGAATATTATGAAAACGAACACCGCTACAACTTCCGAGGAATGTCGTATCCTGTGAGTCTTAATCAAATTGCAAAATTTGAGAAACAAAATCCAGGTGTTTCTGTTAACGTGTTCGGCTTAGATGATTCGAACAATGTGTATCCTCTACGAGTTGGAAAAGTGGAGCAAAGAAACCATACTGATTTATTATTGATAACTAAAGGCGAAATTTCACATTATGTGTGGATAAAAGATTTTGAAGCATTGGTTGTACGACAATTAACGAAAAATAAAATTAGAGTGACAGTGTGTAAGAGATGCTTTTGTTTTACGAATAAAGATTTGAGACGTGGAGGATCGGAGTGGTTGAAGGAACACCAAAGACTTTGTAATGACAACTATGAAGTGAAGATTAGTCTGCCGCCGCCATCTCGAGCGTTTATCCAATTCAACAAAACAGTTCACCAATATCGGATTCCAGTAGCCGTCTACGCAGATTTCGAATCCACGTTAGTACCACAGGAGCTTCCGGATGGTGAGGTGACTAGAAGAACCAAATATCAACTGCATCAACCTAACAGTTTTTGCTTATTGGTGAAATCGACTTTGCCTGAAGAACAGTTGCAAGACTATGGCTTAACATCCACTCCGATACTCTACCGTGGGGAAGAAGCCGCTAAGCATTTCGTAGACCAGTTGTATGACATTGCTGAAAAGGTGCAACGCTTATTCGGTAATGTTTTACCTATGGAACCTTTGAATCAAAATCAACAAGAAGAATACAATTTGGCAACAAGATGTTATTTATGCAAGAAGAGCTTCAGTGAAGAAAATCAAAAAGTAAGAGATCACGATCACCTGACAGGGTTATACAGAGGAGCTGCTTGTAATTCATGCAATATAAATTACAAACTGCCAAACTTTATCCCTGTCGTGTTACACAATCTTAGCGGCTATGACTCCCACTTCATTATCCCAGAGTTAGGACGAGATGATGGAAAAATCGAAGTATTAGCTGAAACATTGGAGAAGTACATCAGTTTCTCAAAAACAGTAGGTAAAATTAAACTTCGCTTCGTAGACTCTTATAGATTTATGTCATCTAGTTTGAGCAAATTGTCTGAGAACCTAAGAAGAGAAGATCTAAAAGAAACCAGCAAAATTGTACCTGAAGATAAATTGGACTTAGTAATGCGTAAAGGAGTGTTCCCCTATGATTACATAACTTCTGCAGAAAAATTCGAAGAAACCAGTCTGCCACCGATTGAAGCCTTCAATAGCAAGTTAAATGAAAGTGAAATCTCCGTTGAAGACTACAATCATGCTTGTAATGTTTGGAACCAACTAAACATTCAAACCTTAGGGGAATATTCCGACTTTTACATAAAATTGGACGTAACTCTGCTGTGCGATGTGATGGAAGAATTTCGAAACACCTGCTTCTCCGCCTATGGACTGGACCCTCTACACTCGTACACATCTCCAGGATTAGCATGGCAAGCTATGCTAAAGTCAACCAACTGTCGATTGGAACTTCTAACAGATATTGATATGGTGCTCATGATAGAATCTGGTGTACGGGGCGGTTTGACACAAGCTGTAACACGTCATGTCAAAGCTAACAACAAGTACATCCCAGGCTTCGATGAGAGACAACCATCGGTCTACCTTGGTTACTTTGACGCAAACAACCTTTATGGTTGGGCAATGTCAAATCCGCTTCCCTACGCTGACTTCAAATGGATCGACCCGGCCACCATCGGTGACATCTCACAGATTCCAAAGAATGGTCCAAAAGGCTATATTTTGGACTGTGATTTCGAATATCCGGAGCACCTTCATGACCATCACTACGACTTGCCTCTCCTAGCCAAGACTGAAGTTTCACCGACAGGAAGATGGCCGAAATTGATGATGACGTTGGAGAATAAAGATCGGTATGTGGCTCACTACTGGGTAGTTCAACAAGCTCTTGAATTGGGTCTACGTGTGGTGAGAATTCATAGAGCAATTGAATTCACCCAGTCTTGTTGGTTGAAACCATATATTGATTCCAACACTACAAGAAGAGCAGCAGCAACATCAGCATTTGAAAAGGACTTTTACAAATTGATGAACAACGCCATCTTCGGGAAGACCTTAGAAAACAAAAGAAAACACAAGATTGTAAAATTAGTAAGTGATCCTAAGAAATTGGAAAAATTAGTGCAAAAACCAAATTTTGGAACATCTATGATTATAAACGAAGATCTAGTTGCCGTAAGTATGAAGAAAACAACAATAGTGATGGATCGTCCGTTATACATTGGAATGTCAATTTTGGATATAAGTAAAACTTTAATGTATGATTTCCATTACAACAAAATGGTTAAACACTACGGAAGAGACAACATTGGAGTTGCATACATGGATACCGACGCGTTTATCTACTGGATAAAGACTTTGGACATGTATGAAGACCTAAGGAGTTTCCCATACAAAGACGATTTTGACTTCTCTGACTATCCGAAGAACCATCCAAATTACAACGAAAAGAATAAAAAAGTAATCGGAAAATTTAAAGATGAAGCAAATGGAATGCCTTTAGAAGAAATAGTGGCACTGATGGCAAAATTGTATTCATTTAAAATGTACAACGAGAACAACACACCGACAGTCAAGAAAGCAAAAGGAGTCAAAACATCGTACTTGAAGAAACATGTGACGTTTGACCATTACAAGACCTGCTTGTTTGAAGATTCTACAATGTCTGCAACGTTCAACACTATCAGAAGCTTTAAACATGAGGTCTACAGTGTCACTGAAGTTAAAAGGGCACTATCAGCTCGAGATGATAAAAGGCATATTATGCCGGATAAAATTCACACTCTTCCTTTTGGCCACTACTCTCTAAACCCTATCGACTAGTAACCTATTCTTCGTCCTTCTACAACTTCGACCTTATTCCTTTCTCCTTCCGTAAAAAAATGGGGAACACGGCAAGTCAAACGCCGTGTTCCCCATTTTTTTACACAAGTTTGGATGACCTTGACCTATATAAATGATGTGAATATTTAAGACAACATTCATTGTGATTATACATGTGATACATGAAACATTCAAACCTGCAATATGAAGAACTTGAAGCAAGAAATTGTCAACGAGCTTCATAAACCTGCAAGAAGAAAGTTTCCACGAAGAAATACAGTGATAAAAGGAATAAATGATTTATATCAAGCGGATTTAATCGAAATGATTCCTTATAGTAAACAAAATAGAGGATTTAAATACATATTGACTATTATTAATTGTTTTTCAAAAATGGCAGATGCTTTACCACTAAAAGATAAAAGTGGCAAAAGTGTTACAAAAGCAATGGAAACAGCTATACAAAGAGACAAACATACTATAAAACATTTACAAACTGATGATGGAAAAGAATATTTTAATAAGGAATTTGCAAATTTAATGAAAAAACACAACATTAACCATTACTCAACCAATTCAGAGGTAAAAGCATCAATAATTGAAAGATTTAACAGAACTTTAAAAGGTGCGATGTATAAGATGTTTTCCAACAGAGGATCACACGTATGGATTGATGTGTTACCAAAACTTATAAGCGATTACAATAACAAGTTTCATAGAACTATCGGTATGAAACCAAGCCAGGTGACTAATAAAAATGAAAAACTTGTATTAAAACGTATAAAAATGAATACTAAACCAAAAGTTGAAAAACTAAAGCCTAAAAGGTTTAATGTTGGTGATAAAGTGCGAATAAGCAAATACAAAGGTGTATTCAGTAAAAGATATCTTCCGAACTGGACAAATGAGGTATTTACCGTATTTAAGGTGCAACCTACAGTACCAGAAACTTACATTTTAAAAGATAATAAAGGACAATTGCTTGAAGGAGGTTTTTATGGACATGAAATGTTAAAATCAACAGTAGGTGATGTATATCTAGTAGAAAAGGTGTTGCAACGCAAAAAAGATAAGGTTAAAGTAAGATGGTTAGGATTTAATAAGACGGAAGATTCTTGGATACCTAAAAAGGATCTAATATAATGATAGAGCATCATTTTGGGTTGAACCATTACAAAGGATGGAGATAATACCGCAAAAAGACAATTTTACTATTAATAATATAGATGAACTCACAGTGGATGGTTCTCAATTCAATACTGGGAAACACGGTGTTTTGTTACCAAACACGGTGCGTTGTCTGGTTACCGGTCCTTCCAATTGTGGAAAAACAAATGTAGTATTCAATTTGATTACAAACCCTAAAGGCTTACGTTTTAATAATTTATATGTATTTTCAAAGTCACTACAACAACCAAAATATCAGTTATTGGAACAAATACTCAATAATGTACCTGAAGTTAAATATTTTAAATTTAACGCGAGCGAGAGTGTCATGCAACCGCAAGAGGCTAAACCATTCTCAGTATTCATATTTGACGATGTATCTTGTGAAAATCAAAATACAATAAGGAATTACTTCGCCATGGGTCGACATAACAACATAGATAGCATTTATATTGGTCAAACTTACAGCAAAATACCGAAACAGCTCATTAGAGACAATGCAAACATGTTAATTGTATTTAAACAGGATGAAACCAACCTAAAACACATATATTATGACCATGTAAGTGCGGATATGCCATTCGAACGATTTAAAGAGTTGTGTGGAAAGGCTTGGGCTGAAAAGTATGGGTTTTTAACAATTATAAAGGAACAACCGCTAAACAATGGTCGATACAGGATAGGATTTGATAAATTTATACTAATACACTGATCATGATGTAAAACATTCATTGTTGTACAACACGTCTTGCTACAAACATGGTTAACCAAGAAAAGTTAATAAAGGAAATAAAATCACTTAGTGATTCTATTCGGGATAAAAACAGAGCATTAAAATTAGGTATTAGCGAAAGGGAGAAATTTCTTGAATCTACTTTTAAACCTATTACTGAACCCTTGAAACAATTAAACAAAAAATTTGCTAAACCCGTTTTGGAAGGAGATGCAATTGCACCTATTACAAAGTTTGAAAGAGAAAATATAAAATCAGAAGATTTTAGTGATGAAGACCTGGAATCCTCTACATATAGTGGTTTTACCGGTGAAGAACCTGAAAGAGAGCTAGAATCACCAGACTATAGTGGTATAAGAGAATTATATGAAGTAAAAGCTAAAAGAGGACATGAAGATGTATCAACTGCTAGTGAAGAGGAAAAAGAAGAAGAAGCAAGGGAAGGTCCGTCAAACATAAGCTTGTTGGGTGAAAACATTCATAACAAAGGACCTTTAGGAAGGAAATACATGATAAAAATGTTAGCTGGAATAAATCCTAATAAAAACTACCATAGTTATGGAGTAAGATTAACAGAAGAAGGTTTAATGGTTGGTAATAGCCCGGTAAACATTGATGAAGATGATAATATTATTGTTGGTAATCAAAGATATAAGGGCACAAGAGGATTATTTGAATTATTATTTGAAAAAAAGCCTTTAGAATTGTTAGTTAAAGAAGAAGATATGGAAGCATATAAACAGATTTTGGAACACACCAATGCATACAGGAGGAAGTATTTAGCTGACCAGCCAGTTTTTAGATCTAGGTCTTTAAAATATAGAGTATTTGTATCCAAGTTAATACCAACAACGAGAAGACAACCAATGCCGATAATGCCAAGAAAACCTGTAAAACGAAGGTTTGTGTCATCCACTTTGGATATAAGTGCTCCAGAACCAAGAAAAAGAAACAAATCTGTTACAGGTACAGGTTTAATGAAGAAACTATATAACACAAATGTGATTTATTACAATAATATCAATAAATTGGTGGATAGAATGAAACTAATACATGAAGCTAAAGAAGCGGGTCATACTGGATTGGAAAACGAATGGGTGGCTTTAGTGGATGAACTCCGAAACCGTGGGGTAATCTCATAAAAATGCGTTACTCCCTAGATTACTATTCAGTTGCACCATGAGTGTCGACAAGTTCGGACGTTACTCCTCGGATGGGTTATATTACGCAAATAATTTAAAAAGAGGTGCTGGTTTACCACAAACACCTGATGGAGATTATGATATAACTAATAAAAGGTTAAAAAACATAAAAGATCCCACAGATGAAAACGATGCAATAAATTTAAAAGTATTAAAAGAAAATATATCACCAACATTAAGACTACAGAAAAACACATATGACGCAGGTAATCATAGAATTGTCAATGTTGGTAAGCCAAATCAAAACGCTGATGCAATAAACAAAGGTTATTTATCATCAGAATTAAAAAATACGCTAAAATTCAATGGAAAAACGTATACTGCTGAAAATAAACGTATATCCAACGTAGATGATCCTAAAGATGCAAAAGACAGCGTAAATAGACGCTATTTACATTCATTAATACCTGAAAAGACAAAAGATGGTTTTTCTTTTTATAAATTTGTTATTAACGATATAGGTTATCCGAAAAATGAAAATGATGCTGTAAATTTAAAATATATAAAAGATCATTGTATTACACGTGATGTAGGAGTTATTGATTGTCTAGGTAATTGTTTAGCGAATGTTAAAGATGGTTCGGCACCATCAGATGGTGCAACAGTGGGTCAAATGATGGAAACCTTAAAACAAGAAACAACCTCTTTTGTAAAACAAGATCAAGTAGTATCAAAGCAAGGGGATGAATTTGTTCAAGGTAATGAAAAATTTAATTTATTAACATACAAAAATAATGCTTGGGATTGCATGGGTAAAGGGTTATCAAATATGGGATGGGGTTATGAAAAACATGATGCAGCTGCTTTATCACAAACCGTACATCTAGATCCAGATCATTCTTTTAGATTTTTTACATGTAAAAATAAAGTAATAAAATACTTGCATAATGGAAGAGATCCAAATGATGCTGCAACTGTAGGACAAACATTACAATATGACAGTGCAAATAAAGAGTTTATTTATAATAAGCAAAGATTTAAATTAATGGATGTAAATGATTATCAAAATATATTAATTGCAGATCCAAATTCATTTAGCGGATTTAGAAAATTGTCTGGTGAACAATTTATTCATAAAAATCATGTGTTTCGAAATGAATCAGACGGAGCATTAGTTAGTGGAAATTTTAAATATTTTAAATGTCCCGGGAGCGATGAAAATGTAACTGATAAAGACTAAGAATTTGTATAAAAACTGATATGGGTTAGAAATCGAGACTAATATTATAAAAATGGGTTACACTCTAGAATGTTATTCAGTTGCACCATGAGTGTTGACAAGTTCGGACGATATTCCTCGGATGGATTATATTACTTTAATACTTTAAAAAGAGGTGCTGGCTTACCACAAACACCTGATGGAGATTATGATATTAGTAATAAACGGTTAAAAAACATTAATGATCCCACAGATGAAAATGATGCAATAAATTTAAAAGTATTAAAAAAAGAGATATTACCAACACTGAAACTAGACAAAAACACATATAACGCGGGTAATCATAGAATTTCCAACGTCGGTAAGCCAAATCAAAACGCTGATGCAATAAACAGAGGTTATTTATCATCGGAATTGAAAAATACGTTAAAATTCGATGGAAAAACGTATAATGCTGAAAATCGACGTATATCTAACGTAGCAGACCCTGTAGATGAAAAAGACAGCATAAATAGACGCTACTTACATTCTATAATACCTGAAAAGACAAAAGATGGGTTTTCTTTTTATAAATTTGTTATTAACGATATAGGTTATCCAAAAAATGAAAATGATGCTGTAAATTTAAAATACATCAAAGATCATTGTATTACACGTGATGTAGGAGTTATTGACTGTCTTGGTAATTGTTTAGCGAATGTAAAAGATGGTTTTGCACCATCAGATGGTGCAACGGTGGGTCAAATGAAGGAAACTTTAAAACAAGAAACCTCCGGTTTTGTGAAACAAAACCAAGTAGTAACACGTCAAGGAGATGTATTTGTACAAGGAAATAAAAAGTTTACTTTGCTTGAAGAAAACAATTATGTTTGGGATGGTAAAGGAAAGTTATTGACAAATTTAGGTATTGGTGAAAAGCCTGGTGATGCTGTTACTTATGAACAGATAATACAATTAGAGCCAACTGGAAAAAAATGGTGGAATTGTGATAACAAACGATTAACAAATGTTGCAGACCCTGATTATGCCAATAACGCTGTAACTGTTAATTTTCTTGTTAAAGTAATAGGTAATTTATTATTTGATATGCATAATTATATTGCAGCAGGACAACATAAACCTATTGACGAAAAAATGAGAAATACATGGATTAAACAAGAAATTCTTTATAAATATTTTTTTAATCATAACACACAAAAGTTTAGATCATCAGATTGGGGTGATTTTGATATTTAATTAAATAACACCATATATTACATCATTTATGTGCAACCTGTCATAGAGGTAACACATGGGTTACGCTTTTCGAATATAAAAGACAATCATGGCGTTTCATTACACCAGTCCATATCGAGACACTATACGGAAAGGAGGCGGTATCACGTCCACAGCGGTTTCTCTGTTAAGTAAAGCTTTAAATCGTATTCCAGTAGGATCTATCGTAAACAGAGCAATAGACGCTTTACCATACGAATTTCACATACCGGGAGGTTATCAGTATTGCGGACCAGGAACTAAATTGAAAAAACGACTGGAAAGAGGTGATCCAGGCATAAATAAGTTAGATCAGGCTTGTAAAGAACACGATATCGCATATTCCACGTTTACCGATTCAAAAAATAGGTCAATCGCTGATAAAAAGCTAGCGAATATAGCTTGGCAACGAGTAAAGTCTAGTGACGCTAGTATTGCGGAAAAAGCAACAGCTTTAGCGGTAACAGCAGGTATGAAGGCTAAAACAGCGGTAGGAGGTGGAAAAAGGAGGGGTAAGAATAAAAAAGGATCAACCAAGAGAAAACATGGTGGTAATATTAGACTAAAAAGACGTTCTCCGAGGAAAAATAATAAAAAACCGACAATATGGTCAATGGTAAAAAACGGGGCTGGTCTATACCTAAGACCGTATCGTGCATATTAAATAAAAGAAATCAATTGGTTATACCACATAAAGCGTTGACTAATGTTGAATTATTTAAATATATTTCCTGTTTAAAAATACCATTTTTCCGCGGAGTATTTATGAAAGACAGTTTACCAAAGAAAATATGGAAAAATGAGACTGGAATCGTAAATTTGGATAATACTGAAGGGTCCGGCACCCATTGGGTGTGTTATAAGAAACTAAATAGTAATGTATATTATTTTGATAGTTTTGGAAATTTGCCACCACCTAAAGAACTTGAACATTACTTTAAATCTGCTAAAAACATATATTACAACTATAAAAGAGAACAACCTGATAATACTTCAATATGCGGCCATTTATGTTTGGAATTCCTAGCTAAAAGTATCAGTCACTATTGAGATGTCTTCCTATACGGTATCATTAACAGGAAAATCGTCCACTTTACGAAGTATCCTTTTTCCAGCGTTACGCTTGCAAAAAGGAAGATTTTGGGAGGCAGCACTGTTGGATTTTACAACTTACAACTCTATTCCCAATGTTACGGAAGGTAAAAATAACTTATTACATTATTATAAAGGAAAAGATGCCAGTGGGAAGTTTACAGACTTGGAAGTTTGCACTCTACCCACAGGTTCTTATGAAATTGATCATATTAATGAATTTTTGCAAAATAAAATGGGAAAAGACAATATAACGCTAAAAGGTAATAACAATACAATGAAAGCTGAGCTTACTTCAAAATATTATATAGATTTCAGTAAGTCAGACTCAATTGGTGATTTATTAGGATTTCCCAAAGATGGAGCGATTTTAGAACCAAATAAAACACATTCCGGTAAACAAACTGTAACAATATTAAAAGTCAATAGTATAGACATAACTTGTAATATTATACAAGGAGCTTACAGAGATGGAGCAAATACTCATATAATACATACTTTTTACCCCAGTGTACCACCTGGATTTAAAATTGTTGAAAAGCCGCAAAACCTGGTATATCTACCTTTGAATACCACTTTCATTTCAGACATCGTGTTGAACGTATTGGATCAAGACGGTAACTTGATAGATTTCCGAGAAGAGCCTATTACGGTTAGATTACATTTAAAATCAACACTTTAATACAAAACCATGGGTTTAACATTTAAAAGCGAACAACCTACGGGAATCCGCATTAGTAGCTCTTCAGCTGTGGAGGAGTTAACACGCGAGAACATTCGTTTCTTAGAGAGAATTGGATTAAAAGTAACCGAAAATGGATATACTGGATATAGCTCAGGGTCCAACATTCGACGAAACCCTATGGGAAAAAGAATATCACACCCACAACCCTTACACTTCATCAAAATTAAACAATAACGATGAAATTCGTATTCCCATACAAAATCAAGACATTTACACACTACCATGTGAAAGTTACTTGTATATTGAAGGAAAAGTTACTAAAAAGGACGGTACTACTACTGGTACAACAGTTCCATTTA
This sequence comes from Neoaliturus tenellus, assembly GCA_030545055.2. Taxonomy (NCBI): domain Eukaryota; kingdom Metazoa; phylum Arthropoda; class Insecta; order Hemiptera; family Cicadellidae; genus Neoaliturus; species Neoaliturus tenellus. The sequence continues at coordinate 183,351,424 of CM061531.1, read as the reverse complement.
TAAATAATCCCATGGCTTTCCTGTTTGATGAAATTAGATATGAAATATCAGGTGTAACAGTTGATTCTACTAAAAAAGTAGGTATTGCAACAACTTTAAAGGGATTAACATCTATATCACCTAATGAAACCAATTTAATACAACCTGCAGGATGGGTTTTACCTGCAAAAGACACAATCACTCCAGATACAAATGGAAATTTTGATTTTCATATTCCGTTACGTTTGTTGCTTGGTTTTGCTGAAGATTATAGGAAAATAATATTAAACGTTAAACAAGAATTAGTTTTGTTGAGATCTTCAAACGATAAAGATATTATTAAAGCTCCAGACGGTACAACAGATGCAACTTTAGAATGGAAATTAACATTAGACAAAATTGTATGGAGAGTTCCACATGTAAAATTAGCTGACGAGCATAGAATGCTACTATTAAGAAAGTTAAAGGCTGATCGTGATATTGTAATTCCTTTTAGAAGTTGGGAATTTCATGAACATCCCAGCTTGCCAACTACGGATAGACACACTTGGACAGTTAAAACATCTAATTATGTGGAACGAGCCAGGTATATTATATTTGGTTTACAAACAGGCAGAAGAGACACCATCACCAAACATGCAGGCCAATTTGATCATTGCAACTTGAAAAATATTAAAGTTTATTTAAATTCACAATTTTTTCCATACGATAATTTAAATGTGTCATTCGCTAATAAAAAGTACAGCATATTGTACGATATGTATGCAAGATTCCAAAGTTCATATTATGGTAAAACGAATGCACCTTTACTATCACCAGAAAAATACTTAGATGGTTACCCTATAGTTGTAATCGATTGTTCTAAACAAAATGAATCGGTAAAATCATCAAGTGTAGATATAAAAATAGAAATGGAATTCAACGCGCCTATATCGGCTAATACAACTGCATACTGTTTAATTCTACATGATAAAATCGTAACATACACACCTTTAACTGGAATTGTTAAAAATGTATTGTAAAAAACCGGTTTTGTTACATTCCAATGCATTCCGCGAGTATAAAAGCAGAGTGTTCAGGTCGCTCCTCATCAGTTTGTTGCCTGTTCTTGTATGGGTAGCATCTTATTCAATATGGCTTCTCCTAGTGGTACACAAGAAAATGTAGTAGATATTGAGAAGGAGATATCCGACTTTTTAGATCTTCAAGGTCAACCGGAGGGAGATGAACACAACGCTTGCGGACAACTCCACGGCAGTAATAATGTTGAGGAAAAAGGTAAAAGAAGAAAGAATGCACAGAAGAAGAAAAGGGATACTGAAGATAATATTTCTCCTAACATATTGAGTGAGGTATTCTTGCGAATATTTTATCCAATCTCATCCAGTTTGGACAAAAGTGTTTTAATCGGTGTTATGAAATCGACGGATTATTCACCTACTGTAATTTTGACTCATGGACCCAAAATGATTTTGTTCACCGATAGTGCTTGGGAATCTTTTATGAAGCACTTGCATCTGCTAGAATGCTATTTAACTAGTAACATGTATGGAAGAAAGACAAGAGTAGGACTTTTGGATTCAAATGTGGAAATTGATATTATAAAGAATCGTGGTGACCATCAATTGCGGTTTAGAGACACAACAAGACATGATAACAAGATTCAACTTAATCGAGAAGAGTTTTTTATTCTAACCTGTGCAACTGAACCAATAACAAGATACTTGAGACAACTAGTGTTTTCAAGTTCTATTATTAAAGATTATTTGGAAGACACTTTGGACAAACAACCGGACGCACCTATATTGTACGGACCTGTGGATACTTCTATATTTAATAGGGTTCCTCATGAAGTACAAATGTGGAGACAGTTGGAAAAATACGCTCAACTACATAAGAAATCAGTAAAACAGGAAGAAGAGGAAGAAGGAGGAGAAGAATCAAGTGTTAGTGATGAAAATGAAAACAAGGAGAATGTAAAGATGGAAACTTAGATGACAATGGTTGGTTTTTAAAACAATATCAAACACTTTGTGGGGTTAGGCCTACCGGGGACGGTGCCCACGTTAAATATACACCAACGCGCCAACAACTGTACGGCCAGGTATAAAAGTCGTACCTACCGTGGTGTGGAAATCAGTTGACCTTTGGACTTCGTCATGAGCAGACGGGTGATCTTCGCAATGGACAAGGAAGAAGAACAAGTAAAGTCCAAACCTGGTATAATTGAGTTCCAAGCGTTTCGGGGTAATGATGATAGATTTATCATAAAAGAACTTGTGTTTTTCGATATCAATACAAGTGTTCCATATACATTTTTGTTCAAACCACCATGTTCTTATTCATCATTAACTAGCAAAGCCGCTACTACCAACAGGTGGATTTCAAAATATTTCCATCATATCGATTGGTATGATGGTTTTGCAAGTTACACGGACTTATATAACATCATGCATCAGTTTTCAAACAGGTTTACCAATATTTATACAAAAGGACTGGAAAAGAAGAGATGGATCGAAGAATTTACTCATGTTCCGGTTAATGATGTGGACTTGGATAAAAACTACAAGTATACGATGGAAAATGTTTGTATTTGTACTAAAAGTCCAGAACATGAAAAAGATAGACATTGCGCTTTAAAAAACGCCTATAAACTCGCATCTTACCTTCAAAGTGGGGAAGTGGGGAGTGGTGGGGGTGACGGGGGTTATATAAGTGAGGAGCAGACCGGGACCTGGCATGAGTATTACTCGAGATTCCGAGACGACAACATCTCCCAGCAAGAAGACGAAGAAGAAGACAATCTTTAACTCAACCATGGCATCTCACCAGTTCCTGCAAACTTTGGTTGAGCAGTTCAATGCTCACTCCAAATCTACCATACTACCCGTCAAGAAGTGTTCCGAACTTAAAGACGAGAAGCACTACATTATCCACGCCATGAAGAAGATGGAGACTTCAGTTGGAGAGGCCATTTGCTGCAGTCTTAGCGAGGCACCGTTCACTCCGGGGGATGAGCCCAAGTTCCAAGTCTACCTGCCGAAACGGTTCGTCCATCTCCTCCAGAACGAGGATCTGCGCTCCATCCAACCCGGCTGTCTCTACCTGGTTTCCCACGGTTGCACGGGTAGCAATTCCACCGAGTTGACCATCCACATCGCCGACAAGCAGCAGTGTTAGATTTTAATTTTACTGTTGTACATATGTTATTGTAATGTTTTATAAATAAATAAACCATAAAAGACAAAAAATGCAACATATCAATATGTGAAGTTTGTCACATATTGATATGTTGCATTTTTTTTTAAACTTCGCGGGTGACCTTGACCTTTGACCTTTGCATTTCACAGTTACCCCCACCACCAAGCTAAAGGTTAAACCTGCTTCGATGCAAACACCCCCACCACTTTTTATAGTACCCCCAAGCGCTGTGCCTCAGCTTCATTTCAACTCCGACGGTCAACCGTACAACATCAAGATGTCTCTCAATGTAAGTTGTGCTAGTTATGAGGAGGTAACCATTAAGACTCAGCAGGAGCTGAACGACTTGTACAAGGAGTTGCAGCTGATGGTGGCGCGAGGCTACCGTATAAATGTGCAAGTCTACGCTTGCAATATACGCAATCTCCGACACCCAAAAGAAGAGTCTGAACATTACTCTTCTCCAGCGACTTCATCACCGGCGTCCATGAAGACTGAAGCGAGCCAGACTTTGGATTATTTCAGCTGACTAGCAGTTGTCTTCCTTCTTCTTACCATTGTAGAATATGTTTATTTATTTGTTATATTAAAGATGTAAAAGAGAAAAAAACACCTATCTTGTTACTGACATATGTGCTCAGTAACAAGATAGGATTTTTTAAAACACAATTTGGATGACCTTGAAACTTCCCCCACCACTTTTTCATAGTACCCCCAAGCGCTGTGCCTCAGCCTCATTTCAACTCCAACGGTCAACCGTACAACATCAAGATGTCTCTCAATGTAAGTTGTGCTAGTTACGAGGAGGTAACCATTAAGACTCAGCAGGAGCTGAACAATTTGTACAAGGAGTCTGAAAAGGAGGTTGTCAACAAAACCGATGATCAACAATTGTGGGACTCCTCTATTACAGAAAAGGAATTACATGCAGCCGTCGAAGCTGTCGAGGAAAAGGAAAAGAACCTCAGGCAGCTCTGGTTGGCTCAGATGGATATTTGCGGATCTGTGCCGCGTGATGATTTTGAACTTCAATGTCAGATGGCGATTACCCAGCAACTAGAAGAAGCCGAAAAGGAGCTAAAGAGTGGAGGTACTATCCGGGCGGAGGTGAAAACTGAGAAACAGGAAGAATATAACGAATATGGTGATTAAACGTACTGTTGATCCCAATCCTTTTAGTTTTAAGTGGTTATGTTATAAGTAAATAGAAAAAGTTTCCTTTTTTTAAAAAACTCCATTTGGATGACCTTGAAATTTCCCCCACTACTCTGTAATACCACCATTGCTCGCTGCACCAAGCATCATTCCTCCTCCAACAACCATGGCGGACACACCTGCTTGCAATGCCATGTCTTCCACCGAAGATGTACCCAATACGAATTGGAAATTGACAATCGACAACGTGCATTATTTAGAAACCATCTGCGATTGGATGAAGTCTATTCTCCTCGACAACCCGGGAATAAAGCTCAAGGTCACTTTAGATTATGATTGGTCTGAAGTTATACTGCAGCAAGACGATCAACAATCACTGGAGTATTTGTCAAATTTACCATCGTCAACCATATATACTACAAATGAGGTGGAAAGGGAAGAAGAGGAGCATGAGGTTTAGAGTTTCTTATTTTTTTAAAACCCAATTTGGATGACCTTGAGATTTCCCCCACCACTTCCCATATACCTAGAGTGCGCAGGGCTGGACAGTCAGTCGCTCGGTGTCCGTCGTAGGGTGCACATCGCGGTTGCTACTCCAATTCCTGACAATTTGTGGTAGTTCAAAGTCACCACACTTCTACAACTTCAAGGTCATCACACTTTAACTCTGGGACTGCATCAACTTGTATTATTTCTGTGTTTTGACTCAAGGTCATCTCACTTAAACTCTGGGATGGTATCAACTTGTAGTATTTCTATGTTTTGACTCAAGGTCATCACACTTTAACTCTGGGGCAATATCGACTTGTAGTACTTCAGTATTTTAGCTCAAGGTCACCACACTTTAACTCTGAGACTGCATCAACTTGTATTAATTCTGTGTTTTGACTCAAGGTCATCACACTTTAACTCTGGGAAGGTATCAACTTGTAGTATTTCTATGTTTTAACTCAAGGTCATCACACTTTAGCATGTAACTTTAAGGTAGCACCGAAACGGTGCTACCCGGCTTGACATTTTCAAGTTTCCCAAGGTTATCACAATTTCCCCCCACCACTTCCCATATACCTAGAGTGCGCGGGGCCGGACAGTCAGTCGCTCGGTGTCTGTCGTAGGGTGCACATCGCGGTTGTAGTACTGGTCTAAAGTAAGGCAGCTGGGCTAGTTCAAGGTCACCCGAGCGGTGTCACATGACGGTTTAGGCAGAGTCACGTTGCAAACTTCAAGTTTCCTCGGCACTTTTGCTGTTTCTCATCGCAAATTCGCTCCAAGTCGTCAAGGTCATGGGAACCGGACTAAAACTCGGAGCGTAGTGTGAGAAACCGCAAAAGTGCCGAAAAATTTTAGGTTTCAGCGTGACCTTGACCTTTGTGACATCGATGACGTCATTTTGGTGACGTAAGGGGTGATGACGTCATCCGCACGTCATTTCTGTGACGTCATGGGTGTGGCGTCATGGATGTGACGTCATTAGTGATGACGTCATCGATTGCGTCATCGATGACGTCATCAGTGGGGTCATTGACCTCGATGACGTCATCGCTCAGGTGACCTTGAAGTGAGCCAGCAGCCTTACTTTTGCACTACTGGTGTCAGTGCCTGTTCCCAGTTAAATATTATTGATGGTTCGTGTAACAAGTTAAGTGGCTCTTTTGTTCTTCGACACTCAACTTCCAGAAGTCTTTGGATTTTCAATAATGGGATGTCTTTTCAAGTATTTCTTACTAAAGGCAAAGTTTCGGTCACATTGATTGAAACTGTGTCCACGGACTAGAAATATCCGAATCACTTTGATTTTAAACATATTACTTAGCCACAATCAAAACTTGGTCATGGTGGAGTTTTTTATTTTGACCACCAGATGTGACCGTAATAATAAATACCTCCTTTTTGCAGGGTCAATTTTCCAATGTTTCTCTTACACAATGAAACCAAAAGAAATGACTTAATTGGCGCCTTTTACAGAAAATTTGGAGATTGGAAGAAGCAGAGAAATTGGACGAAAATTGTTCATGTCTTTGTGATCTTTTTTTTCAAGTGGCTTGTTTTTAGGTTTAGAATCTTTCTGGAAACTACCCCTCCTCTTTATTGTGAATAACAAACCAAAAATAATAATTCTTTAAAAAAATAACACGGTTAAAATTCTATTTTGTCATTTAATCAAACCACTTAGGCCATCCTATTTTACATATATATAGTATAACTATAGTTTCCAAAATCATACAATTGAAATGTTAGCCAAATGCCGCATGGTAGGGGGGAGATTGTAGGCCTACTTGTACTTGAAACGTTCATAAACCAAGCGGTAACTGAGAATACCGTTAGTAACTATTATATCTGCATTTAAAGTCCGAGTGAAGTTTGATTAAACTGTTCTCGTTGCAACTGAAGCAAAGAATTCATTGAATTTATTACTTACTGAAACGGGGTCTGAGACTACCAAACCATCCACCATGATAGGACAGTGAGACACTGCACTTTTGGATGACGGCCTTTTCTCATTGATGATCTTCCATGATTCTTTTGAAATGCAATCAGATTGTTACAATTGTAACAATCAATTCGATCAATCAATCAGATTGTACCAATTTTTTGTGTTGTTTGACGACTTTCCTGAACACCTTTATTTGCGTTTCGATAATGTTGTCCGTTTTCTGGAGTTTATTTTATTAAAAATTTTGTAGGACTCAACCATGTTGCTTTTTTCAAGAGATAAAGAGACAGCAGTATGCAGGTTCCAGATATAAAAGGAAATGTCAACTATTATGCTGTATGAGGTTGAGATATAGCAGTACGGATATAAACAGGTTATAAAGTAAATTACAAACATTATACATGGAAGAAGTGACCAAACTAATAGTGTGAACTAAACCTAAGTGTGAACTAATAGTTAATAAAAATATTAAAATTGCGCAATTATTGTGAAAGAATTTTGAAATTTTGAAAGTACGCACCTTTTGAAGGGTGAAAGGGGTGAGATACAGAAAAAATTCACTGGACCGAACTTGTAGAGCCTGACCATGAATTTACCCCCTGATTTTAGTTAGGACCTCTCGTTCAAAAGTTACAGGTAAAAAAGAAAAACCTTACATTTTCAATTATCCGATTTTCCGGGTTTCCTGACTTTTACGCGTATAAAACTATCATTTTCGGAATCTGCTTGAAATTTCCGAATTTTGAAAAATAATTTCCATTTACCGATGGCCGTAGCTAAGTCAATAATTACCCTATAATCATTGCGAATCTCACAAAATCGATCAAATCTGGGTTCGAGACTGGTCTTTTCCTAGTTAATGTGAACAAAATAAATTTCACCAAACCTGTTGTCAATGAGGCCCAAGGCAAGAAGGAAAACTCAGATGTGTATAAACCTCCACCTATGTCACACCTAGAATATATCGAATCTAAAATCCAATCCAGAAGTGTTCAACGAATTCAAAACAACGTTGATCAAGGATGCAACTGGGGCGGCGACATAGCAGCATCTATGCTTTTTGAAGATTGTCACATAATGAAGAAAGATTTCAACTTCAAGACTACTATTGAAGTTGCAGCACCCTCTCAATCTGCAATACAAGACAGCCTGCAACAGAACTGTGATCAAAACAGGAAAAATAAAACTGACGTGAACTCTCAGTCTGAATTATTTGAAAACTTTGAACAACTATAAATTATTGAGATAAAAGATGGTTTGGAATCACTTTCCATGGAGGACTTAGTTTTAAAAGCCGATGCAATATTTGCACATGGCAAGGCTTACTCTCCTCAGCTGAAGCCAAAGAAAAAGAGGATTACACAAAGTTTTCTTTCCCAGACTCGTCCATAATTGTAGACAAATTTTGTAAAAGTTTTAGAAGAACTTACATTTTGGCCTGGTGAAAAAGGGAAACCCCAAAAAAGGAATCAAAAAAGAAAATACCCAGCGTAGTGACATAAACTGCATGGAAGGAGTACTTTAATGAAAAAAAGAGAAAAAGCACAGAAGGAAGACGAAAAAGAAAAAGACAAGATGAAAGGCTGAAGAAAAAATTGAAAAGAAAGATGAACATTGGATATGTATCATATGAGGATTGATTCTGATATGATTATTTTTAGTTTGACACTATAAACGAAATTATTCGTGATTATAGTGTCAAGAAAGCTATAATCACTAAACAAAGATAAAAATTTGCAAAAAGGGATCATTTCACTTTATTTCTATTCTAAGAATACATTTGAATTCTTGGGATTTTATTGAACAAGATGTAGATCTCTATTGATCTAAGAGGGACAATTGACTTTCAGTGTCACATTTGCGAGGATGTAGAGATTGATTATTGATGTAAATGTAGCCTTATTTGATATAGGAGTAATCACTTTTAGTGAAAGTTACCTTTTAAACGGAACAAAAAACTAAGTCATGAGACTTAAGACTATCAAACTGTGATTGAAGTGTTTGTGATTAATTTTAATGCTAGAAGCCTATGTAAAAGGTCCTATTACATTTAACCTTTAAAACAAAGCGACATCACATAGTTTCTATCTTGTTGCCAATTTTACTTTTGTAGAGGAGAGCTGAGATTACTGACTGGCATGAGTCTCATGAGCCTCTCTGACCACAGACATAAAATTACTTATAGGTAACTTTTCTCCGGAAAAGAACACGTGGAAACCCCCAAAAAGGCAGACTAAGCGAAATACAAAACTGTTCTGCAGAATAGGATAGAGGACATCGGTCCTCTGTACTCCTACGTCAGAGACATCAACCATCTTGACTGCACTGCTGATCGTTTGGGCAGGGACATAGTGGCCTTATTTATTTAAAGAATGTTGTCTGTTGTCGGACGGGGCGGGAGGGCAGGACTGGATGGGGAAATTTAGAACTTGAGAACCAGAGTAAAATGGCAAGACTCTTTTTAGGAGAGCCAAACGAAGTAACTGCTCGGACGCCTATCATAGATTGCTCACCCGGTACAACCTTGCAAATAGGAGAGCTACGATGCTCTCTTGGAGAAACTTCCGCAGCAATCTCAAGGGTGTCTGTGAGATATCCAGGGTTCACAAGACCCTGTCAAAAGACAAGACTTCCTATATTGGCTCTCCCTTTAGAGGTCTGATTGGAACATGGTTCACGATCCCAGGGACGTGTTTGAGATCATGGCAAGCACACACTTCCCGGGGAGCAGTCCCCAGCTGACTGACGAGGTGAGGACAGGTGCGAGCGAGCCAACTTCACTTGATGGAGAGTCGCGGACCACAGGGTCACTCACAGTCACATTCACTGGGCTGTCAACTCTAAGTCACTGGGACTTGACCATGCGGGCCCGTCTGGCTTCAACAGGGAATAGAAATCATGCTTCCGGTACTGACAGCATTGTTTAGGACCAGTCTTGACCTGGCCTGGGACATATTCTATCATTCCAAAACCTAGTAAGGATAGGAATACGGATCCGACGTCATTCGGTCCAATCTCAGTATCTATTTTCCCTTTGAAGACACTAGAGAAGCTGGTGTTAAGGTACATGGGGATGATTCCCTTAAGACCCATCCACTCCATGAACACCAGCACGCTTACTTTCCAGGAAGATCATTTGAGTCTGCCCTAGATCGGCTAGTAAGCAGTATCGATAAGTTGCTCAAGTGTAAGGAGGTCGCACTTTGAGCCTTTCTCGACATTTATGGCACTTTGACAACACTGAGGCTAAGGCTGTTATCAACGCAGCTCGTGGATTCCACGAAGTTGTACGAGGTGGATTGAAGCCCCCTTGAAAAACAGGAAGGTAAACCCTACCACTTCACAACGAGGCGAAAGAGGCAAGAACAACTCGAAGAAGTTCCTAGGGCGGTGTTTTGTGTTCATCTCTTCTTATTCTTGTGTTACTTCTCTGGAACCTTGTGGTTGATTATATCATCAGAACTCAATGAATGTGGAGTGTTTTCATAAAGATAGGCCGATGAAATTGTTGTTATGGTGTCAGGTAAGTTCAGCGACACAGTTAGCGATGTCACGAACGAAGCCCTGACAACGGTAATAAGTGTGAGAAAGAGAACGAGCAGCCGTTGAGAGAGGGCAACCCTTTGAGTGCCTCGTGATCAACGGGGTACCCAGGGAGTGCCCATGGCAGAAATTGCTGGGGAGTTAGTTCGCCTGGTTTCTGGCGAAACGCGGTTGAAGATACGAGAGTTTGTTTACAGTAAGGGGCTAAGGATAAAGATGTGGTTCCCCGAGGGCCGCAAAAATATCCTTATACGTGTCACACGATTCGTCTGATACATGTCAATTGGGGCAACTATGTACCAGGCTGTGTAACTTTTTACCACTGCAGTGTAAGCGACAAAATAATTTATATTAATATAACGCAAGTTAGTGTCCATTCAATAATTCCAGTATGGCATTCCTCATATATCTTTTTTGTTTATTACTCTTTGCTTTACATATTGAAGCTTTCTGTTTGTCGTCTACAAAGCTTAAACTGAGACCCTCTCCTGCTGCGCAGAAAACTACCTTCAGATTCAATTTTCAATGGTAAGTACTTGTTTGTTTGTAAATTGAAAGCTTACATTTGTAATTTTATATATTGTTGATAATCCCACTTTTGCACATTATTTGGGGTAACTTTGGACCGGTACATAGTTGCCCCATTGTAATTTAGGAGGTGGAATACCACAATGCGAGTTGGTTGTAAATTATTCTTATTAAAATAATTATCATTATTAACTCTTAATTATCATCCCTATTGGCTAGGTAGGCTACAAAATGGTTAACATATTAATGAATTAAGTAATTAATTAGGCCACCTAATAAAAACATTTAAAATGTACTAGACTAGCCTATCAAACTATGAACACTACTAATTTACACTACAATAAAAACTAGCATTTATTACCTTAAAGACACACAAAAAAATAAATAACACATTGAGCTTAAATTTTTTCTGTTTTTTTTCAGAAAAATGCCTCGAAGTTACACATCATTAACTGGCACAAGACAGAATGGGACTAAGTCGGCCTACTCTGCCCAGCTGTTGGAAACCGTAGTTGAAGAAATAAGAAGTGGAAAAATAGGCCAAAGAGAAGCAGCAAGAAAGTACAAAATCCCTCGTCAAACCTTGGTAAATATATTAAATAATAAGCATTGAAAGAAAGTAGGGAAACCTGTAATATTTAGCAAAGAAGAGGAAGACTGCTTTGTTGCCCACACTATTTTTATTAGCAAAATGGACAGATGGCCAGAAAAAGTGGCTTTGCCTAAGAGCACTTTTGTTGCTTTAGTGAAGGAAACTCTGGATTTAGGCAGTCACAATGTTGAAACAATTGTGAAAAAAGGGTTTGAGAAGGGCAGATTTTGCTAAGTAAACCGGCACCAAGTAATTGATTGTCTTCCACTACCGTATATGCTAGGAATTAAACAAACACTGTGGCTAATGTAAGTGGTGAATTCCAAACGTATCTAGAAGGCATCAGGCAAAAGAACTTGGGGATAAAGACAGTAGAGAAATTGAAAATTCTCTCTCAACCAGGAAAAAATATTTCGTAAGGCTGTTCAATTTACTAATTTTTAAATAATTTTCAATATACATTTGGAATGAAAACACTTGTTAAAATTGGAAGGCTCTATATGTCTCTTATGAATTAAGTAATTAATTAGGCCGGACACTACTTCCGATTCTTTGGAGGAGTCCGCCGTGAACCCCGACAAGGATGTGCTACCGGTTCCTCTGCGACCGGTCACGAGCCACTGCGACCCTTTGGAGTCGCCGAGGAGTTCACATACCTGGGCCTGTCTTACAACTTGGCCCGGGGTTTCGCAAACAAGAGACATTTCGATACCCTTCTGGAGTCTGCGGAAAGGGCTCGTCGGCTCGCCCTTAAAGCCGCACCAGAAGGTGCAACTGCTGATGTAATACATTGTCCCGGCCTTCGCTCACCGCCTCACCATCGACCCCCCCCCTCCCAGAACGATCTCTCCCGTGTCGACTTAGGTCTCGGGGGAGTCGTTAAAAAGTGCGTCCACCTCCTGCACAGTGTTACCGACAACCTCCTGTACGCCAGGAAGCGGGATGGCGGTGTGGGTTTACCTCATTTGGTCACCCAGGTCAAGATCTGCGCTCTGCGAGCTGGCATGGAGCTGTTGGACACAGACGACCATCTTTTGCAGGAGTTGGGCAGAGAGGCCGGATGGAGGGGCCGTATGGATAAACTGGCCGGCGAACTGCGCCTGACCTTCCCCTGTACCCTGAGGGACGTCAATGCGCGGAAAAAACTCTCAAGCTCGGATTCCACCGGGCTTGGGAGCAGCAGGAGTCCCAAGGTGTGGGAGTCCAGTGGTTCAAAGATGATCCGGTGGGAAACTACTGGCTCCTAAACCAGAGGGTCCTGCGCCCTCAGTCAATTTTGAACTCCGAAACTCCCTGGCCGAGACTGCCCTGAGGAAGGCTACCAGCTACACCCCCCCCCCCTCCTACCGACCGTTCAGCGAGCTATGAGAGCGACGAGCGGAGAAGTGATCCCCGTCGTCTTCGGAGCTCGCGGCGACTGTCCTCGTGAGACTGTCACTGGGTTGAAGAAGCTCGGAATTACATCCTCGAGCACCCTGCGGGATTTCTCTTTGATGGCACTCAGATCTTCCATCGCCATCTGTCGGGGCTTCCTTGATTAGGGGTGACACATGCCTGGTGTTTTGGTTGGTGTCCTTGAACCTCTTGGGGCTTTTCTGTCCAATTACCCCCTGAGTCTAAGGTACCACTTCCCTGGGCTTTGTTCCCAGTGGATGGTGTTGCCTACAGGGGGTAGGACACATGCACTTTCCCCGTGGACAACCATGTCCTCGAATATCTTGGGGTCTTTTTGTCCCACATCCCTCCTGATTCTAAGGTACCACTTCCCTGGGCTTTGCTCCTAGTGGATGGTGTTGCCTACAGGAGGGGGGACCATGCACTTCTGCCCCGTTCACAAAATAAATAGTTGCACATGCACATGCTTAAGTTAAGATCAGGAACGTCCCATAACATCCAAGGGGTTAAAATTAACATGCTTCCCTGGGGAAGAATAGCATAAATAATTTCACATGCTGAATATTTAAGAAGATAATGAGTCTCATGCAGACCAATGATTTTGTAATTAAAAGAAAAAAATTCACTCTACCGCTCGACGGGAATCGCTAAATACCAGCCGAAAAAAAAAACTAGCCAAATGCCTCGTCATCTAATTAGTGACGCACATGAATGGATTAACGAGATTCCCTCTGTCCCTATCTATTCCCTGGGTAATGTAGATAACATCTAGGTATTTTTTTCTTTTGCAAATTTCTTCCTGTGGACTTTTGTAAAATAGTGTGTGTTCTTGTATCTCATCATGGGCAAGTGGGCCCATGTCCCGCTAAAAGACATTGACCCAAGTGCGATCAGAGACAGGTCTGAATTCCTGGAGATCGCTGTAAGGCTTGGGCTAAGCGTTGGGGTGGACATTGACCTTTCTCTGTTACGCGTTACCGTGTTTGGTGCGCTTGGAGAATACAAGCAGACGCTCATCGAGCAACACCTGAATGCTGCTGGATCTTCTGCTAGCAATATGATGTCGGCGATGGACCATGATGCGGAATCTTTACACTCTGATGACACATAAGCCAACGTCAATGTTTCTTCTCCGGACCAAATGGCCCCACCGGCACCGGCTGAGTCATTCTCTTTTCAAGAATCAAGAATCAAGAAACTTTATTGCCATTGGTCATGATACATGAAATAGGCCACGTCATGGAATTTACAAAGTCAAAGTCTTAATACTAATTTATTACAGTACTTGATCTAGCGTACTTACAGATTGTTGATGCGGAGTGACAGAAATTCTTGAATGAAATAAAATTGATTATCAATTAGCCAATCACTTAATCTACATACATATTACGAGAAGTTTTTTTAAGGCAATTGAAAATGTCAGGGAAAAGTGTTTAACCGACAATAAAATAGCAGGAATATGTATGGACTTCATGCAAAACCTTCAAATTCCTGAAATACCTGTGCAAGAGGTATTTACACAAAGATCAAACTTTGCAGAGCATTTAGTTGATAAAAAACACAACTATACAAAAATTAGAAGAAAATCTAGAAATCCTACATAAATGCAATAGCAAGAATAAAATTACAGCCCTCGAATGACAACGTCTTAAACGATAAAATCAATAGTCAGGCGAATACTCTCTTTGATACCATTATCAGACTGGATAAGGGACAAACAGCTGACCCCATGACGTAATCCTATACTCTTATACGAGCAATGTTTGCTTGTTTGCTTGCTTGCTTGCTTGCACAATTATCTCAAAAACGGCTCCGACGATTTCCTTCAAATTTTGGAATATGGGGGTTTTGGCCACCAGAAATCGATTGGAGCTGGTCCCATAGCTGGGAAAAATCCGGTTTTCGCGCTAGAGCCCTTCAAAGATCCCATGTTATCCTTATGGAAATTTTTTAACTGAACAAAAATCAGCTGATAACTGTAGATAAAATAAACCAATGTGTTACATCTTTAACCTGTGATTTAGGAAAATCATACCAATGTGCAGCAAACCTTCCGCCTGGCGAGTGAGCGGAGCGAACGAGCTTTGTGTGAGAAACGAAAGTAATAATTTTACCGAGCTTAAGCTCGGTCCCCCTGGTACTGTCAGTAACGTGACCAGGGATGATTTACCGCACCTCCAGTCGCAGCCGGCCCGACTAAATGCGTGCACGCACCGCGAGTGTTTCCCAGTTACCGAGGTTTTAATGTTAAATGTGTATTTATTTATTCTTGTTTGTGTGTTATATAAATTTTAAATGTTTGACGACCCTTTTTGGAGAAACCTGAGGATGTGGCTGTCGCCACGAAACATGTAGTTTCCCTCCGACAAAACAAGGATATTGAAAAGCTAAATATTAATTTCTAATAATTGAAATCAATATCCAGAAGTAGGAATCATGAATCTAAACGTTATAATGGCTCAATTAACACTGAGTGACTGGATTATTGACAAATATGTGGTGTTAGAGTAAATTAATGATGTTTCCGACAGAAGACTCTTGTGCGGTCCGCGGGTTATAACTGCGATCCATCAACTAAGGCTTATCCACTGAGCAACTGTATCACATAGATCACATCGCTTCACAACACCAACGGAAGGATTGAGTAATCATCGGGAAGGAACTAAGGAACACTCATCTAGATAAGTAGTAGATGTAAAATTATAGTAACTTATTTATTCAAACCCCAACCTTATTCACTGCACCACATAAAATAAATTTGCGATTTGTTTGATTTTTTTTTTTTTTTTTTTTTTTATAAATTTGTCATATTATAAGCATTAAAAGGACCCATAGCCTACCTGAGATTAAAGTAAAAAGTTTTTATGTTAAACAGTCTACTTAAAATAAGCATTCATGAATGATACTTGTAAGTCTAGAAGTTCTTCAGAGGATGACTTGCCATTAAGTGTAATGATTAATAAAAACAATAAAATGGAGGATAATCAAGAAGAGAATTAATTTATCACTAGTGTAAATAATGCCGAAATAGAGATCCACCAACATGTTGATCGGGAAAATCAAGTTAGTACAAATGATGATTCAATTACTGACATGAGCATTCATTCTGAATTTCTGATGGATCAAAGAGTTAACTTAAATGAGGGACCGCAGTTATACTCCACTGAAGAACTTGGTGTTAAAAATGCTGGTTCTAGTAGTCAATCTGATATAACGCTTACTTTGTTAAAAAAAAAAAAAACATGATTGAAAGTCTTGAACTAAAAATAAGTCAGAATACCAAGACATTAGAAACTAAATTGCAGAGTATTAGTGTAGAGTTACAGCAATTTCGAATAGAATGTAAAAGTCAGATCAATACAGTTAGGGCTGAATTGAAAGAGGAAGTCTCCTTAGTCAATGCTACAGTTGATTCAACTGTAGATGAGGTAAATATAGTAAAACAAAATGTGGAAAAACTTAACACATATTGCCATGAAACTGTAAGTGAGTGTGTTGATCATATAATAAAACTTAAACATGATTGGACTAATAGGTAGTGTAAGTTTGATGATGAACAAGAAAAGTGGAAGGGTAAATTTCGTGCTGAGGTAGAAAGTCAATTAAGAGATGAGATCTCTCAACACAAGGGGGAGATTAATGATAAGTTAATTGAAGTAAGAGATGAATTATCCAAAGAATTCCAGTCTTTAAAGAACCAATCTCATCAAGGCCTATACACCCCTATCAAATCTCAGTTAACCGAAAAAATATCTGAGCAGGTAAATAAAACTATGTTATCACAATCAGAAGTGTATTTAATAGATTTTCACGGGGAAAGTGAAAAATTTGTTCATCCCATATATTTTCTAAAGGTTGCCAAAAAGTTCAATGAGGTATCGGACAATGTTTGGGATATAAATAAACTTACCTTATTGAAATATATTAAAGGCAGCGCTAACGGTTGGTTAAGGGAATCAATAAGGAATTTTCAATTTATTTGAAGAATTTGAACTAGCGTTGCGGAATAAATTTTGGAACAAAACAATACAGAGGCGCTTTGAAAATGAACTGCACGGTCGTGGTAATTTTATACCTGGTCGATATGATCTCGACAAATATGTAATGCGGTATTTTGATAGTAATATGTACCTAGATCTGCCCCTAAGCATGGAGGAATTCATAAGTGTTATCAGTCATCTTTTGCCGAAAGATATGGGTAGACTGTTAGTGTGTGCTAATGAAATTAGTGATAAGGAGGCGTTGGTGGACTTACTAAAAAAGATTGCGGATATAGGGTGCGATGATTCAAATGGGCAAGGGGATGGACCACCGTTTAACCGCTTTCAACATCGTGAAAATGATCACAGGCGCGAGAATAATAATTATAGGCACGACCAAGAAAAGAGAAAGGAGTTTAGGGAAAATGATCGGAATATACAAAAAATTGGCGCAACCACCCCAGTTTCCCAAAAGAACAAGGAAATTCAGTATGAGAAGTTCTCGCGTGTGCTTCGGATGGCGTCCATAAGGTTAATATAGTAAAAGAGCATGATGATAGTAGTTATCATCAACCAAAAATCGAAGGGTTTCAATTATTAGGAAATAGTTTTGGAGCACGACTAGGAAATAAAATATTCAATAATAGGATTTCGCGCACGCCCGAAGGAAAAAAAATACGTTAATTATTGTGTAGGAGGCCATAAAACCCAAGACTTATTAAATATGATTGGGGAAAAACCGGATGATTTGTCACATAATGTCATAACTTGGATTGGTGCAAATAATTTATCAAATTGGGACAATGTTGAAACAGTTTGCAGTTTGTATAAAGAATTGCTAGGCCAGTTAATATGCTTAAAAAAGAATATTTTTGTTATAGAAATACTTGTAATTCCCAAACTTGCATTTAAGAACAAAACACACATCTCTGATGTTAAGGCGATAAATGATTTTCTCAAGACATATGAAGGAAAAAATAAAAATAAATAAGGCGACATATGAAGGACATATGAGGAGGAGGAGTTCAAGAGAGTAGTGTGGTAAGGCTAGGAGTTAAACTCAGTTGCCCGGAGAATGGCCTAGATAATGTGGTGGTCCGCCTCCCCAGATTCGCATGGCGGGTGCTGGTGGAGCGCCCGCACATCTCCTTGCTGGGTAGGGAGATTACAACTAGAGATTTCGTCGAGGTCGAGCAGTGCCTCAATTGCTGGGGGTACCTCCACAAGGCTAGTGGTTGCAAAAAGGAGGTACGCTGCAGGAGATGTGCGGGGTTCCACCACCACTCGTCATGCGACGCCAGTTTCCGGTGCGTCAACTGCGTGCAGAGGGGTCTAGAGCGCCTGCTGACAGGCCATGACGCAAGAGACAAGACTTGTCCTGTGTTCATGGACCTGTACAGCCGGCAGGCTCGTTGAGCGTAGGAGTAGTTTTTAAGTTAGGGTAAGAGAGTGTGGTAGGTGGGAAGATCGTGGATGGAGAAGAGGAAGGAGCTGTAAATATTAGTTAAGTTAGATGTAAGTGAGAGTGTACTTAGTGAAGAAAAATTTATGTGAGAGAAGTTTTGTTTAGTTAAGAAATCGTTGATTTTGATTTGTTAAGTTTGAGAGTGTGATTTTAGGATTAGGTAGGTTTAAGAGGTTGTAAGATAGGTGGGGCTGTAAATAGTAGGATAGGTTAGATAAGGGCAGTCGGACAATAAAAATCGAAAAAAATTCAATTTTTTGTTTTTGAGTAATCTTTGTTTAGTAGTTATTTATAATTATAATAAAACTTATTTTACAAAAATCGGAAGAATACTTTTAAAGTTATGAACCTTTTTTTAAAACTATGCACAGCTGTTTTTAGTTTGCACGAATGAGCGGCCACAACGGCGGTGCTCTCTGCCCTGAAACATTTCCTATAGTACTACATATGAGAATTATTTGAATGTATTGGCACAGGTATTTCACTTTGTTGTGTTGGCAATAGTTTTCCCTTTACTCTGTTATTGTGTTCTGTTTTCTGTCATCTGCTACTGTAAACAAGTTGTATTTTCAAACGGTTTGTTTACATTTGTGCGAGCCAAGTGAAAACGGTGTTGTGAGTGATTGTGATTGAAAATTACACTTATCAGTGAAACAATATGCCTAGGCCTAAGTTGAAAGTGTTAAAAAAACGTAAACGGGAGTTTACTGGTGTAAGGAAGTCAAATTTGGATAAGGCAAGCTCAACTACTGCTACCCTTAGTCCTAGGCCTAGCTCTGGATGTTCAACTACCTCGAGTTCTAAGGAGAGTGTTTCTAAGAAAAAGATAAGTAGTCATTTTGTAGATTATAATTTATATAAGACAGACCTGAATAATGATGACCTAACATATGATTTGATTACCTTACAACAGATACAATGCCTACTCGACAAAACTGCGGTTTGTGTAAAATGCAAACAGGCATCGCTAAAAATTTTTCCCAGTAAAAGAGTAGGAATAAGCCTAACAATAAATGTAAGGTGCAATATTTGTGACATTCAAATCTCAGAAAGAAACAGCAAAATTATTCATGGCAAAAAATCTGAAGTAAATGTTCGCATGACCTATGCCTTTCGTTGTATAGGTAAAGGCGAGGAGGCGGTGAAAAATGTTTGTGCTATCATGAATATGCGTCAGCCTGCCACATTCAAAAGGTACAATTATGCTCTATTGGCAGCAACAAAAGAAGTTTGTCTACAGTCAATGAAAAAAGTTGTGGAAGAAACTGTGGCAGAAAATGAAGAAGGAAATAATATAACCGCTATTTTCGATGGCTCTTGGCAGTGGAGGGGGCACACCTCCCTAAATGGTGTTGTCACAAAGTGCAAATACAGGTAAAGTTATAGATGCCAGAATTCTGAGTAAACATTGTAGATGTAAGGGTAGGCTAGACAACAACCATGAGGATAACTGTATGGCCAACTACACAGGAGGAAGTGGAGGGATGGAGGTGAAAGGCATAATTGAAATATTCCGATCATCTGAGGAGATGTACGGGATACGGTACAAATATTTTCTAGGTGACGGGGACAGTGCAGCCTTCCCAACTGTAGTATCTGAGCAACCATATGGCCCAGATTTCTCTATAGAGAAGCTAGAGTGTGTAGGCCATGTGCAGAAGCGTATGGGGTCTCGCCTACGCACTCTAAAGAAAAAAATGGCACAAAATGTATTATCAGATGGCAAAACGATTGGCGGCAAAGGGCGTTTAACGTTTGCAGGCATAAATCAAATACAGAAGTACTATGGGCTGGCCATCAGAAGGAATGTACACAGCTTAGGAGACATGAAAAAGGCTGTGTGGGCTGAGTACTTCCACCTCGGTTCAACTAAGTCGGATCCAAAACATGGCCTTTGTCCGCAGGGTCCGGACACTTGGTGTAAGTATATCAAGGCTGACGACAATGGTGAAACTTATGACCACGACAAACACTTACATCTTCCCAAGGTTGTTATGAGGGCTTTATTACCCATTTTCAAAGATCTTTCACAGCCAGAATTGCTAAAAAGATGTCTACACGGAGGCACTCAAAATTCCTGCAAGTCTCTCAACAGCATCATCTGGTCTAGGCTACACAAAACCACTTTCATAATGAAAAATACTCTGGAATTTGGAATCTATGAAGCCATAGCAACCAACAATGAGGGAAACATTGTTAGATGTAAAATTTTGTAAAAATTAGGCATAGAACCAGGTATTCAGAGCATCAAAAGAATGAAAATGGTCGACGAGCGACGAATCGCAAAAGCGGAAAAGGACATGCAAGAAGTTGAAAAAAAAGTGCAGACAAAAAAGAACTTTGGGAAAGAGAAGGCTAGAGGACCAATATGAGGCACAGGAAGACCCAGACAACCCTTCTTATGGGGCTGGGATGTTTTAAAGGTATGTGAAAACATAATAACATTTTACTTTCCACTTTATCTCACGTTTTCCAAAAGTCACAGTTTTTCTCATAAAAAGTACATTATCTCAGGAACTAGTACAGATATTTCGATAATTTTTGTTTGTATGATTAAGCTCTTTTATGTGCATGTTTTAAGCAGATGGAATTAATATATATAGCCTAGTTTAGATTTGGTAATGGTTTTTGACTGATGAAAAATAGTATTTAATATAAATATATTTGAAAGAAAAAAAAACTTAGAAAGATATCTTGATTCTCTTTGCTTAAAGTGTTCACAATTATATGCACTTTAAAAAAAATAGGTTGATATCTTGTCTGGTTCTGGAGAAAATGTACCTCAAAAATGTCCAAATTAACATGGGCGGGATAGGACGTTCCGACTGCAGAGTGTGGAGAGCCAAGTTAGTGGAGGGAGATTTATTTCAAGAAGGGTACAGTTTAGTTGCCATTTTTGTTAAGTTAAGTTTTGAGTGTGAAGCTAGGGTTAGGTACATTTAGGTTTAGAGTAAGAAGAGTGTGTTGCTTTTGTTTTGTTGTGATTATCAAAGGAATAAATTTTGTGTTACTTAAAGTGAAGTCTTCTTATTTTCCAGTGGGAGAGAGTGGTGGGCCACTTCTGGGGCGGAGAGTGGAGTAAGAGCCTTCGGGCTGGTGACAGAAACCTTCGGGCAACTGTGGTGGTGCATGACCTAAGCCTTCGGACGAGGGTGGAGAAGCCTAAGGGCTGGAGTGTGGTAAGCCTGCGGGTGAGGTGGCATTCGGGCGTGTGATGAAAGCCTTCGGGCAACAATGTGGTACATGAAGTGAGCCTACGGGCGAGGGTGGAGAAGCCTACGGGCTAGACGGAGTGTCTGGAGACGCCTTCGGGCGTGGGAGAGTGGAGGCCTCCGGGCAACTTTGAGTGTGGTGCATGACCTGAGCCTTCGGGCAAGGGTGGAGAAGCCTTCGGGCAACATGATGTGGTGCATGGCCTGAGCCTTCGGGCGAGGGAAGAGAAGCCTACGGGCTGGATGGAGTGCGGAGCCTGCAGGAGGAGAGCCTTCGGGCGGGATGAGAGTGGAGGGCCTTCGGGCTTTGGTGCAAGCCTCCGGGCAATTTGGATGTGGAGCACGATAGGAACCTTTGGGCGAGGGTGGAGAAGCCTTCGGGCAGATTAAGTATTAAGTATGCTGGCGGAGGGCCTTCGGGCGAGATGGAGTGTGGAGCCTACGGGCGGAGTGCCTCCGGACGAGATGGAGTGTGGAGCCTACGGGCAGATTAAGTATTAAGTATGCGGGCGGAGTGCCTTCGGGCGAGATGGAGTGTGGAGCCTACGGGCGGAGTGCCTCCGGACGAGATGGAGTGTGGAGCCTACGGGCGGAGAGCCTTCGGGCGGATTGGAGAGCGGAGCCTACGGGCGGTGAGCCTTCGGGCGTGATGGAGAGTGGGGGCCTTCGCGCTTTGGTGGAAGCCTACGGGCAACTTGGATGTGGAGCACGACCTGAGCCTTCGGGCGAGGGTGGAGACGCCTTCGGGAAGATGGAAGAAGATGAAGATGGAGATGGAGAGAGTGGGGAAGTGGAGGAGTCAGAGAGTGGGGTGAGGGAGGTCAGATTGATTAACAAGAGTGTGCATGGGTGTATCGTGGTCTACGGGATGCCAAAAGGGGCACCATTGATCGATATAAAAGAGGAGTTGATGAGGATGATCCCCGAGACCAGAGGCATGAAGGTACATGAGGTGCTGGCCTCCATTAAAAGGCTCCCGGTCCCCATGAAATGCCCGGAAAGAAGTTGTGAAAACATAGTGATTAAGATGCCCAGGTTCATGTGGAATGAACTAAGACACCTCAACTTCCTATCTGTGCACGACAGAGAGTACAGGTGTAGAGAGTTCGTTGAATTAACTCAATGCCTGAATTGCTGGGGGTATTTGCACGATTCGAGGGAGTGTAAAAGGTAGGCGAGGTGCCGGACCTGTGCCGGTTTCCATCGCCGTCGGGCAGCCTTCGGGCGAGATGGAGAGTGGAAGCCTTTGGTAGGAGTTGGAAAAATTGAGCAATTATTAGTGTGGTGCATGACCTGAGCCTGCGGGCGAGGATGGAAAGCCTACGGGCAGATGGAGTGTGGATCCTGGGACTTCCTCTAGTAGTGTGTGGTGGAAACCACCTATTCGCTGAGCGTAGCGGCGATTAGGTGGGCTAGCATCAGGAAACCCGAAAGCCGATGTGGCGGTGCGTCATAGGGCGGTTGACGCGGGGCAAACAGCTGACCCCAACCCCAGCCAGTGAGATGTTTTGTTTTGATTATAATGGGCAGTGGAGGAGCTGCGAGAGTGATTTTTAGTTGAGTTATTGGGCTGGGGCTTCACTCCTCTATGGCGGGTAGGAGGTGGAAGCGAGTAAATTAGCAATGAAAGCAGTATTTCATTTGTATTGGTATTGGTAAAATCTCTGGGCAAATTCCCCTTTCCTGGCATTTAGCGAGGATAGCACTCAGTGCTAGGATAGTACAGTGGTCTACGGATTGTAATTAAATTTGAGAGTGAATAAATTGGATATTGAAGAGGGTGGTTCGATGTCGGACGTTCACTCAGATGGTGGGACTTCCCCTGAAAGGGGGAAATGGCCTGCCGATGAGAAAAGTAATAAAGGAGAGTGCAGTTTGAAGTGGGATGGCACAACAGAGAATGCTCTGTGATTGGCCTACAAGTACAAGAGAGTGGTTGATGGGGAGTTGACTAAGAGTGCGAAAAAGAAGACGTACAATAAGAAAGAGATTGAGAGAGCGGTGACGGAAATGGCGGATATGGTCAGGAGATAGGCCTTGAGATGTGAGAGTGGAAGAGAGGGGCCAGCTTTCAGCTGAGGTGGCTGGCACTCTAATGGCTTTCCATGAGAGGAGCGTAAAGGCTATGAAAAGCTTAGTGAGTGGGAGGATGAAGGAGACAATGACCAAAGTGGTTGAGAAGGGGGTGGGCACGGATGCGGAGGCTACTGCCCAGAGAGTGATGGTGAGTGTGCCAGAGGTGGATAAGAGTGTGAAGGTGGATGGAGTGAGAAGGCCGCCGAGGCCACGTGGTAAGAAAGTGTTGGCAGAAATGGAGGGCAAGACCCAGCTAGAGGTTAGGACCAAGCTGAAGGCTTGTGTCAACCCAAGTGGGGAGAAACTGTGTGTGAACGTGAAGAGTGGTGTGCTGGTAGAGCTGTCGTCTGAGAGGGAAGTGACAGTGATTAAACAGAGAGTGCAAGAGAGTGGTGAGGACATGAGAGTGAAGGATGTGGGTGGGTGGAGACCCACTATGAAGGTGTTTGACATAGAGAATGGGAAGAGTGATGACGAATTGAGAGAGGAAATAAGGGAGCGGGTCTTCCCGGAGACTGAGAGAGAGGAGTTCAAAGAAGAGTTTGAGATTCTGAGGCGTTGAAAGCAAAAGGGCCCAGGGAACCTGGAACACATTTTGGTCCGAGTTTCAGGGAGAGTGCGGAGGGTTCTTAAGGAACAGGAAAGGTTGTATGTGGGATGACAGTTACGGTGCTTAGGTGCTTTAAGTGCCAGAATTACGCACACAAGGCGGTGGATTGTAAGGCCGAGGTGGTCTGCTCGAGATGTGGTGTGAAAGGACATGACCGGAAGGCATGTCAGGTTACCAATGAGGAAGTTCATTGCATAAATTGCAAGCGACAGAATTTGGAAAAGAGAAACCACCCGGCTGACTGGTTTGGGTGCCCAGTCTACGAGCGTGAAGTAGAGCGAGTAGCCAACAGAACCGAGTATGGTTATAATCTCTCAGGAAATGGTAGAGAAAGTCTACCAATGCATAAAGGGAGTGATGTTGAGCCTGATAAATGAGATGCTGAGGAATGGGGTCTTTCCGAGAGTGTGGGAGGTGGGATTAGTCAAGGTATTTCTGAAGAGTGAAGAGAAGCCCCCAAACTTTGTGAAGTCGTATAGGCCGGTAACTCTGTTACCGGTACTGGGGAAGGTGGTTGAGAGAGTGCTGATGGCGAGGCTGGCCCAATTTGTGGAACAGGGAAACCTGCTACACAGTAGACAGCATGGTGACAGAGTGGGAAGAGGTACCTTGAGAGTATGGAGCGAGAGATCAGAGAGAGGGAAGACCCAGTAGTAGTGGGAATCTTTGCGGATATATCGGGGGCCTTTGACAATGCTTGGTGGCCTCTGATATTAGACCGACTAAGAGAGTGGGAGTGTCCTCAAGACTTGCACGAGGTTTTGAAGAATTGCTTCTGGGATATAGAAGTGATTCTGAGAGTGAGTGGAGTGGACAGGGGTAAGAGAGTGAGTAAGGGATGTCCGCAGGTTCTATTCTGGGGCCGGTGCTGTGGAACATCACCGGCTTGATGGCTTCCTCAGAGAGGATTATGGGGAGAGTGCAAAAGCGTTTGCTTATGCAGATGACGGGCTGATAATAGTGAGTGGAAGAGTACGGAAAGAGGTGGAGGAAAGGGCGTCGGCTGCGGCTGAGCGTCTCTGGGAGTGGGGGAGAAGAAACAAGTTGACAATTTCGAGAGATAAGACGGTGTGTATGTTTTTGAGAGAGGATAGGCCGAATGAGGGTGGAGCGGCTAGAAGGCATGACAGACTGAGGAGATACGTTGTGAGGAGAGAATAAGAACGGTAGGAGTGGTGAAGTACTTGGGCCTGCACATTAAAGAGAGGTGGTGCTTTGAGGAACTCGTGCTGAAAACGCGTGGGAGAGTGCTCAGAGAATTTTGGGAAGTTAACGAGATTTGCCAAGGCCAATAGGGGATATGGGTGTGAGACCATAATGAAATTGTATAGGGGAATGGGAGTGCCGATGATGATGTATGGGCAGGAGATTTGGGGAAAAGAGATTTTGAGGAAGAGCATGTTAAGGAGGAAGTGGATGGCTTTACAGAGAAAGCTACTCCTGAGTGTGACGAAAGCATATAGGACGGTGTCCCATGATGCTATAAGAGTGGTGGCTGGAGTCCTCTTATCGACCTGTTTTTAGAGGAAAGGGTGAGAGTGAGGAGGAGAGTGTTGGAAGATGAAGACGAAAGGGAAGTGAGTGTGCAAGAGAGGGAGAGATTGATGGTGCTGGCAAGAGAGGTGGGATACCGCTAGCAAAGACAGAACAACAAATGCGTTCTTTCCGAGTGTGAGAGATAGAGTGGGAGAGAAGGTAGTGTTAAATCACTACCTGATACAAGTATTGACCAGGCATGGAAACTTCAAGGCGAAGTTGATGGAGTTTGTCCTGGTAGGGGCAGCCGAGTGTGAGTGTGGCGATCTGGAGACGATGTAACATGTCATTTTTTAGTGTGAGATATACGAGCCCGTGAGGGTTGGTTTACGAGAGAAAGCAGCAAGAGAGGGATTGAGAATGAGGAAGGACGACATGAGGAGTAATGCAGAAGTGTGGGACATGTTCCAGAGAGTGGCGGTGAGAGTTTGCCGAGAGAAGGAGAGAAGGGAGCGGTTTGCTCGAATGAGAGTCGAATGACACGGAGAGTGATTTAAAGAGAGTGGAAATTCAAAGTGAGAGTGGTTACAGAGATGGCGACAGAACTGGAGAGTGGAATCTAAAGTGAGAGTGGTTACTGAGAGTGGAGATATAGTTGATGAGTGTGGAAGGAGTATCCCAATGATTCTTCGAGTGAGGGGGGACAGGTATAAGTGTGACAACAAAAATCTGGGCCCAGATGAGCAGTTTGGTAAGGATGGAGTGTGTGGAATATCCTTGAGTTGTCACGAAGACCCGGCTGAATGGGCGACCCCAAGTGGCGAGCCTGCAGACGGAGGATGGTAGTAAGGGGGTCCTCACCTTAATTGCAAGGGGCTCCCAGGGACCGGCGAAGGGTGGCACAAGGGTTGATCCTGGGACTTCCTCGTAGTGTGCGATGGAAACCACCTATTCGCTGAGCGTAGCGGTGATTAGGTGGGCTAGCATGGGGCAACCTGTTTAGGGGGAGAGTGCGGATGCAGGAGAGTGTAGGGACAAGTATGGGAATAGAAGGCCTAGGCTAGGAAGGTAATCTAAGGCGATAGAGTGAGATTAGTGAGTGGAAGAAATCTGAACAAAGAGTGTGTGAGGGCGAAGTGGAGACCAGGTGTTTTCTGTTCGGTATACGACTAAGAGTGATGGAGAAAAAGAGAAGGCGAAGAACCTCCACTGGGTCTCTGTGGGAGCCCGGGGAGGCTTCACTGAGTCGGACCAGGAGGATCTGGTCCTAGAGAAGGACATGGACAGTGATGAGAAGTTGTCCCTCGCCACCAGGTTAGAGGGGGAATTCGATACCATAAGACGATCCCTAAAAAAGGAAAAAGAGAAGGCAGAGAGTGAGGGGGAGGAAGAGGTGCTACTTGTGGACCTCACGTCTAAGGGAAACCTCAGTGTGACCACAGTGGTTGAGAGTCCTGAGGCCCTCGCAAGTGTGCATGGTGGTGACAGAGTAGTGACAGGGTAGGAAGTCAGTCTGGTGGTCGAGGTGCCAAGCGGGGAGTGTGGATAGTGGTTGATCAAATCGAGAGGGCAGTAGTGTGTGAGGGGGTGTTGGAGAACTGGGGAGAGGTGCACGAGATGGCCTCCTTCATCTCCGAAGTCAAAGACTTCAAAAACTTCAAAAAAAGTGGTGGGAAGGGAGGAGATTGAGGAGGTCAGACTGCGATTGAGGAATGAGACTGCCTTCAAAGGAGTCGAAGGAGACAATGCTTTCATGGCTAAGGGGTCTGGCAAAAAGAAAAGTAGTGCTCAGTCGTATGGTGATAAAGAAAAGTCATAATGGTGATAAAAAAGGGGAACGTCCGTTCCCTGTCAAAACGTTAAAAAATGCCACTGGCATAGACAAACATAAAATAAAAACAGTGCATCTGGTGATAAAAACATACTTTTAATGTTACAAATGCAAAGGATAAAATCATTATACATGAAATTACGTGTATAACAATTGTTTTTAACAAATTGGCGTCAGTACCACTGATTCTAAAGACCTGTGTCCGGGTTGCATATATATGGGAACCAACATCGTGATCCGTTCCAAGATCGTCAAAGTAGAGCGACTAAATGTGGGAGACTATATCCATGCAGATGATTGTGGGTATTCCAGGAGATTTCGATTGGTGGATCTAGTTATTTTCTTTGCGTTAAGGATGACAGTAGAGGCATTTTGGGAGTTTCAGGACAAACGCAAATTCAGCAGTTTTTAATCAGTGGTTACGTATTAGTGACGTGTGATGACGTACGTGTGACGTCATACGGTGACGAGGTGGAGTGTGTGACGTCACGGGTGTGACGTGGTGGTGTGACGTCACTAATACGCTACTGAACTTAAAGCAGAGACCAGAGAGCCCTAATTTTCATTTTATTTTACGTTTATTTATGATGAAAAAGTGTTAAATAATTGTCTAAAATGATAATCTACATGAATTTACAATTTTTTGCAAAAAAAACGAAGAAAAACGAGCAAAAACGAAGTTTTTATAATTTCTACGTGGGTGGTCCCTCTTGGGAGGTTATCTTATCTCTTATCTTATCTGTTATCTTATCTTATCTCTTATCTTATCTTAGATCTTAGATAAGATAAGATAAGCGCGCTGGGGGGGGCGAAGCCAGATCCCGAGGATGCCAGCCACAGAGAAGACTCCACCGATGCTTCTGAGGAAACCTACTCGGCCCAAGAAGATGGTTATGCCTCGGAGGGACCCCATTGCTCAGTTGCCCGCTAAAAACCCCAAATCTCCGGTGCGGAATCGAACGAGGACCAAGCCGGCGTCACCCACTCCAGTTCTGCCTCAGCGGGTTGTCATCTCCTCCAACGCCGTGAGAGCCGAAAGTCTTCTTCGAGAAATTCTTGGGGGGAAGAGAGACTACGCGGAGAAATATGTTCTGCAGGCGGGACCAACTTCAGCTCCGGCTCCCGGGGTCGTCCCAACAACGGAAGGCAGGCCGATTTCACCCATCACGCCCAGTGAACGATGCCGGCCCAAATCACCGTTTCCGGGAGTCAAGACCCACCACCTGTGGAAGCTCAAGCCCGGGCTTTATTGTCTCCTGGACTTCAATGCGGAAGAGAGAGTGGCCTTGCTGCTTCTGGGGAGAACCGTCGTGCAAACGCCATTACCCACTGGCGTACCTCTTCCACATCGGAGTCCGAAGAAGACGTACTTGGAGATTGGGGTGCCAACGGATGGACAACTGAGCCAGCGAGTCACCGCTAAGTGGATATCAGTTTAATTTAATTGATACCACAAAACGGCCTTTCTAAAGGCCACCAATATTAATCGTTTTGCAATCAAGTCGAACGCTGAAATAATTCGTATCCGAAAACTAATGGACTATTCGATGTGCAATATATTATTATTATACAAAAATGAATATAAAATACAATTCTTTTTCCTTATTTATCGCGCCACTTCACTCACTTACTTTCGCCCAGAACTTTTAATTGTCTCGGTCAAACCGCTTTATCGGCCCCCTAATTGCTACCGACTTAAAACACAAAGTTTTGGATTAATAATGTTAAGTCTTCAGCTCTAAACACATTATATTTTTATCAACTAACTACCACCGATTTCAGTCAACAAAAGTGTACCGAAATTTGTTATGCATCATAGTGACACAAAGGGATGTGTCTCCTTAACCTTTGGCGGAAAGTTTTTAAACCTCACGGTCAAACTTCTTTATTTGGCTCCCCTGACGATGCCCGACCGTAGTAAATAACGTTTGGCGGAAAACTTTTAAACTTCGCGGTCAAAACAACTTTATTTTGTTCCCCTTACTACGTACCGTACAGAAATCGGTTTTGTAAATTTCACCGGTCACGAGATCTTTTGGCGGGATACTTCACTGCTGTAGGGCCATTTCCATTACTTACCGTACTCAAAGCAAATTATTTGTGTCAAAATGAATGAACTCGATGAAGCTGGCAAGATATTTCAAACCTTGTCACCAAAATAACTTTATTCTACTGCGCTAACTACAACCACGCATCCACACAAAATATTTGGCGGAAAATATTTAATCGTCGTGGTCTAAATCCTTTGTGTGTCTCCCTTAACCTTTGGCGGAAAGAAGTCAAACATCGTGGTCAAACTACTTTATTTTATTCCCCTAACAATGTCCGACCATGTTCTATAAAGATTGGCGGAAAAAGGTTTAAACATCACGGTCAAAATCACTCGATTCTTTCCCCTAGCTATGTACCGTACAGAATACTGTTTTAGAACTTTCATCGGGCTAAACATGTTCTGGCCTAAACGATTAAAACTTTTGGGCTAATGTATTTGGTTCCCGTTCCTCCCGACATTTGAAACGGCCTTTCTAAAGGCCACGGAAAAAATGCTGAGTAAGTGTAATTCATGCGCACCAATAGGAAGCCAGAGCGAGTTGACAAAACCCGAGAGCTTGTCGAGCGCCCTTCACTTGTTCCTGCACCGCTGAAGAGCCAAGATGGACCAGACTGGAACGACCTCTGCTCCTCGCCCGATCCTGAAGTGGGCCAGCGAGAATTCTGACGGCGCGGTCCACAAGAAGCGGGTGACTTGGGCAGACTTGCCGCCCGTGGAGGAGATTCTGGCTGAGATGACTCGACAGTGGGAGCTCGTCACGCCTATCCAAGACACCTGGGCCGAAATACTGTCAACGACTCCGCAGAAGAAGCTGGCAAGGTTGGAACGGAGGTTTGCAGCTCCACTGGCTCGGTTCAGCTCCTCCACACCTCCAATTCACCGGCTGTGGCGTCTCGATCCAGGCCTCTACGAAGTGCTGTACACCGAGACATCAGGTCGACTGGTTTTCGTGAGGGATTCGACGCAGACGTTGAGGGTCCAGCTGCCGAGATCAATGGAGTGGCCCAGCACTTCTACGAGGTTCCTGAAGAAGGACGAGCCAGGCCAGGACCCTCGCTATCCGAAGGGATTCGCCTACTGGATCTAGTTTCCACCCTGGACAAAACGGCCTTTCTAAAGGCCACCAAATTTTCAAGTCGTTTGTGCACTCATGCAGTAGCTACGTTACTATTTTAATGCAGCACCTCATGTGTTAATAATCACAACGCCAAGTAGATACCGGCTCAAAGTAATGTATTTTGACCGTAAATTTCATTAATTTTTCGGTCAACATAGTTTATTTTAAATGCGCTAAAGGTTTGAGTAAAGAAAATTACAAGTCTTTCATCAACTTAACTATCCTTGTTTCCTATACGGTACGTTGGTGTTGTACCTTAGGGTATTTTCCATTCGCTCTTGATTCCACTGAAGCCAGGAGACATGGACCCTTCAGAGACTACTGCAGCTGTGCAAGCAATCCTGCCAAAGAAGTCCATCTTCGATCCGGCAGACGAGGCTCCCACATCGAGCGCCCCGAAGTACATCGCACGTCCGCTGAACTTTGGTCCCGACCTCTCGGAGTCGTCAGATGAAGAGACCAGGGACTACATCAGAAGGACTGACCCCAAGCTTTCGACGGGAAGTTCGACCTCCGGTACACCGAAAATACGGTTGACGCCCAGGGTGAAGAACGCTCCACGGTGTACCTACGAGTTGAAGAGAGGAGCGAAGAAGGGCGAGGCGTGTGGCAAGTACTGCAGGCTGGGCGAGGATTTGTGCTCCACACACAACCGAGCGGCAAGACCCAAAGCAAGTTTCGACTTGGAACCGTTCGCTGAGGGTACAAAATTTGACTGAAGGTGTCGAAGAAGTATAAACTTCTGAAACAGTGCAAAGACCCTAGATCGGTCATCTTTCTAGATGAACATAAAATTAGAAAGGTAAGACTGCCTAAATTCATGATGCCAATACCCAAGACTGGGTCATATTTAATGTTTAAAAAGAATGTACCGAAGACAGAGGGACGAAAAGCAACGCCGATGTGGGAGTCCGACTAAGCTGGAGGAGCTGGTCCTAAACGGCCTTTCTCAAGGCCACCATTTCATTCACTCGTTTTGCAGCTATAAGTGCAGCCTCTTTTAGACTGACTAACAAAGTACATTATGATATTAAATTAAAAGATTTATCGAGCTCCCAAACAAACTAACATTTATAACTTCTTTTTAAGGAACTTATAAAATAAGTTTCTGTGTTCTGTTTCCCAATGATTTTTTTTTATTAAGAAATATTTGCCCAAACCAAATATTAGTTGTTTGATTAGGTCAGCAAAATAAAATGATGAATCAGCATAGCTTATGCGATTTAAGAAGCTACCAGTGTATTCTGTACGGTACGTTGGGTCGCACTTAAGCGTACCATTCAAATGAAAATGCATGAGGTGAACATGGCCTACGAGATCGTCCACCACCAGACGGCGAGGAGCCACCACATCGCAGAATGGCCATGGAACCAGCGGGCCAACCTGCAAAGAGAAGTCCGGGACCGATCGGACATCGCTCTGGTCGCCAAGGACCTGGACAGCATCGCGGCCGACCCCCGCGGGAAGACAGTCCGGCTCCATCTGTTGGAACCTGGGGTGTGGGTCCCGCCAACTCCTCTGGAGGATGACATGCCTCTAAAGTCCGCGGTGCTGAAAGACCTTCGGCGCCTACTTAAGATCAGCGGCCGGGTCATCGTCATCATCAAATGCCCGTAAGGGCACAGTCTGCGGACCGACGGCACCACCTCACACAACATCTGAGGGCGGACACAAACGGCCTTTTTCAAGGCCACCATTACACTCAATCGTTTAAAGACTTTGCTGAGCTAACTTATATTGTATTTTTATTTAATTTTATATTTGTCGTTTCGACACTATAACCACCATTTCTCGTTTTGACACTAACAGTGCAGCCTCTTTTAGTCTTTGACCAACAAAGTATATTATGATATTAAATTAAAAGATTTAACGAGCCCAAAACAAACTAACATTCATGACTTCTTTTGTAAGTTTCTGTGTTCTGTTTCCCAATGAATTCTTTTATTGAGAAATATTTCCTCAAACCAACATTCACTCGTTTTGACACTATCAGTGCCACCTCTTTTAGTCTTCGACCAACAAAATACATTATGATATTGAATTAAAAGATTTAACGAACTCAAAACAAACTAACATTAATAACCACTTTTTTAAAAGTTTCTGTGTTCTGTTTCCCAATGAATTGTTCTATTGAGAGATATTTGCTCAAATCAAATATTAGTTATTTGAGTAGGTCAGCGAAATAAAATGATATGCGATTTAAGAAGCTACCAGAATATTCTGTACGGTACGTTGGGTCGCACTTAAGCGCATGTTGTGGTCCATTGTCATTCTCATCCTACTCACCATGGCACCACTTGACATGCCTCCCACCTGGCAGCGACTGCAAGACACGATGGAAGATGTGCTAGATGAAGAGTTTGCTGTAGTCGTTGAGGAAGTAATTGCTATGCCAGACGACGATCCTCATGTTGACATGGAAGTTTTCAGCAACTTCGATGAAGCTGAAACATCATCTTTCGCATCGGACATTGATGAATTCATTGATTTGACCGTTGCTTACCATGTCACAGAGTCCGAAGCAGACAGCATTGAATATTTCCTTCCGATCGAAGATGGCGAGGGAGACACGACCCCTGTTCTACCTGATGCTCCTGATGCCAGACGGAGACTATTTGACGGTTGCAGCGATGAGGAGGATGATGATGGTGTCGCATACTTAAGCGATAGTTAGACTTTTAGTCTACTTCAAAACGGCCTTTCTAAAGGCCACCATTACACTCAATCGTTAAAAGACGTTGCAGAGCTAACTTATTTTGTATTTTTATTTAATTTTATATTTGCTACGAGCTGCTGCTACAAACGAGTGAAAAATTGGTAGCCGTGAAAACGGCTGTTTTGTATAGGTTTTACACAGTAAACCCTTATGGAGCGTAACTACTCTGCGTTGGCATCTTCATCGGATAAATAATCTGCTCCCACTAATCTTTCCAACGCAGCGATCACTTCTCTTGATGTTATACTAGTTCTGCTTGTTACAGAATGAACTTGTACGGGTTGATTTTCACCGGTGACTTGCCTCCCCGTAGGCAATATTTGAAAAGGTGGTGTAGTAGAGGATATTTCAGGGACCTGTACAGGCTGCTCCATTACGATGTTGTCGCTAGAAAGGTTCGTGCAATAATGATTTTAAAATACATTCATGTTCACAGGTTAATTTGATGAGCCAATGAGATTAAAGGTGCTGATGTCAGCAAAAAATGAACCAATAGGAATTTAGTGCTGAGGTAAGCATTTGATATATAAGTATAAAATTCAAGCATTGGTTCTCATTCCTTCTTCTGGAACTGCATACAGCGCATGGAACAGCAATTCAACTACGATGTATTACTGCCATCGTTGTAATGAAGATTTCTCTAACGAAGATTTGTATGTATTGCATTGTGAAATTTATCATAATGCTACGGAAAATACACCGTCCGACTGTGAAGACCATCCGGATTTTGTGCGCTTCCTTGCCGAAAATTCTACGGAGCAGAACAGGCCAAGTGTCATCGCATATGCACCCCCAAGAGAAGATGTGGTGGATCCTATTGATGAATCGTCTCAACCTTCGACTACAGGAACACTGAGTGAAGCTGCACCCCCAAGAGAAGATGTGATGGATTCTGCTGATGAATCGTCTCAACCTTCGACTACAGGAACTCCGAGTCAAGATTCTACGTTGGGAGTCGAAGTTTTAGTGGAAGCATTTGAGAGAGCTGTTGTCCGACATTATAGAATAAATAATACCAATTCGCTTGAACTACAACATTTCCTGACTCTTGTAAAAGATGTCATTGTTGAAAAACTAAATTATGAACTCCACCGATTGAATTTCATAAAATTTGGATTGCTATTAGATACAACTTTTAATAACGTTGAAGGAGAACTGTCCAACAGAGGGTTTCTCTCTAGAAACCGCAGTATCATGGTGACCTCAAATATTGATGAAATTGTTGAGGAATGTTTGCAGAAACTGTTACTCAAAATAACGGAACATGAAGCTCGAGGATCTGGATGGTCCTTGCTCATCATTAACAGTCTGGATTTACGCGTTCATAAACGTGGATACGGAGATCGTGGCAGCAGTTATATTCCACTGCCAGCAAAGATAAAAAATACTTTGTCATGCATCAATGTTCAAAACAATGACAATGAATGCTTCAGATATTCTATGTTAGCAAAACATCTAGTGAATGAAGGTTCTCAACATCCGGAACGACCAAATAGAAGGTATCAAGAACTAATCTGTAGGTATAATTTTAATGGGCTAAGCTACCCAGTGTCATTGGCCGAGATAGGACGTTTTGAAAAACGCAATCCAGGTGTATCTATTAATGTTTTTGGACTCGACAGTAGAAACAATGTCTACCCTTTGAAAGTAGTGACTCGGGAACTTGCAGATCATACAGATTTATTGCTACTAACAGATGGTGATGTTTCACATTATGTGTATATAAAAGATTTTAATAAACTGATTCACAAACAACTTACCAAAAGGAACAGTCAAATAACAGTTTGTAAAAGATGTTTCTGTTTTAAAAATATCCCTTTTATTAGAGGAGGTCATCGTTGGCTGACGGAACACTCTAAGCTTTGTGGAGATCATGCGGCAGTAAAGGTTATCCTGCCTACCACGAGAAATTCCGTTCTGAAGTTTAAGAACATACATCACCAATATCGAATACCAATAGTCATATACGCAGATTTTGAATCTTCGTTGATACCAGTAGAAAATATAGATCCTGATGCACCCGACAGTGGAAAATATCAAAGACATGAACCAAACAGCTATTGTCTTTTGGTAAAATCGACACTTTCCGAAGAACATCTTCAGCACTATGGTATTCCAACATCTCCAAAACTTTACCGAGGAGAGGAAGCTGCAAAACGATTTGTTGACGATCTGTACATTATTGCTGAAAACGTATCAACCCTTTATAGTTACATCGTTCCAATGGAAACTCTGAGCCCACTTCAAGAACTTTGTCATCTAATGGAGAACGTTTGTTACTTGTGTAAAAACGAGTTTACCGAAGACAACATCAAAGTGCGTGACCATGATCATTTGACAGGCGCTTACCGAGGAGCTGCATCTAAAGTGCCATCTAAAGTGCCATTTATTAACAATGCAATGGCCTTTTTGTTTGAAGAAATTCGCTATGAAATATCAGGCATTGTAGTGGATTCGACTAAAAAAGTCGGTGTGAGCAGTACGCTTAAAGGTTTGGTATCCTTATCACCCAATGAAATAAACGCATTAAAAACAGCCGGGTGGATATTACCTAGTGCAACCAAAGTAAGACCTAATGCAAGTGGTTATTTTGACTTTTGCATTCCGTTGCGGCTTTTACTAGGATTCGCTGAGGACTACAGAAGAATAATCATTAATGTCAAACAAGAATTGGTCTTACTGAGATCGTCTTATGATACAGATGTTATAGAAGCCGATAGTGAAACAACACCTGACAAACTTGAATGGAAATTGAATTTGGATAAAATAGTTTGGAGGGTACCTCATGTACGGTTGGCCGATGAAAGGCGAGTAAGCCTATTGCGGATGTTGGATTCTGATAGGGATATTGTGGTTCCATTTAGAAGCTGGGAAATGCATGAATGGCCAGTTTTGCCAACAACTCAGCGTCAAACGTGGGCTGTGAAAACATCTAGTAACCTAGAAAAACCAAGATATGTTATTTTTGCTCTACAAACAAATAAAAGATCTAACATTACGGCTAACGCAAGCAAATTTGACCACTGTCAACTTACAAACATTAAACTGTTTTTAAATTCACAGTTCTTTCCATATGACAGCCTCAATGTTATGTTTTCTAAGGACAGATTTGGGATTCTATATGATATGTATGCAAGATTTCAGTCTTCTTACTATGGAAGGACAAACTCACCTCTCCTCCAACCTGATTCATTCAAGAATATTGCACCTATAGCAGTCATAGATTGTTCGAAACAAAACGAATCAATAAAGTCTTCAACAGTAGACATTCGCATCGAGTTTGAGTTGGAAGAAAATATCCCTGACCAAACTACAGCTTATTG
Source organism: Neoaliturus tenellus (assembly GCA_030545055.2). NCBI lineage: Eukaryota > Metazoa > Arthropoda > Insecta > Hemiptera > Cicadellidae > Neoaliturus > Neoaliturus tenellus. The sequence continues at coordinate 183,314,738 of CM061531.1, read as the reverse complement.
TTTGATACTACACGATACAATCGTAACCTACACACCACTAACAGGCGTGGTTAGAAGAATAATTTAGATTGTTTTATGACAGCATGCAGCTCTTACACATATTTACCCCCACCACAGATTATAAAAGAGAGATTGCTCGGTGAGAAAACATTAGTATTCATCCTGACACCAGCAAGTCAACATTGATGGTTAACATGGACAGTGTACTATCTACTATTCCTGACGATGAATCAACGACAGGATATAAAGCACTCGAGACCACGCCACCAGCTATGACATCTGCGTATGAAATATCGGCACATGATTTACCAGCATCCTCACAAACTAGCGAGAACTCTACTAAAACAACTGAAGATGTTTCTTTTGAAACTGACAAAAACTCACTAGAATCTCCATCTTCGTCAACAATAGTTCAAGACTTACCTACTAATCCAACAGAACATATTCCATTACCGGTTGACAAAGTACCGATTACTAACACAAAGCCAGCACAAAACGAAGAACAACCGACTGAAAACTCCAAAACATCTACCGAGAAGATAAAGAAAGAACTGTCTGATTTTGTATCTTTGGAAGAAAACGATCAAAGAAAAAGGAAACGATGTGACAATGAAGATGATGATGAAGAAAATATGGATGTGTTGATGGATGTGTTTTTACGCTTAATGTACCCGTTGAATCAAAACATGGATAAATCTGTCACCGTTGGGGTTTTCAAATCGTTAAACTTTAATCCTGCAGTGCTTATTAATCACTGCGGGAAAACCTCGTTGCTGCTCACGTTGGATATGTGGGATAAATTTACTAAATATGTATCTATCATTGAAGCCTATTTATTCAACAACTTGACTGGAAGAAAAACTGCAATTGGATTCGAAGATTCTAATTTGGAAATCGATAATATAAGACTTCGAGGTACCCAATTTGTGAGGTTTAGAGATCTTTCCAAACACAACAAGAAGATCCTCATGACTTTGGAAGAATTTCAAGCTCTGTCAAACCTAACACCTGTAATAATCAGGTACATCCAGCAACTTACTACATATTCCCCTCTCATATTTGATTATCTGAACACTTCGGTGAACACAAATCCAGCTGTACCACTGCTATATGGACCGATAGACCAGTCTATATACAACAGATTACCTCAAGAGGTGTCGTACTACAGGAAAACTGTATTCTTCTTTAATAATCGTCGAAGTGAAGAAACCACAGTGAAAGTTTCTCCAACAAAGAACCAGCAAGAGAACATTGTAAATCAAGAAAAGTCGTAAAAATTATTTGAGTGATTGTGTCGTAAAGTGCTCTCATTAGTAGCACTTATACTTTTTTAAAAACAAAATGACGTGACCTTGAAACAGTTCAGGTTTGCACATATTTGTAGCGCTTACACTTTTTTAAAAACAAAATTATATGACCTTGAAAAAGCTCAGTTTTGCAAAAAGGTGCTAATATAGGTATTACTGATACTTTTTTAAAAACAAAATTACGTGACCTTGAAACAGCTCCAGTTTACACATGTTATTGTTCTTTTCACCAACTATGTATTAAACAAATGTTGCTACATGGATGCAGTTGATTGTAAGATTCACATTGAAGAACACTCGCAAAATGAATAATTATTGCTGCAGCGAAAAATGTTTTATACGTCCAAATTTACAAGTAGACGGAATAGCATGTAGAACATGTGAGTGCTTCAGTTACTGTAGATGCAATTGCAAATCATTTACAATCTCACCCCCAACCCTGCAGATGTTAAAAATCTACAAGACTCGACACTACTTCACCTGTTGTATGGACATGTGTTACAAGTTTAATGTACATGATTTTACCCGCTCATGTTCAATGTGCTACCCTAAAGCATTCTGTGAATGTGTATTAAAGTTTTGTAAAAACAGGAAAGATTGGGAATCATAAAACACCCCTCCCCCACCACCAGCACATACAAACGGAAACTAAGAATTGACATGATCATAAAAGTCAAGCAACCTAATATTTTCTCTCAGTTATCTTTAGTTACTCACGAACAATGGACCGAACAGTTCGTTTTGTTGATAATGTTTCCATGTCTAAGAAGTGTGTGGTGGAATTCCAAGCTTTCAGAAACAACGATGACAGATTTATCATAAAAGAACTAGCCTTTTTTGACATAAATACAAATGTTGTTAACTACTTTCTTTTTAAACCACCGTTTTCTTTTAAGAAACTAAACCGAAAAAGTGCTAGAACTAATTTGTGGCTAACGAAATACCTTCATCACATCACATGGAACGAAGGATTTACACAATACAAAGAGCTGGATAACATAATGTATCATTATTGTCAACAGTATGACGAAATTTTTACTGCTGGTGAAGAAAAATCTAATTGGATCAGAATGTACACTACGTCTGATATAACAAACGTTAGTTTGGATAAAACTTATGCTACGGACTTAAATGGTCTTTGTATCGGTGTGAAAAATCCTCAACACAAAATCTCCAACTGCGCATTGTCGCGAGCATACAGGATTGGTCGACTTATATCAAGTGGAGGGGGAAATCCTTATATACCGGTGTAGATCCATCCTACTATCATTCTAACACAGGATCTCATCCAGTAAACATCATCTCCACTATGGCTTCAAGTTCTCCATTGCAAGCTCTTGCGGACAGATTCAACCAACATTCTAAATCTGACCTTCTAACAACAAAGAAATGCAGCGAACTTCAAGAGAAGAAGCATTATGCAGTACATTCAATGAAAAAAATGGACACATCGGTTGGTGAAGCTGTCGTCGCTGTTCTTGGAGATTCGCCCTACAAGGAAGGAGACAAACCCAAGTTCCAAGTATACCTTCCGAGACGATTTGTCAATGTGCTCATGAACGAAGACCTGGACTCTATCAAACCCGGAATTTTTTATATAGTTTCCCATGGACCGTCTGGGAACAACTCTACAGAAATTACGATCCATTTGAACACACCTTTGTAAAATGATCTAAGTTCATAGCTTTGTAAATATTCTTTCATTCTTTATTATTTAGCATTGTTAGTTCTCATATGTTTGTCTTACGTTTTACTGCTATTTGTAAATAAATCTTTTTTTTAAAAACTCCAACCAATGACCTTGACATAGTTTCCTCAAGACATTATAGCCCCCCCTCCCACTTAAATTTATTCATCATAAGTAATCAGCCCATCACCTCAACCTTACAAAAAATATACACGTCTTCTGTACGGTACGTAGGATATACACGTCTTCTGTACGGTACGTAGGATATACACGTCTTCTGTACGGTACGTAGGTAGGGGACGTTATAGATTGTATATGTAGTACTGACTACAAGCTTCATTCATATACTCCCTTATCCTACAACCACATCAACATGAAGTTTCATCTAGTTCTGTTGGACGAAGTGGATTTGGGAATGTTTCATGAAACACTGTTTCGTCTGATGAGTGGTGATCCACCTCTCCGTTTAAACATTACAATTGAGTTTGACGATATAACGGTTGAAGAACCAAATTCATCACAGTCACCGCCAGGATTTCCGATAGCATCATCTTCACCATATGTTTCGAGTGATCAGCTACCTGTGAAAACAGAGCAAGAGTCCCCGAAGTCCGGGGATGATGTATCTCCGTGATGTTATGTTAAACTGGAAACCCATTAAATGATTTCTAACTACTGAAGTGTCTAATATTTAAAAATGTTTTTTAAAACTTCTTTTGAATGACCTTGAACATGTTTGAACTTGTTTTATTTGATAACTCTCTTCCCACCGTATTCTGTGCAGTACGTAGGTAGGGTACGTTAACGGTCCATGGTATTTTACTAGATAAATCCACTCTACCTCTACAACAACATACTCCACAGAAACATGAAGTTCCAACTTGACGCCTCTGAATTCGATATTATGGATGCAGTAATATGCTATCAACAACTTTATCGTCTGTTGAGTGGTGATGATCCGCAAGATTTATATATAACACTCGAATTTGTCAATGAAACTTTAGGTCAGTCCGATTCCACCCATCCTTCACAAAAAATTCAACTGGTTCTGTCAAACATGGCTGATTTGGAAAGCTTCCATGGATTACTGTTTCGTCTCGTGAGTCGTGATCCTCCGCTGCATTTGAAGATAACAGCCGAGAATGAATATGGAGTTTCTAACGAGTCCAATTAATTTCAATCTTTTGTTCAATATTTGTAAGTTATGATTAAAAATATTTTTTAAAACTTCGTTTGAGTGACCTTGAACATGTTTGGACATGTTTGAAGTCACCGTCAAATTTAGCTAGACGGGGTCAACGCTAAACATTGGTTTTCATTCAGAATAACGTGGCATTGGCGTCCGATTACGAATCAGTGACGTCACACCACCACGTCACACCCGTGACGTCACACACTCCACCTCGTCACCGTATGACGTCACACGTACGTCATCACACGTCACTAATACGTAACCACTGATTAAAAACTGCTGAATTTGCGTTTGTCCTGAAACTCCCAAAATGCCTCTACTGATGACTACTCTAAGTTCAGAAGATTTTTCTTCTTAAAACCAAAATCTGATGTGGTGAACTGTTTGTCTGTATTCTTAAAAGAAGTTAAAACTGCAGGGCATCATGTCAAGGAGTTGGTTTGTGATGGAGGAGGTGAATTTATCAATGCAGGAGTTCGCTTGATGATAACGGTGTAAGTATCCGGAAGACCATTCCTTACACACCGCAACAAAATAGTGTAGAAGAAGAGCAAATCGTACTCTTGTTGAAGCTGCGAGGTCAGTGATTCATACCAAGAACCTACCTCTCAAACTCTGGGCAGAAGCTGTCAATACTGCTGCTTTTGTGCTGAACCTAGGGTTGTCAATCCCGGGATCCCGAGCACATTTGGGTACCTAATAATCCCGGGATTCTTTATCTTCAATCCCGGGATTAGCGGGATTGTTTTACACATGGTTTTTTGAAGTATTATTGTGTTTAACGTCGAATAAAACTCGAATATAATAGTCTTACAAACTTACAGTACTCAACTCAACATGCCAATCTATTCTTTAAGTTTGATATTGCTAGCATCGGCCACATATGCATCGGTAAATCTATCGCTACAAGTGATTTCTTATAGCTTCGTATATCTGATAAGCATTCTTCCCACGGTTGACAATATTTTCATGTGTTTTTTTAGTCTGGGTCATAATATTTTCAGTTGCTATCAGGCTCCTGTGAAGAAACGTTCGGATCTGATAAATTACCTCCATTATTTTTAGTTGTTTGAAAATGCATGAATTGTATAAATACATTTCGGTTCAAAAGTATTGACTTTTGTTGTATAGTTTCATGTTAACTGAAATAGTTCCTATTTTTATTTAGATTAGGCCTATTTGTGTCACTTCTTAGTTGAATAGTTGAGAGTAGGCCTAGTAGTTTAGGTGAGAATGCACTATGAATTATGAATATATAAGTTATCAATGCAGTGTTACAAAGCAAACTGGATATAGTAATGTGGATTTATTAATTTGTAGTTAGAGTAAATATTGTTAAATTATAGGGCTATCTACCGATAGAGGTAGCTAATAAAAAAAATATATATTGCCGAATTCAAATTAGAGGCGTATATTAGGCCTACAAACAAAAGATGTCAGTTGAGCGACTGACGAGCAAATGCTGGATAAGCTTAGTGATTTCCAAATCCAGAGTGTCTAGATTTACTCAAGATTATGAGCACTTTTTGTGTTATTTGTTGTGAATTTATGTGAAAATGTCTTTAATTTTGATTTTAAATGACCGAATAATATATATTTCTATAATATACGAATCCCGGGATCGTCATCAATGAATCCCGAAATCCCGGGATCGTCATTTCGGTCCGGGATTGACACCCCTAGCTGAACCGCACTGGCCCTACAGGCATAGAGAAAAAGACCCCAATTGAACAGTGGAAAAATTGCAATCCCCCTATATTTGACAATTTAAACATTTTTGTAATCAAGTGTTATGCTTATGTGCCACAGAATAAAAGGCAGAAGTTGGACAAGAAGAGAATACCAATGCCTCTATGTCGGTTATACAGGAGACCACAATGGGTACCGACTGTGGAATTACACCAAGAATTCCATTGAAATTTCTCACAATGTCATATTGAAAGAGACTGTATTTCGAGGATTCCATCCTCGAAGGATTTTGATATTAAGGAGGAATAATCAAGACCTGTCATCGACATTCCTACCCCTTATCAAAGTGAACTGGAAGATGCAGATAATGATTTCAGTGTTGATGTCCACATAAAAACTCGCAACAGGCGTTTGCCCTCATTTCTTGCTGAAAACTATGTGTTGATTGCTGAGAAGGATATGATGCATAATGAAGCTTTAGGATCAGAAGAGCTGTGGAAACAAACCATGCTTGAAGAGCTAATATCTTTGGCGGAAAACAACACGTGGGATTTCGTTGAATTGCCGAAAGGTAAAAAGGTTGTGGACAATCGTTGGGTTTTATAAGTAAAACGCAAACAAAATGGTGAAATAGATCAATACAAAGCACATTTGGTACCAAAAGGAACTCGATGAATGACAACATGCCACTTTACAAGCTTCCAACTAGGAACACCATAAAATTGTATTTCAAGTTTACATTTTGTTGAACATCTAAAGAATATTGCTCTTTGAGTGGTTCCCCTTAATCATTCTCATACAGTAAAGTATGGGTCAGCAACTTCAGGCTAACCTCATTGAATGGAAAAATCCTTACTTGAAAGTATGCTCCATTGTTATGGATAATGGTGGTCAAGATTGCCAATGACACCTTTTTTTGGGAAAGAGAGATACGTCTCATATTTGGCCCATAGTATCAATTTGTTGACAGAATCAGCAATCAAGAACAGTGAAGGCCTTCTTGATCTCAAAAAAGAAAAATGAAATTGTTAAATTTTTAAAAAGATCTGTATTTGCGAGTGATCAGTTACGGCAAGAACAAACTAAACAAGACATACTTGTGTTACTTATGTTTCAAGGTACGGTAACACGGTTTTTGGTTAAAAGAAATTTAATGCTGCAATTAACATAAAAATTGCATCTTGTTATCCGTTAAAGATTAGCTTTATCGAAACCCTTGCCATGGCTTGGGAATGGCTAAAATATTTCATATAATATGACAAGCTCAAAATTTGTAATAGGCATATGGCATATTATACAAAATATTTTCCGGGGTTAAATATTAAATGATAAAATCTAAATCCTTATTACAGATACTGTTTTATCATTTAATATCCCCTCCCCCTTGGGTTTCACTGGTTGTTGTAGTTAAAGGTTGGGTAGAAAATTTAGAACGGTTCAAGTTACATTTCTTCACTACAATTCTTAAAAGGAACCTTTTCAAATTTCTTCCCGTATCATCTGTGAACATTCCACATAACACACGAGACACGACTTTCTAAAGTGTGGCCGAAAAGTCCCTTTACACAATTTGTTATTATGTTTTACACTGTTATAAACGGAACGACGGCCAATACTGACACGTGCGGGGTAAAGGCGCAGGGGTGGGAGAAAGTAAAACCCCTCCCCCGCCTCCGCCCCGCCACGCGGGCTCAGCCCAAGGTTGCCGACGTCCCCTCAGTCTCAGTCCAAATCTGAGTCAGACAACATGGCGGACACCAGTGTGTTTAGTGTCGAGAAGCATTTGGTTGCCTCTGTGTGGGTGCATGAGCGTCCTCACAACAGAAAAACAATGGAGGAAATCATGAATGACTTTGCAGTGCGGTTTGGGAAACCTTCACCGTCCTGGCAAACATTAATAGCGTGGGAAAAGAAGGTGTTTGCAACGGGATCCGTTCTCGACGCGCCAAGAAGTGGACGACCGATTACTCAAGTCGAATCCTGCGCTGCTGTGGAAGCTTCCGTTGCACGTTCGCCAATGAAATCCACCAGAAAACGGTCTTCAGAGCTGGGAATTCCACGAACAAAAATGCAAGACCACATGCAAAAGGATTTGGATATGAAGTGCTTTCGGCCCCTGTCAGTCAACGAGTGAACAGACAACGACATGGACCTTCGTGTGCAAGCGTGCCAGGTTATGCTTCGACGCTTTCCGAGGCACAGAGACAGGAAAAACGTCATGTTTAGTGACGAATGTGCGATTTACCGCAGTTCTCGCAACCGGAATGTTTATTTATGGTCGAAAGAAAATCCTCACTTTTAAGAGGAAGTTGAAAATAACCCGCCTCATGTGATGCTTTGGGCTGGGATAACTTCCGACCACCTGCTTGGCCCCTATTTTTTCGAGGGCACTGTTAACCAAGACAGCTATCTTCGAATGATAAATGAATGGTTGGTTCCTCAACTAAGAGCACGGGGAATATTGGACACTGTTATTTTGCAGCAGGATGGTGCTCCGCCACACTTTGCGCTGAGTGTTCGCCGCCGCCTGAATGAACTCCTGCCAGACCGACGGATTGGACGAGGGTCTGCGAACTGTCCTTCCCCAATGCCCTGGCCTCCAAGGAGCCCCGACCTGACGACAGCTGACAACGCACTGTGGGGTTTTATCAAGGAAGAGGTGAGGAAACAGCGGTATGTCATAAATGACGAGCTAAGAGAAGGCGTGAGGGCGGCATTTGGACGAGTCACACCTGAGATGCTGCGACGAATGAGCAAAAGAACATGGCGTCGAATCAAGCTGTGCCGAGACCACGGAGGTATGCACACCGACGTTTTGGACTAATTTTCTTGTTCACTATTAAGTAATTGTCAATAAATTTGTGATTGAAGAAAATTCGAATGGTTTTACTTAATACCTATAAAACTTATATTCAGTGTAGAGGGACTTTTCGGCCACCCTGTATTTAGAATAGAGTGACTCATGTATCATACAATGGAACTTGAAATAGTCTATCTTTGTATTTTCCTCATAATATACTTTACTGTAAACTGTAGGTATGATCGGCTGTAATTTATGAAAAAAGATTTTTCAATATTGTTTCACTCACTGTGTTTGTTGACTTTTGAGGTTTTGCTTTTCTTTGGAGTTTGCAACCAAAGACTAAAAAATTAATCGATAGATTACTGATCTTTTCTGTGCCATAGTTGTGTTAGATCTGTTTAGTGGTTATAGGTGCATAGGGGGCCAAAAAGACTCGAACCGGCCTTGAGATAAAATATCTGGAACAGTAAACAAATCTACCCAGAGGTTAATCTTTTTATATTCTGGTGTTATAAAGCACCAGTAACTTTATTTTATTCATTTTTCACCTCATATAGGGACTGACAGAAATCTGTTGACACCAAAACAACCACAATCTTTCACATTACAGATAAATGCAATACTTTCATACGTGGGATGTGTAAAGACATCCCACGTCTTTATTTATCTCACGATTATTTATCTTCACGATTTACTTAAATTTTAACATAATCCTTATTTTTATAAAATTTTACCTTTTTTAACTTTATTTATTTGGAATTTTTTGGCCTAAAAGGTTAAAAAATGTAAATATTATTAAATATATTTTTATTGAAAAAATATCAATATGAGTGGGTGGAGAATAAATCTTAGATTACACACCATGCTAGATTGTGCTGCATTAAACGATTTTGCTGGCAGTGTAAATGCTACAATACTTTTAGAAATCAATGTTGTACTCAGAAAATCAGACAATGTGTTGGAAATATGTTTATAAAGTGTACACAGCAAGGAAAGAGGATATAAGACACCACAAATAAAATAATTAGCTTTACAAGAGTAGATAGATTAATTACAATGGTATTTAATATCTCTATATTAAACATGCTTCTAAATTACTTAAATTTATAGTAAATTAAAATACTGTCACAAAAAATCACATTTTTTTACATTCTCAAGAAGAAGACCTTCCTTAACCTACAATATAATTTATTTTAGTCTTTCCATTACTGACATTAAGAAAATTTATAGAGATCGCAAATGGGGTGTTAAAGGAACGTAATACATGAAATTAATAAAACACAATTTATTCTACACAAATCCAGTTAGCATAAAAAAATAAGTCAAAGTAGATGACTGATGAGTAGTTGAGTTCATCGTTTCCCCCGTTTGTTTCCCGGAGGAGGTTTCCCCAGCTGGAAACTCTGGTTGTCCACGGGCTGCGGTGTGCTCAACAAACTCGTCCCCGGGGACTGAAGGAAGTTCGACGTTGTAGATGGATTCAAATTTGATATGGCAGAAGTTCCCCAACCTTCACACAAAATTAATTCACAATGTAATTTTTTAACATTTTATTGAAATATTATACTGTATTATAAAGGGGTGTGTTTAGGATTCATCCCTGGCCTCTTACTTTTTGGAAAAAGGCTTGAGACACTACTTTGCCGACTCATTTAATGGCCAATATTTACCTGTCTACTGTATACATTTATAATATACCTTTGTTCAGCAGACTACATGTAAAGTCTGTACACCTGGGCAGTGTATGAATACATCGATGTCAGCGCTTTTCTTATGATTCTAATAATTTTAGAAACAAAATAAATTACACACAAAATTAAACATTGCTGTCAGCGCTTTTCTAATGACTCTGATGATTTCAAAAAAAGATTAAATTCATGACATTATTTTATATATATATTTTTTTTAACATTAAACTATATTTTATAATTTAATGTTACAGCAGAGTCCCGCAAACCCGGACTTTGATAACGCAAAATTGTAAATAACTTAAAATTACTGCACTCCTGCCAGAGCAGTAAAGTGCATTGGGTTCTAAGGCAACAAGCGCCATGGCATCGGCTGGAGCCTACAGATCAGCTTTGGGTCTTCTTTAAGTTTGTTTCATCAGTTAAGGTTTAAATTGTTTTTGTTTTTTTGTTTTTTTTGTATTATGTCAATACAAAATATTAGTCACATGCTATAAATAAATGTTTTTATAGTAAAAACATTAACTATTTGTACATTTTCTTAAATTTATACTTTTCCACATAACCCGGAATTTTCACAAGCCAGACACTGTTCAGCCTACTTTAGTCCGGGTTTGCCGCACTCTACTCAATTTCTGTATTTATGATTTTACTCGTATTTCAGATAAAGGGAACACATAATCACAGGGTTCCCACTCCAATTTGAAAAACACATGTTTTTTTTCGGTTTACACAGCCCAAAGTTTATGAAATTTGGTGTCTAAATATGAGTCGTTTTGCATAGAAAATAATAATAATAACCAGCTGAAAATTAGGCCTAGTGTAATAGTGTAAACACAACGCAACAACGACAATCATTTTATATATTTTATGCATCTTTTAAAAGAGAAACTATACCCTATCATATGAACGCCGCGCCGCCATTCACACAACCCTCTGTTGGCCCCATTTAGATTCAGACAACACAGTTTTTTGCCGTGCGCCTTCATAAATAATAATGATATCTTCGTATTATTATCTTTCCTACTGATAAAGTAATTTTTCCTTCTCCTTGACATCGTGCCATAAATGCATGGCGTGACAGGGCCGTACTCAATTCTTTATGCTGTAAAAGCCATATGACCATATACAGTACACGATAGGATAAACAACAACTGGTAAGGAGGAAGCAAAAGAATAATATACCACCATTGACAGTCCAACACATACTATCAGAATCAGGTTGCTACATGAAATCAACAAGGCTCTGGTATTTCCCTGCCAACCACTCTCTTTGACTTCCTGAATTGGTTCCTGAAGTGCGTATAGCAAGTTGTCATGTCTTCCCATCACAAGCTTAAACAACAGATCATCATGGTTACCGATCTTCCAATCATGCTTACTGGTCAATGTGTTGTCACAAAGAATACGCCAAAGGTGGAACTAGTTTCACAAGGCAGTTTTGTTTAAATGTCTTAAAATCGTAACAACGACAAATGAAGCAGTTCTCCAGTGAAAAGTGCATGATTTTAACCTTGTTTTATAAAATTCTTCATTGGAACTGACAGTTCTGAGCACAGTTACATTTTAATGTTGACATGCTGCGATTCATGGTTACAGCTGGAACGATCCACCTGTAGCACAAGCCAAATACTTTCCTGCGAATTTGTGTACCTACAGACAGACGCGTACTGTATAGCTTAATATAGATTCAAAATATATAACAAATCTAAAATAGAATCAAGTAGTACAAGTGTTTATCTTTTATTTAAAAACTTTTCTCACTTTTATCGGAATTTAAAAAAGGGCATTAAATGGAACAGAACACTGCAAGATGAATTTGTAACCCGCCAGACCTCTGATACAGCCTCTAGCAGCAGCCGTTAAAACTGCTTAGAGGACAAGCTTTACACATAGCCACTGAATAGCATCTAGGCCTACATTCCACAGTGTCTTATACTGAATACTGGATATTGTTTCTCGCCCTCTGAATGGTTGTGTAACATTGCGAACCATATTTAGACAGTTTTTCGCAATGGCCACTTGACTGTGCAGGCAAATAATCGCTCTAACCCCTCTAAAAATGTTTAAGCATTTTCTCAATAAAAAGCCACTAGTAAAGATTAAATTACGTAAACGTGAGTTTATAAGTAAGTATTTTGTAATTATACAAATTGATATTAAAAAACAAAACTGTTTAAAAATGTAAAAAATTGAAAAATTGCTAAGTATTTTTTTTTAACATAGCCTAAATATTATTTAAATTTGTTTATGTTGCCAATAATATAAATCAAATCACATGCATTATTGGTCTTTGTTTTAATAAATGTTTTATTTTACTCTCTCAGTGGCTTAAACTAATTTGGCTAGTTCTAAATACAATGCTAATTTTACATTAAATTAAATAGAAGCACTAGAAGCGGGAAAATTGCTACAACAAAATCATAAATATTATGGTTAATTCAAAGATCTCCAAATCCAAATTGTCTTTAATTACAATTTTTCTTTCAGCTCAAACCACATTAAACACTTAAAAATTATATGATTAACTAAATTTATTTTATAGACAATAATTTGCATTGGTAACTTGGTTTGAATTATTCATTTCTGTAAATGACATGTATTCAATATAAGCAAAACAATTTAGGCGACTATTTCTGAGTGTTAGTTTTAGTGTAGGCCTACCAGAGAGAGCAGAAGTTCCTGAGGAGAAGGTAACAGATTTGTCCTGGTTGATCAGACTCATGTTGTGGATTCCTCCCATGCCTGAAACATAGTCAACAATCATTTAAAAAATGTTAATTCGTATATTTGTCAAATAAATACAATTTAGCGCCAAACTCATTTCGGATGTGTATTAATACTTTGGCCCACAATATTTCACAATAATAATGTATTCATTAATCTACATTTTTGTAAACAAAAAATAAAAAAACTTATTCATCCATACTGCTCATAATATACACTCTGATCAACAACACCTCAAAACAGTTTTCAGGCTTTTTTTAATCTACGCCAGTGGCATTATTAACGTTTTGATGGGGAATGGTCCAAACCCTAGTCTTGTTACTATCTAACATCGACCAGTTTTTAGACAGCATAATTAATTAATGCCCAATACAACAATAGAAACAAAAACATCCCGTGGTTTATTTTGTTTTTTAATCCAGTTGATGGCAACTGGGTCCAGAATCAAACCTTTAAAAAGCTACTAACTTTTCTCAGGAGTGAGTTATGCATAGTACACAAATTTTTGCATTTTATTAGGGGGATAGGGGGGGAAGGAGTGTTTAGTAAGGAGCTTATAACTCAGTGAATTGGCGAGGTTAGAAATCCCAACCAGTGCAATAAAAATTGGAAGGTATTCTTCAAGATCAGTTGAACAGCCACATTTTATTGACTTTTTGAGAAAACCCATCCTAAGAATGTTGTTGTGAGTAGGAATAGAAAAGTGGAGGGTGAAAGAAGAAACACAAAGTTTTATGGTAAAACATACAGCTGGAGACCTGGACTTCATCCTGGAGTGTTTTGGACACTACCACACCATGAAAAATTATAAACTCTATTAAATAAATGTGAGTAATTTCTGTGATTTAAAAAAATATTTTCATGTCTTTTGTATCATACTAATAGAAAAAACTAAAGTTCATTGTGTAATAAACACTTAATGGTTAACAAAGGGTTGTGTTTAGTTCTTGTTACAAACTTATGCCCAATTTCATGCATATAAAAATAAAACTGAAAGGTGTCACTAAAATGATAGGTAAAAGGATTAAATATTTAAGCATTTGAGGGGAAAAGTTGTCTGCATATGTAGACAAATAAAATTAATTCCATCTTAAATTTCCAGAGTTATTAGAAGAAGAGTGTCTGACTGGGAAAAAATAACATTTGTAATGAAACAGGATTATATTATTGAGTGTTAGAGACCTAAAGTCAAGCGACAAAAAAGGTTCTAAAATTATTACAACTCGTTATCTTCATGCTTTACTGTAACTGTGAATTTGATGTTCTTTGAGGAATGTCAGGCTACAATCTCTGGCATAAAATTTGACTATAGATTGATGAATTTAATGCAAAATTCAACAAATTTTTGAGCACAAACTACTTACCCTATTTGTATTATAAGGGAGGTACTTGTATTCATGAAGAATAGATGTATGTTTGTACAATGTATGCCTAATAAAGGACACATGTTCAGGATGAAAATGTTTGAAATTTGTGTTAGGGAAAGTTTTTATGTGCTTCACCTAGCTGTAATTTTTATGAACTATACAGTGGGAGATTATTAGATGAGGATGACCTCTTAGCCCATAAGATAGTTTTATATTTGCTTTCAAAATTTAATATGTTAGAGAAAGTCTAGCATTTGTTTACAGATAACTTGTATACGAAAATTCTTCTTGCCGAAGAACACGTCTCCATTACACATGAGTGCCGGGGAAAAGTGCCGTCTATTGATTGGGGAAAAGTGCCGTATATTGACTGGGGAAGAGTGCCCACTATTGGAGAATTTGGCCACCTCCGATCGGCAGACACGAGAGTCTCTATTCGGCGAACAAGAGCACGATCAGGTTACAAGAGTGTTTGCTATTAATTCTGGATTGTCCATAAAAATCACACTATTTCTCAGAAATTCCTTTATTTTCCAGAAATGGGTCATTCTGAAATTAAATGGAATTTTTTGTCCCCCCTAAGTTTCTATCCTAAAACAAAAAAAATATTTAACATTTATATTTTTATTCAAATGAAACAAGATTGCATTTAAAAGATATTAATATTAAATTATTTGAAAAAATTTTTGGATTTAAAAGTTAAATCCAGAAAAATGGTCTAATGGTCTAACCTCCATGGAATGTCCCCACCCATGTTTTTACAAATTTGACCAGTACTTTAATGAAAAATATTATAAAACTTGTCTATAAAAATCTTAATAATAACAATAAATGGTATAAATTAAACTCTACACAATCTAACAATTTAAACATGAAAAATTTTAATAGCCTAATTTAATCTCTAAAGTTGTCCACGGGGTTGGATGTAACCACCCCCATCATGGATAACGCTCCTTTCGCACATCACGTTATTAGCCGTGCGGGAAAAACCGCACGATTTAAAAACCGTCCAACACACCGTACAAGTAAGTGGCAGCTGGTTAAAATCTGTCGCCGTGCCTGTGTGAAAGGTCTCATAACATTCTATTGGAATGTCCGCCGTGCGATTTTTAATCGTACGGGCAAAACCGTGATGTGTGAAAGGAGCGTAATAGTTCTAAAAATGCTCACTGTGCAGTAGCACTGTTCACTAAAAGAGCTGTAGTGAAGGAGAAGGCAGCCATCTTGAGTAACCTGTTGATTGTTTGGGTCTTGTGTTTATTGTTTCATTTTTTAAGACAAGATTTTCTTCGTCACAAGGTGAGTACTCTTTCTCTTTGTAACCTCCATGTGTTTAACAAATGTTGTATGTCATATGTCTAAACTTCAGCTTTAATTGTTTATTTTAGAAACACCTGTTATCCGTCAGAAAACATCAATTCAGAATCCAAAGATTGATAGGTTAGGAACTATGTGGGTCCAAACACCTAAATGTAACCTCTATGGATGTAACTCCCATGGATAAGGTATATCCATGGTAGTTACTTCTCTCCATGGAGGTTACAGTTTATAGCCTAACATACAATTAGAGAGAGATATTTACAAAATATGCAGTACATGAGTGGTTTGATTTGTAAGCCTATATAAAATATTCTAAAATTGACCAAATTAAAATTATTATACAGGGTGTCCAGCTTCCACCTTTACAAACTTTTCCAGGTTATTAAGCATGCCAAAACAAACAGAAAAATCATATAAACATATGTCCGGAAATGCTTCGTTAAGCCGCTAGCCGCCATTTTGTTTTTTACACTTAAGACTTTTTATTTCCGTAAAGGGATGTTGTATTGAGTTCATATTTGGCATGTACCTTAATCACACCAACGCTAATTTTTAGAAAAAATATTATTTTTTTCCGACGTATATTTTCAAAATGGCGGCCATTTTAAAATTTTTAACTCAAATATCTCAAAAACGGTAAATTTTATAAAAACGTCACAAGACACAAAAAAGTTGACAAATTAAATTATCTATACTGTAACACCAAGTTTGTAAGGATCCGACAACAAATAAGGGAGTTA
Organism: Neoaliturus tenellus; assembly: GCA_030545055.2. Taxonomy (NCBI): domain Eukaryota; kingdom Metazoa; phylum Arthropoda; class Insecta; order Hemiptera; family Cicadellidae; genus Neoaliturus; species Neoaliturus tenellus. Next base: position 183,298,218 of record CM061531.1, on the reverse strand, counting down.
TTGTGGTTTTCCTGTACAAAAACCCAGATTTTGCACTATGATTAATGCCAATTTAGGTTATTTTAAGAGAAAAATCTCATTAACTCCGTTATTTGTTGTCGGATCCTTACGAATTTGATATCACTGTTTAGATAATTTAATTTGTCAACTTTTTTGTGTCTAGTAAAATTTTTATAAAATTTACGCGTTTTGAGATATTTGATTTTTAAAATTTAAAATGGCCGCCATTTTGAAAGTATACATCGGAAAAAAATAATATTTTTTCTAATAATGAGAATTGGTGTGATTAAGGTACATGCCAAATATGAGCTCCATACAACAACCCATTACGGAAATAAAAATACTTAAGTGTAAAAAACAAAATGGCGGCTAGCGGCTTAACAAAGCATTTCCGGACATATGTTTATGTGATTTTTCTGTTTGTTTTGGCATGCTTAATAACCTGGAAAAGTTTGTAAAGGTGGAAGCTGGACACCCTGTATTTTTACAATCTATGCACTCATAACATTGTAAGTAATGTTTAAAGGATTAAAATTTTTTAATATAGCGTTTTAATTTCAATTCATGTTTACAGCCTACTAAGCCTTACAATTTTTTTTATTAGTGAGTTGGTTAAAAAAAATAATGTAGGCTACTAATTTAGTCTGATTTTAGTCTCAGTGGTCAGAATCCGTTATATTTACCCAACGCTTAAATGTTTTCTATGAACTCAAAACCTGATAAAACGGTGCAGTTGAGTGACAAAACAAGTAATAGTGCATCAATAAACAAGCATTTGAGGATATTCCGGTCGGTGTTGTTGAGGTTGTTTTATCTTTTTTATGGGAATCCCGATTATGTCTGACCGCACGGTATCTCATGCGCTTCACTGCAAATAACTAAACCTGTACTGTTAATTCAGGCTAGGTTAGGTTGTGTTACATAATGTAATCCAAACAAACCAAATCAATCCTTTAGCCTAATTCATTAGAATCATCTGTGAATAAAAAAATTAGCGTTGGGACATATAACGGATTATGATGGGATTAAAATTATGTTTTTTTTTTAGTATGTTTACTTTATTTTAGATTAAAAGGAGAAGATAAAGATAACAGAATCTGAGAGGGAAAAAATAAGAAAAATCAAGAGGGAATGTGAAAAAAGAAGAAGACAGAGAATAAAAGAAGATCCTTTGCTTTATAAAGAACACTTACGAAAAGAAAAAGAGCGATACAAAGGAAGAGTTGAGAGTGGCAAAATAAAAAAGGTTTCTCAAATGAAGGAAAGGGAAAAAAGGGCACTGAGAAAAAAAATAGAGAAAAAGTTAGAAGGCATAGAGAGAAGAAGAAAAGAAAATACCCCCGTCGCAGCAGGCCTGCGTACTCAGCGAATTTCCAATGGAATTTTAGATTATTTACTTTCCCCATAAAAACACCATAGGATCGAGTATGTAGGTTTTCTGCCATTTGGTGTTAGAAAATCTAAGTTAATCAATAATTGGTGAATGAAAACACAAAATTGTATCAAACTCTGGCAATTTTTTATTTTTCCCATAAACCCCATGGGGGTGAGTATGTAGGTTTGCCGCAATATGGGTTTTGTAAGCAAGTATAAGTTAAACCTTATATAGATAATGTACATACCAAATTTGATAAAGTTATGTCAATAAATAAGCAAGATATAGGGTTTTCTTGATTTCCCATAAGAATAACATGGAAAACACATTTTTGGATTTTCCCCGTAACCAGTTATGCTATGATAAAAATTCAAAATACCAAATTGTTTGTTTTTTTAAGCTCTTTTAAATGGTTTTAGTTAAAATTGATGAATTTTAAAAATTAAGGTCCAAAAATGCCAAAAACCCATTTTTGACCCCTTTGAAACCCCATAAAACCCCGTTCCCATAACCCGACAATGCTGCTTCGCGAACTCATGAAAATAGACCTGGTCTTACACCTCCATACCAAATTTCATCAAAATCGAAGGTCCCCTTCAAAAGTTATCAGTACCACGGACACATAGATATATATATATATATATATATATATATATATATATATATATATATATATATATATATATATATATATATATATATATACACCTAATAAACAAACTAGCAAACAAAGACGACAAACGTAATTATTCGAACGATTATGAAAAATCTGGTATCTATAAAATAAATTGTAATGAGTGCTCAAAGTACTACATAGGTCAAACAGGTAGGAGCTTTCGAAAAAGGTACAACGAGCACATTCAAGCTATAAAGTCAAACAACATAACCACTCAGAAATCCACCTTTGCTGACCACATACTCAAAACAGACCATTCTTATAAAAGTTACAAAGATAACATGACCATTCTGGATTTTATGGGAAAAGGCAAGAAAATGGATATTAAAGAAGAAATACACATTTATCAAAGCTACCTGAATGACAGAGATAACCTACTTAATGCAATCCAGTTCCCTGCAAAAAATCCCATATTCGAAAAAATATTAGATATAAAGAAAGACAAAAACCAATTTCACCACCAAAGTTAATTTAACAATTATATAATATCATATGAATTTTGTTATTAAATTATAAATTATTTGGTTAAGTACAAAAAGCACTTTGAAAATGACTTTAAGTCGAAACATGTCAGTGCAATAAAAATTAATGTTTCTAAAAGGGTACTTATGGTTATTATTTTTTACATATTTCAATATATATATATATATATATATATATATATATATATATATACATATATATGAAAATGAACGAATGGTGTTTTTGGCTTCTGGGGACCTCAAAATGAAAAAGTAAAGTGGTCCCGGGCTTAGGTCTTACCATGGCTACTACCGTAATAGCGTATTCCCTATAGGGAAATTCGCTAAAATGAACTCAACCAGATGTTGAACAAAGATACTCCTCCTGAAAGCGATGACGACCAGCCCTTTCTCGCACTTAATGACAATCCAATGGTCAACAATATTCCGGCAATAAATAATAATCTTGTTGTTGGTCAACTGGGCACAAGCTGTAGAGAAAGTGGAAAACGAGTAATAAAGAAAAACAAAGCAAAGTTTAATCGAGAGATAGAGAAACTCAAGGAAAAGTTGAAACAATCTAAGAAATGGGGAGATAAGTACAAGAAAAAATTCTATTGATTGAAAGAACAAGTTTCTAATAAAAACAGTCCTAGAACAAAAACCAGACGATTCTCAAGAGGAGAGAGAATGTTTCTCCAAGAATAAGGAAAAAATTAGAATTTTCAAATGTACTCAGAATGATGATTGTACATCATACTCAGGATGATGTTACATTCTCTTGTCAAATTTAGGAAAATTATAGAATTAACAAGCATTCTCGAAAATCTAAAACATTTTCACTCGTTTTATCTGGGAAGATTGTTGAAAAATATAAGGATGTTACATACTTGAAGGATTGTGTCAGTAACTATTACAAAAAAATTAATAAAGTTGGAAAAGGAAAAATCATTCATGACACTCTGAAAGCATCGACAAAATACACAACAAAAAATGTCAAAACCAAACTTGATGCTGTTAACTTTTTTCAACAGGACGATGTAAGCAGGCTTGAGCCTGGTAAAAAGGACTGCATTAACTAGGTTTTCAGTAAAGAAACAAAAAAGAGTATTGATGGGCAGTTTGTCAAGTCTGCACAAAAAGTTGAAGGTTGAGGAGGAATAGTTGTAAAGAAAAACACCATAAACGTCAAAATCAGTTTCATGCACAGAAATAAGGGTGGAAAGACGTTGCACTGGCCGTCAAAACCAGATGTCCAAGAAGTCGCCATCAGGACTATACTTTGCAAAATTCAAAAGGCTCCTCATCCTATTTCAAGTCGTCAGTTTGAACTAAACACTGATGAGTACAACAGAATAGATCAGATTTTTAATAATGATCTGTAAATTTGGTATCAAAGAGATTTCCTTCCCATTAAAAAGTGTATGTTCTAAAAATTTATGGTTATCTTTTATTTTTACCACTCAACCAAAATGTTATTTCATGTGTAACAGTTTTACACAGCCTTTCACTTTTTTATACTTAGTAGATCATATATTTTTTACATGGTTCTATTTTCAGGATGACATACAGATATATGATTTAACTCACTCGTTAACCTCCATAAGAAACCTCCATGGATATAAAAATTGCAAAAATAAATTTTCTGGTATAATTATTTGTTCTTGTAATTATTTGTTGTTTGTTTTTTTTTTAAAGGGAGTCAATGTAATGTTAAAATGTAAATTTGTTTGTCATTAATGATTAAATACCAAAAAAACATAATATTTTATTTTTTTTATTTAAAAAATTAAAGTTGAGTAGTTTATAAATTAAAATATTTTTTTTATTTTATTTAATCCTAATCCCATTGAATTATAAAATTTATTTATTGCAAGTAAGATATATTATCTTAAAACAAAAGACAAATGTCAAGATAATTAAATACTTCTAACTGTCGAAGCAGACAACCATTTGACTTGGATTGGACTCGACTGACGACTGGAGATGAGACGGCTGCATCTGCACGGATTGCTAGTGGCAGTGAGTCAACATAGCTACTGATTTATAAAATTATTCATTTGTACAACACATTTTCAAAACATTCAAAAAACTTTAAAACTTATAATCAATCATAATTTGACAATGCATAGCTTCAAAACAATTATTCAAAACTGATTCTCATAAATTTTGAAAAACACAATAGCTGTGTTGACGTTAACAGTAAGAATAATTCAGACAGAAGAATGACAAGATGAACAGGTTTAACAATACCTAACCTCAAATAGTCCACGTAATACAATTGAAATTTCCTTTCAGATTCTTGGCAGAGTGGCCATTTAATCATAAATAAATGACCTAATAGCTGTAGGTTGATTTTATTTAAAGTTTGGATACAATAAAAACTGGATATTACAGATAATTTTGGAACAGCAATAAAAAAGGTACTAAGTGATACTTTTAAGTCCATTATGTATGTTATTTTGCTAATTCAGCATTCACAAAAACCTATCACATTTATCAAGTGACAACCAACATATTTTTACTTAATTGCTTTGATTATGAGATAGATATAAAATCTATTGTTCTATGCAATCTTGGAAGTCCTTCCAGACAGACTTCATGGCTGTACAAAGCCTTTAGTAAGTTAAATAAACGGTATCAGATAACTGACACATACTTTCTCCCAACAATATAAAATAGGTGTTAAAAGCTTCAAACATTAACGTCTTGATGGCTCAGTCGGATAGCTAACAGCTGAGCAGCACGAGTTTGACCCTACGCGCGTCTGTGACTTTTAACAACGTACTGTGTTTACAGCTAAACGAAAAATTTCTCCGCAACCACTTAACGTAGAGCAATAATTTAAAATACTGGATTATTTAATTTTTTGAGTTTTATTTAATTAAGATAAGCAAAATTTATTTCAAGATAACAACTATTTTGAAAATCCAAAAAATTTATTTTTTAAACACTTTTTATTGTATAACTTCTGAACGCGCATTTTCTCAGAGATGCGGGTGGTGTCATTTTATTCACCATTTTAAGCTTGGTACACCACAAAATTTTAATAAAAATCGTTAGAGCCGTTTTTGAGAAATTTTGATTTTTTACGATTTTTGAGGGTTTTTGGGGGTAAAATACCCTTAAAAATAAAAAATTCAAAAAAAAATTTAAAAAACGCCTGGAATCATTGTGAGTTTGGACCTACGTACCAAATTTCATCAAAATCGGACTATTGGGGCATTCTCTAGCTCTGTTTACATCCAGACACACACATACACAGATATCACTCTGAAAACCACTTTTTTGGACTCAGGGGGCACCAAAATGGATATATAATAATATTTATTCGTCTTGACAATATATGATAAATCCACAAACAACTCAAATTTGAAAATTTTGACGAAAACAATACTTTCTCCATATACTATGGTATAGGGAGAGAAAGTAAAAATATACATCCTTTACCACTAGAATTACCACAATCAGATGACAAATCAAGGGAATTATGTGAATTCCAAAACAGTGAAAATTATGTGTACAAGGCTTGAATAGATTGGAGAAGTGACAATAAATCCTTAACAAAATGGGTGATGACGATTTTTTTATGGACAAAGACAAAAGAAGAAGAGGGAGTTGAAAATGGAAATTTATCCACCAATTACACTAAGTGATTGAGCTGTATTATCCGGACCATCTAGGCTATAAGAGGGAGTTGAAAATGGAAATTTATCCACCAATTACACTAAGTGATTGAGCTGTATTAGCCGGACCATCTAGGCTATAAGAGGGAGTTGAAAATGGAAATTTATCCACCAATTACACTAAGTGATTGAGCTGTATTAGCCGGACCATCTAGGCTATAAGAGGGAGTTGAAAATGGAAATTTATCCACCAATTACACTAAGTGATTGAGCTGTATTAGCCGGACCATCTAGGCTATAAGAGGGAGTTGAAAATGGAAATTTATCCACCAATTACACTAAGTGATTGAGCTGTATTAGCCGGACCATCTAGGCTATAAGAGGGAGTTGAAAATGGAAATTTATCCACCAATTACACTAAGTGATTGAGCTGTATTAGCCGGACCATCTAGGCTATAAGAGGGAGTTGAAAATGGAAATTTATCCACCAATTACACTAAGTGATTCAGCTGTATTAGCCACTGGCGCCGACTCCATGGGGCCCGAGGGGCTCGAGCCCCCCCAACAATTTATCTGGGGGGGCTCAGCCCCCCCCAGACCAAAAGACGTCAAGTTAAAATTTACATTCGGCTGCCGTGATTTAGTGTAAAAGTAAAGGGTTTAGTAAAACTGGTATTTTTATAAATTATAATAACTTTGTACTTTAACACATTTTATTATAGAAAATGAAATAATATAACCCCTGTAAATTAAAACCCCCTTTTAAGTACAATAATTAAAACACACATGTATATTACCATTGACTTTGTACACTAGTGTACATAGTCAATGATATTACGGTATTTCCTTTGTATATTGTTCTAGAACAAGTAAGCTACCCGAGCGTTTTTTCTTATTCATTTTCTTTATTCCAAATTTTGTTTTCACGGAATACTCTATGTCCAGATTAATAGATTATTTTTGGTTGGCAGAAATTTGAAACTTTATCCTGCTGTTTCAGGGCTTCACTTCGGGCTTGCTTATCAATGCCACTAAATGTGACAATCATAGTAAATGACATGTAACGTAAATGCCGTAACGTAAAAGTACTATTTTTTAGAGTTGTAAAACGCATGGCAAGGAATTTTCAGTTCGATGAAAGGGATCTGTAAGGATAAGCCTACTGCATACAATTTGACAATCGCATTCGGCCACCTGATTTTGTCCTCATTATCTAAAAATTGGTCGCGTTCACGCGCACTAATTGGTGTGATCAGGGTTTACTCATCGATAACCGATACCTTTTTAAAGGCTTTTTACACGCGATTTACTCATTAACGACTACCACGGTAGTCGCAAAAATACCACCGTTTCTCTTAAGGGATTTAGCTCACCTATCCAGATGGAGACGCACCAACCAATGGACCGAATTCCGATCCTGATAACCACCGATTATTGCTATAATAGGCCTAAACTTGACCATTGAGTGAAGAAGGTTAAGAAAGTAAAATCAACACTGTAAATTGTTTTTAACTAAGATTATTATGTACAATTTTAAGAGTGTGCAAAATGAAGACTGCAAGATATAGGCCTCCTTTAAGTTCTCTCATTGACTGTAAATACTGTACAAAATCAATCAACTTTTTATACAAAATCAATGGTTCCATCTCCCATGTTTTAAGTAAATATTTTCTTTTTTCTTCATTATTTTTTATAAGTACAATACCTTTAAATATGTCAGCAACAACGTAAAACTGCCTTAACTTAATAAATGGAGCTAGAGAGTTGTTTACAGAAAATTTTTTTTCAATATTAGACTTTTTATCGTAATACTGTAAAGAAAACTTCATAACATACTATACTAAATCAAGAAAATAATAAAATTAAACTAATTCAAAAAATTCTAAAAATTTTTTGAAAGTTTATATTTGGCTTATGACGTTTTAGAAGTAATTTTTCCCCAGATCTTAAAAAAAGTAAACTGGAGACTGGGGATGTATTTCGTATTTTATTTATTATGTTGAGGTCTTAATTGTTTTGAAAATGATATTTATAAGTTACGTCGTTTTCTTTTTTCTAATGTAACTAGGCGTAAAAGCCTGTTTTGTAGTGTTCAAAAAAATGAATTGTACCAAAAACATTTTTGTTTGATTATTTTATTCAGCAGTGATAGGGTATAGGCTATCTGGCTTTTTGCTAAACATGAAACTTTGATCCAATTTATTTTATAAATTAAATTGTTCCAATGGACTGATGCTGCAAGTCTACCAGACACCAATTTGAGTTTTATCATCTAATTGCTTAATTTCTTGTCTTACTCTTAGAACATACAACTCAAAACATAATTTTTGAGGTTAACCTAGAAGCCAAAACCATTGACTATGTACACTAAAAAGGCATTCGGTGGACAGAGTTACAAATAAAAAGAATAGATTTTGGATGGAATGACATACTAGGGTTATTATTAGCAAACGAGGGTTTGTTGTTTTTAACACATAAAACAATGTTATAAAATAAGTTAATACAAGGTTTATATGAACTTAAAATTATGCATATTGTTAAGAAATTTTAATAGGAGAATTATCTAATTTCTCCTAATTTCTTCGAGCCCCCCCCAATAATTTTTTAAAGTCGGCGCCCATGGTATTAGCCGGACCATCTAGGCTACAGTGACACAAAGTAGGACTATGCCTAATACAAAAACTGTGGGTAAAGAAAAGCTCTTATTTGGAAACATTGGAAAGTAAGTGAACATGAAAGTTAAAAGTGATGTAACTGTAACAGAGGATTTTCTTTTCTCATTTAATTAAACATATGGGTTATAACTTTTAAATTTTTTTTTATTAGATTGAAAAGGCCTATTTAGTCTCTTTGTTGGAAAATTTAGTTTTTAACTTCAGTTGTCTTTTTTACATTATCAGTAATTTACCAATTAATATTTTTCCTTCACATTGTTTAAAAAAAAAATTAAACTCTTACTGGATATTGGTAGGTCGAGTAGTTATTTTAAGGCAATTTTCAATATTTTTATGTTCACATACTACTCAACTAGATTTGACTCGAGTATTCTTACTACTTGACTCAACTAGACTTGTTCCAAAAATATGATACTCGCCCACCCCTAAATAATAATGTCATTATTACTTCTAATTTCCAATAATATCAAATAAAATTTTGATTATATTAGAGTATTCTCCAAAGGGTATTAGTTTCTAAAGAAAAAAAATGAAGGGAAAGTGTTTTTTTATATACACTGTGAAGTAAATCTGAGACTACTAACTTGAAAAGGGAGTTGGGCCTGTCATTGGCAGGATGTTTGTGCACTGTGGTTTCTTGACAGCCGTAGTATTTTTGGATGACTGATCAAATATGTTCGTGTGGTCCTTGAGGAAGTGGCGGCGCAGACTGAGGTGACGCTCCTTCTGCGCGATCACACCAGCGTGTGCAGTCTGTAACCGGCCAGCGAGCGCGACAAAGCTGTCGTGCAATCGGCGCAACGCCACTGACAATTCTGTAACCACACGGTACAATATTTCAGTACTAACTGGTGTATACAAGTAAAGATATTTATAGACTATTTTTACATTTTTATAGTCATTTGGGTGAATCTTTTCAAATAGTTTCAAATCCATAAACTGAATTAACAGAAAGCTCTTCACTCCTAGAGAAACCAAAGCTCTGGCTGGGTAGCTGAGTGGTTATAGAGCTCGCCTTTGAATCCAAAGGTTGCCGGTTCGATCCTGAGAAAAGTTAGTAGCTTTTTAATGGTTTGATTCCGGACCCAGTTGCCATTTGTTATTGGGCTATTAATTAATGATGCTTTCTAACAACTGGTCGATGTTAGATAGTAACAAGACTGGAGTTTGGACCGTTCTACGTCAAAACATAAAAAAATTTCAATGGCGTTGAAACACCCAAAATAAAAATAAAAATTAATAAATTTGAATATCATCATCATAATATGAAGCTGTGCACATAAAGATTTTAAAGAGTCAGTTTTAATAGTATTGACATTAAACACAAAAATATATAAAAAAAATCAACAAACACACTTTGGAATTTAATAATAACAGTAATTCTAACAAGGCATTGGATCATCATGAAATAGAATGAATCATTTAAAAATACCAAATTACTACCATACAAAGAATAACTAATGAAGCACTCTTCTAATGTATAGTCTTCCTGGCCCTTTGTACACATTGTATCGTCCTGCAGTAAAGAAATTAACATTAGATTTCATTTTTCATTGCAACATATATGTGATCTTTTGAAATAAAAAATTATTGCCTGTTAGGAGGGATATAAGTTAAATAATAGTAACAAAATAAGATTTATTATTTTATTTGATTTTTGCTACAGTTGAGAACTGCATCGTGAACAACACAAGTGGCAAGAATCAGAGCTACGTGTGTTGGTAGTAAAAAATTGGGTAGTAATCTGTCCAGGACTAATGGAATAACTAATTTTAACAGATTCTGTCATTAAGGTGTAGCTACTGCTACTGTATACTTCATGTTTGAACTATAATCACAATGAGTTTTCATAAAAAATGCATATTCACAAAACGTCTATTTACCTTGAGGAGTAAGAATGGCTGGGTATGACAAAGAATTGACATGTTTCTCAGTGTTGTCTATCTCCTGGCGGAGAACTTGAATATCTCTCTCAAATTTGGACACCAGCTGGATAAAGAACTCCAGTGGCGCCACATTGTCATTCTGAAGCCCCGGGGGTGTGTCGTGAGTTCTCTGGGCCATCTCACAAAGGGAGAGACACTGCCAAGAAACATAGGTTCACAGTTTGAGAGTGCCGCCCCAGATGCATGATACTATGATCAAATATTTTTTATTGGTTGTTCAAAATTTAGATATGTGTTAAAATTGGTTTACATTGAATCACACACATGTTTGCTACTACGTCAAAATTGACTCTGTCTGTATAAATAAAAAATAATCATTTAACAGATTAGGCCACCTAGCCTGTTTATTAATAATTAATTCTGAACTCTCAGTTATGTTAACCAGGCATAAATGAATCCTGCCAATTATATTTCCTTGCTCATAAATTGTAGTGTAGCTTAAACCGATTTACCCAACTAGCTATTGCAATAGAAAATTGCCAGAATGACACAATCTGGAATTCCTGTAAATCTATTGATCCTGCCAATGGACATTTACCCATAAAATTTTACCTGGAATTTACAAGGAAGTGTCATGTAAAATTCAACAAAGGACTAGACTAGTAAAATATATTAGCATCACCTGATAGACATCTATTACCAACAAGGATTATATGGCAATTACTGTTAAAGGCAAGAGTGAGGAGAAGGTAATGTTAGTGCACAAGAGCCTGGAAGTTACACCTTTTACTGAAATTAGTCACACTTCATATAATTTAAAAAATTCCTACTAAAAGTTTTTCCACTAACCTTTGTTGTATCAGCTTTCAGTTTGTTGGCAATCACTCTATTCTTCTGCAAGGCACTTGATACAGATGTGAGCAGTTGTTTTAAGGCATCTGTATCTTCTGTAACTTTGTGCATGGGTTTTACAGGTGCACGGGAGACTTCACAACTTAAATTTTTCTGTTGTTTAACAAAATTCCTAGAAAAAATGATCATGGACTATTCAAATTTTAATTAAAAATATCTTTAGTGTTTTATATTATTGAATATAAAAAGTAACTTATACATTATAATTATTTAACATGATAGTTAAATATAACTGTTCTTCAAAATAATAGGTTGCTTTGTTCGACCAATTTACACGTCAAGCTCAGATGAAGACAGCCTCATAAAAGAAGAATATGGGGATGCAAATTTGGAAAATACAGATCAAGCTTAGCAAAAGTATTTCATAGGAAAGAGGAAAAAAATAGGCCCTCAAAACGCATGGGCAAGTAAACCTCATTTTAACCAAGTCAGAATTCCAGCTCCCAACATAATCCAAACTGTGTAGCCTGGCATTGGAGGCTATGCTATGCTCATAGGAAACAATCCTTCTGAGACTGACGCTTGGAAATTGACTTTGATGATGAAAATTATTGATTAAGATAACACTAACGTAAATCTAAAAATAAGGTCAAGGTTGGATGAAAATACATGCACAAGTAACTAAAGAGACACTTATCTAGATGATGATGCTCTTATAGGATTGTTTGCTCTTTCGTCTCGGTCCAATGATCTAAGGATAAGAAAGTATCTCCCATGTTCACTAAAGCTTTGTGCAGCTGACCTATACTTTCTGACTTTGAGTCAGTAAATCGGTATGAAATTTTGATTCCTTGTCTAAGATTTGATGATGTAAACTCAAAGAAAGTTTATTGGCAAAGCAGCACCATTCAGTACTTGGCAAAGAACTAATCTATTCGGTACTCGAGACTTTTTGAACGATTAAAGAATTATGGTAAACCAACAAGGGGGCACGGGGGCCGAGCCCCAATCGAGCCATAGGCGAGTGCCAATACACTGAAAAAGGAATTGATATTGCAGGAGTTCCTAATCTGTGGTAAGCGGGGTATGCAAAGGGTCGGCTGGGAGTGTGCAGGAAAAAACTAGTAATGGCAGACAAAGTTTCACATAATGCGTAGCGAGGAAAAACTAGATGAGAGTCAAAGACGAATAAAGCATTGTAAGCTATCAATTTGTATATTGAAAGAAAATAAATACGTCAATTCAACCTTCCCACTATAAAATTAATCAGAAATCTTTTTTCTAAAGATAAATCACTTATTTAACCACATAAAGGCAATTTTACCGAAAACTTTCAAAAAGTCAAATGTGTAACCAGGGCCATGGATGGTGTAGGTGGCCATATAAAAACAATTGCAGACCTAGAAGTCAAAACATGGCAAAGATATCGCGTACGCTGCTGACATTGTATCAGTATTAACTGATAAGACCAAGACTCTGCTTTTGGAGATTCCTTACAGTTCTATTGAATCTGCACAAAAAGCCCTCCCTAAATCCATCCCAGAAATAAAAGGGATTATGGGTTTGAGGGAAAGAACATTTAGTAATGTTAGCAATATGTTTAGTTGTAAATTCTCCTGCTTTGAATGCCCACATTATGGCATAATGGAAATATGGCCAATCAGTCTGAAATTGAAAGTTCCCTTAACTAGGGTGACCAAATCATTCACGGAGGAAACCGGGACAGCTCCGAATATGTCCCCTTCCCTCCACCCCTCTCACCACGCCGTACACCAACCAACTGGTCCATTGTTCCCAGGGAATTAGGCTAATTATTAACTGATTGGTTCATAGTACATGTTTTTTTTTTTTTTTTTTGCAGTTAATTAATCAGATTCACTCAAAGGCAAAGTTTCGTGAATTTCCTAAACCTAAATCCTTAGTACTCTATGTTAATGTAGAATTGTTAAAAATTTAACTTGTCATCGAATGATAGTAATAAATTACGATAACTTTATTGTTAACAAAATGACTACATAATGTTGACTATTATAATGTAGGTATTTATATTTAAAAAAAAACCTAAATAATAATAGAGTTCAAATTATTAAATATTAGGCCTACATTTTATATTACTCAGCACTGGTGGTAGATAGTAATGATCGGCCTTGTAGAAGGATATTTGTCACTGCTTCCAGCTTCTCCATCATGTCTTTGTTATTTTAAACTTAAGTAAGTTATTGTTATAAAATTGCACACGGTCACATTTTTATAACTATAAAGAATCTTGATTATGGCTTCCATTTCCACTTCCATTTAGTTCCATACGTCAAAATTTCAACTGCCCTACATTTATGTCTCAATATTACCCCCCCCCCCCCCCACGATACAATTTTTCGGGACATCGCATGACATTACAAAAAACCGGGACAATCCCGGTTTTCCGGGATGTTTGGTCACCCTACCCTTAACTCATCAAGTTTACAAGAAAAAAGGACTGAAAGTAGATTAAATTTATGCACCTGGTGATAAAAGCGACACTGAAAACGGAAACTGTTCAGTTGAAGATGAAGAAGATAAATCAAGCAATATTGTTTAAGATTCCTCCAGTAAATCTATTGGTGAGTAAAGAACATTCAATATGTGCAACCAAAAAATATATCGTATTTTGCCAATTTTAGACAATTTTTAAGTAATTTTTTAGTAACAAATGTAATAGGATTTTTTTCAAATATTCCATTATTATAAAAGAAATCTTTTTTTATAAATATATTAATGAAAATGTTTATTTCAAATAAAGATGATATCCAAGCTGAAATATTTATTATAGTAAATGTAAAAAATTAGAAAAATATTGCCTATTGCTACGTTGTGGTTTGTGCTTCGGCCATAGAAGAAAATGGTAAGTTGAAGTAACATTTGCAAAACAGGTTGGAGACTATAATAATTTAAATTGTTGAAAAAGATGTGTCTTATGAGATTAGGAAAAATTCTAATAATTTTAATAAAGATCAAGGAAGGTGACTTTGCAACACATGGGGCGAACATACATGAGATCACGGCCAACGCTACACCTTCCTGGAAAGACCAACGCCCCCACACCGTTTATTGTCGCCTACAGTAAACAATACACACCAATCGGGCCCTGAAAATTCTGGAAACACCTTCTGACCACGGATTTCCCTGGCATTAAAGTAGTTAGTGCTGTTCTGTGAAATAAGTGGATTGTGGTTGAAGATGGAGTAACGTCTCTGAAACACAGTCTACTCCAAAAGCCACATAACAGGTAAAGGAAGCCTACACTCTTCAATGAACCCCTGTTAATGTTGATGACTGGAGTCCTGCTGTTATCATGGTCAAGTACAAAAGCCACATACAGGTAAAGGACGAATACACTCTTCGATGAACCCCTGTTAATGTTAATGACCGGAGTCCTGCTGCTATCGTGGTCAAGTACAAAGATCTTTACTCTGGTTCTGACAACAGTGTTCAACTACTGAGGCTCTAGAGTATTGCAGGAATATAGTCATATTACAAACCTCTCAGTTTATCAAATTTCACACAGTAACGATTGAATTTTACTGCCAACACTTCTACAATTATATATATATAAATACAACAATTATATTACACTTCTACAAATACACAGTGTTAAAAATATTGGTTGCTCATAAATTATCAATTGCTCTAAATTTAAAAGTGTTTTACTTACTTAAAAATATCAAATGTCTGCATTATTTCTTGATTTACAATATTTTCTTTGACAGACTTTGTGTCTTTCTGGCCGGAACCTAAAAAAAATAATTTGATTAAAACATTGCTTTCAATAGTGTCAAACGTCATCTAAAGCTTGCTCCTTCTGGCGTCGCACGAAGACCATCGTTCGCCTTGGCGTTCATCCCTACATAGATTTTCATAAGTACACAGCTTTGTAAATGGATAAGTAAACTTAAGTTTTGGGGGGTTTTCATGTAGGGAAACGGGGTAGATAGGGGTTACTCGGATTAGATATTTCAGTATTACCATGTCAGATTAGGACTTAGAATTCTAGGTTGCAGCCATGTGCTTAACCTAGGTGTCAATGCTTTTGCAAGTTACCAAACGCCCCTTCAGGGCCAATAGATAGGATGGGATTAAGTAAATTCAGTGGTTAGATCATGTAGCTGCTTTTAAATTACATTTTGCAAGCTTATCAAAGCTGGCTGGTTTTGGGCTGGAGCTTGGCGATGATCGTGCCTCTGGGCATATCACCGGGCAACTTCCAACATCTCAATTTGCAATAGTATTCTCTCTCATCATCTCAATATCACTTTCTCCCAGTTATCACCAATTCCCCAAGGTACCAGCATCCTATTCACCTATCCCACCATAGCCTTCAGGTCAAGGTAGCAGTCAGTTTCCACTCACCAATGTCCCGGAATAGACAGCATCCATCAATTGGGTTAGTTTTATCAAACCTTGTATTCAATATCCAGTTCAATAGTCAATCCAAAACCACCCCCACCCCAATAAGGCTTCATATGGTCTTTAAACAGATCGGGTAAAAAATTTTGGAAAATGCAAAATGTGGGAAAGTTAATATCTATAGATCGAAAAAAAACTAAAATAACATTTCCATGAAAGTTTTCAACTCAACTTTTTGAACTAGACAATTTTTACTGTGGAATAAGTAATGATGCTGATTTAGATGAAACTTCAAGTAATTGAACACTTTTCTAGTGGTGTTTGAGCTAGATCTGATTGTACAAATTGTGGAACAAACCAACTTATACTTCACTGAAGTTGATTCCAATATACCAAAAAA
Source organism: Neoaliturus tenellus (assembly GCA_030545055.2). Taxonomy (NCBI): domain Eukaryota; kingdom Metazoa; phylum Arthropoda; class Insecta; order Hemiptera; family Cicadellidae; genus Neoaliturus; species Neoaliturus tenellus. The sequence goes on along the minus strand of CM061531.1, from coordinate 183,281,884 downwards.
CTTGTCTATATTGGTATCCTTAAGCTTTTGATGGGTCCAAGGTAAGAGGAGGAATAGGAGCTGGAGTACATGGGGTGCACCCATGGTATTTCAGGCGGACGTTGTTGCAATCATGGAGAGTTCCAAAGAAAACCTGGTGCAAGGCATTAGGGATAGGGAATCTCCATTTTTTTAGATAACCAGGCAGCTATGTGGTTTATCAGTCTGCATAGCACAAGTGAAGCTGAGCTGCAATTGCTTAGAGCCCTGGATTTAGCTCCATAATGAGAGATTAACAATTTTATTTTAGAGTTAAGTTTTCTACACATATTGGCTCAGGCGCTCTGCATTGCACAGTTTGTTTTATTATTCTTAAAACTAAATGTGCCATACTGATATACATATATACAGGGTATAAGAAACAACATTTCAGGACTTTGGTTGATGATTACTTGGACAAGAACAAAGAAAAAAGTTCCTGTAAACATATGTCCTAAGACGAAGTGTCGTAGCACAGTATTTCTCAACCGGTGGTACACGTACCACTGGTGGTAAGCGAGAACATTTCAGGTGGTACGTGAGAGACAATGGAAGAAATAAAAAAATAAATACTGTATACTGAAAAAAAAATTCTGATCGACTGAGTTTCTGATAATGCTAAACGGATGACTCTTTTGGTCACCTCAGTTCTGCTTAGTTTGAGAGACTTCAATAGGTAGCTGGATTTTTTATAGTTAAAGCTATTTCGTACCAACTTAGCAAAGTACATTATTTTAAGACTCACCTTTTCTGAGCACATTTCTATTAACTAATAATAATGTTGTGTTCAGTACTCGTCTAAACTAGAATTTATTCATGTTAAAAATTTACCTTATAACATTTCAAGTTATGAGACACTCACTGCAGAAACAATAAAAGATGAGGGAAAATTTAATTGGTCAAATCGACAGCGAATTTTTAAGTTTATCGCTTGGTAAAACTAGAACATGCTGTATATTAGTTCGGTAAAAGCCAGTTCAAAATAGTGTGTGTCTTGACAGCTATTTGTTCATACATAGAATAGTAGAATTAATCCTGATTATTAATTAGTCCAGACATTGAGTCTTTCCATATGAGCAAGAAACAACAGCAAGTTTCACCATTAACAGACATTTTTTGGTGTCAATATTTATTAGTTTGTTTATTTAGTATTTTTATTGATTTAGCTACTTTTGTAAAATATCCAAAGAACTTGTTGTTTTGTAAGCGTGTAGTTGAAATGTTACATTTTACATTTTTTTTATTCAACGTTGTTTATAAAACCTGCAGCCAGCGGTTTTTTGTTTCTGGACGGAAAAAATTATTTTACTTATATTATTACTTTAATTTATAATCACGTTAATCTATAATATATACAGCCGCATGTGTAACTGACTGACTGACTCACTCACTGATGATAGTAATGTCCTGAAGCGACCGTTAAAGCTAGAGACTTGAAATTTGGCATGGACATTCTTTGAGATGTTTCAATTTAGGGAAAATCATAAAACTACAACTTTTTTACTTTTAAACTATAAAAAATGTAAAAAAATATAGATTTGTCAGTAACGTAGTTCAGCCGTGTGAGCGTATATCACCGTTTGGGTAACGTAGATCACTTTGCAGGTTTAGTTCTCGCTCGTGTTTGATTGATCTCTTTCAACTACACCCGTGTTTGATACAAATACTGTATTACATGTAAACATGAACATCTCTATGTAGACGACGGTGTTTCGATACATTGAGAGCGGGTTATTTCACCAGGGTAATACTCGCTTTGATATATCCAGTATTATGCCCAAAAACTACAAATTTTCAACTTTCAAATTATATAAATACCGAGGTGTCGGTAAAGAAGTACGTTGGTTCTTAAAGATATCGCTTGGAGCGCTATTATAGTCGCTTAGTTCTCGCTTGTATTTAAAAGATGTCTTTTAACTACACCTCTTCCTTATAATTACTTTCAATTGGGTGCATAGTTGTTTGCGTATGGTTTTCCTTCTGATTGCTGTGTTATTATTGAAAATGAAGTTTACTGAATCGAAAGCGTATATTTATATTTAGGTGATGTCCGCTTTGATTTCTATAGTAACTTTAAATTAAGGTCGCTTAATTCTCGGTTGTATTTAAATTATGTCTTTTAACCACACCTGTTCGTGATGAAGTTTTCGTGACAGTTTTGCAGAGCAGTGATCTTAAACGTTGTATAATCTACGTTAGTGCAAATTTCAGTTTACAGTATATTGTAATATAGCTTTAACTGTAATATAACATTTGTTTTAAGGATGGTGAAATAAATTTAATGCACGTACTCTAAAGTAACACGAAAATGTTGATTGAAACGTGAGGTTCTCGTTTCGTTTTATTTAAATTGATTTGTTCATATTGGCTATTGCTATTACTCTTGTGTTTTGAGAGACGATTGAGCGTAGTGCTGGAACACTTTGTTACAATATTATATTATTAATTTAATCATTACTATGGTGAGCTCTACGAAGCTTGTGCGAATACTTTAAACATATTATTTTAGTACTGCATATTTTTTGCCGCAGTAACGCCCGTAAAGTAAATGATTAATTACTAAAAATATTTTAGGTCTTACTACATTTTCTAGACTTTAGTCTTCTCATGCTGGAAAATTTCTTGTAGGTTTTCGCACAAAAAAACCCTAATACAGTAATTATTCTTAATTTTCTACTATTTGTATGCTGTCTCTCTATATGAATCCCCAGATTGAATATAGCGCTTCAGTTGATAGTTCTGGTGCAGTTTTACTTTGAAGGTTGAACGTGTCCCAACACGTTTGACATCCGGTCTTTGACCTATTTGCTGCCGTCCAATCAGGCTTAGATTTTAGTTTAGGAAACGATTGAACAAATCAAGTTATAGAACGATTGAACTTTCCATTCTTACCTTGGCTAACGTTTACCTACTTCCGACGTTTTTTTAAACCATCTACATATCTGATGAACCATCAGGCTGAGAAATATTATAATAACCAATTGAATTAAACTCAATAGTAATTTTTCTCGCTGCCACTTTGTCCGACAAACTTCCTCAATGCAGTGCTCTCACCTAAAGTCTCGATTAACCCTATTATTGTTGTAATTTAAAACTATTCTATACTTATCAATTATTGTAACTCTTTCAGTATATTTTAATTTAACCGATAATCCTTTTTTGGCTATTATTTCACAATTGTTTTTTTTTTACTACCATTGGTTGAAAATGCATAATGTACGCCGATTTTATGGTTCTTAAGTTGCAACTTTCTTCATTTTAAGACTATATAAAGACTTTAAGACTTCATGATTATAGTACCTAATACCCTGTGATCTATTACATACTACTAGGGCTCTATTTTTATTAATTTTCTGAACTAATATATATATAACATTTAAAATTGTTAAACTAATAATTGCTGATTTTGAATGATAAAATTGTTATCGTTTCTCTATATGGTACATATATGATTCCTGCGTTTCTTGGCCACCCCGTGGCGGAACTGAAGCATCTTAGCCTATAACATTTTTTTTTAATTTCAAATATCTTGATTTTGTCCCGTTTTTCTTCTATTACATACAACGGTCCTCTATATAAACTTATAATTTTATTCCACTTTTATATTTTCGGAATACAGCTATTATTACCTCAATCATGTGCAATCATAATCGTATCTCCAAATTTTTACACAACAACTTTTGAGCATGAATATTTACATAGTCCATTAATATTTCACAACTCCATTATATTTTTTTTTACGAAGTAAGGGGGGAGTGGGATTATACCATGAGCCGTGAGCAAATTTCAAAGGTTATTATTATTTATTGTGAGTAGTGTGTATTGGCGGCTTCTGTTACTGCCGTTGGAGTTAAGCCCTCAACTAGCCTGTTGATTGTATGAGGTTTTGACAGTAATTTACGGAATTGGGGCAACCAATTATTGGGTTGGACCCTCCATCAAGCATAACACCTAGAATATTTACATAAATAATATTTATCTCACAGCTCAATTTTTTAAAACTATTTACTAAGGAGGGCTATTAAAACCTATTCATAGGAGATTATTAAAGCTTTTTTTACTATTGATTGTGAATTTAGTGTATTAGACGGTTTTGTTACTGTCTTGGCTGTCAAGTTCTTCTGTTAAACTAAACTATTTCAAACTTGACTTTTTATTAATTCAAACTAGGGGGCAACTCCTAAGGGGGCATGGGGGCGGAGCCCCCATCGAGCCGTAGGCGAGTCCCAAATATATACAGCCCCATGTGTAACTGACTCACTGATGATAGTAAATTCCTGAAGCGACCGTTTAAGATAGAGACTTGAAATTTGGCATGGACATTCTTTGAGATGTTTCAATTTAGGAAAAATCATAAAACTACAACTTTTTTAATTTTAAACTATAAAACAGGTAAAAAATATAGATTTGTCGGTAACGTAGTTCAGCAGTATCAGCGTATATCACCGCGTGGTATCGTAGATCACTTTGCAGGTTTAGTTCTCGCTCGTGTTTAAATGATCTCTTTCAACTACACCCGTGTTTGATACGAATATTGTATTCTAAATAAACATGAACATCTTGTGTTTAGTGTAGACGACGGTGTTGCGATGCATCGAGAGCGGGTTATTTCACCTGGATAATACTCGCTTTAATTTATACAGTATTAATGCCCAAAAACTACAAATTTTCAACTTCCAATTTATAAAAAATTCTAAAAAGACGAGGTGTCGGTATGGAAGTACGTTGGTTCAATAAGATGCCGCCTGGAGCGCTATTATAGTCGCTTAGTTCTCGCTTGTATTTAAATGATATCTTTTAACTACACCTCTTCCCGATAATTATTTTCATTTATCAATTTGGCGCATAGTTGTTTGCGTATGGTTTTCCCTCTGGATGCAGTGTTATTATTGAAAACGAAGTTTTTCTGAATCGAAAGCGTATCTTTACATTACATTCTGGCGATGTCCGCTTTGATTTCTATATTGATTGCAAAAAATATTTTAAGTCTCATTACATTTTCTAGACTTTAGTTTTCTCATGCTGGAAAATTTCTTGTAGGTTTTCGCACAAAAAATTACCTAATACAGTAATTATAACTTAATTTTCTACTATTTGTATGCTGTCTCTATATGAATCCCCAGATTGAATATAGCGCTTCAGTTGATAGTTCTAGTGAAGTTTTACTTTGAAGAGTTGAACGTGTCCCAACACGTTTGACATCCGGTCTTTGACCTATTTGCTGCTGTCCAATCAGGCTTAGATTTTAGTTTAGGAAACGATTGAACATATTAAGTTATAGAACGATTGAAATTTCCATTCTCACCTTCGCTAACGTTTACCTACTTCCGACGTTTTTTTAAGACCATCTACATATCTGATGACCCATCAGGCTGAGAAATATTATAATAACCAATTGATTTAAACTCAATAGTAATTTTTCTCGCTGCCACTTTGTCCGTCAAACTTCCTCAATGCAGTGCTCTCACCTAAAGTCTCGATTAACCCTATTATTGTTGTAATTGAAAACTATTCTATGCTTATCAATTATTGTAACTCTTTCAGTATATTTTAATTTAACCAATAATCCTTTTTTGGCTATTATTTCACTATTGGTTTTTTTTTTACTACCATTGGTTGAAAATGCATAATGTACGCCGATTTTATGGTTCTTAAGTTGCAACTTTCTTCATTTTAAGACTATATAAAGACTTTAAGACTTCACTATTATAGTACCTAATACCTTGTGATCTATTACATACTACTAGGGCTCTATTTTTATTAATTTTCTGAACTAATATATATAACATTTAAAATTGTTAAATTATTAATTGCCGATTTTGAATGATAAAATTGTTATCGTTTCTCTATATGGTACATATATGATTCCTGCGTTTCTTGGCCACCCCGTGGCGGAACTGAAGCATCTTAGCCTATACCATATTTTTTTTTTTAATTTCAAATATCTTGATTTTGTCCCGTTTTTCTTCTATTACATACAACGATCCTCTATATAAACTTATAATTTTATTCCACTTTTATCTTTTCAGAATATAGCTATTATTACCTCAATCATGTGCAATCATAATCGTATCTCCAAATTTTTACACGACAACTTTTGAGCATGACTATTTACATAGTTCATTAATATTTCACAACTCCATTATATTTTTTAACGAATTAAGGGGGGAGTGGGATTACACCATGAGCCGTGAGCAAATTTCAAAGCTTATTATTTATTGTGAGTAGTGTGTATTGGCGGCTTCTGTTACTGCCGTTGGAGTTGAGCCCTCAACTAGCCTGTTCATTGTAAGAGGTTTTAACAGTAATTTACGGAATTGGGGCAACCAATTATTGGGTTGGACCCTCCATCAAGCATAACACCTAGAATATTTACATAAATAATATTTATCTCACAGCTCAATTTTTTTAACCTATTTACTAAGGAGGGGTATTAAAACCTACTAATAGGAGATTATTAAAGCTTTTTTTACTATTGATTGTGAATTTAGAGTATTAGATGGTTTTGTTACTGTCTTGGCTGTCCAGATCTTGTGTGGAACTAAACTATTTCAAACTTGACTTTTTATTAATTCAAACTAGGGGGCAACTCCTCAGGGGGCATGGGGGCGGAGCCCCCATCGAGCCGTAGGCGAGTCCATAATATATACAGCCCCATGTGTAACTCACTGATGATATAAAATTCCTGAAGCGACCGTTTAAGATAGAGACTTGAAATTTGGCATGGACATTCTTTGAGATGTTACAATTTAGGGAAAATCATAAAACTACAATATTTTTACTTTTTAACTATAAAAAAGGTAAAAAATATAGAATTGTCGGTAACGTAGTTCAGCCGTATCAGCGTATATCACCGCGTGGTATCGTAGATCACTTTGCAGGTTTAGTTCTCGCTGGTGTTTAAATAATCTCTTACAACTACATCCGTGTTTGATACTAGCATTGAATTATAACAAATATAAACGTCTCTTATGAACGATTTGTCTTTTGAGAATTTTTAAACAACTAATGAACAAAACAAACAGACTAATGTTATTTTCTCGTTTTGTTTTCAATTTATTTTACATTATTTATTCAAATTCACACTAGATTATCCTTTTGGCCGAATTTCGCATTCAATGAATTTAGTATGTGTAGCTCGTGCCGTGATCTTAACGTAATATACTTCTATTACTCTGTACAATAATTAATAGACAGTTAATTATTATCTTTCTGTTTTATTTATATTCAGTATTTTACATTATATTTTAATACCTACTTAAAATATGTTTTTGAGAATTTTAAAATGAGTATTGAACAAAAAGAACAGATTTAAATGATAGGTTCTCGTTTCATTTTCACCTCATTTTGGATTACTAATTCAAATTCACCCCAGGTTATGCTTTCGGCCGAATTTCGCATTCAATGAATTTAGTTTGTAGCTCGTAACAAATATGAACGTCTCTTATGAACGATTTGTCTTTTGAAAATTTTTTAACAACTAATGAACAAAACAAACAGACTTTAATGTTATTTTCTCGTTTTGTTTTCAATTTATTTTACATTATTTATTCAAATTCACACTAGATTATCCTTTTGGCCGAATTTCGCATTCAATGAATTTACTGTGTAGCTCGTGCCGTGATCTTAACGTAATATACTTCTATTACTCTGTACAATAATTAATAGACAGTTAATTATTATCTTTCTGTTTTATTTATATTCAGTATTTTACATTATATTTTAATACACACTTAAAATATGTTTTTGAGAATTTTAAAATGAGTATTGAACAAAAAGAACAGATTTAAATGTTAGATTCTCGTTTCATTTTCACCTCATTTTAGATTACTAATTCAAGTTCACCCCAGGTTATGCTATCGGCCGAATTTCGCATTCAGTGAATTTAGTGTGTAGCTCGTGCCGTGATCTTAACCTAATATACTTCTATTACTCTGTACATTAATTAATAGACAGTTAATTATTATCTTTCTGTTTTATATATATTCAGTATTTTACATTATATTTTAATACCTACTTAAAATATGTTTTTGAGAATTTTAAAATGAGTATTGAACAAAAAGAACAGATTTAAATGATAGGTTCTCGTTTCACTTTCACCTCATTTTGGATTACTAATTCAAATTCACCCCAGGTTATGCTTTCGGCCGAATTTCGCATTCAATGAATTTAGTTTGTAGCTCGTGCCGTGATCTTAACGTAATATACTTCTATTACTCTGTACAATAATTAAAAGACAGTTAATTATTATCTTTCTGTTTTATTTATATTCAGTATTTTACATTATATTTCAATACACACTTAAAATATGTTTTTGAGAATTTTTAAATGAGTACTGAATAAAAAGAACAGATTTAAATGTTAGGTTCTCGTTTCATTTTCACCTCATTTTAGATTACTAATTCAAATTCACCCCATGTCACGTTTTCGGCCGAATTTCGCACTAGATGAATTTTCTGTGAAGCTTAGCTGTGATCTTAACGTAACATATTTCGATTACTTTGTACAATACTTAATAGACAGTTAATTATCATCTTTCTGTTTGATTTATATTCAGTGTCTTATACTAGATTTTTTTACACACTTAAAATATGTTTTTGAGCATGTTTAAATAAATGCTGAACAAAAAGAACAGATTTGAATGTTAGGTTCTCGTTTCATTTTCAACTTATTTTGGATTATTTATTCAAATTCACCCCAAGTTACGCCTGCGGCCGAATCTCACATTCAATGAATTTACTGTGTAGCTCGTGCCGTGATGTTAACGTAATATACTTCTATTACATTGTAAGAACAGATTTAAATGATAGGTTCTCGTTTCATTTTCACCTCATTTTGGATTACTAATTCAAATTCACCCCAGGTTATGCTTTCGGCCGAATTTCGCATTCAATGAATTTAGTTTGTAGCTCGTGCCGTGATCTTAACGTAATATACTTCTATTACTCTGTACAATAATTAATAGACAGTTAATTATTATCTTTCTGTTTTATTTATATTCAGTATTTTACATTATATTTTAATACACACTTAAAATATGTTTTTGAGAATTTTTAAATGAGTACTGAATAAAAAGAACAGATTTAAATGTTAGGTTCTCGTTTCATTTTCACCTCATTTTAGATTACTAATTCAAATTCACCCCATGTCACGTTTTCGGCCGAATTTCGCACTAGATGAATTTTCTGTGAAGCTTAGCTGTGATCTTAACGTAACATATTTCGATTACTTTGTACAATACTTAATAGACAGTTAATTATCATCTTTCTGTTTGATTTATATTCAGTGTCTTATACTAGATTTTTTTACACACTTAAAATATGTTTTTGAGAATGTTTAAATAAGTGTTGAACAAAAAGAACAGATTTGAATGTTAGGTTCTCGTTTCATTTTCAACTTATTTTGGATTACTTATTCAAATTCACCCCAAGTTACGCCTGCGGCCGAATCTCACATTCAATGAATTTACTGTGTAGCTCGTGCCGTGATGTTAACGTAATATACTTCTATTACATTGTACAATACTTAGTAGACAGTTAATTATTATCTTTCTGTTTTATTTATATTCAGTGTTTTATATTAGATTTTAATACACACTATATATATGCTTTTGAGAATTTTTAAATGACTATGGAACAAAACTAACATATTTTTATGAATAACTTATTATTTCACAGGTCTCGATTTCATACTTTTATAAATAGTAGTTTGTAATAGTAGGGGTTTTTTTTGCGTATCTACCCCGTTTTTATTCTTTCCTATTATTTGGTTTTTATGTTATTTGATTCTTGTTTTTGCTCATTGATTAGAATGTTATTCGCTATATCAGTGATTTAAACGCTTTTCTTCTATTTCCTGAAATTTACAAGTTTTTATTTGAGTTTGTTGAGGCATGGGATTATGTCAATTTTCCCATAATTGTATCTCTATTTCTACATAACAGAGAAATATTTGATACCATAACTACTACTATTAAATATAATGATAGCAACAACAACAACAACAACAACTATAAATCTTTTAATTGAAATTTCTTTTCATCTAACACAGCAACAATCGTCTAATCTAAAGTATATATTTTTACCAGCATAACACCTAAAATATTTACATAAATAATTATGATTTCACAGCTCAAAACTTTTAAACGAATTTTAATTACGAAGGGGTATTAAAACCGATTCATATGAGTTTTTTTAAAGCTTTGTTTACTATTGATTGTGAATTTAGTGTATTTGACGGTTTTGTTACTGTATTGACTGTGCAGTTCTTCCGTGGAACTAACGTATTTTAAACTCGACTTTTTATTAATTTACGAATTTAGGGCAACACCTAGGGGGGGTCTAGCCTGTTCGGTACTTGAGACTTAGAGCAATTAACAAATTTGGGGCAACCCCCCTAAGGGGGCATGGGGGCGGAGCCCCCATCGAGCCGTAGGCGAGTATTTAGTATAGCTTAGAACTACAATGTTCAATTCAATTTAATCTATTAAAATATAATTTTTCTAATTGTTGCAAATTTGTGTTTAATTTATTCACCAAGCACCAATCATTGAAGGACTATCTATATGAAACATATTAAAAAGAATACAATATCCGACTCTCTCTGACTGTCTCTTAGGGTGGGGAGGGGGGAGGATAAGTTAGAATGGGACGCCAAAAACTTTAAAAAGTATTAGGTGGTACGCGGGCAACAAAAATCCCATTCATATGGATTAGTAAAATAATAATTAATTGTAAATTAAGTTTGATGGGTTATCAAACTTCCATGTTCACAAATTTACAACTTTTGATTTACACTTAATACCAATGGTTATAACTTTGTTGCTCTGTTATTCATTTAGGTAAGATATTAAAATTTTCTATTTAATTTAAAACCAAGTTTTTCAGCTTACTAAGATTAAGTTACCAAGTTTTTTTTAGCTACTTTAATATGTTGAGGGCCGGTTTCTCTAAATACGTTTAACTTAAACTTAGTTTAACTCAATGTTAATCATATGGACAATTTTGGTTTAAACTTAATTTTAGGTTTAAACTTGCTTCGAGATAACGGCCCTTTGTGAATACTTTATAAAACTTGTTACAACATTTTCAAAATTTAGGCTACAATAAGCAACGTTTCCATGTTTTTTTTTAAAGTTTGAGTTTATACTTGACACCAACTTTTAGATTTTACTCAAACCATTCATTTAATTATTTAATAAAGGCTATAAGTTACCAATGTTTGTAATTCTGTAGTTCTAGCATTAATTGCTAAGGTAAATTATAAAATTATCTCCACATTATTTATGTAGTTTTATTTATTTAGTATATGTTTATTTTACTCATTTATTAATATAGGCTATAAGTTACCATTGTTTGTAGCTTTGTAGTTTTTATTTAGGGTAGCCTAAGATTTGACCTCAATTTTTTATGTTACTTAAAATATTCAATATTCAAATCGTGCCAATGCTAATAACTTTTTAGTTTTATTGATACTAAGGTTTTTTGGACTTCCACTTTTTTATGTTATAATTTTTTTATATAGTTCATCTTTATTACTATGGTATTTGTTTCATATCGGCTTACTAGCGGTTTGTCATATTGACTTAAAAATTCAATACAAAAAAATATGACTGATAATTTGATCTAGTAGGCCTGCTATAACTTTGATAGCCTACATCTGTTTAATTAAATAAAATCGATTACTTAAATTGGTGTCTCCTAGCATGAGTAAGATCTTGAATAATAGGCCAGGACAAATTTAGGAACTTCAATTTGACCATTATAGTAAACATAGATTGCATAACTTACACCTCAGTTTGTATTTTTCTGCAATATAAAGGACATGAACACTAACTGTTTAGTTCTTTTTTTTTTTTTTTTTTTTCCTCGGCGCTCAGTAGTCCACCGAAGCGGCGTTGAGCTTGTCATTTCTTGCCTGACGGGGTCAGGACAATCTGGCTAAGGCTTAAGGTAGTTGGATTAAGCAGGTAAAGGACCGGATGGCCATGTCAGTGGAAGTGGTAGGTCACTTTCCCAACTCCAGAAAGCTTTCAATATTATAAAAACTATGTTGAACAAGGTATGATTTTAGCCTCTTTTTAAAAACTGCTATCTTAGAAATGGTTTGAAGCTCACTTGGCAGGGCTTGAAAGAGCTTTTTCCCTATATATTCCGGTTTGCGTTCATATATTGACAATTTGTGAAGTTCTAAGAAGTACTTCTCTCTTCTTCTTCAAGCCAAGGGTATTTAATTTATGTATTACCTATGTTTATGTATTTATCAGAACTAGGGATTGCCCACTGGTCGAAATTGGATCAAAGATTCAGTTGATCTTGAGCCAATGAGTTTTAAAATGTTTTATAACTGAAACATTTGTTCTTCCTGACTTGCTAGCATTTGCCATTACAACAGCTGTTTAATGATTCAATCAATTATTCTTCTCCTGTAAGATTAACATTGAAATTTTGAAAGCCTGTAGGGCTTAGCCCTGGGGGCCGATGTGAATTAAATAAAATGTTATTCTGCTCATCTACAGGACAATACCTTTCTAACGGTATGCACGGATTTCTCCTATGATGCCCACAAGCTGAGAAAAAAAGGAGGAAAAGAAACATGCTTGCCTATTAATATAAAGATAACCTCAAATACAGGCTTACATTAAAGAAAACCATTTTATTCTTTGATCTATGATACAAGTACGGTCCCACAGAGGTTTAAAGAAAACTGATACATTTGTTATAAAATTTAATTGGTAAATTTCACAAAAATAAAGTAAAAGTTAGATCAAGGAGCAATTTTTATGCAATAGAGTTTTGTTATTGCTAAATTGAAATTTTAATTCAAACGTGTTTAATTTTAATAACAATAAGTTACATATGAAATATATGTTAATTTGGATTTTTTAAATTTACACAATATCATCTGACACTATTCTTGTACAATGTGCATTTTATGAATGAAGATGTTTGATTGATTGAAGTTAATCTCCTTCCACCATATGCAAGGATTTAGATTTTATCATCCTTATGGTGAATACACTAATGTACGCTTACAACCGATTGCTATTGCTACCATTTTCCTCCACCGTGATGTGATTTTGACAGGGACAGATGGCTCCACAGAGACTCAACAGGTACGTCCTCTGAAAACTGAAATGAGAACATGCAAGCTTGTTATTTGTTATTTTTTTCTCAATATCATTATAACTTAGGACGGCCAATTTCAAGCAATAAGGTCATAGGCATGGTCAAATTCTTATGTGCTGTGCATAGTAGGGTATCTTAGATGATTCATTGAAGTAGTTGCTCAACTATTGAGACAGTGTTATAGACTTCACTGTTAACATCTATACTATCACACATGTAAAAATATGATTTATATTATTGAGAAAATGTGGGGAGTAAAATATGATTTATTAAATTTATTTAAGGACTTGATAGATTTTCATCAATTATGAGTGGTGATTTCTTTTGTTTTTTAGTTGTTGGCACAAAACTTGAATATTTGACTAGCAGCTCGGCTTGACCCGCAAAATCACTTTTCGTACACCCCTAGTTGGTACCAATATTTTTGTTACTAGTACCAAGAATCAATTTTGTTTAGGTTTTGGTGCCAGTACCGACTTTGAAAAAGTGGTACCAACACACCACTGATATGCATATACCTTGAGTGGTTGAGGTGTCCACACCCCCGAGACCTTTGAAGGTCACAGGAGCCGAGGTGGTGGGGGCTGAGGTGGTGGGGGCGGCAAACAGGGACCCCGTCCCAGTCCCTGAGGAGACTGAAACATTCAACGCAACACTCAGTTTGACCTTGTAATGAGTATCATAAAGTAATTGCGGACCACCTGAGTAAAATTATATTACTTAAACTATCAGTGATAAATTTTAATTTTTCTACAGTGGTAGTTCAACCAAGTTTGTTACCAATACTAAATGTTTTAAAGTCTTCATTGGCTTTGATGCCTAGTAACCAGAAACGTGCTAAGAGGTTTTGTTTTATAATTTGTTTTGTAGTATCTTTAATTTCTTCTACAGCAGGTTTATGTAGAAGGGTCTTTGAAGATAACTGTAATTTTAGTTCAGTTTGTTTTTAGCGAATTTTCCTAAAGGGAGTACGCATTACGGTAGTACTAACAGTAAGGCCTAAGGTCGGGACCATGTTACTTTTTCATTTTTGGGTTCCTAGAAGCCAAAAACACTCTTTGTTCAAATTCATATACATGTTGGATATTCATTAAATATGTTGTGTTTATGAATTTCTCTCTTCTGGTAGAGAGAAATTAAATTAAATTTCTTATTTAATATTGTGTTATTAAAAATATCCCCAAAAACATAAGTTACCTAGAATATTTGATATCGTTGGAAAGCTTTTCTCGAGGAGAATAAATATTTTGTCAATAAATCCTTTTATTATTAGGGCTTTCAAACGCCTAATGTTAGTCTCATGTAGGGATGGACGGGTCTCGAAATTACGAGAAATTTTCGAGAAATTTTTAATCTCGTTCACCGAGACGAGATTTTATTTTGATCGAGATTTATCGAGACGAGAAATAATTTGTGAATAACGATAAAAACGGGAATAAATAATCTACGAATTGCTAGACCTATTTTACTATCAATTTAATACTGAAAAATAAATCATTTTGAAGCAATGTGTTTTATTTTTCCTATCATCCTCACAACTACAAACTTAATTTGCCATCATAAACTGTTAAACTACGGTTGGACTTCCAAGACTTGGACTGGACTGGAGACGTCAGCATCTGCAGTAGGGATGAGCATCGATGGCCGATGTTTTCGAAACATCGATGTTTTCCTTTCGATGTTCGATGTTTTTGCCATCGATGGTGAGTTACCGATGTGTATAGTACATCGATTTTTTTTCGAATTTTACAATACACGATGTTTTTTTTCTGTTTGATATTTCTAGTCGTAAAAAACGAATTGTTGGTTTTATTTTTACCAAGTTTGTAAAAAAAACCTACTCTCAAAATAAAAATTAATTTTGTTATTTTACACTACTAGAGTGGAGATTCTCTAAGGACGCGACTTATTTCAGAAGTAGTATTTCTTCACTCAATTGACGATACCCTATGGAGCTGGGAGTGAGAGGAGGCAGCAATAATCCATTCATCGTAATTTGTAACTATAAAAAATGACAAAATAAATACATTTTTGATCAAGTTTGATTTAAATTTGTGTTGTGTCATTGTGGTTTTCCTATTTTTTTACGAAACTACGGAATTTTAACTAAAAGATTCATGATTTTATCCAATGGCCTTTTTTTACTAAATTCGGGCTTTTCATAAAAACATCGATGTTTGGGTCCGATGTTCATCGATGTTTAGAGGTCGATGTTTTCCACACATCGATGTTTTAGTTCGATGTTAACATCGATGGTCAACATCGATGTTTTTCTATCGATGCTCATCCCTAATCTGCAGCCGCACGGACTGTTAGTGGTAGTTAGTTAACATAGCTACTGATTTATAAAATAATTCATTTGTTTGATAAATCTTTAGAACATTGGAAAAACTTTATAAACAATAAACAATCATAATTTGACATTTAATTGCTTCAAGATGATTATATAAAACTAATTCAAATAATTTTTGGCAAATTTAAGAGCTGTTTTGACATTAACAGTAATAGTAGTGACAGTGACAATCAGATGAATGACAAGGTGGCCAATCAGATTTAATAATGGCTAACCTCAAATATCCCACGCAACGCAATACAATTTAATTTCCTTTCACACTCTTTGCAGAGTTAAGCTATTTTAAGCCAAAAATGCTTAAAATCGGCTGATGGTTGATTTTCATTTAAAGATTTGGATACTAAAAAAACTGAATAGGCCTATTAACAATAATTGTTGAATAGCAATAAATAGGTTGTGTTGAATATATAGAAAATCAATGGTCTTAAAAGAACCATACAGGCTTCATGGCTATACTAATGCTTGCCTTTATTCAGTTAGGAGCAAAATAAAAACCTTACCACGAGCAGACGAAAAGTCGAGGGAATTACGTGAGTTCCAAAACAGTGAAAGTTTAAAGTTATGTATACAGGACTTGAATAGTTTGGAGAAATGACAATGATTAGCAAACAAAATGAGAGCTGAAGATTTTCTTATGGACAAAGACAAAGAAGAAGAGAGAGTTGAAAATTAAAATTTAAATCCACCAATTACAAGGGATTTCTTGTTAGCCTCCCGGCCTCTAGTCTTGTGACTCAAAGTTAGTGAGCCTATGCCTATTACAAAAACTGTGAGTGAGGAAAATGTCTTATTTGGAAACATTTTATTAAAGTAAGTTAATAGTGAAAAGCGTGATACATGAAAGTGAAAAGTGAACAAAGTAACTGTAACAGAGGATTCTCTTTTTATGTTTTATTAAACGTAGGG
This sequence comes from Neoaliturus tenellus, assembly GCA_030545055.2. Taxonomy (NCBI): domain Eukaryota; kingdom Metazoa; phylum Arthropoda; class Insecta; order Hemiptera; family Cicadellidae; genus Neoaliturus; species Neoaliturus tenellus. The sequence goes on along the minus strand of CM061531.1, from coordinate 183,265,480 downwards.
CTAGGTCGATAGGGTTTATGGTTATATCTTCTCAATCTTTTTATTGGGTACATTCCTTTATAGGCCTAGACCATTTGTTAAGAAAGTGACTTTTTTAACTTCAGTTTACTAGGAATACGCTCCGATGTCCGTCCCGTACAAGTATTTTTTACTCACTTTTTGAGTTATTAGGTGACGCTTTTTATGTTTTTTTTTTTTTTTTTTTTTTTTTTTTTTTTAGGGAGAGGTAAGAAAAATGCATTACGCACACAGGTGGCAAGCCTGTAGTGTGGGACTCCCTTAAAAACGGGTTTACCCACTAAAAAACCTCGCCTCTACTCTTTAGGATTCTAACCTGGAGTTGTTTATCACATTACGTAGGGCTAGGCCTAAATTTGGCTTATGCCCGTGGGGTTCACTCCTTATCCAGCCACTCGATCAAGGGATCTGGGCCACTTCGCGGTCCAGATCATGTTTCTTTTCCAGGAGGATGCCCATCACGAACTGTGATAAACAATCCCAGTTGCCCTCATCCTCCAAGCATGGGCAGCGGAAAAATGTATGTTCCGCATCGTCGGGAACGCCCGAGCAATAAATAAAGAATTGGCCGCCGTTCCACCCATGGTTGGACGTGCTTGATAAGTCGCGCAGTCCATCGTCCTCGGGTGTCGTGCTCCCAGCTGTGTTGCCACTGCTGGAAGGTTCGGGAGCGCTCTGCTGTTCTTGCCGTGTCCTTGCCAATCTCGATCTTCTCTGATAAATTGCCTTCCTCTCTCCTGCCAAGAGCTTGACAGGGATAACTCCGGCGACCACCAGGACGGCAGGCTCGGACACTGTCCGTTAGGCGGAACACACCCCGAGCGCCGCTCAACGTTGAACCCGGGCGAGTCGCAACCTGTACTACTCTTTATCGAGAGCGTCTGCCCACACCTCTGCTCCATAAAGAAGCACGAACTGAACCGCGGACATCAACAGACGTCTTCTGCTGGATCGTGGAACCCCGACACTGGCCATCAGCCTACTAAGGTAAGTGACTACCTTAGCGGCCTTGTCCGCCGTACGGAATATCTGATCCCTCCAGCTTAACTTGGTGTCCACCATAATCCCGAAGTACTTAGCAGCATGAATTGATTGGACCACCTCCCTTCCCACTCGGAACAGAATGACGGTGTCTATCCTCTTCTTCGTAAATATCACAATCTCCGTCTTACGGAGAGCAAGCGAGAGACCGTGATCGGACATCCATGTGTTGACCGAACGCATGACTCGGTTCAACTTTAGTTGGGCCAGCTCAACGTTGCGTGCAACAATGAGAGCTGCGACATCATTGGCGTACCCAACCAAAGAGGTTTCCTCAGGCATCTCCGACCTCAGGAGGCTGTCATAGGCAACATTCCAGAGATCCTCTCCGAGTATTGAATCTTGCGCGGCACCAGAAGTGACTTCCATCGTCCACGTTCCGTCCCTTGTGTCGTAAATAAGGCTTTGAGAGCGGAGATAATCCTCAATGAGTCGCAACAGATATGCAGGAACGCGAAAGGTGTTGCGAAGCGCATCCAACATATCGACCCACCTCGCCGAGTTAAAGGCATTCTTGACATAAGCGTAACAAGAAGCACCACTCATCGAGAGAAATGGTTGTGGCTCTCGACTCTCTTCACAGCTCTCCATGGACTTCGGTGATAGCGTCAATCGTTGACCGTCCCTTTCTGAAGCCATACTGACGGGGGCATGAGTCCCCGGCAGCTTCCACGGCAGAGGTCAGGCGGGAACGGATCAGCTTCTCGAACAGCTTCCCAGCCGTGTCCAACGTGTAGAAAGGCCTGTGGGACGACGACAGCTCGGGATCACCTTTGCCCTTGCTGATCAGTACAAGTCTTGCGGTTTTCCATAGGGAGCCGGAAACACCCCTTCTACCAAACAGGCGTTGTACATTCTCAACAACAAGTCAGCATTAATTGAAAATACTTTCTTTAAAGCCTCGCTGGGAATCCCGTCCGGGTCAGGAGCCTTGTTGCTCTTTAGGGAGAGAACGGAGGTTTCCATTTCCTCGAATGTGAAGAGTGGAACATCATCTAACCGTCCGAAGTCAACCGGCGTACATCCTAGGCCTAGCCTACAAATAAATACACACAAAGAATGATTTTAGCTAAGACCTCAAAACAAGCAAGTAACTTAATAATAATTATGCTTACAATATTAAAGGTAAATAGATTGTAGAGCAAAAAAAAAACAATACAATTTAAAATCCATGATTAATTAACCAAAATTAATAAAAATCAAGTAATTTAAGTATTGTAGAATTACGCTTACTTAACACTTAATGCATATTTTGTTACCTGAGACATAGGCTACAATGGCACAGCACATTCTAATTAGTTGTTCAATTTAAATCTTTCTCCCAAATAGATATTAGTTGTATCCCATAAATTAGTTAATCGCATAATTCCGTACGACACCAATTCATTCCACATCAACATGCCTATCTTTTGGTAGACTATAATTTATAACTTCAACAAGTAAACATCAGTGTTGATCTATTTGATTTAACAAACAGGTCTGTCAAAATATCAATTAAATTTTATTTAAAAACGTAACATAACGGCGAGCAAATATAAACAAGAAAAGGTTATGTTATGTTGTTTTCAGCATACAGCGACAACTCAGCTGCGATGGGGGAAATTAAACTGATCATAGCAACTACATTAGTCAAACCATGTAGCCTAAACAACTAAAGTTCTGTCAAAAATTACGGAAAATAAGCTTTTTTAATACTTGAAAATAATTGCTCGATTATAGTTTATTACCTAGTTTAAAATACTTAAAATCTAACCTGAGAATTTCATTGAAATCCAATTAGTAATAAAAAAGCCTTTTGGGGGTCAAAAATTCGCCTAAGAGAAATTTAAAGTCGATCTAAAAGAATTTTATACTCTATGTTCCATATAGTAAAAAATTCAATTAACATAATCAGCATTATACAAAGTAATATTTGTTTCTTCACATAAATCAGGATTTAACAATGTTAAAAAATCAGATTAAAATCCAGAACGCACATGTCTCGTAATGTATGAGAAGGAAAATCTCATCTCGATCTCGTCCCGAAAATTTATGAGAATTAAAAATTCTCATCTCGTCTCGTCTCGAACTAAAAATCCAATCTCGTCCATCCCTAGTCTCATGAAATGTTATTTTCATTTAAGGGGTGGGCGAGTACTCGAGTTTACCATTATCTGTCGAGTATTTTTCGGTACTCGAAGCTAGGGCAAGGAGTAGTGACTAATTGTCAACCCTTTTAAGGCCAACGGCCTCAATAATAGGCACCCGTGGTCAAAATGCCATTCACGGCCGGCGGCAATAATAGGACCCCGTAGCCAAAGTCGCGTCGAAGGCCGTAATAGGCACCCGCCTAAATTTTGCCATTTACTGGCGGGTTAACTTTTACAAATGCCACAAAACTTGGTATTGTTGGATAGGGGGATTTACAGGTTACATGAATAACAGCAAAGACTACCGTTTTTGTTTAATTTCTGTGTATTTTGCTTGTGAAGTCAGCCTCTTACTCCGTGGCCTTGCATCATTGTAAAGTGAGGTGTTGTTTACATTTCAATGTGCGCTTTGGTTATGTTTATTGTACCTTTAACAAGGTTGTTGCTTGTACATTTTAACATAAATTAAGAGTAAAAGATATCATGAAAAGTCACCCACAAGTGAAAATACTCTAATACAGAACATTATTACAAGTGGTGTTACTTTTATTGATGACGATGACTTGTGTTCTACAATTGACAATGAACTGAGGGAAAATGATTCTGGTGAGGAGGACAGTAATTTTGATCAAGATGATGATACAGAAGAGGACCCTGATTTTAATCTAGAGGATCATGAGGGAGAAGAAGAGGAGGATGAAGATATTGATGATCCAGGGCCATCAACTTCCTCATGTAGGCCTAAGCCTAGGGGCTGGCCGCCATCATCTAGCCTAGGTAATGATCAAAATAGTGGTGGTGGAAGTTCTCAAAACAGGCCTAGAGGTAGGCAAAGGCGTTTGGCAAATGACAACAAGGATGTCTACAATGTGACCTATAAGGTGGCCTATATATGAGTCAGATGCTAATGCGGGTTGGAGAATCGTTTCACAGGAAAATGATCTAGGTAATGTAACAGTGCATGAATTTTTTGAACAACTAGGACATAGGCATTGTCTTCCTAACAATGCCAAGCCTATTGATTATTTCTACCTTTTCTTTACTGAAACATTACTGAAAACCTTTGTTGCCATGACAAACTTGTATGCTACTAAATACTTGGAGAAATTTCCAAATTCTTCCTTAAAGTGGTCACCTGTTACATTGATCGAAATCAAGGCTTTTATAGCAGTCATACTGAACATGGGTCTAAATAAAAGGCCTACAATTACAATTGACAGTTACTGGAAAACCAAAAGTAAAAGCCAATCCTTACCTTGGTTTAGGGAGATGTTTAGTCGTAATTGCTTAGAAATTATTTTAAGATTCTTCCATATAACTGACTCTATTGCCCTCCCTAAGCCAGGAGAGCCAAATTATGACCCATGCTATAGATTCTCCAGGCTAATAGAACATGCCAACAAAGTTTTCCGTCGTTATTATGTACCACATCGTGAATTGTCCATAGATGAGAGTTTGATTGGTACAAAGAGCCACACTAAGATGACGCAGTACTTGCCCAACAAACACCACCACCAGTGGGGTATAAAACTGTGGATGATGTGTGACTCTGTTAGTAACTATTATTTGGGCTCTTTCCGTTATAAAGTGAAAAAATACAATGAGTTAAATGAAAACAAACAAGAAGGTTTGGCCTATAAAGTTGTCACTAAGTTACTACAAATGGGACACTACCTAAATAAGGGATATCATATTTTTGTCGACAGTTATTTTATGTCCATACCTTAAGCTAGGTTTCTCTTTTCAAAAGAAACAAATATTACTGGGACAATAAGGAGGAACAGGGAGGAAATCCCATGCATAATAAAAGAGAAGTTAAAAGTTGGTCAGCAGTGCTACGTAAGAAATGAAAAAGAAAATTTCCCTATGCTCAGCTACAGAGATAAAAAGAGCCAGAAAAACCCGGTTCTATTGTTATCAACTAAGTTTAAGGCAAAAACAGTGGAGAAAAGGCAGGATTTTTTATTATAATGTAGATACTGCACATCAAGAGAGCAGGGAGTGCGACAGGGGAGAAAGAGAAAGAATTACGCACACAAGGTGTGGGTGGGGAGGAGTACAATAGGAAGGAGGGAAGGGCAATAGAAAGGTCAACAAACACTCTACCAAGCGTTATAGGAAATAATTGGCTGCTAGGCATTTGCACAATGAAATATGAGCAAGCAAATGACTAATAGAATGTCAACAAAGCAATTCTCTGATAATTTAGCAATTTTCGCGCGGTGATTCTTTATTACTGTTTGGAAGTTGAATTGTGCAGTGCACTGTTTAAATTTTTTAAATTAATAATTGATTGTGTAACGTTCTTTTAATATAAAAATGTCTGAAAAGAAAAGGAAAAGTTTTATTGCTTCAGCAAAAACTGGAAATTATTGACAATTTTTAAAAGGGAAAGAGTGTAAAATCCCTATCAGTTGAGTACAAAGTTGGGGAACAAACTGTTCGGACTTTTTTTTTAAAAGAAATCAGAAATCAGAAATTTATTTGTCATAAAAACATTTCACAATGTACAATAGACATCGTCAATTCTTATTCTACTATTTACAGAAAGATTGGGTTAGCATATATGTACAACAGAAATCTTATCTGTACAATATACATATATTTAGGCCTAGTCAAATTTAAACTTAAAAAAATCTTCTAATGAATAAAAAACATTGTCAGTTAAAAAAATATTAAGTTGTCTTCTAAAAGCATTAGCATCTAATTTGCGGAAATGTACTGGCAATTTATTAAACATTTTAATCTGTAAGTACTTATGACTGTTGGCAAATTTTTGCAACCTTGGCCGAGCAATGAGAAGATCATCGGACTGCCTGGTTCCATAACCATGAATGGTACTTCTAGAAGTGAATTTGTCTAGAAGGAAGAACCCTACCCTTAAAATTCGCCTGTTTTGCAGACTCAAGTTCTGCGCTAAAAAAAGAAAAACGATGAAAAAATCTACGCACAATGACTTGGGCATAGAACGTTTTACCCAACAATGTGCGTTGGGAAATACCATAAACGAAATCATTTGCACCAAAAAGGTCAATTATTTTTTTTTTAATCATTGGGTATTGAGGGTAAATTTGAGGCATCATCTGGTTGGCTTTATCATTTTAAGCAGAGACATGGCATCAGAGAACTTGAAGTTCAACGTGATACGACGTATCCTGCACATCGGCAAAAGTCGCACCGTAACTGTAGTTCGACGTACACGATACGATTTCTGACCGACCGTCATGTGGTGTAACCTTGTGGCTATTTTACAAAGTACATTGAATCCGGACTATATTAAGCATATTGTCCATTAGCTGGCGGATGTATTACAGCTGTTTTTAGATCGATATTATTTGAAATAGAGAAGGAGAAATTGTTTACAAACTTGGATTGTTGTTTTTGACCTCGACTTGCTATCCATGGTTGGTGTGTTAACAGTCGTAACTCTTCATTGTTTGGTCAGTTTATTGACGTATTTACTTGTTACTTTTTTATTATGGCGTTGTAATTAGCTATTATTATTTTGTTCATATAATAGTTAATTTTAAGTATTTCAATATCAATTTTTGTCGTGTTTACTGAAAGTGCGTCTTGTTTACGTGAATGAACTTAGGGTAGTTTGAGTAAACGCTAGTGAACTGTGACAGTAACTTACACAATATTATAGTTGAGATGAATTTAAGTTGTTAGTGTTTTAGCTCAGTATTATGGCTAGGTCAAATGAAATTGACCGGTGGCTAGATGACAAGCCACTGTTATCTGAGCCCAGTGAAGGAGGAGGTGGACTACGCTCGGAGGTAGGCCTAGAAGGTAATCCCGATCCCAACTATGAGGATGAAGATCCAAATGTAATAGAAGATAGACATTTTATGGAAGTAATTGAGAGTGTAGTGGGAGATGCAGGAGATTGTCCCTTACCCCCAACCGATAAACTCGAAATGTTGTGGGACACGATGGAAGGGTATGATGCAGTCAGGGAAACATTTTCTGGTTATTCTGGCCCTAGAATCCCCTCTGAAAATCCCATTGACATTTTTAAATTTTTTTTTGATGACACTATTGAGGCAATAGTGCCTCAAACTTATGCATACACATATTTGGCCTGTATATGTGGATACATATTGGGGGGGGGGGGGGTATTGGTGTGACACAGGATTGTGTCTTGCACCAATAAGTATGCAGACCAAGAACGGGCCAAATATGGGATGGGTTTTCCCCGTCGATCGAGAGACTGGAATTGGCAGCCAGTAATGAAGGATGAGATGTATGTATATTTAGCAGTAGTAATGCTAATGGATATAGTTAAAAAACCATCTGTCCGATCATACTATTCCAAGAACCCTCTGTTAGAATCACCTATTTTTCCAAGCACAATGCTCATGGAGTGCTTTGAAATAAGCAAATATTTGCATTTCAGTGCTGCTATAAGACTGTCAGAGTTTCAAGGCCAAAAGAAATTGTTCAAAATTTATTCTGTTATAGAGAACTTGAACAACAGGTTTATGGCATCATATGGGTTGTCTCATAATGTTTCAATAGACGAATCGTTGACACTCTGAAAGGGGCGCTTCTTTCCATTGAAGTCTGCCCAGTTCGGAATTAAATCATTTGAATTGTGTGAATCCTCACCAGGTTTCACTTGGTCCCTACTAGTTTATACAGGAAAAACCTCTCGAGTAAAGTCCTATTGCCCCACCTGACAGCAACAAATCAACAACCTTAGTAATAGAACTTATGGAACCATTATTGAACAAGGGTCACACGGTATGGATGGACAATTGGTATAACTCTCCCGACCTGTCAGCTTTCTTGAAAGACAGGAAAACCGATACCTGTGGCACATTGAAACTATTTCGGAAAAATGTCCCTCAAGAAATAAAAGATGCTAAACTTGAGAAGGGAGCCCTCCATAGTGACAAAGTCATGGACCTCAAATGGAAGGATAAAGACTAGTTACCCTTCTGTCGACATTCCATAACCATGACATTGAAGTCAGAACCAATAAATCAGGCATTCATCAAATGAAACCTGTTCTAGTTTATGATTACAATAAACAGATGGGAGGAGTGGATCTCAGGGATAAAATGCTGAACAGCTTTCTCATGGAAAGAAAACGAGGCCTCAAATGGTATATAAAACTATTCAAACGTCTTCTAAACATTAGTGTTTTAAACTCTTATATCATCTGGAAAACTCAAACCCCAATTGGGATCCATCTAGAGTTTAGGCTTCAATTGATAAAGGACCTTATTCATATGTATGGTTCTGGGATACAGAGGCCATTGCATGGAAGGCCAAGCATTGAACCTAAGCAAGCAAGACTCACTGAAAGGCATTTAATTGAGCATATTCCCGCAACAGAAAAAAGAAGCATCCACAGAGAAGGTGTGTTGTGTGTTCAAGGCATGGTGTGAGAAGAGACAGTGTCTACTGGTGTCCTGACTGCCAGGCTGGGCTTTGCCTTGTCAATTGTGTCAAGGATTACCACAAAAAACTCGATTTCTGACTGGTATGTAAAAATAATTTTCAATTTAAGTGCAATTTTTGTGCATGTTATGTAAAGCAAATTTTTATTAATAATTTTGCAAAATGTTTATGTTGATAGGACATATATAGTACCAAAGTAATAAAATAGTTAACAGTATGTTGCAAAAATAGGGTATGACTTGTAAAAAACTCCTGCATCAGAGACACTAATCATCTTGACTTGGCTGCTGATCGCCTGGGCGGGGATATTGTGTCCTCACTTGAGGATTGCTGTCCACTGTCGGCGGGACGACAGGGTAAGTCTGGGTGGTGGAACTAAAATGGTGAGCTAAAATGGTTTTCTTCTTATTTGAGAGGTAGATATCAGAGGACAAAAATTGCTAAATACGGACAAAAAACCAATTCTTTATGGAATAAAGTCGAAGTCGGGGTGCCCCAGGGCTCAATCTTAGGCCCCTGTCTCTTCATAATTTATGTGAATGACCTACCTAGTGCCACAAGTATGGAAATGTTTCAGTTTGCTGATGATACTGTGTTGCTGTGTAAGGAGCCCAATATTGTAACTTTACAGCACACAGTTGATAGGGAGGTGTCATCTCTATGCGACTGGTTTAGGGTAAATGGACTTTCCATGAACATGGACAAGACCCAGTTAATAAATTTTAAGGCAGATTATAAATATAGTCCCCAACAAATAACTCTTTCAACCTCCAGGTTGATGTCTGAGGAGACAGTTAATTTTTTGGGTATTCTTGTTAACCAAAATCTTAACTGGCTTCCTCATATCAACAAACTAAGTAAAAAGCTATCTTCAGCTGTATTTTCCCTCCGGATAATGTCTCAAGTGTCGGATTTAAAAACTCAACTAACTGTCTATCATTCTTACTTTTCATCTTTGATGTCATATGGTATTCTTGTGTGGGGCAACTCAAGTCATTCTAAAAAAATCTTCAAAATTCAGAAAAAAGCCATTCGAGTAATTGCAAAAATAACCACAACAACTTCATGCAGAAAGTTTTTTAAAGACTTTCAAATTTTAACTCTTTATGACCAATATATATTGGAAATAGCATTTTGGGTAAAAAACAACTTGACCATGTTCATGGAAAGTCAAACTAAACATGTATATAATACTAGATCTAAAGATACTATTAAGCCAGTAAGTCATCGACTAGTTTTATATGAAACCTCCCCCCAGTATATAGGTCCAAAAATTTTCAATAAATTGCCTAAAGAGCTTAAAGATATTGTATCACCCATGAAATTCCGAAAGAATGTTAAAAAATGGCTACTAACAAAGAACTTTTACTGCCTAAATGAATACTTTAACTGTTAATGTGGATTTGGGTCAGTTAGTTATTTATTATTATTTTCTTTTTTATGTAGATAAATTACAAGTTTTATATTTTCTAACATACCTTATTTAGTTATAAGAATATTTTGACAACTGTCCTGTCATTGTTAATGATGTTATGACAATCTTATAATAAATAAATAAATAAAATAAACTCGGAACTTGGTAGCCTAAGGAAAAGGGTAAGAGCTCTCTTAAAACGGACGAAACTAAGCAACTGCTGGGATGCCTATCACAGACTGCTCACCCAGTACAACACTGCAGTCAGGAGAGCAAAGAGGCTCTCTTGGAGAAACTTCTGCAGTGATCTTGAAAGCGTCTGTGACATCAAGGATCCACAAGATCCTATCGAAAGATAGGCCCTCTTGTCTTAGCTCCCTTGAGGGTCCGGATGGTATCAAGGTACACAACCCCAGGGATGTGCTTGAGATCATGGCGAGCACACACTTTCCGGGGAGTATAATCACCCAGCTGACTGCCGAGGTGAGTGTGAGTGCACGGCGGGCCAACTTCACTTGATGGAGGGTGGCAGGTTGCATCGTTACTCATAGCCGGATTCGCTGGGTAGTCAACTCTCTAAGCTCCTACAAGTCACCGGGACCTGACCAGGTGAGGCCCGTCTTTCTTCGAAAGGAAATAGAGATCTTGATTCCGGTTCTGACGGTATTGTTTAAGGCCAGTTTGGCCCTGGGACATATTCCAGCAGTCTGGAGCAGCTCTCGGATAGTCTCCATCCCAAAACCTGGTAAGGCTAGGTTCTTTATAATTGGTAAGAGTAGGCTCAAGATTCTTTATAATTAAAAAAATGTGACCGTGTGCAATCTTATAACTATAACTTACTTAAGTTTCAAATAACAAAGACATGATAAGGAACGCCAGAAGCAGTGACAAATATACTTCTGCAAGGCCGATCATTACCATCCACCACCAGTGCCGAGTAATATAAAATGTAATATTTAATCATATAAATTCTATTATTATTTACGTATTTTTTTACATAGATACCTACATTATAATAGTCAACATTATGTAGTCATTATGTTATCTATCGTAATTTATTACTATCATTCGATGACAAGTAAAATTTTTAACAATGCTACATTAACATACAGTACTAGTATTAAGGATTTAGGTTTAGGAAATTCATGAAACTTTGCTTTTGAGTGAATCTGATTGATTTACTGTAATTAAAACCATATACTATGAATCAATCAGTTATTATTTAGCCTAATTATTATCCAGGAAACAATGGACCAGTTGGTCGGTGTACAGCATGATGAGGGGGGGGGGGGGGAAGGATACATATTCGGAGTAGTCCCGGTTTCCTCTGTGAATGATTTGGTCACCCTACTCTAATTAGCCGTATTATTAATTAGCGAATTTCCCATAGGGAATAAGCTATTACCGTAGGTCTCATGGTAAGACCTAAGCCCGGGACCATGTTACTTTTTTGTTTTGAGGTGCCCAGAGACCAAAAATAATAGTCATTAAAATTTATATATATATATATATAAGTAGATAGTAATATGGGGTTCCTAGCTCACTTTTGGAGACAATCAAAAATTAAACAAATTTCACAGTTTTTTAATACAATTATGCAATATTTTTGCCATTTTTTGGCCAATTTTCAGCTTTTGTCAAATTGTCATAAAAAATATGCAAATTTAATGCAATTTTTAACAAATATGCATGAATTTATATGAAATTGTTTACAGAATAAAAAGTTTTTTTAAAACCAGTAAAATTATAATTTTTTATAAGGTGATTTAGTATCAATAAAATTAGCTACAAAACAGAATATTTATCAAATTTCATGAATATATCTTAAAAAATAATCAAGATATTAAGGTTTGATATTTATGGCTAGTTACCCCAAAACATGAAAATTTACTAAAATCAAGTGATTAAACATTAAAGTAACTTTTTACCAAAAATTCAAAATTATTAGATGATTTTTAGAATAAAAAAAATAATATTTAAAATAAGGGGTTAAACTGCCCCTAACATAAGTCAAAACATTATTTAATAATTAGTAAGAATGTGTACCAAAATTAATAAAAATTGGTTGAAAAGAATTGAAGATATATCATGTTAAGGTTTTGATACCATATTTGTACCATGATTATACCATAATTTTACCATAATTTCATTTGGTATAGGGAAATAAAACTCGCATCTTTAAACAACTTTCATTTATTTTACACAAATCAGAAATACATTGAAAGTGTGCATGCCATGCACGCTGACCTTGATATTATTTCATATCAGAGTGTGCATTTGATGCACGCTGTCCTTGAACTCAGCTGTTGGTTACACAATCTAACTTTCACACCAAAATAAAGCATAGTCTTCACAATCTAACATTCGTTTAACATCAGTGTAAATCCTCCAAAAATGCTCTATTGTAATTGATAATTGTTGTAACTTTGGAAATTTATGAGCTAACACTCCTATACTTCTTAATTTTCTTCCATGACTGTCTGATATGTTAAAATTTGATTTTATATATTTTTTCCATGGAATACTTTTGTCTTTATAATTATGGAAATAAATATCTAGATAATATCCAAACTTAGTAGTTATGTAAAAAGAATAAGCTTTGTTGTTTTTTATAGTTATATTATAAGTTATCAAAAATTTATTAATTTCAGCCAAATCACTTACTTTTGGAAATATAACTTCTTTTACATTGATAGTTGGTGATAGTAATTTAACTAATAAATTATGTACTTCATCAACACTTTTAACACTTTTCTTATTTTTCAAACACATTAATAATTCACTCAAATCCTTCTTTGGCTTTTTAGGTATAACAAGTTCACCTTTTTCAACTAAATCACTTATAAGCACTTCATCCAACTCATTAATCTTTTCAATTATACTAATACATTCTAAATTATATTTATGCAATTCTTTAATTTCACTACAAATAGAATTTTCACTCTGAATTTCCATACTAAAATCTTCTTCAAAGAACATAGATGTTGCTTCCATTATATTTAACAGTCACACCCAATGTAATGAGTTGGCAATCTGTATAGCAATGCAATAACTAAACACAGGCTTGCATTTTAACTATGTAACCTAGAAACTCACTTGGAAAAAACAATATGTTATTATAACATTTAAAATAAAAACATGTTGAATCCACATCAAATTTTTATGGGCTCTTAATTAGTATCTTTTGCAAACACATATTTTTATAAAAGTCTTTTTTTAAAGTCAGCCTTTTGTCTAAACATTGTTTTGCCATTGAATTATGTTTATTAAGGTTTCTTTATTGTTTTTGATCGTACAAAGACTTATAATATATGAAAATGCATTAACTTTCAATGAGCTTTTCATTGCTGATATTTATTTTCCATATAAATCAATACTTATCTTTTTATCTCAAGATTATTAATTTGATAATTCTTTTATAATCACATATTTGAGTTTTTAAATTATTTCTTATTAATTTAGGACATGTGATACATGAAATAACATTAGATTTTTATAGAGAATTCAAAAATAGCATTAGTGTTATGATATCATAAATAGTTAATAAATTATTTTAGAAGATGTGGTTTTAAAAAAGTTTTTTATAATTAGGTTTTGTATATATTTACTACTTCTAAGGTAAGTCTTAATTTATTATTTTTCAAACTTAGTATATTTACTTCCTGCAACCTTAAAAATCCAAATTTTTTATAAACTAATATTTTTAAATAAAATTTTAAAATCATTATTCTATAACTAATTTATTTCAGTAATATCATTTTTGATTATATTATATTCAAGTAATTTTTCAGATACAATAATAATATAACAATTTGTTTTACTAGTAGCTACTATATCATAATCAAAATCTGCATTAATAATAATATCATTTTTTGAACTTGAAATATTTGTTGGATTTTTTGTAGTATCAATTACATAAATTGGTCTATTTTCTAGAAATTCTGTTGGATTATAATACATTTTACTACTATTATAATAAACTTTTTTATAATCTTGATACATTTCATACATAATTCTAAATTTTTCATTGAATATATCAAAGTTTTCCAATTCATCAGGGTAATAATGACCATTTAGTTTTACTCTTATATTTTTTACATACATACTATCAAATTTAGAAGTATCATATAACTGATCATTTGTTCTTGATTTTTGAAATCCAATTATAATAAATTTTGGATTATAAATATTTCTATAGATATTTGTTATATCCAAACTTAAATTCTTTCCTGTAATATTTTTTTGTTCAATGCATTGCCAATGATTAAAATGAAAATTTACTTTTTCAAATTTGCTTAGTTCATTAATTAATTGAATTTTACTTGTTGTTTTGTATTCAATTAAAGGAACTCTAATAAAAAATTCATCAACTGTTATTTTACCTTCAGCTGGTAATGTTGCATTATCATAAGTTCCATCAGCCTTTTTAGTTTTCCATCTAAAAATTGCATCATTATCTTCTGATCTAATAAATGTTATATTAAAACCTCCTTTGTATATTGGAATATTTACATTTTCAAAAAATCCTAATCCAAAATGAGATAAATTACCAATTGCTTCAAATGCTTTACTAAAATTTGATTCAAAACCATTATTAATTTGATTTATTTCTGATTTTGAATAAGTTATAGTACCTTTAATTGTACTTAATAGACCAGGATATTCAATTTCATCAATCAATTTATTATGTTTTCTAACTTCAATTTTTGAAAATAAAAATGGAACAAAATTATCAATTAATTTTATATTAGCACCATTATCATATGCAGTTCCATCAGATTTAGTCAATTTACCAGATATATAAAATTGAAATTTAGAAGTACAAAATCCATCTCCAAAATCTATATTAAATTCAGTTTTTTTATTAGGTTCATTTAAATGTAATTTAGATAATGGATAGAAATTTTTGTATTCAGCTCTTTCAATATCATTTATATATTTTTTGTAATCAGCCATTTATTAAGGATAATTTTTTAAATCAAAAGCTTTTTTAAAACAAGTAAAATTTTTATAATTTATTTTTTATGATTTTATAATGTCAAATTTTATTTATGTATCAATTTCATTTTTACTTTTAAAATACTCAATTTCTGTAGCATGATCAATTACAGTAGAACCTCTTTAGTACGTCCCTCGATAACACAATTACCTTGATAACAAGTAATATTTTCTAGTCCCCGTGAATTGCCCATAACACTCAATGTTAAAAATACCTCTATAGGACGAATGCCATTCACATAAATACCTCGATAGCACACATTTTACCAGCTGAAATTAGTGCACAATCAACCTCTATAACACGCATTTTAAAATACCGGAACCTCTATAGCACGAACTCGCCCTCGGTGACACGAATCTTTCAGTATATTAACTCTGTAACACGAACATAACCTCTATAGCGCGAAGTGTCTCGTTATGGAACCTTTACAACACGAATCGCCTTTCTCATGCATTGTTCCCACAGTTTGGTCAGACATTTTGAAGGAAACAATGTCTTTATGCTCAGTTCTAGGAAAAACTTTCCTACACTTCCTCTCGGAGACACAATTAATTTGTATACAGTCAGTTGCATGTCTGCTGTCAAAACTAAAATTATTGGTTTCACGTCGCGTTTAGCACAGCTTATATGATACCAGTTTAAGTGCAGTGCTATTGTGTGACATCGTGGTTTTACATATAAGTGTGTAGTGTCAGTAAGTAGGGATTAGAGAATGTCTGCTTCAAATGCCGTTAGTATATTAAAGTGTTTTATGAGAAAAAAGTGTTATGAGTGAGAGTGTAGTTAGGGTCACTACGGAAATCAATAACGCATTGGACTACGTTCACGTGAGTAACACGAAATAAAAAAAAATTAATGACTATTTCACTAACTTTCCTTTCTCATGCACAACAACATTGAATCCTGACGTAGGCTTAGACGTAGAGGAAATTGTCTAACATGTAATTCATAAATCAATTAACTTTCCTGGTACTCAGATTAATTAATTATACGGTAAATGATTAATTGAGAACATTTATACCGTATAAAGGTTTTTTAATTTCCATAATTTATAACAAGTTACTGTATTTATTACATTTTTTATTTTTCTTTAAAAAATTTTATTAGTTGTTTAAAGTTTTTATAATAGGCTATTTTTTCATAACAATAAAATATTATGTTTTATATGTGTGTTTTTTGTATGTTTGATTTCATAAATTTTCAATGGAATGTTTCTAGTGAGGCTTCATTAAAATTGCACTTGCTATATGGGGAGTTTTAAAATATACTCTGTTAGGGTGCACCTTGATAAGACGAATTATCAGCAAAACAACCTTGATAGCACGACACTTGATTAGACGAACACCTTGATAAGACGTCAGTTTTGTGTGACCCCTTGAGAGTCGTCTTATCAAGGTTCTACTGTATAAATTTTGCTGATATTTTTTGATGTTCTAAAATTAATTCCCAATTTAATGTAAAAGCATAATCATGAATGAAATATTCAGTTAAATCTTGATATTTACAAATCAAATCAATATAATCTTTTAGTTGATAATTTATGAATTCAGTAATAAAATCTATAGTTAAATTTTGATGTTGAGCAATTTTTTGCCAATTTAATTTATTTTGAAACAATCTCATCATATTAATACTCAATTCATATTTTTCAGATATATCATCCCAATCATCTTTGTTTAATTGATTTTGGTTTCTGATAATGAATAAATCAAATGAACTGTATAGAGCCATTTATTAGGGAGAAAATTTTGTAAAACAACTTTTCTTTGAATTACAAATACAACATTTTGATTTAATTATATTTATATTTTTTAATTTTATTATCTGAATATCTTTAGAATTAGTTTTTTGTTTACATTTAAGACAATAAATCAACTCCATTTATATAAAATAAATTATTGTAATTTATCTATATCTTCTTTAATTAGTATTATTTCTGCATTTAATTCTTTTATTGATTTATTGACTCCATCAAATAGAAATTTTAGTTCTTTTTCTAATTTTTCTTCTAAATTTTCAACATGTTTTCCAATATTAATTAAAAATTCTAAAATTTTATTTAAATCTTTTTTAGTTTCTGAATAATCACTACCAATTTCAATAATTGAATCTAAAACTTCATCTAATTCTGATTTAACTATAACATCATATTTATTTATACTTGGTTTTACATTAACAATTCTTTTACCATTAATATTTATATAATTTTTTGATAAACCAATAGCATTTACTAAATTTTCAGTCTTTTTTACATGACTTTTAAAACTTTTACTAAAATTATTAAAAAATGTATTTAATTTGGAATTTATATAATCTTCTTTAATATTAATTGGATGTTTTTTCTGTCTTCCAAACAGATCAAATATATTTTGTGAATCCATATTTATTAAGGATTAATTTATTTATTATGTTATCAAATTTTTTATTTTTATTTAATTCATTTAATATAAAAATACATAAATGACCACAAATTGGTGGATCATTATAATTTTGAATTTGATTATCATTATAAAATATATTATCTTTTCCTAAATATTTAACTAATTCTATTGGTGGTTTATTAACTATATTTCCATATGAATCAAAATAATATTTAATTTTATCTTTTTTATAATAACAAACCCAATGAGTTCCATTTCCATCAAATGAATCTAAATTTATAATTCCACATTCAAATTTATTAACTTTATTAGGTAATATATCTCTCATAAATACACCTCTAAAATATTTTATATTTTTACACAATTTTTCTAATTCACCTAATGTTAGTGGTTCAAAATTTTTTTATAATTTTGTTTCATATATTTTAATGTTTTTTTATCTAAACCAGATCCTTCTACATTTTTAATTCATGATCTAACCAATCAACAAAATTTCTAAATTTAGGAATTATAGATTCTTTTACTACTTTTGCTCCCTTTCTAACATTTGGTGTATAATTTTTAACTATAGGTATATTATCAGCAAAATCTAAAATTTCTTTTAGTAATCCACCATTTTTTATTTCTTTTAATTGATTATATGAAAATTCAAATCTTAATCCTTTATTTAATTTTTTATGTTTATTTAGTTTATTAATTTGTCTTTTAGATAATAATATAATATCTTTTCCATTTTCATTAAATTGATCAATATTAAATTGAATTATAACTGATCTTTTATTTTTAAATGCTAATTTTATTTTTGATTTTTGATTATCTGTCAAGTTTATATTTGTTTTTTCCATTTATTAAGAAAAAAATGTATAGTTTTTTTATAATATAGATTAACGTAATTAATGAAAAATTTTATTAAAATTTTAATCCTACTTCTAAACCCATACCAAATTTTCTTTTCATCCACATAGCACCTGATGTTGGTAATGCAACTAATCTTTCACCAATTCCATAATCATTTGATGTTACTATATCCCATGCTTTATCTTGTAAAATTTTATCAGCTATTTCATTTCTAGATTTTGTATCTTTATGATCTCTATAAAATAAATCATGTTCTTTAGCAGCTTTATCTAAATCATTTATTCCAGGATCACCTCTTTTTACTCTTTTATTTAATTTAGTTCCAGGCCCTAGATATTGATAACCAGGTACATGTAATTCAAAAGGTAAATTATTTATAACATCATTTAAAATACCTGATCCATCTTTTAATAATGGTGATGAAATATTTGCCAAAATTCTTTTTAAATGCTTAATTCCTTCAGGTTTTTCAATTAATTCATCTAATTTATTTGATATAAAGTCTTTAATTGCTTTCTTTTCATTTAAAAAATTATTATTACCAGCTTTTTCTTGTGCATATATATAATTAATAATATTATCTAATTTATTTAAATCATCTATAAATCTATATTCAATTTTATTTTCTGTATATTTTCTGATTCCTGAACCTTCAATTTCACCTTTTAATTCCCAAATATGTTTAATTAAATTAATATATTTATCACCTTTACTAGATTTTGGTTTCTTACTATTTGGATCATTATTTTTATAAATTGAATTAGTCTCCCATAAAATCTTTGAATAATTATTTAAATCATCTTGTGTATATAAATTATTATCTGGTTTCTTTTCATAAGTTAACAATCTCCATAATCCATGTGTTCCATTATATTTTTTATCATCAATTATTAAATCATCATTATCAATTACAGTTATTTTATCACCAATCATAAATGATTTTTTATGTTTATTCCAATATAAACCAAATTTATCATCTTTTGTTCTTGGTAAATATTTTTGTGCTAATGGACCAATAATTTTATCTAATGTTTGAGGTGAAATTAAATTTGGGTCAATAAATGTCGATTCTTCTTGAATTATTGGTTGTCTGATTGGTCTAAATGGAGTACTTGAAGGTAAATTTAATTCTTCAGTTTCTGGTATTGATATATTAGCAAAATTATTAACAACAGGTACCAATTCCATTAGGTTTTTATTTTCATTTAAGACTTCACCAATTTTATTTTCAACTTTACCAATTGCTGATGTTATAGGTTCATATGCTTTTTGTTTAATTTTTTCATAATTATCTTCAATTTTAATTTGATTTTTAAATTCTTTTATTAATTTTTTCTCAATATCATCTAATTTTTTAGCTTCATTAACAGATATTTTATCCATTTATTACAAAGAAAAATTTAGGTTCAACACAAATCATGTTAACATAAACACAAATCATGTTAACACAAAAACAAATCATGTTAACACAAACACAAATCATATTAACACAAAACACAAATCATGTTAACACAAACACAAATCATGTTAACATAAACATAAACATAAATCATGTTAACACAAATACAAATCATGTTAAACACAATTTATTTTACTTTATTTCTGTAATTTTCATTAAATATATAAATACTAATGAAATAAATAATACTAATAAAATAAATATTCTATCAATTATTGACTCAAATATACAACAAGCCATTATCATTATTTAATATCAGAAAAATTTTTCATATATTTTCCATCATTTGATTTTTTCAATAAATTAATAGTTAAAAATCCATAGTCTTCTTTCCAACAATCATTACAAATAGTTTTAAATTTATCAAATTTCATATCTGATCCAACAAAATTATTATATATTTTTTTCATATAATGTTCATTTTGTTTAAAAATCCATAACATATTTAAATTATTTCTAATTAATTGCATATCAACTTTTGAATAACATTGTGATAAATAAATACATGATATATTTTTATGTCTACCCATTATAAAATTTTCTTTAATTTTATCTTGTTTTTCTAAAATACAATCATCAAAAACTACTAATGAATTTGGTTTACATTTATTTAGTGTAATCATATCATCACATGAAAAATAAGAAATTTGTTTGTTAATATTTGATTCTATATTTTTAAATCTTTTTGTAATAATTTATAAGATGGTTGTTCTAATGATTTGCTAAAAATATATAAATTTGAATATGGAATTAATCTTTCATAAATAAAATTTAATAATAATGTAGTTTTACCAGATCCACTTGTTCCTATAATTAATAATCTAATAGGCTGATCATTTTTATTATTTTTATCATATGATTCTAATTTTATATTATCTTTTTTTTCTAAAAATTTCTCCATTTAAATAAGATGAAATTATTTAAAATAATTGGTCATTCATCCAAACTAGAATTAAGATTAGAACATCCAATACATTTAGATGGAAAATATAGTATTGGTTTAAGTGGATTTTATTCAGATAATTTTATATCAAATATACAAAATGATTATAAAAACTGTTATGGATATTCTATTAAAGATGAAGATGATAAAATTATAGATCAATATTTTGATATAAATAAAGGAAATTATACAATTGAAGAAATAAAAAATATTTTTATAAATAGTTTAAAAGAATTTAAAAATAAATTCAATAAATTTGATGAAAATGATTTTATATTGAAAAATGATGGACCATATATTATAATAAAATCTCCAGTTAAAATTATAGTAACAACAATTATAATTGATTTATTAGGGTTAAATTATAAAATAATTGAACCAAATGTATTAACAAAAGGAATAAAACTACCAAAAATTAGACCTTTTGATGTTATTGAAATTCATTGTAATTTAGTTGAACCTAGTTTTGAAAATCATAAAGATCTTTCACATTTACATAAAGAATCAGAAATTCTATATTCATTTTATCCAAATGTTGAATATGGATCAAAAATTAGTGAAAAACCAAATGAAATTGATTATATTCCTTTAAAAAATATAAATAAAATTCAAAATATTATAATATCTATTCAAGATAGTGATGGAAATCTAATAAATAATGAAAATATTAAAAGTATTGTATATTTAAGATTAAAACAAAATTTGTAATATAAAATTTGTCTATATAAATAATAAAAAGCATAATTGATTTAATTAACAATAATTTTATATTTAATAATAAATTAATTGTATTTAATAAACAAAATAATCCTTGGTTTAAAGGAAAAGATATTTGTAATATTTAAAATATAAAATTCTAGAAAAGTTTTATTTGATAATGTAAAAGAAAAATATATAAAACTTTAAAAATCTCAAGTGTAACCAACAGTTACACTTACATAATGATGATAAATTAATTTACATAAAAATTATAGAAGTCACAAATTATGACACCCTAAAAACTGATGTACAAACATGTTTTTAGATGCCCTAAAACAGGGCGTCAATAAAAAAGATATTAAAACAAAATTTATTAATGAATCTGGTTTATATTTATTAATTTTAAAATCAAAAAAGGTAGATAAACAATAAGGATATATGATGATAAATTAAAATTTATAGATATTTTTAGAGGGGACAATTTGTCCCCCCCTATCATATAATAAAAAACATACAAAACTTATTAAATTAGGTAGGACCCAAAATGGGTCCCATATAAATTATAATATTTATTTTAAAATTTTTTAAAGGAGGTAACCTTATTATACAATAAAAACTTAAGGGGAACAAAATGTTACCCTTTAAACATTCAAAAAATATTCATAAAGATAATAAATTATATACAAATTTGAGACCCGTCTTAAAGACGGGTCTTACTTATAATGATAATAAAGTAAAATTTATAGATATTTTTAGGTTAGATATTCAATAAATTATTGAATATATTTAAATTTATTAAGGAAAATATTTAAAAATATACATAAAATAATAATATAAATTCAATATCATATGGTTATAAATTATTAATATAATTTTGATCATTTTCTTTAAAACTTTCTTTAACATAATTTTTTATTATATTTATAAATGGTTCTATTATAAAATTAAACTTATAATGATATACAAAATAATTTTTATATTTAAAAAGATATATTAAAAATTTATTTGATACTTTAGTTTTAAATAAATATAATTTTATATCAAAATCATTATTTATTAATTCTTTTGGAACAATTAAAATTTCCATTTATTTATAATTATTTTTATAACCCCAAGGTAATGTATCAATTTTATTTTCACAAATAAATCTTTTGTCATCTCTATTACTTAAAGCTAATTTATTTATTGTAATTGTATATAGTTCATGTTTAAAACTTCTAATACAAGTCATTTCTCTATATTGTTCTTGATCATCAAATAAACATTTCTTAAAATCATCCATGTGTAATGTTTTATCAACAACACTTTTCTTAATTCCTTTACATTTTACAGGATTTTTATTATTAAATTCATAACTATATAATTTTGATCTTAAACCACAATATTCTTCTAATATTTCACCATTTAACTCATCTTTAAATTTACCAATTATTTTTTTATTCTTTTCACTATAGCATTTATGTTCTTTCTTATAATCACTTGTATCAAATTCATTAATATTTTCTTTAATAATTTTATATGGATCCTTTTTAAATTCTATAAAATAACTGTCTGTGTCCATATATAATAACCTTATATTTGGATCAAACTTCTTTAATTTTTCATAATAAAATTGATACATATGTAATTTTGATAAATCAAGTACTGAAAATCCTATATAGATTGGTTTATCAAACTTAACCTTTTCTTTTATCATATGTGAAGCAATACAGTCTTTATCAAATATACTAAATGTTTTAAAATTAGGTTTTTTTGCTTGTTTTAATGAAAACTTTTCATCACCTAATTTAATATCACATCTATTTCTAACATTTTCCATAGTTTTTCCAAAAACACTATTATTCATCAATTTAAAAAAGTCTTTTTCAAAATCTGATGTTGATTTGGATCTTAATTTAGTATTTAATTCAATATATTTTTTCATATAATCATCTTGATCAAATGCTATAACTCTATTAACTTTCTTCAATTTTAATCCTTTTTGTAGATAAGTTTCTTGAATGAATAACATAATCTTTTTTATCAAATAATGTTGTGCAAAGCTTATTATTATAATGTTCAGGTGCTAATGGTAAATCTTTATGGTCATCATGTAATTCAATAGGATATTCTAAATCAACATCTAATATATATCCATATTCAGCATTTTCATCTAATTCTAATATTGTTTCTTCCCATTCTTTTAATGTATATGTATTAGGATTCATCCATGTTATATCTTTATAAGGTAATTTTTGACTTAAAGCCCATCCATATAAATTATTTGCATCTACATATAACATATAATTTTCAGGTTTTGTTTTATCATAATTTTTTGTATATTTATTGTTTGCTTTACAATATCTAGTTATACATTGTGAAATACCACCTCTAATACCTTTTTCAATCATTAAATACATATTATAATCACTTATTAATTCTAGTTTAATTTTTGTTAATTTTAACATAGAATCCCAAGCTAATGATGGTGATGTTAGATAATGTGCTGGATCTAATTGATAATTTTTCAAACAAACAGATCTAAAATTTTCAAATATATCAGCTAATAAAAGAACATCTTGAATATAATATAAATCTGAATAATTACCTAATGTTTTTACTTTTAATTTATTCCAGACTTTTAGATAATGTTTATAATCATCAACACTTATATTTTCATTAGTTAAACAACTATAAAATTGATCTTTTTCTAATATTTTATCATAGTTTAATTTTTCAACATCATCAATAAATTCATATGGAAATATACCTTTAGAAGTTAATATTTTTAAAGTTTCATTATCATATTCAATTATATCATTTTCTTTTATAAATTTATTTATATGATTAAATTCTTTAAGATTTTTAGCTAATTTTTCAATTGATGTAGCCATAAATCTAAATGTATCTACAAATGAAAATTTTATAAATTTTCTAGGTTTATCACCTTCAAATTCATAACCATAACCAGAATTTACTGAATAGTTTACATATTTTTCATCTGTATTAGCTAACAAATCAATTTTACCATATTTTTTAGCTAATTCTTTTATAAACAAATGTGTATCATAATTTGAACTATTATGACAGAATATAGGAATATTTTGAGGGAATTTTAGATTTAAATTACAATTTAAATGTGCAGCACCCCTAAATTTTCCTGTTAAATGGCAATGATCTCTTACTTTTATTCTTTTATCTTCATCAAAACCACTATTTTCACAAATATGACAAACATTAGTTTTTTGATAGTTTATTTCTTCTTCATTAGTTAAATTTATAGGCTTTTTATTTTTTGAATTATATTTTTTAGCTATATATTTTGAGATTTCATCTAAATATTCAAATAATTTATTTGGTACATTTATTAATTCCTCTTCAGTTTTTGCTCTATAACAAATAGGTTTATGCATTTTATTAGTTACTCTAGATACTAAGTAAATTGTAAATCCATATGGTTTATGTTTTTGAATTTTATTTGTATATGAGCAATTTGGATTATTTTTACAATTATCAATCTTTTCTAGTATACTTTCAAAATCCAAATAAATTACATATGGATGTTCAAACTTTTTATAATAGTTTTTAAAACTTACTGTTTGACCAGGAAATGGCATTATAGGTCTACAAGGTTCTAATGATTTACATATTTCTAAATGATTATTCAAGTCTTTATTTTTGTAGAAATAAGTCAAACATCTTCTACAAATATATTTTTTTGTTTTATGTTTTGATAATTGAGAATATACTAATTTATTTAAATCTGTTATTAATATATAATGACAATTATTACCAATTTTATAATATAATAAATCAATTTCTAATTTTACATTATAATGTTCAGATATTTGTAATGGCACTATTTTTTCATCTTCATCAATTCTATAAATATTTATTGACATTGATGGATAATTATATTTAGAATCGAATGATCTTTTTCAAATAATTTAATATCTTTTAATGTTATTGGATAATCAAAACCTTTAAAAATATTATCATTTATATATTTTTGATATTGTTTAACTCTTTCAGCATTTTTGTTTGGTTTATCAATAGCACATCTAATTGCATAAATAAAACAATATTCATCTTTATTTTTAAAATTTACACAACATTTTTTATTCTTAATTTCATTTGGTAATTCTATATATGATCCAGCATTTAATGAATTATTTTTAGATAATTTTAGATTTAATTCAACACATCTTTTTAATGACCAACCAGAGCCTTTTGATGGTTGATTTAGTTGTTCTCTAACTATTAATTTCTTAAATTGATCATCAATAAAATCATCTATATTTAAAATATCTGAACTTTTTATACAAAAATACATATTACTATTTTGAATTTCACCATTTACTAATTTTCTTTCATATTCACATTCTAAAGCCATCTGTCCTTTAATATTTTTGAATTTTTGTTTTTCTATCAATTTTTTTATTTCATTTCTTTGAGTTTCTAAATAATCATTAATATCTAAATCATCATTTGAATTTGTTAAAATATAATCTTGAAAATATCCTTTTAATGACGAAGCTTCTTGAATATTTATTATATTTTCTTTTGGAATTGGTTTATTTTTAAAATAATCATTTAATAATCCAATCAATTCTTTTCTAGTTTTATTAACAATTTTAATACTATTTTTAATTGCTAAATTTTGAATATATTTTAATGATCTATATTCTAAATTATTTGGATTTTCTTTAATTTTGTTTAATCTTTTAATTAGTTCATCTCTAGATAAATTTTCATAATTTTTGACAGATAATTTTTTTGCAATTTCATTTAATTTTTCTATATTAAATAATGAATAATTTGTAAGATCAAATGTTTCTTTAATATATGTTAATTCATCTAAAGTTTTATTTTTATAATTATATATATTATTATTTTTACACCAATGTTTTAATTCAAATATTTTATTATCATATTTTTGTTTATTTAATAAATGTTTAGATGAGCTATAATGTCTATCATAATTTTTATATAATATATTTTTATTACAATAAGGACAATTAATATTTTTATTTGTTCGTTCCATTTATTAGGGAGAAATTCTTTATTTATTAAAAATAATTTTTACTTAAAAATAAAACTCTTAAAAATATAAGAAGTTTTTCCACTTTTTACTAAGTAATTTATAGTTTAAATCATTTTTTTTTAATAAAATTTGAATTTTTTTAAAATAAGTAAAATTTTGTGTTTATTTTTGTATCATATTTTTAAATTTTCTAGTTTTGTTATATTTTTTTCATGAATTTTAGTTTCTAAATGTCTTGAATAATTTTTAGTCCATTTAATATTTCTTCCACATTCACAAAATTGTGGTTTTAAAAACATTTCTCTAATACATTGTATACAAATTGCATTTTTTCTATCTTTACTATAATGATAATTATTAAAATTTGAAATATCTTTAATTTCTTTACATTTATGACATTGTTTTTCATTTAATTCAATAACTTTAATATTATCATATAATTTTTTATAATACTCATCCTTACATTCTTTACAATAATAATATAACCCATCTTTATTATTTTTGTATTTATAAAATTTAGATATATCTTTATATAATTTACACCTTAAACATTTCTTTTCCATTTATATAAAATAAAATTTACAAATTGGTTTTTTTCAATTCATATTCATAAAAATTTCCAATAATATCTTCATTATTTTGATCTTTTATACTATATGTAACTGGATTTGTATTATTAATTTTAGAAATTATAAATATTTCTCTAGACCAATTATTTTTATATTTATTAGAAAATGTTGATTTTTTATTTCCAATTCTAACTCTATCATTTATTTTAAATTTTGATTTAGTTATTATTTTTGGTGGTTTATATTTAAAAACAGTATCTAATAAATCCTTTTCATTATTTTTATTTACTTCAATTGGTTTCATTTTAATTGTTGAATGATATGAATTATTATATTCTTTAACAATTTTTGGTAAAATATTTATCCATCTATAATTTTTATGAATTTCAAATTGTATTTTCATTTTTTCATTTTGTGTTCTATTATACCTTTCTATTATACTTGATTTTTCTTCATTTTCTGTATGATACAATTTAATATCATATTTATTTAATATTTCTTTGAATTCTTTATTGATAAATTCTAATCCTTTATCTGTATGTAAAAGATCAGGTGATTTATGATTAATTTTAATTGCATCCTTAATTATTTCTTCAAATGCTTTAGAAACTGTTTTTCCATCTTTTTTCTTTAATGGTTTTGACCAAACATATTTTGAGAAAGTATCTATCACATTTAACATATATTTATAACCATCATTTTCTTTTTCATAATTTTTCATTATAATCAAATCTGCTGCCCATAAATCATCAATACCTAATGTAATTATTTTTCTTTTTAGAAATTTCTTTCTGATTGGAGCATGAATTTCATTTGCTTCAATTATTTGTTCATTTTTAGTTAATTCTTTTTTAATTATAGGTTTAACTTCTTTTTTTAAAATTTTACTTTTATTTGTTTTACAAAATAAACATTTAGTAGCAATTCTATATAATCCATTTTTCATTTCAACAATTTGTGGATTAATATTTTTAGTTTTTTTCTTACACTTGTGACAATGAATTGGTTCATTCATTTATATATAAAAATATTTTATACATAAATGAATTGAATCAATTCATTTATGTATAAAATATTTTTTTAATAAATGGATATGTGTTATAGATGTCATAATCAAACTAATTTTACTATTATTGGAAATTGTGTAGGATGTAATATATGTAAAAGAATTATTCATGAAAAAAAGATTAAGAGAAAAAGTAATAAGAATAAACATCTTAAACATATTTTAAGAGAATTTAACCATTTTCAACCATATAAAACACACCAATTAATTAATGAATTATATATTTTATGTATTTCCAATCATTTTGAAATAACACCTAAGAATATAAAATTATTTTTAAAACAAAGGAATTATACAAATTGGATATTTTACTATCAATTTTTAAACAAAATATACAATATTGATTTTGAATTGAATAATAAAGATAAAGAAAAAATTACACTAGTTTTTAATAAATATTTATGTTTTAAGAAAAGTAATATATCATATAAAAAATTATTACCAATGATTTTTAAATATTTAAATATGGATTTTTGTATAAAACCTAATTATGATAATAACTTTTTAACATATCTATCACAAATAAGTTTGTGATATTTTTTCCCTATATAAATGGATCTGTTAGAAGAAATTAATAATATTGGAGAATTAAGATTTAAAGAATATAAACCATTAAAGTTTAAATTTAAATGAAAAATATAAGATTGAAAAATTTGAAAGAATTAAAGATAAATATGGATATACAATTATTGTTGAATTAGAAAAATGTAAAATACATTTACCAAAAAGATTTACTAATATAATTGATGATAAAACTGTTAAAGAATTAAATAAAAAAGATTTAAATTTAATTGTCACTGCTTTTAAGACTTTTGATGATAAAGAAACTGCTTTAGTTAAATTTGAATAATTATTTTAGTATAATGGTATTGATAATAAATTTTAAATCATCTTGTAAAAAATTATAATTTTACTGGTTTTAAAAAACTTTTTATTCTGTAAACAATTTCATATAAATTTATGCATATTTATTAAAAATTTCATTAAATTTGCATATTTTTTATGACAATTTGACAAAAGCTGAAAATTGGCCAAAAAATGGCAAAAATATTGCATAATTGTATTAAAAAACTGTGAAATTTGTTTAATTTTTGATTGTCTCCAAAAGTGAGCTAGGAACCCCATATTACTATCTACTTATATATATATATATATATATATATATATATATATATATATATATATATATATATGTGTCCCTAGACACGATAACTCTCGTAAAAATGGTCCGATCGACACCAAATTTGGTAGAGATGTGTAATCGTACGTTTATTCGGATGAGTTCGTAAACCAGACATATCGACCTACCGGAAGGGGTAGTTTTGGGGGGTTTTGTACCCCAAAAATGGGTTTTTTGCATTTTTCATATGTAAATTTTAAAATTTTATTTCAACCATTGGATTTAGCTCAAAAAAACACACAATTTAGTATTTTGAAGCTTTGCTCTATCTCCATTGGTTACCGAGATATTACAAAGTCTAAAGACAGTACATTGTATTTTGGGGCTCCAATGTTAATCTTATGGAGAATAAGAATGTGTTAATATTTCACATATTAACTAATATTTTTGGATGAAACTTGGTAATCAGCTTTATTTGGTTGAGATTCACCCATTTATAGTAAAAAATCTTGGTTTTTGTGCTTATCATGGCAGCAAACCTGCATACTCTTTTCCCATGTTAATCATATGGAGAATAGGCAAACTTCTTTATTTGTGGACAGATATTGATGAAACTTAGTATATGGCTTCATATGGTCGAAATAAAATTTTTTATGCTAAAAACCTACTTTTAATGTTCCCCATGGCAGCATACCTGCATACTCATTCCCTATATTTATCATAAGTAGAATAGACATTTATTTCCTTATTTATGAGCATGTGATCATATTTGGTTTACAGGTTTATCTGGTCAAAATTAATATTACTAATTTGGAAATTCGCCGAGTACGCAGGTCTGCTGCGACGGGGGGTATTGTGACTTGTCATGACTAACCCACGTAGGCCTACAGTTAAGCAGAACATGTAGGCCTACTGAAAATTTCAAAATTAAGAAAGTGAAATCACATGTTTTAAGTTAAAAATGGCCAAGAAATCAGAAGGATTCATTTTTATGTAGCCAATAATTTAAATCAACTTGGGCTAATAAAAAGAAAATAAGGCATAACTTAATCAGAACTGCAAGTAACTTACTGCTACATTATCTTACTTCTAGGCTAAGTTTTGTAAAGAAGCTAATGTAGTTACAATTTAATTTAGCCTATGCAATAATTTAGCATTAAAAATGTGTTCTTCATCATTTTATTTTAATTAGGCCTACTTATTTCATGAAATTGCTTTGATTAAGTTTATATAAATGCAATAAAATATAAATAATTGATGTTGTATTTTAAAAGTTAATTATTAGCCCTAATATAATTAATTATTACTTGCCTCAATGTAAATAATCAAATATTTTGTAATGAATTTTTTATAATAAAAACTTATGGTTCATCTATGTTGTGAAGAAAGCTGTTGCACTTAAACTTAAACTAGGGATTGCCTACTGGTCGAGATTCGACCAAAAACTCAGTTGATCTTGAGCCAAATATTTTTTAAATGACTGAAACATCTGTTCTTGTAAGCATTTGTTATTTACAACAGCTGTTTAGTGATCAATCAATTATCCTACTCCCATAAGATTAACATTGAAACTTTAAAAGCCTGTAGAACGTAGCCCTATGGGACAATGTGAATTTTAATGGGATTCTGCCCATCTACAGGACACAGCCTTTTAACGGTATGCTCGGATTTCTCCAACGATGCACACAAGCTGAGAAAAAAAGAGGAAATGAAACATGCTTGCCTATTAATATATAGATGACCTTTAGTTCAGTTAGGTTATGTTTATTGTTGCAGATAGAGTTTAAATTCACTTAAAGCTTAACTAATTATATTATGTGTAGGCTATACTGCAGCACCATACTGCTTTGTCCTAAAATAATTGTACTTAAATATCAAAATATTAACGTTTCTACTTTCCGATCGCAGTTACCAATGTCTTTCACTCTGTAGATTACTTAGGCCTACATTAAGTTATTGTAATATAAATAAAACCGGAGCAAAATTTCCTCAACCAGAGAAAATTAAGTGGTTCATTCCAAGTGTGCTACTCAAAAGCAAACCTTACTGCAGTGTTACAGTGATTTCATTTGGGGCTTACTAGGCCCTATAACCATATAACTTAGATCTTAAGTCCATTTCCTTAATATGTTACCTAGCTTTATATGGATCGATTTTATAACATTTATGTTCTTCTTTTCAGATAATTCCCATGATTCACACGGTACACTCTGTGGTTAACAACCACAATGTGAAAGGCTCAGGGCTGATGGGCCTGAAAAATGATATAATTTCATCCATAAAAAGGAGATATCCTTCCGTTGAAGAAAATTTATCCCTAGCCTGCTCAATGTTGCTTGATCCAAGGTTTAAAGATGTTCCCTTCCAAGACAAGGACTTTTTAGAGAGAGCAAAGGAAAAGATCCTCATAGAAATGGAAGAATCAGAAGAGCACATTAATGATCCTGCTACTGATTGCTCGCCTTGCACTAACAGGTAATTCTTTTAAAATTTATTGTATTAAGTTTTATAAGCTGCCTGAACCTCTCCTTGAAGCCACCATTCCTACTTTCAAGTCAAAAGTATACTCATGGCTGTTACAAAATCCATTTTACTCTCTTAATGAATTCTTGGACTCGACTATTCTGATCTAGATATTAGATTGAGCTCATCTAGCTATTATTAGTCACTTTCTTTCTACTCTGTGATTTTATATTTATTATGTCCTAATATGACTATGCCTATTTCAATGTAATGTTTGATCAATGGCAATAAAGATTCTGTTTCTGATTCTGATTGTGAGGCTGAACTTACTAGATCTAATGACAACTCAACTAACAAATGACAAGGCGGGTCTATTATAAAATAATTTTTTATCTTAGTCACATCTTAACAAGTTCATTGCGCGGGGCAGGAATTTTCGCGCCCCTCCTATGTCAACAACCTTGCTTCAGTATGAGCCCAGCGTCGTTCAAGGGAACGTTGTGACCGATTCCAGCATTTTGTGCTTGGTTTACTCTAACTTTTGGCGCACTTCGCTTCCGGTTCGGCCATTCCGTTCTTTCTCAGTGCGTTGTTTACGTAACTACTGTGTTGTGCAGAGTGTTGACGTAGTTTGTGTGCAATGGAGCTACTCAATGAGAGTGAATTGATTGAAAACGTGTTTTCTGAGAATGAGGAGGATTCAGAATCCAATGTCTGGGAGTTCCAGCTGTCCAGCTCTGGGAGTTCAGACGAGGATGACAACGACATCACCCCCCCTCAATGGTCGGCAATTCCTGGCGACATGGTGGGATTACACGACCTACCATTCACAGGTGAACCTGGTCTTCGTGTACCGTGTACCCATACCAGGTTACAATAAACCAATTGATTGGTTCCGTTTGTGGTTAGATATTGTATTCCTACAGAATATTGTGGCTGAAACTAACAAGTATGCCCTAGAATTTTTTGTGGCCCAAAAACGACACCCAAATCTCGCATTACTATATGGAAAGACTTGGTAGTTGACGAACTTTTGATCTTCATAGGCCTCCTAATGCACACCGGGACCATTAGAATGATAAGTTGACTGACTATTGGAAAACAAATAGGTTATTTAGTCCAATAACTAGTGTATTCAGCCCAGAAGAGAGTTATGCCTAAACCTGTGATGCAATATAATGCTCACATAAAGGGTACAGACCGCCTGGACCAGATGATGGCGTACTATCCCATCGAGCGGAAAACTCTCCGTTGGCATAAGAAAATATTTGTGCACTTTATCCAAGTCATCATGACAAATGCGTTTTATTTTATAACATGCACAACTGTGACAACCAACTTAGCCTCTACAATTTCCGTTGGGAAGTAATTGAACAACTACTGCCCCCAAAACCAGCCCCACTGATGGTGACACCGACACGTGGTAGTATCCATGGACTTTCAAAAAATGAAAAACGCAAAGCAAGTGGAACCCGGGTCTCCAAAAAGTGCCGTGTCTGTCGCAAAGAAGGAAGGCGTAAAGACACTGTGTACATTTGTGCCGTGTGCCCCGGGAAACCGGGACTGTGCGAACTCAGGTGCTTTGATAAGTTCCATGAGGATATCAATGAGTAACAGCACTAAAAACAGAATGGCGGCGGGTGGGGATGTATATAGTCTTTCGTAATATTAGTGTTTTTTATAGTTATTATTTCCGTACAAAATATATTTCTTATATGTTATAATATTTGAAAATAATTTGTGATTGCAATTTCTGAACAATAAAAGACTTGTATAATGGCAGTGGGAGGGGTTGTAAATATATTTATATTTTTTATACAATTATTGATTTTATAAGAATTATTGTGTGACTGTGGTGCTGAAAAGTAGTTAGGGATTGGACAAGGACCGGCACCATGACCTAAGGACGCGAATTCCCGCCCCGGACGTGACGTCACCAATTTCAGCCAAAATCGACACTGAGACATCTAGATTCAACATTTTGGACATCCTGACATCCTTTTTGAATAAGTAATCACATCGTAATTTTTTATCATTTTAGGGTCGTACCGGTAATAATTTATAGCCATGAACGTATTAATTCTTCATATCATAATTAATTCAAAATTAATTTTAAAAAAAACTCAGTACTTACAGTATACAAGCAAAATCTAAAGATGGCATATAAAAGTAAAACAATTATTTAGCCTGTCATTAGTTAATATACAAATTTAATGGATGGAAATTTAATGAGAATCAATTTACATAAACTGTATTTAAAAAGTTGCACCGTTGTTACTTAAATGTATGAACTTACCATGTATAATTTATTTATGATCCCAAAAATAGAAAACCAAATTTAAATTAGGCTACTATTTTTAATATTGAGTTAGAAAAACAACAACTAACAAATTCGTTTGCTCAATGTACGGTTGATTAACACTATGAGTAGGCCTAAAGGAAATTTTCAACTGTTTCAAAGGTTTTTGGGCGCACTACTCTCTGGTATCTAAGCAGACCTCTACATCTAGCTCCGAGCAGAATGAAGTCTATGTGGTTAGTCAATGTCAGGAGGAACTTTCACAATATCTAAAAGAGAGGACCTTGGACCCAAAGCAGGCAGAGAAGCTTGGATCGTACTGGTCTTCAAGCCCACACACTAGGTTAAGGAAGCTAGCCCTTGCTTAAGTATTTGTGTGTTCCCCCTTCCACTGTGTTCAGTGAGAGACTTTTCAGTACAGTCGGCACAATTTGTGATGTGAAACGAAATCGGTTGGACTCAGAGAGGGTTAAAATGCTTGATTTCCTTAACAAAAACATTAAGTAGGCCTTTCGATGTTTTCAGGGGGTAGATAACATTGGGTGAATGTTGTAAAACTCTCTATTACCAAATAATTTTATGTAAATAGTTTTACAATAAATTATAGTAGATCTTTTAATTGATTTTTTGATCTTTATTTACAAAAAAAAAAAAAAAAAATCTCCTTAATTATGAATGTGTTTGCATTTGTATTTGAAAAGGTATTTTTAGTTCAATGAATCAAAAACACTGGGAGGCATTTTACTACCTACAAGTAAGTCACATTTTATTGTAGTGTTTGCAAATTTATTTTACAAGAAGGTTTAAGATTATTGAATATAAAATTTTTATTTTTTTGTAAGAGGCAGACCAGAGTTTGAAATATAAAACCGAAGGGATAAATTTTACTACTTACAGCTATGCTAGGTTTTTTTGTCGATGGTATCGAAAGTATCGGTATCAAGAATCGGCAATCAATTTTTGAAGAATCGGTATCGGTATCGAGAATCGATAAATTTTGGAATCGAGACATCCCTATTCACAGGACCTATTTTCTTGAAGATGCTCCATTGTGTAGTTGTCTGAGATATTCAATACTTTTCCAACTTCCATGAAAATTACCTTGTTTAAGGAAATCAAAGGAAAAAGATTTTGAATTCTTGTCCAGGCATTTCGGGAGAAAAGTTGTTGCAGATTTAACTGAAATAGTTTTCAAGAAAACTGCAGCAAACCGTTTTTAAAGAGGAAATCAAATTATGTTACGGTACCAAATTTTTAAGGGTGATGAGACAGTGCTTAATTTTTAATGCTTCCATAAACAAAATATTAGTCTCTAAAAATGAGAAAAACGCTCCTGGGTTTAAAAAGAACAAGGATTGCGTTACTATTCTTTGTTGTTCAAATAGCCTAGGGACAAAGCTCCAACCACTAATGATCCAGCTAATGATCGGAAAGGCTGCCAAACCAAGGGCTTTAAAAAAAGTCAATGTCAAATGCCTCCCAACATTGTACACTAATCAACGTAATGCTTAGATGGACTTAGGGGTGTCAATCCCGGGATCCCGGTCAATATCGGGTCCCGAATAATCCCGGGATTTTTTACCCTCAATCCCGGGATTATCGGGATTGTCAAAAACAATTATTTCTACAATTTTTACTATTATTGAATTTTTTTTTACTTTTAACCACTAATTAATTCAAATAATAATTAATTGTTTAATATATTTACTGTAGTATAGACAGCATGTCAAATCATAACAAAAGGTTTAAAATAGCTCGTATCAGCCACATCCTCTTTCATACAATACCTTGAATGATTTTATGCGTTCAAAGTCCAGAGTAATTTCTTATCGCAGGGAACTTCCGGTGCGCTTCCGTCCCACGGTTGTCTCTATTTTCTTTGTACTTATTTTATTCCGAGACACAATCGTTCAGTTGATATAAGGTTCTCGTAGTGAACAAACGTGCGGTACGGAGTAAGTTATAAGAATTCGATTCCCGAGTGTCGGAGTGCGTGTTCGTTTAAAGTTGTTCGTGTGCGTGTTTTTTTATATGTGTGTGTATAATGAATGGGCGATCAAGATGTGTTTGTGGTGCACAAGAAAGACTCAGATGAATCTTCTATATGGCACTATTTCCTTACCGCGAAAGACGGTAAAAGCGCCCAATGCAAAATTTGCAAAGCAACTCTAAAAACATTAGGTGGATCCACGAAGGGACTACACACGCATTTGTTAAGCAGGCATCAGAAGAAGGTTCTACAAAAAAATGTTGCCATTAATCAACATTAAACAACTAGTAAAGGTAATTCATCGGCATCACTTCCTATATCAGGTTCAAGTTCTGAATCTTTCACTTGTAAAAAGAGAAAAATAAATGACTACTTTAGTACTGAAAAAGATACATTATATGCTACTTTAGCTCGGATGACCGCACTAGACGGTTTACCATTCAGTGTTTTTATAAGTTCGGATGATTTAAGAAAGCTGCTTATTGCCAAAGGATTTAGTGATTTACCTTCATCGCACGTTACAATAAGAGATCGGGTAGTAAATTACAGTAAACAAATTAAGAAGCAAGTTAAAAAGGTCATTGATGAATGTAAAAGCTCTGGAGATAGGTTCAGCTTATCTTTTGATGAATGGACTTCTACCAGTAATAACAGGTTTATGAATGTCAATGTTCATTCAACTAAAGAGGTGTGGTGCTTAGGTATGGTTCCAATTGAAGGATCTTTTACTGCTGAAGCGTGTGTGCAAGTTCTCAGTGTACATCTCGAAAAATACGGCATATCATTAAATAACGATATTGTCGCTATCGTAACTGACGTCCTAGCGTTATGGTGAAAGTTGGAGGACTCATAAATACAGAGCACCAACTGTGTTTTGCTCATGGGATTCATTTGGCAGTTTGTGATGTCCTTTATGCTAAAAAAGGTGGCCTACAAGAAAAATGTGAAGTAAAGAGAGCAGATGAGGAAGATAACAATCCAGAAAATCCTAATTTAGCTGACGGAGTAGAATCCAGCGAAGATGAAATGGAGGTTGAGAAGACATTGGAGAGTTATGGTGGCACGGCTTCATTCTTACCATCACAAGTGGACGACGATTGTGAAAACATTTCAAAAAATGTACAAGACCTCACAAGCGAACTAGACATAAGTGCAGTCATAAAAAAAGTTCGCAAAATAGTTATATATTTTAAAAGGTCAACCACAAAAAATGACACCGTGTTACAAAAATATGTGAAGTTGGAAAAAGAAACTGAGCTTTCTCTATTACTTGACGTAAAAACCTGATGGAATAGCCTCTTATCAATGTTGGAACGTTTTGTTTCCCTGAAAACGTGCATACAAAAAGCGTTAATAGATTTAAACCACCCTGTAATTTTAAGTGAAGCTGAGTTTACCCTGCTAACTAACATAGTCGAAGTGCTCTCACTTATAAAATTAACAGTCGAAGCACTTTGCCGCCGTGACTCAAACTTGATCACAGCTGATGCGGCCTTGAAGTTTCTAATAACACATCTTGAAAGTAATTGTTCAACCTCTGAGTTTTGCAATAAGATGGAAACTGCATTAATGGCCCGAATATCTGAAAGGCGAAAAGTTGAACTGTCAGGTGTTTTGAGTTACCTTCAAAATCCCCGACAGTCAGATGATTCCGAGTTAATTAAAACCCTATTTCGACTTCCAAATCAGAATGTTCTGCGTAAACAGTTAAAAGTTTTAGTTGAGAGACTGAATGACGAAGATAAACCCCCTCAAGAAGAGCCAGAAAGAGACAGTAATGACATGAATAAGATCACGGATGAACATCTAAAGCTGTATCCTCTGACTTTGAAAAGTGTTCTCCAAGAAAAAATACAAAAAAGTATGGAGCAACCTAAACCAACAGAAACCCAAAAGTTGGACTTAACATCGACATTAAAGAAAGAGATGAACCTTTATGAAAATGGAGGTGTGAGAGGACGCCACTTAGAATTAGCTTACAAATATTTGTTGACAATCCCACCAACCAGCGTTGAAGCCGAGAGAGTGTTCTCCGCATCCGGTTACATGTGTAATAAATTAAGGAGCCGGTTGGTAGCCGAAACATTAGACAGTTTGATTTTTTTTCGGTATTATTTTCAAAAACAAAAGAGGAACCAGAACTGAAACAGTATAAATGTAAGTTACATGTTACATTTTATATTGGTAAAGCATTTTATTGTAACGTATTATAGTGCTATGTTGTTGTAATAGTAGTTTTCATTACTATATTTCAGACCATATGATCCTTTTAATTTTAATTTAATTTTATTGCAAGTTAGATTGCATTAATAATTTGAAAAATATTTAGAAGTAAAAGTTTTTTTTCTCTCTTATAATTTGATTTTATATAGCACTAGCTGTTGCCCGCCACGGCTTTGCCCGTGATTAAAATTTATTTGATAGGCAATAAAATCTTTTTAAAGAGTAACGAAATGTACTTCCTTAAGAATGACATTGAAACAATGAAGTAGTGTGAGTGAAACATTTGCAAAACTGTTTCTTAGTGAACACCCATTAGCGAAACGGAACGTTTACATTAAATTTCAAACCCTAAGATCTATGGTGGTTTTGAGAATTTGTGGGGAGGAGCTCTAAAGGAAATTTGCAAAATCGTTTCTTAATGATCACCCATGAGCAAAGAGGAACGCCCATGTCAAATTTCAAACCTGTTGGCCCTGGATTAGTTTTGAGTCATGTGAGGTGGAGCCCTAAAGAATTTCATAAACTATATTTACAAAACCATTCGTAATGAGCACCTGTTAGCAAAACGGAAAGTCCACGTTAAATTTATACCCCATAGGATCTATAGTAATTTTGAGGTTCTATGGGGTGGAACCCTAAAGAAAATTTGCAAAATTATTTCTTAGTGTCATGTCTAATTTCAACCCCGTGGACCCTAGAGTAATTTTCATGACCTGTGAGGCAGAGCCTTAAGGAAATTCTAAAATTATATGTATGAGTATGTATAAGCAAAGAGAATCGTCCATGTCTAATTTCAACCCCGTGAACCCTAGAGTAATTTTCATGACCTGTGGGGGGCGGAGCCTTAAGGAAATTCTAAAATTATATTTGCAAAACCGTTTCTTAGTACGTAACTATGAGCTAAGAGGAACGTCCGATTCAAATTTAAAACCCAGGAGGCCCAAAAGTAATTTTGAAGTCCTGTGGGGCGGAGCCCTAAAGAATTTTGAAAACTATATTTGATACAAAACTGTTTCTTAGTGAGCACCCATGAGCAAAGAGAAACGCCCATGTCAAATATCGACCCCTGAGACCGTTTATTAGGAAGCACCCATGAGCAAAAAGAAACGTCCATGTCAAATTTCAACCCTGGAGATCCTAAGTAATTCTGAAGTCCAGTGGGGCGGAGCTTCAAAACTATATTTGCAAAACAGTTTCTTAATGAGTATGTATGAGCAAAGAGAATCGTCCATGTCAAATTTCAACACAAAGGCTACACAGTAATTGTGAGCTTCTGTGGGGCGAAGCCCTAAAGGGGGTTCAAAGCACTTTTTTTATTGAGCACCTAAGAAAAAAGAGATCTCTCATAATTTCAACCCCACAGGTATCTTAATTTGTATTTAAATTTGGCCGTTGAAATTTCGGAGGGCTGTGGGGCTGAGCCCTGAAAGAATTTTGCAAAATGATTTTTTAGTGGGCACCTAAGAGGCAAGACGAACCTGCGTTTAAAGTTTCAAGTAAATAATTTGGTAGTTCCTGAGATTTCGTGATGAGTCAGTCAGTCAGTAATCTCTCCCCGTCATGTTTAGCTTGTTCGTTGAGCTCATTCGAAGCAATTTTATAATATTCTCTAGTTTTTTCTTACCAATCTTCCCTCAATAATTTAAATTAGAACAGATGTTCACAAAAATAATATTCCTTATTGTAAACATATCTTCCAATACAAAAATGTTGCTTCCATAAGAATAACATGGTAACTTTGAAGACGTGTGGGGCGGAGCCAGGAAAGAATTTTGCAAAATCGTTTCTTAGTGAGCACCTAAGAGGCAAGACAAAGCTATGTTTAAAGTTTCAAGTAAATCCGTTCGGTAGTTCTTGAGATTTCGTGATGAGTCAGTGAGTGGGATTTCGCTTTTATATATATAGATTATGACAATAAATTATGTTTATTGGTTTGCAAAATGTATTACGTTCATTTATTTAACCCTAGCAACATCAATCATGCATATTAATAATCTGACAAAACGATGTTGTATATTCTTATGCTTTAATGGAAAATGTTTATGAACATTGCTTACAGTAATAGGCCTACTTGGTTGAAAGGTTAAATGGTTTAAGTTTTGAAGACAATAAGAGAATGTGATATAATTACAAAGCAGTGCCACTCAACAAAAACGTAATACAATGTGCATTTATTTATTTGTAGTTCAAGAAAATATTTTGAAAGTAGAAGCTGTCTAACAATATAGGTAGCTGGACGGTTCAAGGTTCAACGTTGGAGTCACGTGAGCCACGGCAGAACAAAACATGCCGACTTCAAACTAGAAGCGTAAAAACAAAACATGTGCGTGTTAAAATAAACTGAACAGATAAGCTTAGTTTGCCAGAATGCCGAGAAACTCGAGATTATGAGCAACTAAAATGTATTTTTTGTAAATTTGAATAAAAAGTGTTTGAAATTTTACTGTTTTCATAGTTGAATATTCTATATTTCAATGATCTTTGAATCCCGGGATCCCGGGATCGACGTTAATCAATCCCGAAATCCCGGGATTGCAATTTCGGCCTGGGATTGACACCCCTAGATGGACTCCACAATGTTTAAAATTTGTTTTTTTCAGACATTTGTTCCAGTGGTCGAAGCCTCTTGATCAAAGTGTGCTCAAAACTATGACAAGGAACTACTGTACACAACTGCTCACAATGTTTATCGGTAATTTAGAAGACAGAATAAATGTTGTTGGTGTTTAAAAAAAATCATCTTAAAACACCGTATGGTATACGAAATAACACCGTACATGTGTACGAATATTTCACATGAGTTTAGGGTCTTGTCATACCCTAACCTCCAGATTATCCATGTTTTTCATTATATGAGGTAGCCTCAGTTCCGAAGACCTCGGATGATCGGAAAAGTACTGTACCTGAAAGGGAAAAGCCTGTCGAGGCTGTGGTCTTGGGGGCAGAGAAGTTGAGCAGTGAGGGGGTAGCAGCGGTGGTGGAGGCCGCAGTGGCAGCACTCCCGAATGTCAACGTCGGTTTGGTCGTGAGGGTTGCACCTG
The DNA here is from genome assembly GCA_030545055.2 of Neoaliturus tenellus. Lineage (NCBI taxonomy): Eukaryota > Metazoa > Arthropoda > Insecta > Hemiptera > Cicadellidae > Neoaliturus > Neoaliturus tenellus. The sequence goes on along the minus strand of CM061531.1, from coordinate 183,224,336 downwards.
TTGATGCGGCAACTCCCAAGCTGAACCCTGTACCTGAAAAAGGATTTGGTTAAGTACGAAAATTCACAGGATAAGTCCAACTTTTGCGAGTTCTTGGATTATGTCTGTCAGTTGAATATTTTTGATGAAAACTTTCATATAACTTCGAGGAAATTGAGAAAAATTAGGCTTAAGAATTCTGAAAGCTTAACTAGAGATCAAATTTTAAATTTGCAATGAATGGGGCTTAATTATAAAATGTGGAATGTAAGAGCCTTGCTGCTAAAAATAAAGCAGCAGCCTCTGGGGGCAAAAATGATTTAGGTACTAGGGGACCTATGCTGTTCAGTAGAATTTACAAATATAATGTATATACAAAAAAATCTTCCATTTAAATTCTTCCTTCCCAACAATGTTGATTGTCCATCAATCCCAGGTTCAATTTCACACATTGAAGTCACAATACCCGTATACAACCTATGTGTTTTTGAGTTGTCCTTGAAACTAGCATTTCTAATTGATAGAATTGAAAAGTAGCCCCTGGCAGCACAGAGATTGTCTAATAGCTATAGTTCAGTGGTTCCCAAACTTTTTTAACCCATGGCTCCCTTTCAGTACAAACATGAATTGGCGGCGCACTTAATTGACCCATTTTGCATTGTATTACATTACAATTACATTTAAAATTTATCTTTTAAACAGTTAACGGTTAATATATTCTTACATAGCACTTTGAATACGATTGTTACTATAATACAGAATTCAGGATCTTAAACATTTCTCACAGATTGGTCAGTTAGTTTAATCAGGAAACCCACTCTAGCCCGGCGGCCTCCGTCACCGTCCGGCACCGGCGAGTCCCGGCAACATTGGTTTGCATTGATTTAAATGGGCGGTAACCCACTATACCCGTCCCGCACGGCTCCGTACCATCACCGTCCGTCACCAGCGGGGACCATTGCTCTTGGGGGCATTTTCGCCGGCCGGCGGACCCGTCAAATTTTGCAGTCGTCTTCCAACCTGCATGTGGTTACATCGACCGTGCCGTAAAAGCTGCGTACAATGAGTACGGATGAAATGTTTATGGAATTTACTGTGTTTCTCGGGGAACTCCAGTAGCTGAAGCAACTCATCAAACTTCTTCTGTGACATAAGAAAGTACGACAAGAATTTCACGTCGTCTTATTTCTTCAAATCTTCAAACAAATTGTGAAATTCGCCATATTCTTTTCTTCTCTTGAAAATTTCATGAATCCAGAACGTATGCTTCTTTCTCTTTAATCTTTCCTCTTCATGACCACACGCCGCGGCTATCACAAACAACTCATCGTCCGACGAACTCTCCATTGCAACTGCTGTATTTAGCACCGTTTCTGACGGAGCTTACCGGGCCAGCAACGGACAAGTGGGTTTGCGCGGGAAAAATCGACGGCCATCGCAAAGTTTTTTAGTAGGCCTTTTTGGTAGATGACGGCGGCGCACCTAGCACTAGCTCGCGGCGCACAGTTTGGGAACCGCTGCTATAGTTGGAAGCCAACCCTATGCACACTGGTGAACTTGTGAAATCTCAATAGTGATCCGATCGAATCCAGTAGTTTTCAATATCGGATATTTATTTTATGTATCAACGGCGTAAGCCAATTAACAATGAGAATAATTAATAATACAATAATAATAATTACATGCAAGAATACAACAATAAGTTAGCAGACTACACATACATAATAATGATAGATGATAACAGGCGCATTACAAAAATAAATAAACATGCACTATAGCTACAATACAGGCTCAACACATTATGTAAAAAATATAAAATAGGATTACAATTCACTATCATCAATTCACTATCATTCGGATTGTCACGGTAACCTTAGGCGAGCTCTTCGTTCAACTTTCATATTAAATTTAGTTATTAAATAAAAATCATATTTAGCAAAGAATTTTTAATTTTTCTCATGTTTGTAATCTCTTCTTAATACTAGGTACAGTAATGAATTATTAATCTTTATTAAAATTGAATAAGAATTGAACGGTACTTTTTTGGCTTATGGCCATTTAAAAATTACTTGTACCTGGATAGGTCTGTATATTAAAGTACAAACTATATTAATAATTAAAAGAAATAATCTATAATTATGTGGGATGTACTAAATTTTCTTGATTAATTTAATGAATGATGAAACTTCTAGTAAGGTTTGGGTTCTAGTAAGGCCTATTGAAAAAGTTATACATACTAAAAAGATTTGAAGGATAGAACGATTCGGGAATTGATTTTTGAGTTTTGGATTCGGATTTGAAAGTCCTGGATTTGACCATCTCTGACAAAAGATACACTGTAAATGCAATGTTCCTTTTTCCAAATGTGACTGCTATTTGTCAACTAACAGACCAAGTTGGTCTTGGAAACTCTTAAGAAAAAGTACCTAAGAATGCTTCTTTTAACCCTCATACAAGAAATTGAAGATGGCTAAGACATAACTCCCAACCTGAAAACCTTAAAACTTAAAGATGTAGCCTACTAATTTGCAAGTGCCTGGATCAGAAACAACAGCAAGAACGTGGGCTAAGCTTTACAGCGAGGACAAAAACAGTACAGAAAAAAGTCGGATGAAAGTCAGGAAAATATTTTGCCTTAGTGCAATGAATCCCCAGGTGTAAAGATACATCTTTGGTTGACGTAGGGAGTAGCTTATAGAGATGAGAACAGATGAAGAAATTGTCCTACTTGTTGATAGTGATGGAGCTGAACATGATTAACAAGAAACTATAGAACCCCCAAAGATACCACATGAATAAGTTAAATTTTTTTATATAGCCATTAAATACGTTGAGCAGGAAGAAGAAGCTGTTGTTGACATGTTGTTAATGTTATAATGTTCCAGAGAGGGCAAGACTTGGCAGCTAACAAGCGGGATAAATTATAAAGGCAGACGAAAAAACTATTTTTTTCTCATCCTAAAATCTTTCATTTAAAATTTATGTTTTTAAACTTATGCTTACTACATTAAACTAACTCCTAGGTTAACGTGTGTAAATATTTCTTCATAATGTTTGTGTACGAAGTTCAAATATACACTTGAGTCCCGCTAGTCCGAACACTGGTAATCCGAACGTCCGCCTAATCCGAACAAGCTCCGGGCGCATTTTGCAAAACATTTTCATTAATGTAAAAATATAATTTACGTAATTAAAATAGAATGTTTATGGAAAAGATAAGAACTGTGGTAAAGAAATGAAAACGAAGTATTCCATTGAGGAATATACTGTACAAATATTTAGTTTATTGTGTTTTGACTAAATTTACACAACATAGGGAAACAAAAGAATGTAAACAATTAAAAATACAGTATACCCTGTAAAAAATTTTGCACACGTAGTAGATTTACTGTAACACATAAAAAGTAACATTAATTTATTTGTTATTGACCATAAAGTCCAACATCGTCTTTTGTTGAAGTTTAGTCAGTCTGTTTTTTGCCACGTAGTTCTGCCATTTTCTTATAAACATCACATCTGCGGGCGTGGCAGTACAGTCTCCGCTGGCAGTGGATACAGTCCATGGCGCTAGGCGCGAGCAGCGTTGCCAATTCGAGGGTAATTACCCTTTTAGAAGGTATTTTGGACCTTCGAGGGTATTTTCGAGGGTAATGATTTTTTTAGGAATGAAGGATAATTTTACTAAAATGGTCAAGTTTGACTAAAATGTGTGAATTTTCTGGAATGGGTCGAAATCCAAAGTAGATTTAATACAAGAGTGATTAATATCACTTGAAAAACGAATACCAATTGAACAGCTGATACACTTTTATTAATCATTCTTGTATACTAACAACTGAAAATAAAAGGATACTAACAAATACTAACAATACAGTACTAACAAGTACTGATTGTTGGTAAAATTATTGATTTTCCGATATTTTGGTGTTTTTGAGGGTATTTGAGGGTAATTTTGTCAAGGATCTAGGGTAAGTTGATGAAAGGTGATTGACAACGCTGGGCACGAGCGAACAGTATCTTCACGCCATGCATACAGGCAGCACACGCTGCTTGCCCGCTCTGTGATCACATCCTAAAATTACGTGCATTGGGCCATTGTGCCGTCTGCTATGGGCTGTGCAATTGTTGGTTTTGCTTATGTAAGGGTAAAAGCACTGTTTAAATTGGTTTTTGTGTATTATTCGCTAATATTACAACACGTAAACCCCCTTTTAAATTGCTTCATTCTCCCTTAATGAATTATTTCGGATAATCCGAACAATTAGCTGATCCGAACAGCGTTCGGTCCCAATTAGTTCGGATTAGCCGGACTCAAGTGTATTTTCATGACTTCTGCACCAGAGGATTCTACTAATTAACTCTAGTTCTGTTGTTAAATTCTCAAACAATTACTTTCCTTCGATCATTGATTGTAAACAGGCTTAGAGCCAACCTAAACAACATCTTTCATATTAATATGCTTCTTACAACAATTTCATTTTCATCAGTGGTTTGATTTTGTCAATGTACTTAGTTGTATGGCTCCAACTTGATCAATCGCACCAGAGAGAAAACAATTCATTACAATAAATTACAACTGCCCACATTAGTCGATTGCCAAGAAAGATTTATTGTTTTAATGACTCAATAAATCTTACTGAATCTATACATTACTCATCTAAATTATAAGCTTGGAAAAAACAAATCTTACTTGCAGAGGTAGCTGGGGTGGAGAGTCCAAAATTGATTGTACTCTGTGTCGTGGCTGGGGTGGACCCAAAAGTAAGACCAGTTTGAGCAGGAGCAGTGCCGGTTCCAAAACTGAGTGTAGGCTGGGACGCACTTCCAAAACTGAGTGGTTGAGACGTAGTGGCCGGAGTGCTTCCAAAGCTGAGGGTCTGGGTTGTGGCAGGTGTGCTTCCGAACGTCAGTGTGGGCTGCGTAGTGGCAGGCGTGGAGCCGAACGTGAGGCCTGTTGGTGCCGAAGACGCAGCAGGAGCCGCGAAACCAAGGGTCGGCTGCTGAGTGGTGGCTGGTGTGCCAAACGTGCCCAAACCCCCGGGCTTGAACTGAACAGCCGGCTGAGTAGTGGCGGGCGTCCCCATACTTAGACCCCCCGAGGATCCGAAAGTGAAGCCAGAACCACCAGGTGTAGCACCCGCACCGAATGTAACCGTTCCTCCTGCAACAATACAGGCGTGCAGGATGGTATGAGAGGCGATACAATGATTGGTGGGGGTTAACTTGTTGGAAAAAGAGGTGGTAGGGTTAGGCTGATAAGGATAAAGCAAAACATTTTCTACAAGTACTCTCTCTCTCTCTCTTTATATATATATATATATATATATATATATATATATATATATATATATATATATATATATATATATATATATATATATATATATATTAATGCCATTCTTGATATTTTTAAAACAGTTTTCATGATTCCAGAACTGATGGGGGAAAAATGGCTTGTTCTTCCAAATTGTCTGGAAAAGAAAAATATGATTGGCAAAGAGAACTTGCCAGGGAGTGGCAAAGGAGAAAAATTGCGAAATTAACAGTTGGAGGCAAAGCAAAAATATGACAGAGATTGAAAAAAGAAAAGAAGATAAAGACAGTGGCAAATATGACCCTGAGGGAGCACAGGAAAATGAAAAAGTACTGGAGGGAGAGAAATAAAATACGAAGAATGAAGGAGAAAGGCATTGAAGATGCAATTGCTGATACTCCCCCTGCAAGTCACCTGCAACATCTTCAACTACACCCGTTTCTTCTCAGAAGAAAAGAGGTCAAAAAATGGTTCGTAGGGACAGAGCAAAAGCTTACAGGACAATTGATAAACAAAAGGAGAAAATAAAAGAACTCAAAAGGAAGTGGGCAGGAAGAGGTTAGAAAGATTAAAAGAAAAATCTAAACTTCCTGGCTCCCCCCTCCAACAAAAAAAGTAAAGGAGCTACTTGGTAGGGACAAAGTATCTCCCAATGTTAAAAAGCAGTTATTTATGGGATTCGTTCTTCAAAAGCAACCAAAAACACAGAAAGAGGAAGGTGTAAGATCTTGTAATAAATCTCAGATCTTGCCAAAGTGCTGGGTAATAAGGTAATAAAAAAGTACAGGTTACAAAAGTACTTCAATGCAGGGGTGCCCATCCCCCCCAAAGGTGATGGCGCATTCCCCCCCAAAAACATATACCGCCCCCCCTCCCTAAGTGGAAACCTGTTTCAAAATACTGTATTTATTTTAGCTAAGCATATAAGCATAAGTTGCATAAAAAAGGACATAATATAGGGGTTTTACCTATGAATTCATGCACATTTCCACAACAAACATTTTTTTGGGAAAAAGTCAATTATTCTACGTCTTTTGTTTGATAGTTACAATCTTGTTATTTTTGTTATAGGCCTATAATTTAAATTGATAGTTTTATTTTTTTTTATAGTTCTGGGAATTTTCAGCTTTTAAAATTTTAAATTACGGCCATTTTGGAACAGTAAAAGTTCGAAATGTCTAAATTTGTATGAGTATAGGGCACTTGATTATATACGTTATACTATATACGTTATACTATATGCGTTATATATTGTTATACGTAAGCCACTATTTATCTTTTTGTTTAAGATAATATCTGTTTTGTTTGCTAAGCGTTTTTTATATCTGCGTTTGAATTAAGGTCATAAAAAACGCATCATTCGAAAGAATACTATTCTGCTGGCTTGAAGTCAGCTACGCTATCGATGATCGCGGCAAATGCATCTTCCGTTCACGGCCTCGTCATCGAGCCAGCTACACTTACTCAGCCAAGTTTAGAGCTCGCTCCAGCGGTTAGATTATAGTTGTTATTGATATATAGATCAGAAATACTTACAATAGTTATTTACAGTTAAAATAACACACACAGCTAATCACTATATGCAAATAGTGTGTTTAACGTGTAGTTGAGTAGTCTAATTAATTGTAGTAGGCCTATAGTAACTTAACTGGTGTCAAGACCGTGGCGTTCGCCACAAATTGTGGCCCACAATTAAGTGACATATGATGGACTTTAAGCGAGCAGAACTCAAAAATGATAAAACTTAAAAAAGTGAAATTTTTACCTAATGTTCAGTAAATAGTCTGCTTGCAATTTATATATTTTTTAAGATCACAGTTCAAAAAAAAAAAAAAAAAAAAAAAAAAAAAAAAAAAAAAAAAAAAAAAAACATAAAAAATAATTGGCTTATGTACAACAAACAACCGAATACAGGTATTAAAATATGTAGCAGTTGTGCCAAGTTTTAATTCCGTAGCACGAATCGATAAAAATTTATAAGTGATTCATTAAAAATGCATAGGCCTACATATAGACAGACAGACTGAAAAATAATAGAGATATTGGGCTTGTAGGCCTAGTATTTTATGTACCGTGTATTTGCTTGTTCTTACCTTCTGAACATACGTAGGCCTATGTTCTTTTATGGCATGAATTTAAGTTTCATCATTGGTTTAAGACATCTATTTTTTCAGCATATATTATAGGCCTACGTGTTTAGTGCAATAAAACATCATACTGAAAAACAGTTTGGACGGTACATTCACTTGCTGGCTAGCTAGCTTGTTTTTCTATCAAGAAATCAAAATTAAATTATATAAAATAATAATTTAGGCTATTATAATGACACTAATGACACATAGACTATTTGATCTGTGCGTGGATCGTATTAGACAAAGTAAGGGGGTGAGCCGCTACAGTACAAGGTGAAAGGTACTGATAAAAGTCACTGGCAGAACGCGGATTCGAACCCACGACATCGCTGCCATGGTCCCGAAGTCCGGCGCGCTAACCACTACGCCACCGACTCACCCTTAACTGTAAACATAGTTTGGTTTAGTAACAACTAAGATTTTGTTAAAATGAACGTTATTTTGTTAGATTTAAGGCTTGATTTTAAGTTTGTGTTTATAAGTTCACGGCACCTCACCATGCATGCTATCGTAAAAAAATTTTAAGCTAGAAATAATCATAAGTTCATTCATTGGACGACCGTCATATGAACACCGTTGCGGCCTTAGAGGCTACGTTGTTTAGGAATTCCCAGTGTCGATTTTGCCCATTGCGTTACTCTCGCCGAGCCGTTTGTAATATCAGTTCTCTTAATGGCGATTCTTTGACAGAAAAGTGGTCGCCAGAGACGCGGAACCGCGGAAACGGCGGAATATACTGATCGAACATGTACAAAGACATATTTTTGTAATTGGCTGCTTGCCGTTGAAAATAAAATAAGTTAAAAAAAATAAAGACACTAGACCACTAAGAAAAGACGAAACTTTAGGCAATTGAGAAAAACGGTCAACAATGGGGAGGGGTACAGAGTACCTAGCCGACAATGGCGCAATAATAGTCAAGATTGGGGGGCTAACGTGCCTTGACGAGGCCTACGAGTTTTGATCCAGAACAAAAGGACAGACAAAGACTCTCCTAATTTGTATTGACATGTTCATAAGATTCATTGTTTAACTACTGCAAATTAGTACTTATAACATTTTTTAAAACCCTTTTTTTCAATTCCCCCCCAAAAATCTTATTCCCCCCCAAAATTTTTTCCAATGGCGCAACTTGCGCCTTTGTCCCCCCCGTGGGCGGCCCTGCTTCAATGAGCTTGTTCCCTACAAAATTAACAAAATATTATCTTCATCAAAAGACTTTAATTATGATCGAAGAGAGAGGAAAGGAGTTATCTGTAGTTTGAGAAACCAACTCATCACTATTTTTGAGAGTGACTGTGTGAGTAGGATGTGTCCAGACAAAAGAGACTTTGTCAAGAAAAATGGCAGGAAAATGCAAAGAAGAGTGCTACTTGATCCCTTACATGTTTTATATGACAAATTCAAGAAAGAGTCTAACTGTAAAATTTATTTTTCCTTTTTCTGTCGAGCAAGACCGTTTTGGGTAACTATTCCAAAAAAATCAGGCAGGGAGACGTGTGCTTGCATAAAGCACAGTAATATGAACCTCATCGTAAACGCACTTTGGCAAGCTAAGGCTATAAATGAAAACTCGCCAAGAGAATTAATCAAACAGAAAAGTGTTCTGTCTGCTCAACAGAAAGTGAAGAGTGTTTAATGAGCAGATGTCTAAGCTGCAGGGAAAAAACGATCGCCTTCAATGAAATTCCAAATGATGTCAAAATTAAGTATTATCAATGGAAAGAAATCAAAGAAAAAAGAGTAATTAAAGGTAAAACTAAATTTATTCAAAAAACGATCAAAGGAAAAAAATTGGATCCTCTATCAAAATTGAAATCAGAAATTTTGAAAATGCTACTACTATTTAAAAAACATTCTTTACACAAAACACCAGGCAAAACAGTTGGAATAAAAAACCAATAATCTTCAATCAGATGAACTAGGCTAGCCTTTTGTATTGATTTTTCTGAAAACTACGTCTGCAAATATGCTAGTGAAATCCAATCCGAGCATTTTGAGGCGTCAAAGCGTCAATTGTCGCTCGACACTGGCGTGGCCTACTTTGTAAAAGATGGGAATGTAGAAAGCGAATGCTTTGCATCGGTATCCGATCATTTAGATCACCAGGCCCATGCAGTGTGGGGCCATATGATTCCCATCTTAAAAAGGTATCAAAGACGGTTCCCTCAAACAAGAAAGATGTTGTAGGATGAAATGTGACAACATTGTTCTTTTTGGATGAATTGTGTGTTGTAGGATGAGATGTGGGAGAAATGATGTAGGATGTTTGATTTGATTTTTTCTGATGGACGTCAAACCAGTACAGGAATCGTTTTAATTTAAAACTTTTTCAAACCATTGTTCCTGAGTACTATCCTTCTGTGTCTGTTATGACCTGGAATTTTACTGAATCCGGTCATGGAAAAGGGCCCATGGACGGTGTTGGAGGGACCCTAAAGAGAAAGGCCGACTGGGAAGTTTTGTACGGCAAGGACATAACTTGTGCCAAAGATTTTGTGTGTAATCTTAGCGATTCAAAGATTTTTCTTTTGGAAATACCTCCTAAAGAAATTGACGACATGAAGAAAAAGGTGGCTTCAATCATTATCCCTCCCATCAAAGGATGTGGCTAAAAAGCCATATAAACCTTACAACTTAACCATGTCTTCACAATTAATACAAATTATTTTAAACATATGATTGTTATTACAGATGTAAATAATTATAACTAAAATGATTTATGTTGTTGTAAGAATCATACCCAAAAACACAAAGTGTTGAGGGGTTGCCAAGTCCTAAAAATGTATGATATCAAAATTTCTTCCAAGTCAATGACATTGGTTTTAGAATAGCTACTCGAGAAATTGATTTGATCTTTCAATACTTGGTAAACATTCTGTAAAGCATTATTATTTTATTTCAAGACCGTACTTGGCCAGCAGATGTACGTTTTTATCATTGAACCAAATGTAAATTCAATATTTTCCCATTAAAAGTAATATATCCCCATTCATAAAAGGTCTAACTTTGTTAATACATCTGCTGGCCAAGTACGGTCCCAAAATAAAATAATAATGTTTTACAGAATGTTTACCAAGCATTAAAAGATCAAATCAATTTGTCGAGTAGCTATTCTAAAACCAATGTCATTGACTTGGAAGAAATTTTGATATCATACATTTTTAGGACTTGGCAACCCCTCAACACTTTGTGTTTTTGTGTATGATATCATTATTTTTTTTAAATTATATTTGTTTTTTAAGAATACATTTTTTAAGTAGGAATAGAGTTTTAAGTTAAAGTTTTAAAGTTAAACAGAACACTATGTATTCGTTTGTCTGACTTTTACACAGGAGGTAAAAATGTGTGAGGAACACTACAGTTGTTTATAGCAGTGTTTCTCAACCGGTGGTACGCGTACCACTGGTGGTACGCGAGAGCATTCTAGGTGGTACGCGAGAGACAAAGGAAGAACAAAATTAAATACACGAAAAATAAAAAGGCACTTTTGAACTACGTGATGCCAACAGCCGTTTTGGTCAGCTCAGTTCTGCACTACAACGTTTTTACACATAATTTGAGAGACTCCAATAGGTTATAGGAAGAAGTAAAGCTATAACCTATTATAGCTTTACTTCTTCCATACTTCAACATAACACACAATTTCGTACCAACTTAACAAATTAAATTATTTTAAGTTAAGAGTCTCTTTTGCAAGCATATTTATACTAATGAATAGTGATTTTGTGTCCACTACCCGTCTGAACCCTTGAATTAGGCCTATGTATTTACCTTGTACTATTTGAAGTTACAAAACATGCTCACTAGAAACAATGAAACGATAGGGAAAATTAATTTGGTCATATCCACGGAGAAAATGAAGTTCATCACTTGGTAACCCTGAAAGACATTCTGTGTACTCCAACGAGGTTAAACCAACCTCGTTGGTAGTTGGTGTATTCGTTCGGTAAAGCCAAAAACCAGTCAAGTCAAAATAGTTTGTGTCGTGACCGTTATTTGTGCATGTGTAAAATTAGTCCTGATTATTAATCAGCACCCTGAAAGGGATCATTTCCTGATCAAGAAATAACAGCAAGTTTCCCATTAACAACCTATTTTGCTGTTAATATTATTTATTAGTTTGTTAATTTTGTATTTTTATTGTTTTAGTTACTTTTGTAGAAATGCAAAATAACCTTTTTTCGCTGTAAGTGTGTATTTGAAACAAATTATTGAAATTGTATTGTAGGCCCTATGAAACTTTGTTTATAAAGCCTGCAGCTAGCAATTTTTAGTTTTAAAGTGGAAAACATAATATAGGCCCACTAATAATATTCCATTAATTAATAATCATAGTAATATTTGTATATCTTCAAAATGAAATGTTCATCTCAGTTTATGTTTTTTTGTCAATAAAATAGAACTTTTTAAATTATTTGTTTTAAATGTGAATTTCATTTTTTCTCAGACTACTGATTAGGGGTCTATAATGAAATATATTAAAAGAAAAGCAACAACCTACGCTCTCTCCCGCTGTATTTGTAAGGTGGGGGGGGGGGGGGGGGGGGGGGGGGGGGGGGGTATGTATGAGTTTGGGTGGTACGCCAAAAAATTTAAAAGCCTCAGGTGGTACGAGGGCACCAAAAGGTTGGGAAACACTGGTTTATAGGATCGAATTTGGCTATTTAACTGCATTGAGAGATTGAAATACTAATGTATGGACCCATGCTGATACCCATGATTCGTAACGGAGTGACAGGAGTTATTAATTTGAAGGTCTCTTTAGTTTTGGTTACCCGCCTCCGAATTCCTTTTTACGATCAAGATTTATAGGAATAAAACAAAATGTTGTTAAAGGCATATACGTTTGTGCAGTGTTGATGTACCAAGTTTTATCGGTTCATCTGTACCGTTAAAAAATGTACGGTACTTGTACTCCCTAAATAACGCTGCAAGTCACGCTTACAATTATTATACTGTAGTATTTTTCAGGACATTTTATATAATAAAAAAATCCTTTTGTCTAAATATTGATTTTTGAGGTCTTTGATCAGAGAAATTAAGAATCTTGCCAATATGAATGTCTTTGTCCAACAATACGGGAAAACCCTAACCTCAAATTGTGAATTTGATTTATCAAGCGATAAGCTGTAATAAATTCATAATTTTTTCAAAAATGGACAAAATATTTATTAGGAATGCAAACTAAGATGTTACAAGTCAAGCTATTGTAGTCAATTTGTATTTGAATGTCACCAATTATAAAAAAAAAAAATGCAAAATATGGGCGTGACTGATTTGTACATTCACATGACCTAAGGTAATTCAAAAATACAGAAAAATTATAAATTCTTTATATTTAGCTCTGCTCTGAATAAATTTAGGTTCTCAACATTATTACTTATCATAATATTACTAAAATATTATTAATAAAAAACATTAATTATTCAAAAACTTTTCTTAGCATATTAGCCTATTTTGTGACATTGACCCTTATGTGTAATAGATGTTAATAATTAATGTGAATACATTTATTATATAAATATAGTAGCACTATATTTTCTTGTATGGATGAACACTAAATTTAAGTTATAATTTAAAGTAATATCTATAAAACTTAAATATATTATTACTCACTAATAAAATCAAATATTTTGTTGATTAAGCAATAACAGCCATTGGAAATTCGCTAAGTACGCAGGTCTGCTGCGGAGGGGATATTACTATCTTTTATACCCAATGCATTTTTTATTTTACAATTATAACCTTATTTTAACTAACTATTTAAGGTTTCAAACTAAGAATAATGATTAAACTATTTGTAAGTTGGCTGCACTCATGACTTTCCACCAAATCGCTGTTTATTATTTAGTTTTTCTTAATATCCTTCTTTTATAAATAATACTAGTTGTAAGTGTTAAATGATATTATTAAGGTTAATTTTCCCTCCGGGTTTCCCAATCATACCTGATGTGGAAGCTGGTGCATTAAACTGTAGTGGCTGAGTTGTTGTTGTGGCAGACGTGTTGGATCCGAAACTGAACCCAGGAGTTCCACCAGACGCCCTGCAACAGTGAACAAGCTACGTGTTACAAAAAGACTTCACTCTGGCATGAAACGCCAATAATATAATAAAATAATAACAGGCCCAAACTAAGCATTGCAACCTTTAACCAAAACCTAAATATGGCCTTGAGTCCAACAATAGTCTCTAGGGGAGGCTGTGAGCAATCATCTTCAAAGCTAGCCTTATTTATTGACGATGCCGAAGCAATTTCTCTGGTCCATCCAAATAAAGATCTTGACTCTTGATTCTTGACTCCAGCAGAACCGCAAAAAAAAAAATCTGAGAAGGTACAGCCAAGATGACAAGTCAAAAGCAGTCTAGAAGATGTCTAAAACAGCATGTCACTGTCAGCAGCATCAGCATCATTAACATGAGCATCAAAGACCACTCACTATCCACGACAGACTACACAATAAATACAAAGAGAGCATTTCGCTGGGTCGACCCACAGTAAAGAGATAGTAAGCTAAGTGAATCAGGATTCGCCATTTACAAGAGCCAATTGATTTGTTGAGTATCAATACCCCCGTCGTAGCAGACCTGCATACTCAGCGAATTTCCAATGGAATTTTGGTATATTTTTTATTTCCCCATAAAATCCATGGGGATGAGAGTATGTAGATTTGCCGCCTTATGGGTTTTGTTGGTAAATGTGTTCTTTTTATTTTCCCCATAAACCCCAAAGGGGTGAGAGTACGTAGGTTTGCCGCCATATTGGTTTTGTATGCAAATATAAGTTTAACGCTTCCTAATGAATATACATACCAAATTTTATCAAGATATGTCAATAAATAAGTAAGATAGAAGGTTTTGTTGATTTCCCATAAGAATAACATGGAAAACATAGTTTTTGGATTTCCTCCATTACCATTTAAGCTAGATAAAAAAATCAAATTACTAGATTGTTTGTTTTTTAAGCTCTTTTAAATGGTTTAAGTTAAAATTGTTGAATTTTATAAATAAAAGTAAATACCCCCCGTCGCAGCAGACCTGCGTACTCAGCGAATTTCCAAATTAGTAATATTAATTTTGACCACATAAAACTGTAAACCAAATAAAATCATATGCTCATAAATAGGGAAATAAATGTCTATTCTCCTTATGTTAAATTAAATATCGGGAGAGTATGCAGGTATGCTGCCATGGGGAACACTAAAAGTAGGTTTTTATCATACAAAAGTATTTCGACCATATGAAGCCATTTACTAAGTTTCATCAATATAAAGAAGTTTACTTATTCTCCATATGATTAATATGGGAAAAGAATATGCAGGTTTGCTGCCATGATAAGCACAAAAACCAAGATTTTTTACCATAAATGGATGAATCTCAACCAAATGAAGCTGAATTCCAAGTTTCATCGAAAAATATTGATTAATAAGTGAAATATTAACACATCCCAATTCTCCATAAGATTAACATTAACATCCCAATTCTCCATAAGATCCATAAGAACCAAAATACAATGTACTGTCTTTAGACTTTGTAATATCTCGGTAACCAATGGAGATAGAGCAAAGCTTCAAAAGACTAAATTGTGTGTTTTTTTTAGTTAAATCCAATGGTAAAAATAAAAATTTTTAATTTTTAATATTTACATATGAAAAATGCAAAAAACCCATTTTTGGGGTACTAAACCCCCCAAAACTACCCCTTCCGGTAGGTTGATATGTTTGGTTTACGAACTCATCCAATAAACGTAGGATTACACATCTCTACCAAATTTGGTCTCGATCGGACTATTTTTACGAGAGTTATCGTGTCTAGGGACACATACATACATATATATATACGGTACATATATACGGTATATATATACATATATATAAAATTTTGAATGACTATTATCTTTGGTCTCTGGGCACCTAAAAACGAAAAAGTAACATGGTCCCGGGCTTAGGTCTTACCATGAGACTTACGGTAATAGCTTATTCCCTATGGGAAATTTGCTAAAAAGACAAAAACCCATTGTATACCCTTTTGAAACCCCATAAAACCTGTTCCCATGGTCCGATCATTCTGGTTCACGAACTCATTCAAGTAGATGCTGAACCAAATTTCATCAAAATCGGAGGTTCAGTTTGAAAGTTATTGTGTTAACGGACACATAGATATGTATATTTATTTATTTATTTATATGTACATATATATCAATTTGAACGAACGGTGTTTTTGGCTTCAAGGGACCTCAAAACGAAAAAGTATCATGGTCCCGGGCTTAGGTCTTACCTTGACTACTACCGTAATAGCGTATTCGTTATAGGGAAATTCGCCAAAAATAGTAGGATATGGACAGACTGAACCCTTTTACTAACAGCACTCTTAGAAAAATTTCAGTGGTTTTCTCTGTTCATAAAATGGTACCCTGGAATTTCAAAACGGGTGTCGCAAGCTCTACATCAATAGCAAATGTCATGTTTGAAGACCTAATACACAGTTGGTTTGAGGAGGTACATAAAGGAAAAAAACCTCTCACCAGAATTCAAAGGCCCCAAAAGGATTTTCAATGCTGACGGGGCAGTAGCAAATGAGGGGAGAAAAGGTAATATGGGTCATTATCAAATTAATGGTCAATTTGAATCTCTGCAGGAAAAAATTACTAAAATAATTTTTCTCATGCAAATAAAAGATTTGTAGTAATGGTAAGTATATTATTAAAAATGATCTTGCTTTAAATAAAATTATTGAATGAAAATAAATGTTAAAAAAAAACAATATGTAGGTATCTAATTTTTCCCCTCGCTCACTGTCTCCATACCTCAGAGTCTAAGTTCTCAGTTGACAAAAGCCATACAAATTTACAAAAAATAACTACGTAAAATACCCATTATTTTCATAAAACAGCTATATTTTGAAATCAAGTAATAATAATATTGAAATGAGATTAATTTCAGAATAATTCGCCATTATTTCCGTGTCTCTACAAGACCAATAAAAGTGTAGCTATGTTTTAATTTGCCACCAAATCGGTATGGACCGTTTTGTTTCTCCCGTTCATGTCAGTTGGCGCTCGGCCAAAGTTACGTGGAAGACGTATTGTGGACGGCAGCGTCGAAATCAACATATATAGGACTTTGACTTTATTTCCACATTTCAGGTAAGAAATCGTGCGCACATTAATTGCTGTTTCCCTCGCTCACTCCTCATAACTCATTTATAATTATAACAGCAAAACTAGCAATCGTAGTTTTAGAAATTATTAGAAATGAAGCCGCTATAACCTCAAACCACGGGTGGCGCAATACTGGCGGTATAGCCAGGTCAAAAACTAAAGACCTTTGCCATTTTCTCTTCGCTCACGCTCCCCCTTGCTCACCGATGGGTCGTGAATAAAGTGAATTCCAGTGCTACTATCATCATAATAATATATTTTATAATTACTTTATCTTTCATTATTAATTGTTACAACTTTTTTTATTTATAGTAACTGTTTTTGCAACTAGTTACTATTTTTCTGGTTAAATATTTTTAAAGATGGCTAAAATAGGAAATGATGGAGAGAAGCAATACATATATGTTATTATCACTTTATCTTGAATTATAAATTTATATAGTGTTTTTATTTATAATGACAGAGTTTTTGCAACTCATTACTTACTATTATTCATATTTAATATTTCAAAGATGGCTATATAAGAAAGTTGCAGAGAAGCAATATATGTTATTATTACTTTATCTTGAATTATAAATTTGTATAGTTTTTTTAATTTATAAAAACAGAGGTTTTGCAACTTATTCTTACTATTATTCATATTTAATATTTTTAAAGATGGCTAAAAAATTAATATTTTTAATGATGGACAAAATATACACAAAAGCAATACATTATTATTTACAGAATTACTTTCTTTCTTCAATTATAAATTTGTATAGCTTTTTAATTTATAATTACACAGTTTTTGCAGCAAATTAAAATTTTTTCAGGTTTAATATTTTTAAAGATGCCAAAAAACAGTAAGAAAAAAATTATGCAGAGAAGCATGAGTTTGAAAAGAAGCTGGCAGCAGCAAGACAGAGAAGACGTAAAAGCAATATGTCTGCAGAAGAATTGGAGAAGAAGAGGCAGAAAAATCGTGAAAGATATTACAGACTTAAAGATGAAAAAATTAAACTAGTAGGTGAGATGACTAGTAAAGAAGTGAACATTCAGAGAAAGAAGTGGAGAAAGAAAAAAGCTTTGCATAAAAAAGAAAGAAGACGAACCAAAATTAATGAAAGATACTCCTGAAAACTCAGAAATAGAAGTTAATATTCCCTCAAGTCATGAGGGGTTATCAAGACAGAAAATAGCTGGAGGGAAAATGGTTAGAAGAGATAGAGCAAAAGCTTATAGAGATCTTAAAAAAAGACAGAAAAAATTGAATTGTTAAAACGGAAGTTGTATAAGATGTTGCAAAGGGAGAAGGCAAAAAAGAAAAAGGAAAATAAGGAAATCTCCTCACCGACCCCAACCAAAAAGAACGGTTTCAGAAAAATAGGGATTGTTATAATTGACTGAAATTAAATTTTGAACCAGCTGCCTAACAAGGGTATCGATGCAAATCTAATTCAAGTCGGAGAAAATTTGGATGATTCTGTAATTAAGCTGCTTCGAGAGCTCCGATACGGGAAAGAAAAGCCAAGGCCTAGAACCAGCAGGAAAGATAAGCTGCAAGTTGAAGCAGGGAAGAGCGTCAAGAACGTTGGAGATGATGAATCAGACGAATATGTAGACGATGTTATAGAAATGTCTATTCACAGCATTGAAGAAGAAAATAATGAAGAGAACACGGATTCCTCAGAGGAAAGTGAAAAAGAAAGTAAAACAGAAGCAGAACAATCAGTTTATTACATGGCTCTCATCAAAGGAGACTACTTAGTTGTGAAACTAGTAGACCAGTTAACGAAAAAGCCTAAGATGTACTGCTCTCAAGCAACGTCTGTTTCTGAAACCAGTACTGCAACATCAAGTGATAGAGGTCACCTTTCTACAAAAAAAAAATATAGGAGCCACAAGGATACTTTTGTTTGGCCAGAAATAGAAGAAACCAGCGTCGTGTATCCACACGGTCATAGCTAAACTTCCGCAGCCAGTTGAACTTCGCTATGGACGCCTTCGGTTCCCAAAACCTGTTTTTTAAACATCTGTAATCTTTAAAACAGTTTTTTAAAAACTTAAATTTTGTGTCAATTCACCCCAATTCATTTAGAATTTGATAAAACATGAAACTCATATCATGTATCAATTCACCCACTTATCCGGGGTGAATTGATACAAAGAGTTTTTATTTTATTTTTCTTTGGTTTACAATTTTTTAGGAACAATAAGTGTTTGAATGTATTCTTTAGGGGTAGATCTAAATAGCCAATAGTAAAAATTTCCAAAAATGTTAAAAGTTTTTCTGGTATTTTAAATTAAATTTGGAACTGTATCAATTCACCCCCGTTTACGGTAATTGTTAAGCTCTGCTATGTTTAAGGTTTAATTCTGTAGGACTTTTACAATTTATAAACAATAAATAAATTGTTTTTTGATTTTTTTTACCTTCCTCAAATTGGCCATTAATTTGATAATGACCCATATAGGTCTAAGAAGCGGCAATGATGAAAAGGAGTGCCTCGCAGTATTGGTCACTGCCTAATACCGCAGATGAGCTGGCACCCTAATGGTTCTATTCCCATTTGAAAGAAATCAGCTTCAGTGGGACGAAGTCCTCCAGAATCATGGAGCCTTGGAAAATCAGAAAACTGGTTGACAGAGGAAACTTTTCTTTGAATATATGACAAAAGCGTTCCATCTGTGGCTTCTCCAGAACATCCCCCTTAAAATAGTAATGTTTATTGATGGGCATATGTCCCAAGTCACAAACACCTTAACAGACTTTTGCTCCAAGAGTAAAATTAAATTAATTGCACTCTACTCCAATGCAAAATATCTCCTCCAACCCATGGATGTTACAGTATTTCATCTTCTTAAGTGGGCTTTGAAAAACTCTAGGAATAGTGCTTGCTGAATTGTGTGAAAAAGATGAAGAGAGAACAGTTTTCACCCGTTCTGCAAGGAGTTCTAACTTAAAATACCTGCCAAAACTGCTCAAAATGTTTTTCCAAACTACAGGACTAACTCATCTAACCCATCTAAAGTAAATTTCAAGGCTCCTAAATTAAGAAAAAAAAATATATTTAAAAACAACAGAAGGAGAATATTAAATATTCACATCAACACCTAGAGATAATTCCCAGAAAGAACTGATAAGCCACCTTTGTTATCAAAATAAAATCATGGGCTTAGAGGTTGTAAGAAAGTTCAATCACAAAAAGGTTGTCATTTGCAAGGTAGGCCTAACACTCTGAAGTGTGGCAGAAGATCGAGCAAGAGGTAACTTCCTTAAATAAAATTCCAGATGTAGCCACTGTTGAAACGATTGTGACAAGCTGCCTGATAATCACTTTTCAGGTGATGAAGTTGGAGTGCCCACTTCATTATCGGCACTATATGTGGAAATGCACATATTATCGAAGGATGAAGGCTAGAACGTTTCTATTGAAAAAACTTATGTGAGAATTCACTGTATAATAAATTAATATGAATTCCGCCCGTCTCTCCCATTGAAATCAGTTCTTGGGAAACTTCCTAACCATGAAGAAGCGACGAATCTTAAGAAGACACTTTGAACCTTCAAGACAGGATCCAAACTCCAGAAAAGTTAAATGATGAACCATCAGATCTGCTTGTTATTTCACCTTTTGAAAAGTGTCTTTTATTACCAAAGCTGAGTACAAGCACCGGGAAAAAACGGAAATTCAAGGAAAGAATACTGAGCGTCATTAACTCAGCTACTTTCAAGCAGTAATTAAAGAAGATAGAGGAAAAGAAATAAAAAACTGGAAATGAAATGCTTACAAAAAAAAGCTAGATCAATCATAAAAATGGAAAAAAATCTAAACCATAAAAGAGGAGAACTCAAGTACCGTAGTTGAATAAAGTGCAGAAGAATATGAAGAAGAACCTCCACAGCCAATAACGAAGGATGAAAGAAACAACCTGGCTGTGAATAGCTGGTTGGTGGTGCCTTATCTAATTTCTGGTGAAAAACTGAATTTCATTGGACAATTTACAGATGATTTTTTTAACCTAGCAACGGTGAATGCAGCCATCAAGCCCTTTGGTATTCCTCAGTCGACACTGGAGTACAAAGCATTAGAGAGGACACTGATTGAACGAAAATAGGACTTCGGCCTTCCTTGGTGCAGAAGTGAAGAATATCCCTACCAAATAGATACAAGGTTTGACTATCAGAGGCTTCGCCGTAAGCAAAACAAACCTGCTATTTCTGTTTAGCAAGTTGCTAAAGACCTCAACTTGAATAACCGAATTTCAGTGTCAAGTAATTAAATCCTTAAGGACTGATTTCAAAAGTTGATTCATATATGACAAAAAAAACTTTTTTAAAAGAATCGTTATCAACACCTGATCATATATATAATTTAGATGAAACGTCCTCCCCCCCCCCCCCCAGAACAGGAAAAGTAATTGCCATTTAATGTTTTTGGTGTTCACAGTGGCAGTGACAAATAAAACTATACTCTACTTTATTGGACACAGTCAATGCCAGTGGGAAAGTTGCACCCACTAAAATTGTCTTTCTGACTGTATATGGGATAAGTAGTGTGACTAGAGACATGTAAGGTTACGAATTTATTGAGAGTAGCAAAGGTCTAGATCACCATTTCTCTGTTGTATTAAGTTAGATATCCATTAAAATGTCATTTTTAACACCTTTCTTAATATAATTTAATACTGAGGTGCCCCCCCCCCCCCCCTCCACCGAAAAAATGTCCCGTTCTAAGATAATTATATTGGCAGCACTGATTTCACCAGTTCACTCATGCGCCAATTTCGGGAATTGGCGGGATTTTTATGAATAACGTTTTACCCGCCACGATGTGGATGCTTTATGCCACTGTCACCCGGTGACCTTAAACACTTAAATAATGGTAAAAAAAGTTGATCACCAGGAAGTGGAGGGTAAGAATTGGAAAGAATGAAAAATCAGTTTACTGGCATATACATTAAAACAAAGAAGCCTGTATTGGGAAAATTGCCACCAAGAGAGATAAGTTTAAAAACGTTTCAAGCGCCACAGCGTGCTACTTGTTGATTTCTATTCTATTGTATACAGCAATGCATTTTTATATCTGCAATGGTGAATTTACAGAGAGTATGTTTAAGCCTACATATTTTCAAAAATTTTTCTTAACTCTCTTTTTTCACGCTGGTTTGCTACATTTTACAATATACTTTTATGGTATTTGATAGAGTTGGTTTCTGTCAGTTCCAATGTGGAGAACTCAGTCTAGAAGAGAAGAAGCAGCAATTTCCATAATTTTATAAGATGAATTACAATGGACAGTCTGCATTTCTAGCAAGCGCTTGTATAAAGGTGGGCTATGTTGATCGCAATGTGTAAGTGAAGATGTTTCTACAAGCCACTGTAGCCAAAATAAAGTTTTAATAATACATATATTATTGTTGGGATTTATAGGAAAATTGTACGAGTAAAATAACCAATGAATCAAAAGAGCTTATAAAACAACCCGTTTTGTCTTTCCATATGCAGGAAAATTACTATTCTCTCTCTGAGAGTCAAAAGAAGTGTTTGAATCCAAACCTTAATAAAAAATGTGGAAATTTTTTCTGATCTAACATCCCGGGACTAAAGTAAGCCTTCATATTTATAGGGACATTTCCCAAAGTTTTAAGGTTTGGAGTGCTTAGGTCTGATAATTGCACATAATGTGTCTGTTTATGTATTAAGCTAAAAGCAGCCAATGATGAAAAACAAGAAAAGCAATAAAAAAGAGAGAGCAACATTCACCATTCTAGGGCTGATCTAGCACACAAGTCATCAGTTGAACACAACTTTCGCTGCAACAGTTCAAACACAAATTGTATTGTGTGTAGACTTTCAACAGGTTTCATTTTGTCCCATACTGACACACAACGTTTTTTATCAACAACAGCTATCATGTTACAATTGGGCGATTCCACAAAAAGTGGTCCTGAGGGGCCAAAAATCAAAATTGCTCCAATTTGCTTATAACATGCATTAATTTGAAGGCAACTATACATATTTTTATGTCTGGGCTATTAAAGCACATTATATTAACCATTTGTCATAAAAATTATGTATTTTAAATCAACAAAAAATAAACGTACAAAATGATCAAAGTTGATTCTTATATTTTAAAAATAACATACATACTTATACAAACTAGAAATTATTAAAAAATTGTATTGCTAGTAATGTACAGCCTTATCCTTCATATTAATAATATAAAAACATTAATAATCACAAAAATTTATTATTTTACATAATATTTATTATGTAAAGGACCAATTATTGTCACACACGTAACAAAAAAGTATTAAAAGTTTTATACCTCATGCTTAAGGCAGTGAAAATCATCAAAATTGCTAATGTAAAGTTAGTAAGTAGGCCTATAGGGAATACATCTTGCAAAATTTCAAAATTTTATTTCAAGTATTTTTATTTTTATTAATTAAAATAAACTTGTCACACACGTAACAATACTGTTGCATATGTGACGCTTTTGCATTTCAACTGGGGTATATAAGTTAGTTTATTTTAATACATATAAATGTTATTTACCCTGATGACTTTAGTTAATCCCTTATTACAAAAATTTATTATTTTAATCATTTTGATAAATTCACTATGTATCCTCTGTGTGGAAAAAAACATCAACTGATTTTATGGAGCGAAATCTCTTATGCACATGTAGGCCTACACTACACTGTGTTTTGGAGGGAAACTATGTGTGAGGTTATGTTTTCTAGTTAGCTTCCCATGTAAGGCAGTGCAGTGTAAGGTGTTCTTTTTGGTGTGTAAGTTTTAAGTTTAATAATTTAAATGGATGAAATACCAAGGAAAAAAGCAATGACAGTTTCGGAAAGAGTGAAAAGGTTCAAAGATAAGAAAAAATCTGATGAAAACTACAAGAAAAGTGAGTAAAAGAATAGAAATGGTAAGAAAGAAGAAAGTTACAGGAATGACAGTGTTTGAAAACCAAAAAGTATAAGGAAGCAGCAAGAGAAAGGCAACGCAAATGTAGAGAAAGAAAAAGATTAGCCATATAAAAACAAACTCAAAACTTAAATAATGCTCCTGAGAATAGTCAAGCTAGTGTGTCTCAAGCTGATAGGCCTAGTGGCAATCTAAACCAAATTAGCCCAACATTGAATAAGAGTCCTAGATCTTTTAAAACTCCTCAATCTTTGGGAAAAGCAGTTAGACGTTCGTTAAAAAGCCTACCGAATTCACCTACGAAAAAGATTGAAGTAATTACCGGAGTGGCAAAGAGGATAGGACTAAACCTACTCAACAAATGTAATGATAACCTTTCCCAACAGAACTTAGCCAGACTGATAAATGTGTTATTGAGTTTTACTACAGAAGTGATATTGTATACACAATGCCTGGATTAAAGGACGAGATGGTTGTATGGGAAAAGGGCGAGAAAAAAAAGATGCGTAAGTATTATTTAACAGTTTTTTTGCGAGAGGCTTATGCTATATATAAAGACACCGTGAAGGAGGATAAATCAGTTGGTTTCTCCAAATTCTGTTCACTTAGGCCTAAAAATGTGTTGCTCTTGAAGAACACTCCAATGGACCAATGCAAGTGCAAACATCATGAGAATTTTTGACTCATCTTAAAAGCCTTGAAAGTCAACTATGATGGAGGCTGGTGGGATAACGCCCTGTGCAATAGCAACAGTCTCCAGTCAGAATGCTGGCTAGGAAACTGCAGTGTCTGCAAAAATGGGCAATTATGCAAATTTGACATTGATCCAGTTTCCACAGTATTTTGGAAAAAGTGGGATAAAAATGAAAGTGGACGATTAGTAATGCAAACTAAAGAAGGATGTGCTGGAGAGCTTGTTGAGTTGTTTCAAGAAACCTTTTCTACGTTTTTAGAGCATGTAAGAACTAAACGTATCCAAGCAGCTGCATTTAACTTCGATGTTAATGAGCAAAAATGTATTTTACAAATTGACTTTGCAATCTCTTACTCCTGAGAATATCAAAATGAAATACAATCTGCACTCTGGTCTCGCCAAAGTGTGCAATTGTTTACAGCTGCTCGTTTTGAAAACGGTAAGTGCACAAAAACTTACTTGATATGTTCTGACACTAAAGAAAAAAACAAAGACACTGTATTTGTTTTTCTAAACAAACTAATTGGAATTATGCTCCAAACTGAAAAACAAGAAGTTGTAATTTACAGTGATGGGCCATCATCTGAATTTAAGAACAAATACATTGTGTGCCTGATTATGCTCCTGAGGAAAAAGTTTAATGTAAATATTACTTGGAAATATTTTGCGACAAGCCACGGCAAAGGTGTGGTAGATGGCATTGGTGGCCGAGCAAAATCTTTAATTCGCCAACTATCCCAAGCACAAAATGATAAATATGTTGTTCAATCATCATATGAGTTTTATGAGGCTGCATCCAGTGTAATGAAATCTACTGAAGTTCTCCATATTAGTCAAGATGAGATAAATGAAACCTTACGACAGGAAAACCCTTGGGATTCGGTTGTTGACATAGGAGTAGGAATCCAAAAAACTCATGTGATAAAATGCAACCTAGATGGAAATGTTCTTCTCTACAAGGACAATTTGAGTGCTTCTCCTTTGATTAGAATTCAGACTGAAGGCGAATCTCCTGGATTAAGTGTTGAAGACCTAGATATTGGCGACTGGTGTCTGGTAAAGTACGACGAACAATTTTATCCAGGTGAAGTATTAGAAAAAACATCTTCAGAAGTGAAAGTTAATGTGATGGTAAAATCTGGAAAGTACTGGAAGTGGCCAAATCTAAGAGATGAGGTGTATTACACTATGGACAAAGTAATGAAGAAACTCTCTCGTCCAGAGGTTGTAAACTCAAGAGGGCATTTCAAGTTTGAAGGTTTACATATTCAAGATGTTTAATCGTTTCATTTAATAGGAAAAAACTGTTCAGTGTCAATGACGACTGGCCTTAGCTTTCTTTCCTGCGACAGGGATTTCAGACAAAAAAGGGAAACAAATTTACATTCCCTTCCATGTTATAGAACTCATTGCTAACGCAATTAATGCTAACCAGTTTAAAGTACGTGTCTAAAGCAACGGTGATTTAAAAAAATGGATATTGTTCTCAATTCATTTTAGACATAAAAATTTAACATAACAGAACACGTATGGTACCGAATATCAAGTGACGACACGGTCACTCTACGTGTAAGAAAATCTCACAATGTCCAGCAACCATGGTTTTCAAATTGTTCACAAGCGAAGAAAATGAAACACAGTAAAAAACTAGACCTATATCCGACAGTGAAGGTAGTAAACTTCCCATCCAAGCTTGTACGAAAACAGTTTAGGGGTAAAAGCTGAGAGGAAGAAGGATTTTGACAATATGTGCATCTGGTCAATAGAACATCTTGTTGAATCTAGGGAATTTGAAGCCTCTTAAGGTGGCAATCTAAAGAGTGGAGTATTCTTAAGGTTTGTTTAAACAATGGTTTTTACAAAAAGGATTTTTACAATTTTAAAAACAAAATGTTGTTACACTAACAAACGATTTTGACATCTTGACAATTTTTATATATTTCAATATAATATTACATAATATAGTAAGTTAAAAAACATTATAAGATGTACTAAGGTATTATGTAAAAGTTTAGCAGATTTGTTATAACATAGTTTAAATAAAAGTGTTTGATATTCAATTTGTTATTGAATTCACTTTGGTACCCCTACATTTCGGCAGATCGGCAGAGGTTAGGTCGAGGAAAATACATTTCAATTGATAGGCACTTGATATTTTTCCACCATAAAAATGTGAAAATAAAGTTTACAATCTGATTGTGATGAGTAAGTGTACTACTATAAGAAATTATACAATGTAAAGTAGGCGTCATGAAAATGTGAGCCTGAAATCGTCCCTTTGATTAGTTCCTCCTAGAAGAAGGCGTCTTGTTGGAAAATATTGTTCAATGAACTAACACATATGCATGGGAGGTGTATTGTATGGTAAACCAAGCCTGACACCCAAATCAAGAGAATTAATAAATTGAAAGATTTGCAAAGATAAACTTGAGCCGAAAACTTTAATTACGCTATTGATACATGTGAAAGAGTACCAACTGATTGCATACTATCCATGTGGCCATACAAGCTTGCGATGGTACAAGAAAGTGATTGTACACTTCATTCAAATGCTGGTTATCAACACCTACAAACTCTATCAGTAAGCCAAACCAGATTCAAAGAAGTCACTCCATTGTTTCAAACTGGAAACAATCAAAGCACATTACCAACATTACCCACATCCTGTAAAAATGTGACAAGCAAACATTTTATGGTTCAAGACTTCGATGACAAGGATACTAAATGTGCTCAAAGGATCTACAATTTACCCCCACCGTGTACTTTTGTGCTCTAAGCCTTAATGAATCGGCTCTGTGTGAGGTCCACTGCTTTGACCTGTATCACTCTTAAGTGATGTGAACAAGGTGTAGGAAGAAGGAAGGGTTGTAAATTTGTTTTGTGTTCTAGTATAGTGTTCCAGACAGTAATTACTATAGTTACAGTGACAAACTATGACATTTACTCCAAGTAATTACTGTAGTTACAGTAAGTATGACATTTATTCCTATGTTCACGGTCATGTAAGTTACATTTTTACATTCATCAATTGTATAAATACGTTAAACGTTTATCAAGTTATACAAATTTTTATATTAGTAAAACTTTTTATATATTTGCATAAAGTTATATATATATGTATGTTGTGCACATGTGCACACACACACACACACACACACAATATACATGCAATTTATCAGTTTTATATAATACTAGATTTTTAGTATTGTGGTTTGGATGCCAATACGATTTCTTTACCGTACGAAACACACATTATGACCATCATGAGCCCCATCACTGTTTATTAATTTTGGAGTCCTTCATGTCTCCAGAAGTGCTGAAGGAGTTGGAGATTACTTAGCCAATCAGAAAATCAGGAATATTGCTACAGAGAGTGCTCAAACCATTAGCCCGAATTTTATATATGTCTTATTGAAAAATTTTAGACCATGAAAGGCCTAAAATCAAAAGGACAAAACTGCATTGCTGATAAGACTCAAAGGCTTCTAATTACAAAGAGGTCAACCTAATGCCACACTTGCCGAAATCTAATGAATGAAAGTCTAATAACTCTTACAAAACATGATCCTCGACCAAGACCTAGTAAAATAAATACACCAAAATCCAGATAAAAACGGGCTTAAGTTTTATATCCTGAGACAAATGGTAAGGTTGTGCCTTTACCCTTCAAAATAATCTTTTGTGGCCTGGAACATCTCACAAAAATAAGACACAACTAGAGAAAGTTGAACATCAAGCTCCCTGCGGCTTAACCCTTTGAGTGCCGCAGCCATTCTCCCAAGTCATATGCATAAATTGCCGTGCTAAAATCTACAATTTTGCAAGGGTTTAGGAAAAAATGTGTATAAAATAAAGTATTCAACAGATTTTAATATTTTTTTTTTAATTTTCTTTGTAATAAAATGGAGAACATATGGCATATAAATCCTTTCTTCTAAATTTATTTATATAAAAAATTAGGTGTTATAACTACAAATAAAAAATAAAAAAATTCTAAAATTTCAAGTTTGGACCAAAATTTGGTGTATATAGTATTTTTATATATTTTTTTTAGTTACACCTTGTAAAAGAGCACGAAAAACTGAACAAAAATCATACATAATATGTTATGTTACAGTGAAAATTTACATTATAACGCACTACAAACAATAATAATATAATATAACATACATAACAAGCAAAAATAGTATTCATACAAAATACAACCAATAGCACTGATAAATCAATAATTTCACTAAACACAATAATAACGAAGTATTAGGAACAGTTTTTAGTGTAAAAGAACGAACATAAACAATGCAACTAATCAAAATACACAGCTGTTTGCAGCGGGTAACAATCAGCTGTCAAACTGTTGCGTCATATTTTTATCATAATGCCAAGTGACTCCAAGTAAGCAGTGAAAGTGAAAAACCAGTACTATACGAAAGTTTGGAACCTGTAGAATGCCGTAAAACGAATAATCAATTAAAACTAATGCGTACTATATGAAATAATAATAAAATACGGATCGTCTACGGGGTAGACGCCGGCAATTTATGCATATTTTATAACGTCTACTATGTAGACGCTGCGGCACTCAAAGGGTTAAGCAGCCAAGAGTGGCAAAGTATGATTTAGTGAAGAAGGAAGCTATAAAAGGAGGAAAGTGAAATGCATCAGTGAAAAATACTTCAAGAGGGAAGAAAGAAAAACAAAGGAAAAACCTCCAGCTTTAAGCCAGAGAAGAAGAATAAAAAAGCAAAAGGCAAATGGTAACTGACGAAGAAATGACTTTATTTGCAAAGTTTGCATTCAATGACATACTCTGCAGAGCTCAGCTTAAATGTACGAAAGATCATAAGTGACAAATGCTTGGGAACATACCAGTACAAAGTATTCCCAAAAACATTTGAACACTTTTGTTGTGGAATAAGATGGTGACGGGTTAGTTTTTATGTGCCATCAAAGTATTTCCGACAGTGACGATGACCCTTGGGTTTTCAACGATGATGGGGTTGAAGTGTTACAAAATAGGCTACTAAAGCTATGTTTTTAAATGTGGCCAGAATCTTAAAGCTTTTTAAAATAAATACACCAAAATCCAGATAAAAACGGGCTTAGTTTTATATCCTGAGACAAATGGTAAGGGTGTGCCTTTACCCTTCAAAATAATCTTTTGTGGCCTGGAACATCTCACAAAAATAAGACACAACTAGAGAAAGTTGAACATCAAGCTCCCTACGGCTTAAGCAGCCAAGAGTGGCAAAGTATGATTTAGTGAAGAAGGAAGCTATTAAAAAGGAAGAAAGTGAAAGGCATCAGTGAAAAATACTTCAAGAGGGAAGAAAGAAAAACAAAGGAAAAACCTCCAGCTTTAAGCCAGAGAAGAAGAATAAAAAAAGCAAAAGGCAAATGGTAACTGACAAAGAAATGACTTTATTTGCAAAGTTTGCATTCAATGACATACTCTGCAGAGCTCAGCTTAAATGTACGAAAGATCAAAAGTGACAAATTCTTGGGAACATACCAGTATAAAGTATTCCCAAAAACATTTGAACACTTTTGTTGTGGAATAAGATGGTGACGGGTTAGTTTTTATGTGCCATCAAAGTATTTCCGACAGTGACGATGACCCTTGGGTTTTCAACGATGATGGGGTTGAAGTGTTACAAAATAGGCTACTAAAGCTATGTTTTTAAATGTGGCCAGAATATTTAAGCTTTTAGTTTTAAGTTCAGTCATTGTGCACTTCATTTTTATTATAAGAGTCATACAGCAGTTCTCGAAATGTCATGGCAAGAAAAACTGTCACAAACTATAAAAAATGCATCATAAACACTAAAATTGAAAAAATAATAATAAATTTAGGTTAGGGTAAAGTATGTAAATATTTCACATTGAACCACAAATAAATGAGGAATACAATACATTGGTACAACCTTTACCATTATTAACCTTTTCTTAATATTGTTATATAATCTCAGAAAGCAAACGTTTGTCATTCACTGGTGCGCTTACCCTTTCTTCAGAATGCATTAACTTAAAAGTTTTAGAAGTCTATTACCTAACCTTAAAGTTGTTGTGTGATGGCTTAGTGAAAAGGCATATCCATCACTTCCATAGACACCACTTGTGGACAATAGGTGTCCACAGAAGTGATGCATGTAGGCTATATGAAAGTGACTGAAATAGACATTCGGTCAGATTATTTTCTTCTAATTATAAAATTTTGAGTAATAATACACCAATATATTAATTAATTATGAAGTGGGCCTACACAAAAGTGTAATAATAATACAACTCATGGGCTTTTAGGCATTTTTGTAACAACAATGAAACCCACTTAATTATTCAACAAACCATTTAAACTAACTTTGTTAAGGTACGTAAATACAAATTATTGAACCATATTGGATCAACACCTTCGCGGAGAGCAGTTAAGAACAAAGGCTATCCTAAGATGGAAAGAATTAATTGCAGCAAAAGAATTTTTGGAATGTGATGACAACAGCAGAATGACTGCTGGGGAAAAAAGAGAAAAAGTTTATCACCAGAAAAGAAAAAAACTCTCAAACGAAAAAGGTAACTTAATGACTCATTGAAGAATTTACATCCTTAGTTTTTGAAAAAAACTCCCAATTTATAAACATTAAAGTTATTTTTCTTCTGCAAACTCCGAGCTTATTCAACTATGACAACGAGAGACACGTGTTTATGTAAAAAACATTCAAATATGGGGATCATCGTAGGTAAGAGTTATCAATGAAAAACACCACACCTTAAAATGGGGTCTAAGCTGTTCTGGAGAGCTAAACGAGAAATGTTTACTGAGGAGATATAAAGACTGTTCCACTAAGCAGATTCAGTTAAATGTCTACAATCAAAATTAACTAACATCATATGACAAATGGGTGGACAACAAAATACCTATAGTTTTTAGATCAAAGGAAAGTCAAACCGTGTAAAAATCCCGTTAAGGAAATGATTGAGAATGCACTGTACAGGACTTGGTGACCGAGATAAAAGAGAGGATAGGCACTTTTATGACACACTGCGGCAATATCTTAAAACATAACTTTGATTTTATTGGCTCTAACTGAGTATGAGGTGCTGTTGCACTTTGATTATTCATAAAATTATGCACGTACGCCAGTGAAATACAATTCCTCCACTTGGTAGTAGGGTAGCAGGATACCAATTACTTTGCACACCTCAGTACCAGTGCTCTATAGATTACAAAAACAAAATTGAAATAGCCCTTCAAAATTAAAGATTTAATACACTCTCGGAGAGTTTATGGCATTACTCTGTTGCTGTTTGTGTACATTTCGATCCATGAATCAAAACTGAACTGTGAGTGCAAAACTGAAAAATCCGTTTTCAGTGATTGGCCATCAACTTAATATAGAAACACAACTAATAGGTTTTGAAAGGCTACTAAGGTTTTTTAATATTCAGTAACAAAGTAAAAGGAAAAAAAATCAAAATTTAATCATAAAGCAGTAATAAAAGAGAGGTGCTGACTATGTGATAGTGATGCTGTATTTTTTTTATTTTTTATTTATTTTTTTTATTTTTTTACCAATACAATACACAGCACCTAATGATATTTTTATTTGGCAATTAAAAATTACCATAGACTAGGCAATCCTGTACCATTGGCCTAACTTAAGTGTTCCAGTCCAGGAATTAGATTAAACAAGATTATATAGCCTATTTATTTTATATCAATATGGCCAAATGCATGACTTCAATATGTTTGTACAGTAATATAGAACCTAATAGGCCTATCACAATAGGGTTATTTTAACCTAAGTTTTATTTTCAACTTTAAGTGGGACTAAACATTTTTGATCTAGATGAGCACAAAATCAGAAATATCTAAGAGTGATGGGGTTTGGAGTTTCACATAAACCTATTGCATGCTCTTTCAAGAACGAGGCCTAGGCTATGACAAAATTTGATTTTATTCTGTATGGATTTATTTTAACTGATTTGAAATAGTACTGTAATAGTTTGTAACTCAAGCCTTCCATTCTCTATGTTATAGGCTAATGATAGCAAATTATATCTAAAAATCTAGGGCTAATCCATTTCTTATGTGATTTGTTGATAACAATACGTATGTCCTGTAAATAGTTTATTCATTGTACTAAACTACTGTGATGTGTGTCCATGCATTTATGCTAAATGTTTATGACAATAAATTATCTATTTTTTTATTACAAAATATAGCCTATTTGCAATATATTATTACAAAATATTACGAAATATTTTGGCTGATACCATACGTGTATTGCAGTACACAGAACTGATATAATAGCCTATGTAGGCTAGGCCTAACTTAATAGCTGGTACGATATATGGTTATGATACGAATTGTATCGCTGGATTGCACATCACTCGGCCTAGATAGAAGTCACCAAAGATAAACCTTGTCACTGGAACTGATGTCACCGATATTTGAAAGTCACTGGATCATACATCCCTAGGGGCAGGCCCTGAACGGAAACACGCCCACTTAGGCTGGTTGGTAATTATGGGGTTTAGGCGTCACCTCTCAAAAATTTAATTTTGTTGTAGGTACCAAACTGTCCGAAATCACCTCCTGATTTTGAAAATTACAGGCCTAGTTTTTTCCACGGCACAGAAAAAGTCGGTAAATCGGAAAAACATTTTTCTCGTCAAATGGGTTGCAGTTAAAGAAGTGGAGGCCGATTTTTAAGTAGCCTAGTTTAAGGTGAACCTAATAAGATTTTAAGTAACTTAAGTAGAGGAGCCTAATACACTCACTAGGACTAGCCTAGAAGATGAGGCCTATTTGGAGGGAGAGACCAATATTGCTTGAACCATCGAAAAGTTTTTGTTCATATGGATGATAGGCCAGAGCAGTCACTTTGGTGAATTAGGATGATTGCCTTAAATAGGTATGGACATCTAAGATATGATAGCAAATTCAGTAGCTACATCACTTAATAACTTTCATAACATTTAGATAAACTATAGATGTGCCATGGAAAAACTTACATATTGCTTCCTAAAGAGAAAGACGGAGCTGATGTTGTTGGAGCTCCAAAACTGAACCCCGCCATTAAATTTGGAAACCTATTACGCTTTTTTAAAAGTATGTGAGGTTATGTTGAGCGCCAAACTTATTGAAAAACTGGAAGGTTTATACCCAATGTACTAAAACTATACCGAGTACCGGTAGTCAAAGTAAAGGTTTACAGAAAAGTAAAGATTACAATACATTGCACTCAAATCAATACGTATTAACAAACTTAACAGATTATGGTGTAAATGTTAATGTTGTTGAATTTAGTGGATGAAGTTGATGAAGTTTGGGTTTGCAGGAAACTTGAGTCACTTTTCTCTCACACTTGGACACTTGAGTCACACAGGCGTCTATTTCCCTCCGTTGTCATATTGTGGGAGGCGGGAGGACAAATTCGGAGGAGGAGTGGGGGTAGCACGACAGTGTTACCATCGCCACAAATACCAGCACAGCCATCACGGACAATGCTGGCTGAACCTACGGAAGCCCTGAAGGGCCAAAGAGTAAGCGGTCATTTTTTACACCGCCGTGTTTGAAAGACGGCGAGCCGTGTTTCAAAGACGGCGAGCCGCGTTTAAAAGTCGGCGAGCCGTGTTTCAAAGACGGCGAGCCGCGTTTAAAAGTCGGCGAGCCGTGTTTGGAAGACGGCGAGCCGTGTTAGAAAGTCGGCGATCGCCGTGTTAGAAAGTCGGCGAGCCGTGTTTGAAAGTCGGCGAGAAGTATATGAAATTCGGCGAGCATTTTGATAAATTAACTAAGACCAATTATTAAAAGCTTTTTTATTGGCTACTAAACGGATTTTCATCCTCTTATAAAATTGAAAATAACCAAAACAATCAAATCTCTGGAGCAAAAATAGTCTGTGCATTATTTGTTATGATGACCATAACCAAACAGATTTCTTTGTTTTTGGGACCTCTGATTTCATAGAAATCTGGCATGAAAGTTGTAATATTTTTTAATTGGTTTGCAAATGAGATTATATCTAGTCATATACCTAATCTAGTATCAGATATCTAATTATTACTCTTAATTACTTTATCAAAATACTCGCCGAATTTCAAATACATCTCGCCGCCTTTCAAACACGGCTCGCCGCCTTTCAAACACGGCTCGCCGCCTTTCAAACACGGCTCGCCGCCTTCCAAACACGGCTCGCCGCCTTCCAAACACGGCTCGCCGCCTTCCAAACACGGCTCGCCGCCTTCCAAACACGGCTCGCCGCCTTCCAAACACGGCTCGCCGTCTTTCAAACACGGCGGTGTAAAAAATGACCGCTTACTCTTTGGCCCTTCAGGGCTTCCGTATGAACCATTGAGTAAAAACGGACGTTATTAACATAACGTATAGAGTGGACAACAGATAGGGAAGAAGGGAACGCTCGCCACGGTACCCGGGAACTCTACCGTCTCGATGCAAGTATCGATTATGCTTTCGGTCTATTGAATCGACTATATATCGCATCAACTCGATAGTCATCATTAGCATTGAAAACTCAGAAGACAATTCGAATCGAATCGAGCTTTCGATTGTTGAAAGATTTCGATTAAATCGCATCGGTAGCCAGTTAGTAGCGCCCCTAGCGGACGATCTTGTCATTTAGCGTTTCCAAATTTTAACATTGCTTGTCCACTCTATACGTTATGATAATAACGTCCTTACTCAATGGCTGAACATCTGAGGACCGTGTTACTATTAATTAATAATTAAGAGACGCAGACAAAAGAATGATACCGAAGGTCGTTATTATTAATAAATTTTAATATTTAATTATTTTAATTAGAACAGTTAGTGGATTATTTTGTTTTAAAATGAAAATTTAAAACTTATCCGTTTTGTGCTTCCGTGACAACCCATGATGTAATATAGGCCTAGGGTAAAACTACTAGTCAATGACACTCTGCTAGTCAATGACAGTTTTGCACAAATGCCTTTGGAATAAGATACAGAGGCAATATTTTGGATTTTTTTTGCTATCAGCTGTTTCCTGGCATCTTTTTTTATAAGTTTCCAGTTGGCCAGATTTTTGGTGCCTCCCTTCTTTTGGAGGGAATTTTTCACGCTGCAAGTGTGCTGAGACATCTCATTTCTTATGAAAATTTTAAGAGGTAAGTTTTGGTTTTATCCTTTGTTCGATGGTTAGAGACGATAATTTATGCTTAAATTTACTTTATCATTACTTAGATTATTAGTTGCACTTCATTTTAAAACAATCTAGACTAATTTAGGGTCTTCCATTTTTAGGTTATGCTAGTGTCAATAACTAGCCCAATAAAAGTTAAAACTTTTAGTGTATGACACTTTTTGTCTAGACTAAAACTTGTTCAAACTAGTGAATGACACTACGTTCAAACAATAACAATTGTTTAGTTTCTTTTTACGCTAACAACAATTTTGGTCATTAGGACTTAATTATTTACGTTTAAGTTCTTATGCACAGCCTAAAGATTTTTGGATTGTGTCCAAATAACGCCAAGCCTATTATTCAATAACTCATTGAATAGCAGTTTGCGTGTTGATTAAATTACTGAATGTAATGGAAAAACATCTTACAACACTAACAAATATATTTACACACACTACAAATACAACGGTAAAGATTCAAGGTGGCACAGGCCATATACCACCTTGTTATATATATATATATATATATATATATATATATATATATATATATATATATATATATATATATATATATATATATTACGTTCTATATGTAAATAATTATAAGTGTAAATATATTTCTTAGTGATGTAAGACTTTTTTTATTACATCCTATTAAGGTATTCAACAAATAAGTAAGTTAACAACAGGTTGTCTTATTCCAGATGGAGCCAGCTAAGAAGCCGAAGCTTCTCTATTCACATGACCAGTTGCTGAAGGCGTTAAAAGAAATAAAAGAAGGGGAGAAGCCTTTTAGAGTCAGCAAGAAATACGGAATTCCCAGATCTGCTCTCATCCTAAAAGCTTCAGGCAAATTGCCTCTGAATGAAGCCAGAAGATTCGGACCAGCTCCTCGTATGGGATTTCAAGCGGAAGAAATCCTGAAAAAATGGATTATGGCATCTGCTGTACGGGGATTTCCTGTAACCAAAGGGGACCTTTTAACATCAGTAAAGCAAATACTACCAGAGATGAAGTCCGAAGATATTTTCCCCGGAGGTGTGCCTGGAACGACATGGATAAAACTATTTCTGAAACGTAACCCGGAAATAAGACAAAGAATAGTCGGAAAACTTAGTAAAATGAGAGCTAATGTTACAAAAGGAGTGATCAAATCTTGGTTTTATGAAATAGAATCATACATAAAGGAAGAGAAAGTTGACGCTGTTTTGCTGAAACCATCTAATATATTCAATATGGATGAAACAGCTTTTTTTGTGCCCCAAGAGCGACAAAGTTCTTGGAATAAAGGGACAAAAAAATGTGTATGAGATCAGTACCTCAAGTGATAAAGAAAACATAACAGTTCTCTGTAATGTCAGTGCAGGAGGAAATGTGGCTCCACCGTTAATTGTTTATCCAGGGAAAAGGTTGCCACAATCTATCAAACTAAACGTTCCAGACGAATGGTGTATTTCCCGATCTGATTCCGGATGGATAAATGGGGAAGTATTTTACGAATATTTCGTAAATTACTTCTACAGATGGATGTTGAAAGAGAAACTTCAATTCCCAGTTGATATATTTATCGACAGTCACAAGTCTCACCTTACATATAACTTGAGTAAATTTTGTTCGGAAAAGAAAATCATCCTAATCGCACTGCCTGGAAATTGCACACAGATAATGCAGCCACTTGATGTGGCTGTTTTCAGACCAGTGAAGAAAGGCTGGACCGAGGCCGTGCACTCATGCAGAATGGCTAATTCTGGAGAAAAACTAACCAAGTACAATTTCGCCCAGATGCTTGATGGAGTTTTGCATAAAACGTTAAAGGAGGAAACCACAGAGAATGGTTTCGAAAGGTGTGGCCTCTACCCTTTCAACAGTGAAGCAGTTGATTATACAAAGATTGATCTCTCCAGAAATGAGGTAAGCCTACCAGGAGGTTCAAAGACGTCTGAACATTATAACTCATCAAACCCCACTGGAAAAGCCCGCACACCACATGAGGGATTAACCTTAATGGAATCATTCATTTCATCTGAAACCCTAAATGTCTTTTAGGAGACATATGAGAAGATCACCCCTATATGGAACGGCGATAATGCTGCTCACGACCTATACATTGTGTGGAAAAAGTTTGAAGATTTTGTCACAAAGAAAGAGGGCTCAAACAATTTTCAATCAGAAAGTAATAGGAGGGGGATTGAGATGGCGAGTGAAACGCCTGGCACTGATGAAGACGAAACCACTCACGAGAGACTACCTACCACCACCCACGAGAGACTACCTACCACCACCACCCACGAGAGACTACATACCACCACTACCCACGAGAGACTATCCACCACCAACACACACGAGAGACTATCCACCAACTACGATCCTACGATAGATGAGATTGATGTGGATGATATTGATTTAATATTACAAACTCCTACCAAAAGTGTGCTTTGTAAAAGAATATCATAGTTCTACAGCCTACCAAATATATTTCAAGTTTAAATAAAATACTAGGGACTGAAGGAATAAAAAATTTATGAGAAATAACAACATATTTATTAGTACATTTCTTACCTAAAAGTAACAAAATAAAAAATACTAAATTACTGATAATACATCAAAAGCTGGGGTTTGTTGATACTAAATGTAATTAGCTCTAAGTTAGGTACTAAGAAAACGAATCACTAAAAATATTTTTATCAAAGTTAAAAAATATTTTAATTTCCGGTCTATTGTAAAAAATAATTTTACAATGTATCGGACTTGAGCTGCCGTGCGCGGTTACCGCTACGTGTAGAATGGCTGGGCGGGATCCCCGACGCGGGTCGCCGACCTCGACGTCAACACCGCGCTCCCGCCCACTGACGCGTGCTTCCGCGATGTGAATCCCGCTCGTGTAGACACGTCCATTTAACGCAATGGTTTCCGTCGAGCGCGCGATCCCGACTCGTGAATCCCGTCGCGGTTTTCACGCTCGTGTAGAATGGGCCTAAGTATAACTGGACCGAGCCCTGCCATGCAAAACTGAACTAAAAAACGAGGAAGTCTGGAGCCCGACGGGTGGCAAAAGGATTTGATGTCGCGGGACCCGAGCGAAGAACATCCAAACAGCGCTTCATGTAACCTGACATTTAAGCCATTCGGAATGAAAATAAAAAGGTTAAATTTATATTAAATTTTTCATCATGAAATTGCGAATCTAATGGTATGTATTTAAGCTTTAAATGGACTGCTATTAATTTTTATTATTAGTTAAACTAAAACTCTTTTTAGTTCATCTTAATTAGTGACATGACAAAAGTAGTATGCGTGTAAGTTTTTTATTTTTGGGTCAGGTAAAAAGTGTCCGCGAAGAAGTTGTAGCCGACATTCTAAATTATTTTTTTATCTCAAGTAATTGTCTCTAACATAAGCCGTTTCCGCTACAGCTAATATTTTATTTCAGTCGATTCGGCGCGAGCGCTGATTCTTGGATACCCGCAAGCTCGACGCAAGAGCGTGAACCACAACAGACACAATAACGTGCAATAAATAAATCCTATCGTCTGTTAAAAAATTATAAAAAACTGTCAGTGTCTAAGACACCGTGAAGAGAGATGTAGTTGCTGTTTGTGATAAGTTTTTAGCTATGGCTATATAGTTTTTAGTTATAGTTTTTTTAGCTATGGTAAAATCTTGTTTATTTAATTGCACTAACCAAGTTGACGGACAGAACAAAGACCTGTCATTTTTCAAGTGACCTGTTATATAATTTTAGTTCTAAACAACATAGTAATGTTTTTAATATATTTTAAAGGACATGTTTTATATTATATATGTAGATTTATTGCCAGGAAATTGCAATCGAGATTGTCATGTCAACATTGTTTAAATATAATTTTGTTAAGAGATTATAGTGCAAATGAAAGGTACGCTGACTTTGTAAATGTGGTTACTCTTAAAAGTAAGTAAAGATGTATTGCTCATTGTCAAACTTTAGTCGCAATTGTTAACACTTTTAACCAAACGCAAATTTTTATGAATTTTGTACACAAGATAGCATTGCTTGCTTGCAGTTACCTGGGGACGACGGTTTTAGCGAATTTCCCTACAGGGAATACGCTATTACGGTAGTAGCTATGGTAAGACATAAGCCCGGGACCAATTTACTTTTTCATTTTGAGGACCCCAGAAGCCAAAAACACCGTTCGTTCATTTTCATATCTATGTATATATATATGTGTGTGTGTGTGTCCGTGGTACCGATAACTTTTGAAGCGGATCTCCGATTTTGATCAAATTTGGTATGAAGGTGTAAGACCAGGTCTATTTTCATGAGTTCGCGAACCAGCATTGTCGGGTTATGGCAACGGGGTTTTATGGGGTTTCAAAGGGGTCAAAAATGGTTTTTTGGCATTTTTGGACCTAAATTTTCAAAATTCATCAATTTAAACTAAAACCATTTAAAAGAGCTTAAAAAAACAAACAACTTGGTATTTTGAATTTTTTAAATAGCTTATCTGGTTATAGAGAAAATTCAAATTAAGTTTCCCATGTTATTCTTATGGGTAAATATTTAAAAAGTTATATATCGCTTATTTATCAACATATATTAATAAAAATTTTAATGAACCTTCACTAGGTGGTGAGTAATTAAGATTTGATCATAAACCCACATGGCAGCAAACCTACATGCTAAATCCCATGGTATTCTTATGGAAATAAAAGTATAATGGGAGCAAGAGAGATGGAGATAATAAGGTATCTGTTCCTAATCAGCTGATCAGCTGTCTTCTGCATATTTAGGTGGTGTTGATATTTGTCAAATTTGAAATGTTTATGTTTTGTTATTTGTAAACAAATCATTCCTTTTGCATGGAAGCTTTGGATATGCAATTTTATTACTGTTAAAAAGGCATTTATTGCAATATAAATATTAATATATAAATTATTAAATAAAAATAATTTACTCAGAAATATAATGCCATTAAATATATTATGTTTCCTTGTAAAGATTATTAATTATATAAGATAGCCACAAAATGTTTTGAAGTTGAAACTATAATTCTTTGGAAATTCGCTGATTACGCAGGTCTGCTGCGACGGGGGTATTTTAAAACATCCATCAATCGAGGAATGTGGGGTTGACCCTCATTGTATAAAATTAATTAAGATGATAAGTTTAATGTTTTTGAAAATCCGTCTCCATGATTTTGCTAAGAAAGTAACTGCCGCAGCAAATGTATCTCCAGGAACTAGACAAAAACTAAACAAGTTATTTTTAGTTTTTAAAATAACTTGTTTATTTTATGAAATGCGCAAGAAAAACAAATTGGCAAAACAAAATAAATCTTACAAAAGTAGTTCCAATCCACAAAGATCAACCAAAAATGACTGCAAAAGAAGACGAGAAAAATACTCGTATGATGTTATCCAATTTTAATATTATAATTTGAGGAAGAGAGCTGTCAGAAAAATTATGGAAAAAGGTTCACAGAAATGTAATATAGAATTATCCACACTTCATGAGAAATTTAAAGAACGCTTCTCCAAACCCAATATTAGCAAACTTCCAATATATACACCTGTTAATGAGCCTTTTGTTAGAGAACTGAATGAAACATACAGTATGGAAATCAGCGAACAAGAAGTTTCATATGTTATTAGGGCTATGAAAGTAAATTCTGCTCCAAGACCAGATAAGGTTCTTATCCTATACTATAATACGAGGAATATCTGAAGGGATGTGTGTTCCACGATCTCGAAATCTAGCTGTTAGATTTTGCTTAAAGTTTGCATTAAAGAGTGTTTTGGCCCAAAAATAAGTTTAGAAACAGCCTCAACCCCAGGAAAAATCGAATTTGGTCTAAAATTTAGTTTTAAAATTGTAATTTTTAACTTTAGTCTTATGGGTTGCTATTTTGGTAACGAAATAACAACGAAATGTAAACAAAAAGAAAGAAACATTAATGTTAAGCAGACTTTTTGAAACAGCTGTTAACTGTGAAGAGGTGGTTGTTGGTGGAAATTTAATTGCTTTTTTACCTTGACACTATAACAAAAGTGAATAAAAACCAACGAGCAAGACTCGGTTAACCTGGTACTAAGAGCATTAAAAGTTAAAAAAAGTAGCCAAAGTTCTATCGCTAATATTTACAAGAATCCACAGAAATCATGAAATACCCAGTTTATTTCATAAAGCAAGAACTATTCTTCTTGACAAAGGAGGTGATTCTTCTAAAGTAAATAACTGGAGACCAATATCAATATGCTCAGCCATAAGAAGGGTGTATGAGAGAATACTCGACAAAAGACTTAAGGAGTATGTCACTTTTAACAAAGCGCAGAAAGGATTTACAAATGTTCCTGGAACTTACTTGAATGCCAAGTACCAGGTTAACCGAGCCTTGCTCGTTGGTTTTTATTCACTTTTGCTATAGTGTCAAGGTAAAAAAGCGATTAAATTTCCACCAACAACCAACTATACCTCTTCACAGTTAACAGCTGTTTCAAAAAGTCTGCTTAACATTAATGTTTCTTTCTTTTTGTTTACATTTCGTTGTTATTTCGTTACCAAAATAGCAACCCATAAGACTAATGTTAGAAATTACAATTTTGAAACTTAATTTTAGACCAAATTCGATTTTTCCTGGGGTTGAGGCTGTTTCTAAACTTATTTTTGGGCCAAAACACTCTTTAATGCAAACTTTAAGCACAATCTAACAGCTAGATTTCGAGATCGTGGAACACACATCCCTTCAGATATATTTCGTATTATAGTATAGGATATTCTAGATTCCGTCTTAAAAAATGCAAAACAAGAGAAAAAAGATTGCTGTGTCATGTTTTTGGATATAGAGAAAGCGTATGACAATGTAGGTCATGATCATTTATTTGAAGTACTTGACTCTTTGCATATCCCGACCGCTCTTTCTGCAAACATAAAAGCGCTACAAAACAACAATCAAACCCAGATAGAAACAACTAAAGGTCAAACAAAACCTATAATAATTAACAGAGGAGTATTGCAAGGAGCCCCCCTCTCTCCTACCCTTTACAACCTTTCTATCAACCACATACTGGAGGAGCTCACAGAACAAAATATTTCGGATATGTATGGATATAAGTTGAATGAAACATTACCAGCGTTATCTGTGCTAAGCTTCGCCGATGATACTGTCCTCATAGGTAAAAGTAAAGAAGCGGTTTTAGCTTTATATGACATGACAAGTAATCTATATCAAAATATTGGATTATCACTAAATATTAGTAAGACAAATGTTATAAACATCGAAAAAGGTTGTATAGTATCAGAAAACTTTGTGGTTAGTGATAGTTTAATTAAATCAATTGTCAATAGTGAGAAAATCAGATATTTAGGTGTAAATTTTAATAACGAAATTGTGTTTGACAAGGAAAAAGTAATTAAAAATCTGAAAGAAAAAATTGAAAGGGTAGCTGTATCACCATATTTGAAGTCATTGCAAAAATTGTATGTTCTTAATAACTACATCTGGCCAACGCTCGTATATCCTTTCCAGTGTGCTCCTCTGAACAAATTGAACCAAAATTTCCTAAATGACATAGACTTAATTATAAAATCAGCAGTAAAGGAGATACTAGAATTACCAAGTGATATCCCAAACAGTATGTTATATTCTCCAAAAAATGTTAAAGGATTAGGTTTAATTAAAGCATCTTGGGAAGCATACATCCAACAAATTAACATTTCATTAGTTTTGAAAAAAAAAAAAAAAACTGATCCCTATATTATGAAAAGAAAATTTGATATTGATATTAATGATTGTATAAAAAAACTATTGTTAGAAGATCTAGATCCAACGTCTGTCCTAAACCTAAAATAATTCGGCAAAAACTTCAAGATTTAGAATTTGAAAATGGTGCTCCTTGAAGCAAAAAAGGAAAGGTGTAATTCTGTTTAGACAATGTACCTCAATTAACAAAAACATGAATGAGCTTAAAGGCCTATCGGATTCTGAATACAAAGAATATTTGAAGATGGTTGGAAATGTAGCTCCAGTAAGAGGCCTCCAGGGACGGTCTAAGGATGGCAACCGGTGTAGGCATTGTCCTATATCCGAGAATTATGTCACTGAAACATTGCCGCATGTCCTTGGACAATGCCCATATGGGGGTCTCCTCAGGAACATTCGCCATAATAGAATACGATCAATTATAGCCGATGAATTCAGATCTAAATCTTATGAAGTTTATGAAGAAGTTACAGGCGTTGCAGACAACAATTCAATTCGGCGTAGTGACATAATTGTTATAGATAGAAAAGAAAATAAAGCCTACATAATTGATCCCACAGTAAGATTTGAAGGAAATGAAGAAATGCCTGAAGAGGTACATTTAGAAAAACATAATATATATACCACCCAACAATTGGATTTTACAAAAATGAATACAAAATTGAAAATTTGAAGTAGTTGGTTTACTAATAGGTTCAAGAGGAACAATACCAAAATTTTTTACAGATTTTTGGCAAAAATTCAAACTTTCAAAATCAAAATTAAATGAAATTGCGCTTACAGCAGTGAAACATTCAATAATAATTCTAAGAAATCATTTGTATAATTAAATTGTATGGTATTCTTTGCATGTATGCAATCTGCAATGGCAGAAAGATGTAATTTATTTATAAATAAATTATTTTATATTATTTAGTCATGTTTATCAGGAATTACAAGTAAACAGTGTATGAGTGTTTAAAGTGTTTTATTCTACCACCCATTAATCTCTTCAAACACCAATTTGTAGCATTCTGAAATATGATACTTCCTGTTGTATAAAACTGCACCGTAATATCAGCTTATATCATAACAAAGAGATGCGAGATACTCACGCGCGCTTCCACGAAATCCTCAAATGCTCTAGAAAATAATTTGTACAACGATATCTGTTGGTCTCACGAAGAAATGCTTGAGATAAAAATAAAATTCAGTATATTAGCTACAATACTCCCGCTGACAGTTTTTATTTGGCAAAAAAATCAAAAACTTTCCAGCATCTTACTTTTTTTATGTCATTACTGAATTGAATTAAAAGTAAGTTTGATTAAACTATGTATTATTATTATTATTTACAAAATCTATTCTTAAGCTAATCAATACACTGTAAGAATCACCATTTCAAGCATAAAATTTTAATATAAAGTTAACGTATTTATGTAATGGTTTAGTAGGTAAAAATACAGGTCTATTGAAGCGCTGTTTTGGTTTACATCGCTCGTTTCCGCTGATTTTTGCCACCCAATGGTCCTGAGACGTTGTGCCGTGCCGCACCACAGCTCACTCATTATACAATTTCGCGTCTCAAGTGCTGGCTATTCAAACAGCCAAAACCACCGGTCACGTGACCCGGGAATCCGAACTTTCAAAGACAACTGCCTTTTCTCTCTCTCTCAAACCGCCGATGTCGTAGCAGCAGCACATCCTGGGAACTTATGTAATCCTTGCTGGGCCGGATAAGTACAACTATGTGTAGATAAATAACAAATTAAGGGCTAGGCTAGGGTAGGGTTAGGACTAGGGGTTATTCTCAAAATATTATACAAACCCAAAATGTAAAGACAGGAATAATTAATTATGTTATAATTGCAACAGTCAGGCCCTAGCATGAGAGGTTGGTACAGGTGTATTTAGTT
Source organism: Neoaliturus tenellus (assembly GCA_030545055.2). Lineage (NCBI taxonomy): Eukaryota > Metazoa > Arthropoda > Insecta > Hemiptera > Cicadellidae > Neoaliturus > Neoaliturus tenellus. The sequence continues at coordinate 183,179,342 of CM061531.1, read as the reverse complement.
TAGCAATTCTTGTTACATACAATACCTGAAATCCAGTATTAACTAAACATTACGTTTATATATAGTTCATTATTATGCCACATCAAAGCTGGCTTAGGGTAGGAGCTCATTCGGTAGACCGATCCTGGTTCTGGGTATCAACACCAAGTCAGTTTCATTTTAGTTAGTTTCCATGTGACCTAAGTCTCCATAGGTCCAATGCAAGCTTCCACCAAACCCCATAGCCAATTCATAGTGTAACTATCGCCAATAGCTAGTTCACATTCCGACAAGTTCCGCATCTCATCCAAAACCCTTTCCTGCACCCAAGCAAGGTAATACCAACGAGCCTGACCATCACCAAACCAAGGCCACAATCACTAGCAATGAACATCGCCCCTTCTATTTACATGTAGCCTCCACTACACTACAACGTCCACGATTTTCGCCCATTGAATGCGCGGTCCAGTTATACTTAGTCCGAGGTGTAGAATGAGCCATCGCTATTAGGAGTTGAGAGCCCGATCTCAGCCGAGCGCTGCCGATCATGCCCGACGCGAACCGAGCCCGAGCAGCCGTTTGTCGATGTTGTACGAATCCCACCCGAACTAAATTTGCGTTCGCTCTCCTCATGACAATAACATAACCTAAAAACGTCCATTTCGGTTTTGGTGTCATAGTGCCGTTTTACTTAGTGCAAAGTGCAAGTGTAATGAAGTAAGGAATGTATTGATGTCTGATATTATTGTGAAGTGATAACTATCAACATCAATTGGTGTGAAACTGGCCATTTTTGATCCACGCTTTCAATTTTCAACTAATTCATGTGCTTTTCAAAGCACTACATAACCTCTAAATTAGTCTTGCCTTTTTTTTTTGTTTGTTTTTTGTTTGAAACCATCACAACAACTGGAATTTGCATACAGTGTGATAAAATAATGAATTATAGCAATTATCAAGAAAAAAAAACCTTAAAAACAATACTCAGTGTAAAAATATCAACATTGCATTACCTCCTAGTGCAGATATGAGGATTCCAAACACAAGTCAATTGTATGTCGAGTTACCAACAGTACAAATATAATACATCCTTAGATATACTTCAATTTATATAGTAAAATACATATTTTTAGAAATGTAAATACTGAAAAGAGATTATAAATTATGTATATCATTCATATGTAATGTGGCCTGAATAAAAGGTTAAGTCCAACTCTGATCGTCATTTTAAGAGCTACAAATTGTGTTTTACCAACCCATGACGAACTAAAAGTCTTACTTTATCTATGGCCATATAACTTATGTACCTTAACGGTCGCTCGACTTGAAATTGGTATAGTAGGTACATACACTCCCTATGCTACCCTAACATCCCCTTGTGTATACCCGGACCCTCATTTTAAGGGCTTTATAACGTGTTTTACCAACCCATGTCAGGAATGAAAATTTGCATAAGTATGGCCATATATGTACATGTTGCCGATCGCTTTTAACTTGTAATTGGTATGGTAGGTACATACACTCCGTATGCTACCCTGACATACCCATGTGTATACCCAGACCCTCATTTTAAGGGCTTTATAACGTGTTTTACCAACCCATGTCAGGAATAAAAATTCGTGTAAGTAAGGCTATATATGTACCTTTCCGGTCGCTTATGACTTGAAATTGGTATGGTAGGTACATACACTTCGTATGCTACACTGACATACCCTTGTGTATACCCGGACCCTCATTTTAAGGGCTTTATAACGTGTTTTACCAATCCATGTCAGGAATGAAAATTTGCATAAGTATGGCCATATATGTACATTGCCGGTCGCTTTTGACTTGAGATTGGTATGGTAGGTACATACACTCCCTATGCTACCCTGACATACCCAAGTGTATACCCAGACTCTCATTTTAAGGGCTTTATAACGTGTTTAACCAACCCATGTCAGGAATGAAAATTCGTGTAAGTATGGCTATATATGTACCTTTCTGGTCGCTTATGACTTGAAATTGGTATGGTAGGTACATACACTTCGTATGCTACCCTGACATACCCATGTGTATATCCGGACCCTCATTTTAAGGGCTTTATAACGTGTTTTACCAACCCATGTCAGGAATGAAAATTCGTGTAAGTATGGCTATATATGTACCTTTCCGGTCGCTTTTGACTTGAAATTGGTATGAATTGGTACATAAATACACAAATACATTCAAGGATGGTTTGTGTGAAGTTTGACGCTTTATAGGGATCCGCCCCACTGGACTTCAAAATTACTTTAGGGCTACCAGGGTTGAAATATGAAGGAAGATTCTCTTTCCTCACATGTGCTCTAGGAAACGGTTTTGCAAATATAGTTGTTGAGCTTGTTAGGGCTCCGCCCCATAGAACTTCAAAATTAATTTGATTGTTGTATGTACACTGCTTATTATCATTTTGTTTGATTTGTATTCAGTGTCTTATATTAGACATTTTTTTCACACTTATAAATATGTTTTTGAGAATGTTTAAATAAGTATTGAACAAAAGGAACACATTTAAATGTTAGGTTCTCGTTTCATTTTCACCTCTTTTCAGATTACTTATTCAAATTCACCTCAAGTTACGCTTTCGGCCGAATTTCGCATTCAATGAATTTATTGTGTAGCTCGTCCTTTAACTACACCTGCGTTCTTGATATTGTTTACGTTAGTATTCCTCATTTCTAAAATATCGTTTTCCATCTAACTAGAATAGCAATGAGATCTTGCAGCATTGAAAGCGTGTTTCGTATTATAATTTACACACATTATAATCATGTCTTTGAGAAATTTTAAATAACTAATGAACAAATTTAAATATTAGGTTCTCGTTTCTTTTTCAATTTATTTAAGATTATTTATTCAAATTCACACTGGGTCAACCTTTCGGCCGAATTTCGCACTTAATGAATGTACTGTGAAGCTTATCCGTGATCTTAATGTAACATATTTCGATATCTTTGTACAATACTTAATAGACAGTTAATTATTATGTTTCTGATTGATTTATATGCAGTGTCTTATACTAGATTTTTTTAACATACTTAAAATATGTTTTTGAGAATGTTTAAATAAGTATTGAACAAAAAGAACAGATTTAAATGTTAGGTTCTCGTTTCATTTTCAACTTATTTTAGATTACTTATTCAAATTCACCCTAGGTTACGCTTACGGCCGAATCTCACATCCAGTGAATTTACTGTGTAGCTCGTGCCGTGATCTTAACGTAATATACTTCTATTACATTGTACAATACTTAGTAGACAGTTAATTATTATCTTTCAGTTTTATTTATATTTAGTGTTTTATATTTTATTTTAATACACACTTAAAATGTGTTTTTGGGAATTTTTTAATGTCTATTGAAAAAAATTAACAGGTTTTTATGAATAAATTATTATTTCACAGAGTGGTTTGTAATAGTAGGGGTTTTTTAGCGGATCTACCCCGTTTTTATTCTTTCCTATTATTTTGTGTTCATGTTATTTAATTCTTGTTTTTGCTCATTGATTTGAATGTTATTTGCTATTTCAGTGATTTAAACGTTTTTCATTCACACTAGGTCATCCTTTCGGCCGAATTTCGCACTAAATGAATTTTCTGTGAAGCTTAACCGTGATCTTAACGTAACATATTTCGATTACTTTGTACAATACTTAATAGACAGTTAATTATTATCTTTCTGATTTATTTATATTCAGTGTCTTATAATAGATTTTTTACACACTTAAAATATGTTTTTGAGAATGTTTAAATAAGTATTGAACAAAAAGAACAGATTTGAATGTTAGGTTCTCGTTTAATTTTCACCTTATTTTAGATTACTTATTCAAATTCACCCCAAGTTATGCTTTCGGCCGAATCTCGCATTCAATGAATTTACTGTGTAGCTCGTGCCGTGATCCTAACGTAATATACTTCTATTACATTGTACAATACTTAGTAGACAGTTAATTATTATCTTTCTGTTTTATTTATATTCAGTGTTTTATATTTTAATACACACTTAAAATATGTCTTTGAGAATTTTTTAATGACTATTGAACAAAACTAACAGGTTTTTATGAATAAATTATTATTTCACAGGTCTCAATTTTATATTCTTATATTTAGTAGTTTGTAATAGTAGGGGTTTTTTGCGGATCTACCCCGTTTTTATTCTTTCCTATTATTTTGTTTTCATGTTATTTAATTCTTGTTTTCGCTCATTGATTTGAATGTTATTCGCTATATCAGTGATTTAAACGTTTTTCTTCTATTTCCTGAAATTTACAAGTTTTTATTTGAGTTTGGTGAGGCATGGGATTAAGTAAATTTTTCCATAATTGTATCTCTATTTATACATAAAATTTATATAAATTTAAAACTTTATATTTAGTTACCTAACAGAGAAATTTTTGTTACCATAACTACTACTATTAAATATAATGATAGCAACAACAACAACAACTATAAATCTTTTAATTGAAATTTCTTTTCATCTAACACAGCAACAATCGTCTAATCTACAGTATATATTTTTACCAGCATAACACCTAAAATATTTACATAAATAATTATGATTTCACAGCTCAAAACTTATAAACGAATTTTAATTACGAAGGGGTATTAAAAACGATTCATATGAGTTTTTTAAGCTTTGTTTACTATTCATTGTGAATTTAGTGTATTTAACGGTTTTGTTACTGTCTTGACTGTGCAGTTCTTCCGTGGAACTAACGTATTTTAAACTCGACTTTTTATTAATTTACGAATTTATTGCAACCCCTAGGGGGAGGGTCTAGCCTGTTCGGTACTTGAGACTTAGAGCAATTAACAAATTTGGGGCAACCCCCCTAAGGGGGCATGGGGGCGGAGCCCCCATCGAGCCGTAGGCGAGTCTGTTTTATATAAACCTGTATGTTATCTATGCCTCCACACCCCCGTACTCTCCATGCCGTACAGTAATATTAACCGTAGGTTGGGGGGGGCGATTCAACTCTGATCAGGTGTATTTTGCCTATCAGAAGTGCTGTCTCATGCCGGTTTAATTATGACTATTGGGGCGCTTTATACAGGTGATCAAGAGGCTATTAACTAACTATGAGGGTGCTCTTTACCGGGAATCAAGGGTGCCCACATCATGGTTTGACACATGTTAAGACCTTGCTCCGAAAATTACGTGTGTCCAAATGGAACAGTAGCCCGCAGTAATTATTTATGTAAATAGAACTTAATTTTCAACTACGTAACATTGTTTGTTAATATTTATTGCCAGTTTTGGTTCGTGGGATATTATTCCCTATTCTTTGCTTGGTTTATGTTGCAAAGAGCTTTCCATCGATGTGAATTTGAAATATCGACCCTGAAATTTGAGCACTTGCTAAGTCTATAAAATTCGAGGATAATCTTTTCCCCATTTTCTAACAGCTTATCACGAGATGATTTTTTTTTAGAAGTACTCCGCTTGTACTTGTGGTTTTGTTTATAAAGCTTCAACAGCTTTTGTTTTTCCTAAACCATAAAATGATGACGTCGTGTCACATCCAGTGACTGCATATGCAAACAGAAGGAGTCGTCTGATAGTCTTGTATATTCTTACTAGCTTTTGCACATCATAGCAAATAACTTTTGGGTTTTTACATAAAATATCCTTCTTAAATATTAAGGGGTGGTTTTTGGGTGTAAGAGCTCGTTATTCAACTATTTTTGTTTATTTAACGACGTTAACTGTGTCTGATCCTACGACGATTAATTTTGAAATTTTGTTTAGATGTTTAATTGCACATCTTACAATATCCAAATCAGCATCAGTCTCAGATATTACTGAGGACATTCCACTATTGGGTAGTTCTTCGCTTAAAAGCGATATAAATTTTCTCTTGTTGTTTTTGTTTGATAGAAATGGCTCCTTTTTTGTAATATAAACTATTTTCATGTCAAAATCGATATTGCAAGATGGGTTTTTTCAGATCGTCTTGATTGTTCCTACCCCTTTGTTGTGGCTTCTGCGGGGTATCCATCAAACACAACGGTTGCGTTGTTTTTATATTTTTTTATGACACAAGAACCGTCATTTTTGTAATATTCCTTTATAAGTAGTCTTTATAAGATTTACGACGAAATCTACACTAAAATCCAACTAAGTTACCACCAGCTTATACCGCAGCAGCCAACGACCCACCTGTAGCCCCAGCCGACGACCCCCCCGCATCCCCACCCAACGCCCCCCACCCAGCCCCAGCAGCCCCAGCAGATCCAGCAGCCATGCCAATGCTGGATGTGCAGTGGTGGCCACAGCAGTGGCAGCCACAACAACAGCAGTGGCAGCCACAACAACAGCAGTGGCAGCCACAACAACAGCAGTGGCAGCCCCAGTGGGGAAACGTTTATTTGCCCCCACCAAACCCCCCCCCCCAAGAATACGACCACGAGTAGGCCTAGTGCTCGTATAACTTTTTGTTGGTTTTTAATTTAATTCTTATTTAGCACAATTATTCTTTATTTTGTTAGAGGTTGTTATGTTTTTTTATTGTTTATATTTCTTTTTTTAACAATTTTTGTTAATGTATTTTATTAAACTAGTTATTGGTTTTATTTAATGTCTCTTTTTTATCAAATCATTTAATGACCAATGTCTAATTATATGTATTTCAGCGATTTATTACATATAGGGAGAGCGTGACAGCGAGTGACCTTAGCGAACAAGTTAAACCTGATGGTGGGTGAGCGTGACAGCTAGTGAGTGTAGCGAACAAGTGACTTCCGGTCTGGGTAGGTTACTTCTGGTACACCCTGTACATTATCATCAATGGATAGAGCGACCTGCAAGGCCATACATAAAATACACACGGTGTAAGTTGGTAAAACACTTATAAAGCCCTTAAAATGAAAGTCTGGGTATACACATGGGTATGTCAGGGTAAAGGGTGTCCACTGATACTGGAATAACTGGAAATACTGGAATTATACTGGAATTTTAAAATAGATACTGGAATAATTTATTTTTATTAAAATCCGGAAATTGTTGTTTTTAAAATGCATAAAATATAGATTTCGTCATTTGATCCGTTACATACTGGACCGTTGTCATTGTTGTTTACATTCCGATGTCAAAATGTTTCATATGTTATTATTGTTGTTCAAGTATGTTTGCCAAAATCAGAAAACTTGTAGTTCTGTTCAAATAATTAATCAAGCAATGAAGAAATCTAAACATTTCTGTAGGGATTGAGCTTAGAAAATTTTGGATTTTGTACTAAAAATTTAGTTTTCTTTCTTAAATTTCATTCATGTGAGTTTTACTTTTAGTATTGTTCTATTCCATTATTTTTTTTAAGTTAACTGTACTTTTTTATTCATTTTTGTGACTCCTCCTGAACTGTTCTTTTAGAAAAATTTACTAGGTTACCTTTCCATCCAAACAGTTCCCGTTTAGTCTCTTGACTATGTATAGATTTCAGGTTTAAAATCGCATCTTCCGGTCAATACAAAAAACGTTAAATTTCATCAATTGTCTGAATTGACCTGAAGATGGGTTTTAATCCTGAAATCTATAGTCAAGAGACTAAACAGGAACTGTTGTGTACTTTTTATTACTTTTTGTACTGTATCGAAAAATACCAAATGAAGTGGGCAGTATGGAGGGCTATAAGGGGAGTTTAACTGGCCTAATTAAAAAATACCCCCATCGCAGGTACTCAGCGATTTTCCAAAGAATTATTATTTAAACACCAAAGAACTTTGTGGCTACCTTATATAATTAATAATCTTAACAAGAAAATATAATATATTTAATGGCATTATATTTTTGAGTAAATTATTTTTATTTAATTTATATATTAATATTTATTTTGCAATAAATGACTTTTTAACAGTAATAAAAGTGCATATCCAAAGCTTCCATGCAAAAGGAATGATTTGTTTACAAATAACAAAACATAAACATTTCAAATTTGAAAAATATGCAGAAGACAGCTGATCAGCTGATTAGGAACAGGTACCTTATTATATCCATCACTCTTGTTCCCAGTATACACTTATTTTCCATGAGAATACCATGGGATTTAGCATGTAGGTTTGCTGCCATGTGGGTTTTTGATCAAATCTTAATTACTCACCACCTAGTGAGTAGTGGGGAATGGCTACAGTTGGGCCAGGTCAAGGTCAGGCAGTTGTAACTGTTGTAGGGGTTGTAGCGGCTGGGGTTTTTTGACAGTGATGGGTGGGTTTTGGAAGTGGGTCAAGGTCATCCGGAGGGGTTTTTAAAAAAGGTGAGCCCCGAGGGGTTAGATTGAAGGTAGGTAGAAATTTAATTAAAGAAAAGTAGTGGTTTTATTTGAGGAGGTGTTAAAGTGTTGTTTACTGATGATGGAGTGGTAGACGCCAAAGGTGATAGCGATGAGAAGATAAAAACATACTATCCACAGTACGCATTTGAATAGTTGTAAAAGCTGAATCATTTCTTGTTGATTCTTCGTTTCCAATTGTAGTCTGTTGATTTCAAGTTTGAGTTTATCCTCTTCCAATCGTGATGTAAATGAAAAATCATCCATCATCTTCGTGTATTTGATGAGTGCAGGTAAAACGGGAGCAGTGTTGACGATCAGAAAGTTGGCGATGAAATGAGAAACAGAGATAGGGACAGGGTGTACAGGGTGTCCAGCTTCGACCGTCCGAAACTGTTCCATGTTGTTTAGCAAGCCAAAATAAACAAAAAAGTTGATATAAACATATGTCCTAAAATGCTTCGTTAACCCGCTAGCCGCCATTTTGATTTTTACACTTAATAATTTTTATTTCCACAACGGATAAATGGATTGTGTTCATATTTGGCATGGACCCTTACTACAACAATGGTTATTAAAAGAAAAAATATTATTTTTTCCGTCACATATTTTCAAAATGGCGGCCATTTTAAATTTTTAATCTTAAATATCTCAAAAACGGTAAATTTTATCAAAATTTTACAAGACACAAAAAAGCTGCAAAATTAAATTATCTAACCAATAATACCAAGTTTGTAATGATCTGATAAAAATTAATTAAGTTATTGAGATTTTTGTGTATAAAATCATTGATTTTCCATTATAATGCATGCAAATTTAGGTCAACTTAGAAGAAAGATCTCAATAACTTAATTAATTGTTGTCAGATCATTACAAACTTGGGATCATTGGTTAGATAATTTAATTTTGCAGCTTTTTTGTGTTTTGTAAAATTGTTATAAAATTTACCGTTTTTGAGATATTTGAGGATAAAATTTTAAAATGGCCGCCATTTTGAAAATATGTGACGGAATAAAATAATATTTTTTCTTTTAGTTACCATTGTTGTAGTAAAGGTCCATGCCAAATATGAACCCAATCCATTTATCCGTTGTGGAAATACAAATTATTAAGTGTAAAAAACAAAATGGCGGCTAGCGGGTTAACGAAGCATTTTGGGACATATGTTTACATCAACTTTTTTGTTTATTTTGGCTTGCTGAACAACATGGAAAAGTTTCGGACAGTCGAAGCTGGACACCCTGTATATTACTGTAAAATATTGGGGGGTGAAGAAAAGAGTTGTATTTGACTAAACATCATCGTTAGCTGTGTCGGGTGTTGCAGCTTCGGAAGATGGAAGAGTGTTGTTTGGCAGCTGTAAAACTTCGACGTCTTCGCTTTCCATGTTTTCGTAATCAGAACAATTGTAGGCAACTTCCACAGTAATACTAACGGTGTTATTTGGAGTGTTTACTACATCACTTAAAATTTGAAAAATATCTTGTAAGTCTTGATGTGATTGAATAAGAAAAGTACATTTATTTGTTGTTAATGGAGAAGAGCTCATCGTTCGGAAGTTGGCAAACAAATGGTGAGCGATGGTCAGAGAGTCGCTTATATCAATGAATACAGATATGTGGGCAATGGCGGTGGAGGGGGAAGTAGAGGGGTGGGGGAGGTAGAGTGGTGGGGGAAGGGTGATATACCCTTATGCGAACAGGCGGCCAGCGCATTTTGCCGCAAAATGCCATTTGGGTAGGTCATGGGTGGTGTATAGAAATAAGTATTAGCTGTAATATAAATTAGAAAGACTAATAATACTTGTAAATCAAATATTAAGTTTATTTTTAACCAGAGTTTGCATTTCTTGTCCCTCGTCCAATTCAATAATTTTAAGACCATTAGTTGTATGTTCCTCTCCTTCTGCACTTTGCGATGATGAAGACGAGGAGGTGACAGAAGAAGAAGATGATGATGAAAATGTTGTGGTAGGATTTATATACTCCACTTTAATGTTGATCCACTTTATCCAAGGATAGGGATAGTTATCCATAAGTGTGAGTAAGTTTTGAAATAGGGTTTCTATCTCTTGTCTTTCGGTAATTAAATGTTGAAAAGAAATGAGTCTATTATCCATGTTGTTGCCAGTCCAAGTAATGAAATCGGAATGAGAAACGTATTGAAGGATCTGTAGAATATATGTTGGCGGGGATAGTTTCAAGGTCAACCAAATGGAGTTTTAAAAAAGAGCTGCAGTCAGTGACTACAGCTATACATCTGAAGCTTCAATAGGATGAGAAGACCAATCTGATCTGTACTTGCACGCATTTATGATGCATGTACAAAAGTCGTCTTTATAACATGCATTACACTCTCGGCAATTAACAAGTTTTTCTGGATGAAATTTGATACATCTCTGGGGACAGCAAGTGTGGAAGTATCTTAATTTATAAATCTTGAAGGTTCGCAATTCTGGTGGTGGTAGTTGTTTTGTCTTGCATTTGCAGTAACAGGATCCGAAGAATTCACACTTTCTACAAGCTAACCCGTCTACCATCCATCTTCTTATATCGGTACATTTTTGTTCACAACAATAGCGTGGTTTGTACTCGTCTTTCTTCTTTTCCATGTTGACGCTTCTAAGTTTAGCAAAGAAATGAAGTTGTATAGTGTAGGATAGCGTGTTTTATAGACTAGAAAAAGTGGTGGGGGTAATCTCAAGGTCATCCAAATGGAGTTTTAAAAAAGAACATCTTACAAGTGTAAGATGTATTTATTTAAGATACTGAGTTTTCATCTTCTTTTTCTTTCTTTACATCTTGTTTGTATTTTTCTTTTTCTTCTTTAGCCATAGCGATGAGATCTTCAGTGGATAGTGGATGTACTTCAGGAAATTTTAGAATTAATTTTGGCTGGAATCCTTCTTTAGTTAATACTTGAAGATCGGACGTCATTTGTTGTACACTTTGATAGTCCTTTCCGTAGATTTTTCCATTGAATTCAATCATCATTCTGTACAACATAGTAGTGGTAGTTGTTTTCGCTGCGTCAGTTGGGAAGCAAATGATGATTCTGTTTAGGTTACACGTTCCTTTTATAGATGCTACAGCGACCGCTCAATATTATTTAACATTAGTAATATTTCTGGAACTTAACATTACTTTGAGTAGATGGCGTTGTAGTTGAAGGTTGTGTGGAAACAAATACTTCTTCGTTGCAGAATGTTTGTTTAGGAAACATCCTCATGCTGTTAGCGTAAACATCAATATTTAAACGATAACCACCGGCAAGTAACACTCGCAGTTCATTAGTAAAATCGTCGAGTTCTTCAAAAGTTGTGATGGTGTGGTATCATATGATGTACACTTAACTTTAAGAGACATGTTGTTATTCGTAATAACTTGGAGAGCCAACAGAGATGTGTACAGCACGAAAGGTAGTCATAGACTGGTGAGATCCTCAAGAAAATTATGTCCTTTATATACCCTCAAAACTAGGTCAAGGTCATCCAAAAGTGTTTTTAAAAAAGCAACATATCGATGTGCAAAAACACTATCGATATGTTGTTGTTTTATTTATTTTTTTTATTTTTTTTTATTTTGTATTTATTTAGAATCAATTACACACATATACAACAATATATAGAAATTACAAACTAGTTGCTAGTAGGCATAACATGAAGTGTGAGTTCAGTAGAGTTGCTTCCGCTAGGACCGTGGGATGCTAAGTAGAGTGAGCGGGGGTGAATCAGTCGTAAATCTTCATTCTGCAGCAGTTGAACGAAGCGTTTGGGAATAAATACTTGAAATTTTGGTTCATCGCCAGGTGTGTAGGGTGCTTCACTTAGTGTGCAATTGATAGCGTCTCCAATTGATGTTTTCATCTTCTTAATAGTGTGAATAATATAATGTTTCTCTTCCTTCAATTCTGAACATTTTTTTGTCGGTAGTATAGTAGATTTCGAATGTTTGTTGAATTGATCAACAAGCGATTGTAGAAAATTTTGTGATGCCATTATCTTATTCTTGCTATTGTTCGTCTTCTTCTTCTTGTGTGTGCGCGTCAGAGGTGTTGACTCCTCGGAGGTTCGAGTAATACTGATGCATTGTCATAGTGTTGCTCTCGCTTTTATACCCATCGCTTCCCCCACCACTTTGCTGGAGATAGACATTCAAACGATATGCGTTCTTTAAAGCACATTGAGACTGTTGATGTTTAAAGTTTTTAGATGAAATACAGATGTTAGCAAAGTAGCAATAAAAATCTTTCTCCATTTGCACATTTATCACTTCATGGTTTGTATATGCTTGTATCCAATTTGCTTTTTCCAATCCTCTTGTAAAAATAGTTTTGAACTCTTTGCAGAAATGATTCATAATGTGTGGCATCATATTGTAGGTTATAAAACCTTCATCCCATCTTAGATTATGAAAATGTTTCATCAACCATTTGTTTGTTACTTTAGCTTTGGTTGTTAATCTGTTGAACGGCAAAGGAGGCATAAATAAAAAGTGATAAACAACAGATGTTATCATATCTAGTACCACATTATAAAATTTCCATTATTACCACGGAATGCCTGAAACTCTATGATAGCTCGCTTTACTTCTATTAATTCTGTCTTCTTAGAGAATGAAACTTGTTTATCCATGATGACGTTCAGTAGACAACTGGTATGTTAATCCAGATTGACAACCTTTTATACCCCCAATATTCTTCTTCTTACTTACAATATTCTTTTTCTGTTTAATTTGTTACCGATTGTTGACTGTTGAAACATAATTCATTTTCCTTTGTTTCTTGCTTTTCTTCATCTAAATTAAAGTTGGTTTGATAGTGGTGTAACTGTCTCCACATTTCTACTTCATGCGGTATCCTATTGAAGATTGAAGTATCTACTGGACCATATAGGATTGGAACATATGGTTGTCTATCCAATGCATCAATTAAATAGTCTTTAATAATTGTACTTGAGAATATTAGCTGTTTTAAATATCTTGTTATAGGACCAGTAGCACAAGTTAAAGTGTAAAACTCTTCTTTTGTCAAATGTATTTTTATGTTATATTTAGTTAAATCTCTAAATCGAACTAGTTGTTGACCACGTTGTTTAACAATATCGATTTCAATATTTGATTCTAACAAACCTAGTTTTGTTTTTCTTCCAAACGTATTGTTACTCAAATAGCATTCCAAAAGATGTATATGTTTCATAAAAGATTCCCAAGAAGTTTCAGTGAAGGTTACCATTTTAGATCAGTGATTTAAAATAACAGTTGGAGAGTAATCCAATGATTTCATCACTCCAGCAGATACAGTCTTTGTCATACAAGAAGAAATAGGATAAAATATTCGAAGAAATACTTCCGTTAAGATGTTGGTAGAAATTTTATCTTCAATTTTCCTTTTCTTTGTTTCTTTTTCAACTTCCTCTTCTTCTGTCTTCTTATGTTTAAACTTGAGGAACTCATCCATTTCCTGTTCAACTTGTTTTTCTATATCCAAACTATTGTCAGCCATAAGAGGTGTAGTTTCTTCATTAGAACTTGTAGTAGAACTCATCTTGCGGACGATAGTAGATATCCCTCCCCTTTAAAACAAAATGACCTTGAAAATCAGCTGATCGGAAAATCAGCTGATCGGAAAAGCGCGGGAAAAAAAATCAGCAGGGTTGCCAACCCCCAGGGTTTTCCCAAAATTTCCCTGCAAATTCCCTGCAGTGTTACCAACTCATACCATTCACTATAAAGTATACACTATAAACCATATACTATATTATATGTTCTACACTATAGCGTATGCAAACACCTGGATCGCTAGGGAACAATACCATCTGGATCGCTAGGAACAATACCATCTGGATCGCTAGGAACAATACCATCTGGATCGCTAAAGAACAAGACCATCTGGATCGCTGGGGGAATACTATATAAAGTGTATACAGTACTATATAAAGTGTATACTATATAAAATGATGTATCATACCATATAAAGTGTATATAATACTATATAAAGTGTATATAACACTATATAAAGTGTAAAACATGAAAATCTCAGCTTAAAAAACCTAAAAATCGCAAATATCTCGAAAATGGTGCGTTCTAGGGGTCCGGGGACCTCAAAAAACCACCTTCTACGAAGTAGAAGTGCCCCAGGGGGGTAGGTACCCTAAAATAACAAAATTAACCAAAATGTTGCGGGTTGCATCCAAAAAATGAAGGGGCAATGAAGGGGCAAAACTTTGAAAAATCATATCTTGGGAACGGCTCCATGTATTGACTTCATACTTGGTATGTGTGTACACTTGGTTGGTATTAAAAAATGCATGGCAGGAAGTATCCAAAAAATGAAGGCGCAAAAAAGTTTTATTTTTTATCTTGAGAATGGCACTACAGATTTACTTCAAACTTGCTATGAGTATACGTGTAGTGTAAGCATGTAATAAAATGCTAAGCATCACTTCCCAGGTTCAAGGTCACAACTGTGAAAAATAAAAAAAACTTACAACTATTAATTTTTTATTTCTCGCTAGCGTATAACTCTTACTATGAGTCTCTAAGTATTTGTTAGCATTAGGAAAAGTGTAGTGGTCAAGGTCAGACCTATTCAAAAATTAAAAAACCTATAATTATTATTATTTTTATTTTCCGCTCGCGTAGGTCTCTACCTTTGAGCCTCTAGGTACTTGTGATTATTAGATACTAGTAAATAATTAACTACATGCAGTTTACTAAATAAGAAAATAATACAAACTAATAGACAGAGGCCTACAGGCCCGCTGGTGCAGGGCTCTAACTTCTCAATACTTAGGAGGTGTAGTAAATACTATGCAAATAATTCTAAGTTTGTAACCAGATACTAGTACAGAGTTCTGAAGGTCCAGGCCTATCCTTGGGTCTTTCTTAGAGAGGGAAAATACATGCCGCTATAATAGTATCTTAGAGAAAAGTATTATAAAACAAAGGGAGGAACTTTTTGTTCCCCCCTTTGAACTTACAAAACCATACAGCCGTTTATAATGCAAGTCACTTCCATAGTCTTTCTTAGAGAGGGGAAATACAACATATCAGTGTACAGTATACAAAACCATGTTAACAATTCTAAGTCTTAGGCAACAGATATTGCTACAATAGTATCTTAAAGAAAAATATGGTAAAACTTCAAGTGTAACAAAAAGTTACACTTACATCTATTCGTATTCATTTACATATGTAGTACCCCGGCTCTGATAATTAAAAGAGGTGTACATCTTAAAACCCTAGAAGTGGGCGGAAAGCTATGCGTTGGCCGTTGCCGTACCTGAAGTGAAGAAGTGCCAAGAGTGGAGGTAAGTACAGCTAGGTTAGTACTAAGTGATACTGTAAGACTGGTGGAATATTGTTTCTTATGTTAACCTAACCTTAAAAACGCTGAGGTGTTAGCCTAGCTATCTCAATTGATACAAATGATTTTAAAATATCATGGGTCTGTGTAAAACATCTTAAGGGTGGTACAGATATTGGTCAAGGGCCTTAGAGGTATAGGTGACTACAGAATACTACAGCCATGTAAGGACACTGCCACTGAAAATTATAGCTAAGGGGATTGGTGGTACGAATGGCCCTAGACTTTAAAATTTTACTGTTATGTGAGAAAATTACCGCTGAAAACTAAATCAAGGGACTTGGTGATACAAATGACCGTATACCTTAAAACACTACGGTTAAGGGAAGGTATAGCCGATGAAAGCAAAACTTAAGGGGATTGGAGGTACAGGTGACTGAAGAATGTTACAGTCAAACTAGGAAACTACCGCTGAAAATTATCTCAAGGGGACTATATATGGTCAACTCTAAAAAGTTATGTAAAATGTGTGTCTAGCTTACCTATGGGCTGGGTTTCATCTCGATGTATATGGGGTCCGAAGGTATCCGTGGAAGTGGCTGTGTTTGGATTGGTGTTAGTCTGGGTGAGTGTTGAGGTGGTGTTAGTCTGGGCGAGGGTTGAGGTGGTGTTTGAAATGATGTTAGAGTTTGATTGGAAGGGAGATAGTGGGATGATTGGGTGTTATGTGGTGGCTGAGCAGTGTATTCTATAACACAACATGTCACTTTGAAACTATAGCAACACGAGTTCATTGTGAACTGAGACTGGCTACCGCAAAGGACATCCTGCTTAGATAAAACCCCACCAAGCATCATTCCTAGTTCAACTATGGCAGACAACACCGTTGCCCAGGCTGACTCCACTACCGACGTTGATTTAAGTAGGGGTTGGAGACTGTCAATCGACAGTCTATATTATTTAGAAAATATTTATAACAAAATGAAAGACATACTACGTGAAAACCCCGGAATCAAGATAAAGATGGCTCTGGATTATGATTGGTCGGAGGTGCGGCAAGACCAAGAAGTACCGCAGTATTCGCCACCTTCCCCGCAGTACAACTCTTCAGATGAATCCGAGGTGAGTACTCCCCCCACCATAACATCCTGCCTAGATAATGCCCCACAGTCAGTATTTGTTATGAACCGACCAAAGTCACTATTTCAAATCTGTGAATCCGTAATATTAGATTGTGTTGGGTGTATTTTTGAATTGTTTCAACTTAACTTACCACCAGTTATTTTAGAACATTTTATCACTATACATTGGCGTTCATTCCATGAACCTAACCTTCAAATTTATCATGGGAGATCGAGTGGATGTATATGTATAATACTCACCTACGGCTCGATGGGGGCTCCGCCCCCATGCCCCCTTAGGGGTATCCCTAAATTCGTAAATTAATAAAAAAATGTCAAGTATGAAATTGGTTAGTTTTGCGGAAGAACTGAACAGCCAAGACAGTAACAAAACCGTTTAATACACACAATTCACAATCGATAGCTAGAAAAGCTTTTAAAATCTCCTATGAATCGGTTTTAATAACTCTTCGTAGTTAAAATTTGTTAAAATATTTCGAGTGTGATACAATAATTATTTATTCTTTGTGTTATGCTGAATGGAGGGTCCACTCCCCAACCAATTCCGTAATTTCTGAAAAAACTTGATGCAGTGAACGGGCTTGTTGAGGGTTATTAACTCCAATGTGTTCGCTGAATTAGTTTGTAAATAAAAAAGTCGAGTGTTAAACAGGTTAGCTTTACCAATGAAGTGCACAACCAAAACAGTAACAAAAGGCTAATGCACACTTCTCACAATCAATAATAATTAAAGCTTTTAAATTCATCAAAAATTGTTGCAATAAATCAGTGAAAACAATAACATAACATTAAAATGAAATAATATAAAATCTGATAAACGAGATAGAAATCACAAAAGACTAGAAAGTTTTAAAATGATTCCCTAATTTCGAGGAGGAACTTACTAAAAGTATGTAAATTAGTAACACCAGCCCCGACAATAGCTGAATTCATATTTTTAATTGTCTCTTAAAAGAAGGTAAGGTCCCCAATTTCAAGTTTTCGGTAACTATTCTGGTCCTGTAATAAATCTGTTTTGAGAGCTAATGTGTAGAGATACGGCAAAATGTTCTGAAAACTGTAAGCCAGTCATATTCAGCAACATTTTTCGATAGGACCAATCGTTTTGTCAGTAGAGTGGAAAAACTGAAAACGCGATTGCAAAAAATTAGACTGGATATATACGCAATTGGTGCGATGTACGACAAAAAGTCACAGGAAAAAAATTGTAGTTCATAAAATTCAGTACCGTGGTAGTCTCAAATCTATGAAAGGCCTAACCATTTAGCCTCTAGAGCTAAAATATACTAAAATTATGATTTCTTTATAGTTGTCCAAAAGCCACTACTTATTTATCACAAAACTGGGAAAAAGTGAAAAATGTTTTTTGAGAGTGAACGGAAAGAGATAGGCTACGGCAAAGTATGTTAGAATCAAAATTGTAGATATTAAAAAGACCTATAAAAGTTGTCATTTAAACATTTTCGTAGGACAAACCATTTAGTCGCTAGGGCCCTAAATCTAAATATAAATTTCACAAAAATCAGTTTGGAGGGTTAACGGTGCGATGTACGACAAAAAGTAAAAGGACCAAAATTGTAGATCATCCAATTTCCTATCGTAATATGCTCTCATATTTCAGATAAGACTAACCGTTAGGTCACTAGAGCTGAAATACTAAAATTACGATTTATCTAGTGGACCAGAACCGGTGTTTTCCCAATACTTACGTTCACAAAATCCGGAAAAAGTGAAAAATGAATTTTGTGAGTAAACGAGTAGAGATACGGCAAAATATACGGGAAAAGAAATTGTAGATATTATAAAGATCTATCGAAATGAACCTTAACAAAATTTTTACAACCATCGGTTTAGGCACTAGAGCCCGAAAAACGAAAACGGCATTTCATTAAAAACGCTCTGGAGGCTTAACGGTGCGAGATACGATAAAAAGTCACAGGATCGAAATTGTAGAAAATTAAATTCCCTATCGTAGTATTGTTCTCAGATTTTAGATAGGACAAAGCGTTTGGCCGCTAGAGCCAAAAAAGTAAAATTACAATTTTGAAAATCCGCCATTTTGAATTTTTTTTGTAGGTTAAAACTAAAAATTTGCAAGTTTAAGATTTTACACTTAGCATTGACCGTTCAAGCTAGACGTATGCAAAATTTCAAGTCTCTAGCTTAAATAGTTACGTCAGAAATTCGTATCCCATATAAGTCAGTCAGTCAGTCAGTTACACATAGGGCTGTATAGTTTATTAGATTCGATAATTTGCCTTTGAAAGAGTCTATCGACTTGTACTATCGTGATGTTAATTCTTTCATTACTAGAGGTATTTCATTGTCCTGTTGCCATGATCGAATATCAAAAGTGGATAAACTGGTACCTTTAGGAATAGCATGTGAGTATATTGGGGTCCTCCCCACCACTTCCTGTTGAGATAACACAGCACTAGTTAGTCTGTTTAGCAATGGTGAGGTGGGAATTCGTTTTAGTGGATGTAGATCAGTTGAATGAAGTGTACTTAAACCTGTTTAGCCTGATGATGTGGGACCCAGGACTTCAAATACAAGTCACATTAGAATACTCCAACAATGGTGAGTATTTCATTTTGGCTTCCTACAGTGTGATTGCGGTATGGACAGGTCCCCCCACCACATCCTGCTGAGATATCATTCTACCAGTCAGTTTGCTGTAGCATAATGGAGAGGTGGGACCTCCTATTGTTAGATTTGGACCAGCTAAACGAAGTGTATTTATGTTTATTAAGTTTGTATGCACGTGACCCGGGAATACAAATTCGGGTCACGCTGGAGTACCAGCTGTCCGATAATGGTGAGTGTAAATTTTTTTATCAGCGCGGAAGTGGCTGTGATCAGTCGGTGGCGAGATGTCCTTGTGCTTAGATGTTATTGTGTTTGAGGGCTACTTGAGCCCTATTTTTACACGTCTCTTTTTCTGCCCACACATGGTGCATATTGCACCATTTGTAGCTATAAATTACCACATTTGTATTCCATCCGGGGAATTACCCCGGGTGGAATATAGGTGGTTGGTTTTTTATAATTGTTACCGGTGCAATATGCACTTCTCCACCGGCTGGCTGGAACACTTTCTACGATAAGGTTAGTAGTAGTGGTGGGGGAAGAGTGGTTGGGTTAGCCATCTCTTTTGGGTTATTCAGTCATGGAGCGAACTTGCGTTGAGTTTGATGTTTTTGAACATTCCCTGTTCCCCGTATGGGTTCAGGGAATTTGTTTTTGGGGCCACCCTATACAGGTGGTCCCAACATTGGTGGTCAGATACCACTTATGTATCTCAACCGTGTTACGCGCCAGTGTGAAAAGCCATTGGCGCGTAAGATATCTGTGCCACAATTGTGGCACAGATTACACAACCGGCCCTGGTGAGTGTATTTCCATTTTATTTTTACTCCTATTATTCCGATATAAATTATTTTCTGTAGGTTTGAAGGGGAACGATTCGTTCCCCTTGTGTTTCTATTATTAAATATTATTCTAATTTCTTATTTTTGATATAAATTATTTTTGCGGTTTGAAGGGGAACGATTCGTTCCCCTTGTGTTTCTATTATTAAATATTATTCTAATTTCTTATTTTTGATATAAATTATTTTCTGTAGGTTTGAAGGGGAACGATTCGTTCCCCTTGTGTTTATATTATTAAATATTATTCTAATTTCTTATTTTTGATATAAATTATTTTTGCGGTTTGAAGGGGAACGATTCGTTCCCCTTGTGTTTCTATTATTAAATATTATTCTAATTTCTTATTTTTGATATAAATTATTTTCTGTAGGTTTGAAGGGGAACGATTCGTTCCCCTTGTGTTTCTATTATTAAATATTATTCTAATTTCTTATTTTTGATATAAATTATTTTTGCGGTTTGAAGGGGAACGATTCGTTCCCATTGTGTTTATATTATTAAATATTATTCTAATTTCTTATTTTTGATATAAATTATTTTTGCGGTTTGAAGGGGAACGATTCGTTCCCCTTGTGTTTTCAACTGATTTCCACACCACGGTAGGCATGTATGCCATGCCGTACAGTTGTAGGCGCGTTCTTTTTGTTAACCCAGAGCTTCCCCCGGAGGCCTAACCTCTGGGGTAGGTTGCCCCAACCATCGCAACCTACGGTGGTAGCCATTCCATTACAAAAATGCTACCTCCCTTTTTATTTTTTTATTTTTTACTTTTTAGCGAATTTCCCTATAGGGAATACGCTATTACTGTAGTAGCCATGGTAAGACCTAAGCCCGGGACCACTTTACTTTTTCATTTTGAGGTCCCCAGAAGCCAAAAACACCATTCGTTCATTTTCATATATATGTATATATATATATGTATATATATATATATATATATATATATATATATATATATATATATATGTGTGTGTGTGTCCGTGGTACTGATAACTTTTGAAGGGGACCTCCGATTTTGATGAAATTTGGTATGAAGGTGTAAGACCAGGTCTATTTTCATGAGTTCGCGAACCAGCATTGTCGGGTTATGGGAACGGGGTTTTATGGGGTTTTTAATGGGTTTTTGGCATTTTCAGACCTAAATTTTCAAAATTCATCAATTTTAACTAAAACCATTTAAAAGAGCTTAAAAAAACAAACAATTTAGTATTTTGAATCTTTAAAATAGCTTAACTGGTTATAGAGAAAATTCAAATCAAGTTTCCCATGTTATTCTTATGGGTAAATCTTTAAAAAGTTATATATCGCTTATTTATCAACATATCTTAATAAAAAATTTTATGAACCTTCACTAGGTGGTGAGTAATTAAGATTTGATAAAAAACCCACATGGCAGCAAACCTACATGCTAAATCCAATGGTATTCCCATGAAAATAAGTGTGTATAATAAGTGCAAGAGAGATGGAGATAGTAAGGTATCTGTTCCTAATCAGCTGATCAGCTGTCTTCTGCATATTTGTCAAATTTGAAATGTTTATGTTTTGTTATTTGTAAACAAATCATTCATTTTGCATGGAAGTTTTGGATGTGCACTTTTATTACTGTTAAAAAAGTAATTTATTGCAATATAAATATTAATATACAAATTATTAAATAAAAATAATTTACTCAGAAATATAATGCCATTAAATATATTATATTTCCTTGTAAAGATTATTAATTATATAAGATAGCCAAAAATTTCTTTGATGTTGAAACAATAATTCTTTGGAAATTCGCTGAGTACGCAGGTCTGCTGCGACGGGGGTATTATGTATTTTTTTCCGCGCTCAAACTTCTGCATTTCCCGAGCACATACAGGGAAACACAATGTTTTACTGTTTTTAGACAAACCCGTATAACCTTGTTCCGTGGTCTTACCAGGGGCTAACCCAGCCTGATGAACAAGGGTGCCAACTCAATAAGAGTTCACCCGGGATAGACCCCGGATGTGGTACTCAGCAGAAGCTATAGCGCACTTTTTATTATTATTTTTATGTATAATACAGTCTACTGTGACTGTGCTTTGTTTTTCATAAATTTCTATTACATTATTATGGAAGTTCCTTAGAAATTGAGCTTTTTCACTTCCCTTTGTATGAATAACATCAAAGAGTTTTAGCAGAGAACGCATCAGTTTCTTACTGAATGGCATTTCACCATCTTCCCACTTTATCCTGTGGAAGTAGTGAGTCAGCCAGTTAGCTGTTCTCTGCATTTTTTCATTTAATCTGTTGAAATTGTAAGGAGATCGGAACACTATCTGTGTTCTATACGATCTCCCTACAATGGCCAACTCTTTTACAATAAACTTATTATTATTGTCTTTGAACCCGTGAAATTCAACTACGGCCTCCATTTGGCCACCGGGTGTACAGTAAAATTTCGTCTACTAAACGGTCACACAAATAAGATGGTAACTCATCTGACCGAATTTCATTACCCGATATAACTTGATCGATAAAAGCTTTAATCTCGTTTTCAATATAAAACAATTCTAAAAAAGACCGAGATATTAGCGATAAATTATTTAAAAGCATATACCATTCGGTGTTGCCTAGAGCTAGGGAGTGATCTCCATCAGAGATGAACACACAATGATTGCCAAACACTGGAGACACCTTTATACTATAGGTTCCCTCGTTTACGATTATTCTACTCTTATTTTCAAGCGATAGCGTTATTTCATTGAATTTGCTGTAAAATTGGCAGAATAGGTCATATGACCAGTAAACTAAACCGTTTCTCCCCTTGAATAAAATCCCAAGAGAGTTGTCTCTGTTTTTGAAGATCCCAGTTATAACACATCTCTTTAATTCCGAATCTAGGTAGTGAACAGATTTTAAGAATACCCCGGTTACCAGATTGGTGGGTTCATTAATTTTAGGAATAGGTGCGGGATCCGCTCCGCTCGACTCCATGATTGCGACTGACCAATTATGTAATTTCGTTAGAGTTAATTTCTTTTACTACCGGAGTCAAGTTAAAGACTGTTGCCGGCGACCCCTGTCTCTAGCGATTTGCATCCAAATTGATTTTCTATCTTCCTCGGGTAAAATGTAAACCTTCGTTACGAGAGGTTTTGAAAATGTAACTTTTTTCTTTTTCATGATTAAACGGCCACCTTGCGTACCTCCCCTGTTATGGGAGTGTATGTGAAGTGGTCGTCGTGTAGGATTAAACAGTAGGCCCAAGTGTTTGCTTTAAAGTCCTCGTCGGCCTGAATTTCCAATTTTATTTCTACACCCCCGGTTTTTATAGACTCGTCTTGTTTAGAACAGTCAATGACATACAGTGGGCATTTAGTTTTAAAGTCATCAAAATCCAATATTGGGGATCCCACTCTACCGTAGTAAGAGTTTTGAAACAACTTGTAATAATCATAGTACAAAGCGCTGTTACCGTTGGTCGGTTCATACAGGTAATATTTAGAGTTTAAATATAATTTTATTTCTCGAATTTTGCATGAATCAAAAAGACTCATATCTTTTACTAAATTGTTCCTTCTATCGGTTTGAAACCCGACAATCACCATTCTAGGGACCTCTAGTCTGGAGCTACACCTGATAGGCCATGATAATACTTTGGTAGTCGTCGGTAGGTTGGGATATTCGTGTATCTCCCATGAGCGGAATGGTATGTGGATAGCAGGATTTTTTTCGATAAATCTATAAAGTTTAAGTTTTGTCGCATTATTTACAGTAATGTGAGGAACCCTCCAGTAAATTTTAGAAATTTTTAAATCTAATGTTCCAGCCGTGGTTGTCAAGGCAGCGTTTAAATCAGTAGAAGATCTTAGCAAAATCAATTCTTGCTTGACGTTTACTAAAACTCTTCTGTAATCTTCTGCGAATCCCAAAAGTAATCGCAAGGGTATAGAATAAACAAAATCCGTGACCGTTTCCGATTGCCCCGGCCCCAGCCAGCAAGAACTTTTTAAACTATTTTTCTCTTCACTGCGCAAAGAAACTATATGCTTCAATGTCGTCGTAAGTCCGACGCTTCTGATGCGGTCTACGGTTACGCCGAAAATTTCAAATCAGATTTCCTCGAATAAAAATGCAATTGCATTGTTTATAAATTTAACATCCTGAGCAGTAGTGTTATCGGCTTTGACGGCGGAGGCTTTGCCTTCTATTATAATATAACTATCAAATGGAGCGGTGATTATGTCTTGTTGTAAAATGGGGATTCTGATTTCATCGTTATTTTTATATGTAGTAGACGCGTAAGGTTGATGTGTGTGAAACTCCATATTAGTAATACTATCATCATACATAGCTTTATCGTCTATTGCCAGTAGAGCCATTCTTGTAAACTTTAAAACCGAGAGAGCGTAAGAAATTAATATTTTTTAAACTTAACTCGTTGGCTTTCCGTCTAGGACTAAGCACTTTTATATGTGATGCGTCCCTATGTAGTACCAGCCCCATTGTGCCTAAGATGAAGTCTAACCGAAATAGGTTCTCCGCGAAAATTTATTAACGCGTTATTTTGGTCTTTAAAAGACACACTAATGTTTGTAATACGTTGAGCGATCACAGGCAAGTAAATAACATTCTTAGGTATTTCGATGATTTTATACCCGGGTGGTACGGCCGGATAGAACTCGTGTATTACATGTCCCTCGATACCGTTCAGATATGACCCGCGAGTGATATTGCATTCTACGCGTATGGAATTCACTTTTAAAATATCCACCGGTAAAGGTGACGTGTGTAGTATATTGGCCGGTAATATTTCAGGTTTGAAACCTAGTAGTTTGCCAATATTTGCCGGTTTTTCGAAATTCACCGCCTCTGAGCAATTTAGTTCGGCTTTCAATGTATTGTTGTTAGGTTTTAAACTGAATGTAACTTCTTTCGGTAATTTTCCCGCGATATACTTTTCAATATCTTGGAGTTCATAAGATCCATCAGGAATATGAATTTCTTTATTGTCACCATAATAAAATATAATGTTGATGTTTTTTCTATATTAGGTATAGAATTCCAAGTCATAATCTCTATGAGACCGAGTTCGTATCTCCCATTACTGACATCGATAGGGAATGACAGTTCATGTGATAGTACACTACTTGTCCCCGTGAGACAAAACATTACTGCTGAGAAACTTTAAACACAAGTGTCCACAAACGACTGAATTAAAACTTTGCTCTCTCTTACTATTATAATAAATGTCACAACCTTTGAAGTATTCCAATAGCTCCGGTGGGGGTCTCAGATTACCGAAACTGTCAAAATAATATACTTTATTATTAAGCTTTTTGTAGCATACCCAGTGAGTACCGGTACCACCGCTGGAATCTAAATTTATTATAGCTGTCTCATAAGCCCTGGGGCGAGTGGGTAGGTTATCACGCATAAATACTCCTCTAAAGTTTGGTATTCCCAAGCATTTCGCATAATCCATTAATTCGTAGTTCGTAAGTGGTTTTATTGGTATTTTGATGTTTTTTTTTTTTTTTCTTGAGCTACGCCTTTTTCTCTTGCCGGAACCTTCTGTTCTGTACGGTCTTAGATATAACCCCTCGCCTTTTCTTTTTGGGCCCCGTTTTTTCCTCTTTCCCCCACCAAATTTTGTTTTTGCCTTCATGGCTGTTGTGACCGCCCAAGCTGCGGCTTTTTCCCCAATTGAAGCGTCACTCGATTTTACTCGTTGCCAAGCTCTTTCGGTCAATACTTGGTCCGCGCGCCTCCGGTTTTCCGAATCTTTATATCTCGAGTATGCTATATCGTGTTCTTTACACGCTTGGTCTAATTTATTTATACCCGGATCGCCTCTAGCCAATCGTTTTTTCAATTTAGTTATTGGTCCACAATATTGATAACCTCCGGGCAGGTGAAGTTCGTAAGGTAAAGCGTCTATCGCTCTGTTAACCTCACCATTTCCCCATTTTATTTGATGTATCTCAGCACCTCGTATAGCTTGTTTAATAGGGTTTCACGTATACAGGTCAGTTCTAGTATTTCTAATGCACTGGGGTGTGAGGTTGTAAGGTGTCAGATTTTGAGGGGGGTAAATAACGTGTCTATGTAAACAAACGCTCAAGACTCACCCAGAATAAATCACATAGTACAAACTAGAACACAGGATAGGCTGGGCTATAGGCTAGGTTAGGCCTACGTCGCGCCTCAGCCCAGCCCTAGGGCCGGCATAATCACATTTTATTAGACTTCACAGTTTTCACTATAATTAATCACTATTACTGTTGACATCAAATAGCCTTCATTAAATACACTTGAATGCTTTTATTTCAATCATAATCTACGTAAATAACAGCTGAAACCCGAACCAACTTTAACGACCAAAACATAAACATAACCCCAAAGAGCGTTTGTTGAGACCCGGCGACAGACGTCAGTGACGTTCGGACTTTTCTTCTTCTTCGCATCAGCTGGTGTACCGGCAGTTTTTTTCGTCAAACGCCGGAAGTTCAATTCGACGTCATTTTAACCAGCTGATCCCTCCGACCGTGGTGGGGGAAGGAAAGCTCTGACCTCGTGTGGAAAGATTATTCTTCTATCGACTACGAGACGAGTAAGCACGACGAGCTCCGTACACGTTATTTCGCCTTCTCCCCGGTACGTTCTATCCGGTTAGATTATTAGTTTTCGTTCATATTTGTTTTTCACGTTTATTAAAATAAGTTTTTCTAAATTACCAGACCAATAGTTAATTTAATTTTCTCCGTAGTTTATTTTTAATTTAATTCTCGCCGGCTAACCTGTCACGGTTTGTCCGGAACGACCGTTCACCGAATTTTATTATAATTTTCATCACGATTCCCAGTTGAATTTTGTTTATTCGTTTTAGTTTCTGACACCCAAAAGACGTTATTCGTATTTTCTCCAAGTTATTATTTATTAATTTTCATCTTAGGACAGGCACGCATGCCTGCGTCGTCTGGCGACGGCCTAGTGTAACCCAAAGATATTCTTATATTTGGGTGAGGCCTACGGAATCATCTTCACGTTAATTAATTAGGTAAACCTTTTAAATCTTTAGTTCACGTAAATTCAAAATCTTTTACGAGGGCAAGGATGAACACTCCCCAACACTTATAATTAATCGTTATGCTAGTTACGGTTGGGTTCTGAGCCCTGCACGTTTATTCGATTTTTCTAAATTCTAATTGGCCTCGTTTAAAATTATTTCTAATCCGTAATTAATTTAATAGACCCCTGGATTTATTTTAGCTCCGTCTGAGATTATCCGTGGCATTTATTTCGGTGACGTATTTTCGAAGTTGGGAAACCATTCGCAACGTTGTTTATTTTTTCCCTCCTCCGGAATTACGTCACATTTTTGGCGCCGCCGAACAGGGACTTTAGTTGCCCTATTTTTAAAACTAAAAACCTTTCATCCGAAATATCATGAAGAATTTGGAATTATTTCTACGACTCTTCAAACTTTTGTTGGCGTTCAACGTCATCGAGCGCGACAACACCGGTAGTAAGAACCCCGACAAAACTGCGAAAACGACCCCTACGACGACGACGGTCCCGACAACCGAGACAGCGACGTCGTCTGTCTTGGTGCATGGGACGACGGCGGTTACGACAACGGCTCAAGTACAATTGCCACCGGGCAGGACAGACAAGTCCCCACTGGAAGATTCTCGTGTCGGGTGGATCCACGAGTTGAATAAAACTCAGTTGGTCGCGGAAATGGCGAAATTTAATCTAGACACGGAAGGCACCGTGGCCGAGTTGCGGAAACGGTTCTGCGATTTTTGGAAAAACCCATTTGGAGCTACCGGCTCGCTGCCATCGATAGCTCCAACTTCGGGTGCGCAGATACCGACCCTCGCGGTCCATCCACCTGGTCACGACGATGAAGACCGGCACGAGAATTTATCGAAACAGGCTGCGAGTTTGCCGCCACCGACCACCGCGGCTCAATGGCTAGTGCCTCCCGCACCGATCATGCACGAGCTCGCTAGCATCCGGGAAATTCTGGGCCTTTCGCCGAACGCGGACTCGGAAGCCGTTCGTCGGACTCTGGTATCGATTACGAGGAAGGAGGCAGTCTTGGGTGATTTGCTATCACGTAACCCAGACTTCCATTTAGCCCCACCGCGTACGGCAGCACGCCCTACACTCGCGCCCGATGTTACGTACAGCGAACGGTTCCGCGAGCCGACGCCCTACGCGGGCCTGCCGGGGCCAACCGTCACGACGTGCGACGGGCCGCCCCGACACTTTCACGCTCCCATCGACCTCCCGGCGCAGAATTTCGTTCCGGGGTACGGTCCACCGTCCCTTCCGACTCATCCGCAATCGCACTACTACGATCCTCGCTTCCCTCCGACAGTTTCCACTGCACCCAACCCTCACGTTCAGGGTGGAACCAAGGCTGCATACGACTTTCCAAAGCTTTGCAACTTGGTTCGCAAGTGGAACTTGCGGTTCGACGGGAGGAAGGACGCCGTTTCCTTCCTGGAGAGATTGGAGGAGCTGACCACCGCCTACTCGATCTCTCCAGACGAAACTTTGAGGGTGATGCCGGAACTGTTGCAAGGTATGGCGCTTCTCTGGTACCGCAACACCAAGGACCAGTGGCACTCTTTTGCCGACTTCAAACGGAGCTTCGAGGCCCAATTCCTGCCACCGGGATATCGGCACGATTTGGACCAAGAAATTCGCAAGCGGACTCAGGGTGAGAGCGAGTCGATTCGCAACTACGTCACGGCTATTACAACCCTGATCCGCCGGAGCGGCACTTTCTCCGAACAAGCCAAACTCGACCTTGTCTACTGCAACATGCGCCCGGAATATAAGGTCATGGTTCGTCGCGGTGACTTTGGCACACTGGAAGGACTGATGGAGAGGGCCGAAGACTACGAGTCGTACTTGCGAAGCCGCCAGAGCTTCCGTCCGCCGCCGTCGCCTTCCCTTGCGCTCGTGTCTGAAACGGCCTACGTCCACAAACGGAAGTCGGACAAGGCCTACGACAGTGCGGGCGTGGGCCAAGACACGCTGGGAGGCGTCGCTAAACCCGAGGTTCACTCCAAACCGAGAGAAACCTCGGGTGACCGACGTCAGTCACGGGTGACTTTCCGTGACGACTCGCCCCGAGGCACGTCGCCCTCCCGTCACGACCGACCGGCGAAGACGGGGTACGACCGGCGCACTAGGTCGCCCAGCCCGGCTGGGGCCCGGTCGAGGACTCCAGACCGCGACGTTCCGGTCTGTTGGAACTGCGATGAAACAGGTCATATGTTCCGCGAGTGCGAAAAACCAAAAGTACTAAAGTGCTTTTGGTGCAAGCGGGAAGGCATCTCGACCCGCCGATGCCGTTGTCGGTCGGGAAACGGAAACCGGACTCAGTCGCCCGGAGGTCCCCTGAGCCCGTCCCGAAACGACGCACGACCTCCGAGGAGTGGGGAAAATGGCTCGAGGCCGTGAAGGCGTTCACCGGCACCGTCGGCACCGGGGAAAACCCCAGCGACACTCGACCCTTTGCCGACGTCACGATCGAGGGCGAGACGTTTCGGGCCCTTGTCGACACCGGCTCCGTGGTCAACCTGATAGGACCTCGGGCAGAAGAGCACCTCCGCAGCAGCGGCATAAACCCCAACGTAAAGAGGGTGGAGCTGCGTATGGCCGATGGCTCTAGTTGCCGAGTCGCCGACTCCTATCGAGTTGACTGTGAGGTGAACAGCCGACGTTATACCCTCGACGCCATATTCGTCCCCGGATTGACGACGGAGGTAGTACTCGGTATGAGGTGCATCACGGATCTCAACCTCATACGAGTACACCTTAACGACAACGACGCCCCGACGCTTGACGACGAAACACCTGTGCTGGACTACGACCCGTTACTCGAAGACGAAACTCCGACATCCGACGACGAAGCTTCTACAGTTGATGACGACGCCCGAGACGTAAACGCTTTGAGTTCTCTGACGACCGACGAAGACACGAGACTTGCTGCTTTCTTGGGGAACGAACTACCTCTGTTTGACGCTGTTGAGGGGAAGACGACGTTGGCGGAGCACACGATACGGCTCAAAGACAACGCAGTCCCCGTTAAACAGCGTTACTACCCAAGGAACCCCGCGATGCAAGCAATCATCAACGAGGAAGTAGCGACCATGCTCCGGGACGGAATCATCGAACCGTCCGATAGTCCCTGGAGTTCGCCAGTGGTACTGACGAGGAAGAGCAACGGTAAATATCGTTTCTGCATCGACATGCGCCGCGTGAACGATAGCTCTATCCCCGACGCGTATCCGCTGCCCAGAATCAACGCGATTCTCGAGAAACTGAGGCAGGCGCGATACATCAGTACCCTGGATCTTAAACAGGGCTACTGGCAAGTCCCGTTGGCGAAGGAGAGCCGACCGATAACGGCATTCACTGTCCCAGGACTGGGCCTCTTCCAGTTTACCGTGATGCCGTTCGGCCTCCATTCGGCCGGAGCGACCTTCCAAAGGCTCCTCGATAAGGTCATCGGACCTGAGCTAGAGCCGAAGGTCTTCGCTTACCTCGACGACCTCGTTGTTGTATCTGCCACGTTCGAGGAGCACTTGCAGTCTCTCCGGGTGGTCTTCGAACGCCTTCGGAAGGCGGGCCTACGGTTAAACCCGGAGAAGTGCAACTTCTGCAAGAAGGAACTTAAGTACCTCGGACACGTCGTGAACAGCGAGGGTATTTCGACCGATCCCGAGAAGGTGCGCGCCATCGAAGAGTTTCCACGCCCTTCTAACGCCAAAACGCTTCGGAGTTTTCTCGGTCTCGCGTCGTGGTACCGTCGCTTTGTCGATAAGTTTGCCGATGTAACTGCACCGTTGAGACAGTTGTTGAAGAAGGACTCACGGTGGCGGTGGGGATCGGAGCAGGAAGCGTCGTTTGAGGAGCTCAAACGCCGTCTCGCTTCCACTCCCATCCTGGCTTGTCCGGACTTCTCTGTGCCCTTCGTCCTACAGGTCGACGCCTCAAATACGGGCTTAGGCGCCGCTCTAACCCAGGACAGGGAGGGAAAAGAAGTCGTCATCGCGTACGCCAGTCGCTTGCTCACGGACCCGGAGAAAAACTACACGACGACCGAGAAGGAGTGCCTCGCGTTAGTTTGGGCTGTTCGAAAGTTCAAGCCGTACCTCGAAGGCTACAGATTCATCGCGGTAACCGACCACGTCGCGCTGAGATGGCTCATGAAACTCCATGAGCCGAGCGGACGATTGGCTCGGTGGGTGATGGAGTTGCAGCAGTACGACTTTGAGATCCGGTATCGTAAAGGAACTTTAAACCGAGTCGCGGACGCTCTCTCAAGACAGCCCGTTGACTACGGTGACCGACCCGACTCACCCTCTCCAACTCTGGAAGTTGCAAACGTGACGCGGAAGCGACAAGGTCGTCGCACAAGCCGGCAGCCGGACGATATAGGGGAAACGCATGAACGAAATTCGGAATCTTCATCGACGGACGACGCACCCGACAACCCCGAACGCCTGGGGTGGTACGACCACTTGTTTGCGGCGGTGACCACGCATCCAAACCGCCACAAACGTTATCGGATCGTCTCGAACCGCCTTTATCGCTCGTCCCAGAGAAGAGGTGACAATAACCTCCTCTGGAAAATGTGTGTACCCCCGGACCAGATGGAGGCGGTGTTACGACAAAATCACGACGTCGCCACAGCCGGACACCTCGGTGTTAAGAAGACCCTTCGTCGAATCGGAGAAGAATATTTCTGGCCTGGATGGCGGAAAGATGTGAAGAGCTACGTGCGGTCCTGTGATACCTGCCAGAAATACAAAGTGGCGCAGGAAAAACCGGCAGGGAAGATGTATTTCAGGAGCCCGAAAGGCCCCTGGTACTGTGTATCGGCTGACCTGGTAGGCCCGTTACCCAGGTCAGGTAGAGGTCATCGATTCCTGCTGGTGATCCAGGACACGTTTAGTAAGTGGGTTGAACTGTGTCCAATCGGAAACGCTACAGCCAAGAACGTCACTGCCAAAACTAAAGAGGTGCTACTGCGTTACGGAGCCCCGGAATCGATCATCGTTGACAACGGGACTCAGTTCGTATCAAACCTCTTTAAGAACTTGGCCACCGATTGGAACATCCGCTTCACTAACACGGCGCCGTACAGCCCACAATCAAACCCGGTGGAACGTGCAAACCGGGTGGTCAAGACCATGATCTCCCAATTCGTTAAGGAGAATCATAGGTCGTGGGATCTCCATCTTGGCGAATTTCAATTTGCTATGAACACCGCCGTCCACGATTCTACGGGGTATACGCCGGCGATGATGTGCCTTGGTCGTGAACTTAAGGTGCCCAACGCGATCTCTGGGCCTACCCTGCAGCAGGTGACCGAGGGTGACGAACCCTCGGAAGAAGAAACTCACCGGAAACGTCTACTCGAATTTCGACGGATCTACGAGAAGGCACAAAAGAATCTCAAGACCGCGTACAACCAGCAGGCAAAGTACTACAACCTCCGACGTCGGGAGGTGACGTACAAGAAGGGAGATCGGGTGTTGCGCCGCCTGCACACACTCTCTTCAGCGACGGACGCCTTTGTGGGCAAACTAGCACCCAAGTTTGATGGCCCATGCGAAGTCTTAGGACGTCAGGGAGCAAACCTTTACGAGGTGAAAGACGTCCAGACACAAACGACGCACATCGTTCACGTCAAAGACCTGAAGCCCTACCACCAACGCACGGTTGCAGATTAGAAGAAGTTGATTTTCGTTTTCTTTTCCCAGATGGGCTTTTTGTTTTGTTTCTTTTCTTTCGAAGATTTCTTTCTTTTCTCGGAGTACGTTTTTCGTTTCGTTTTTTCTCTGTCTGTAACAAGTAGACTTGGTGGGCTTTCAGCGTCCTCGTGACGTACTTTCTTCCAAACGTGGACCGCTTTATCTTTTTCGTCTTCATGACGAACGCCGTTCGCACCGTAACCCCGACGTAAGAGAACTTTTTTTTTTTTGCCGAAGTTCGTAGGGGGTGTAAGGTGTCAGATTTTGAGGGGGGTAAATAACGTGTCTATGTAAACAAACGCTCAAGACTCACCCAGAATAAATCACATAGTACAAACTAGAACACAGGATAGGCTGGGCTATAGGCTAGGTTAGGCCTACGTCGCGCCTCAGCCCAGCCCTAGGGCCGGCATAATCACATTTTATTAGACTTCACAGTTTTCACTATAATTAATCACTATTACTGTTGACATCAAATAGCCTTCATTAAATACACTTGAATGCTTTTATTTCAATCATAATCTACGTAAATAACAGCTGAAACCCGAACCAACTTTAACGACCAAAACATAAACATAACCCCAAAGAGCGTTTGTTGAGACCCGGCGACAGACGTCAGTGACGTTCGGACTTTTCTTCTTCTTCGCATCAGCTGGTGTACCGGCAGTTTTTTTCGTCAAACGCCGGAAGTTCAATTCGACGTCATTTTAACCAGCTGATCCCTCCGACCGTGGTGGGGGAAGGAAAGCTCTGACCTCGTGTGGAAAGATTATTCTTCTATCGACTACGAGACGAGTAAGCACGACGAGCTCCGTACACGTTATTTCGCCTTCTCCCCGGTACGTTCTATCCGGTTAGATTATTAGTTTTCGTTCATATTTGTTTTTCACGTTTATTAAAATAAGTTTTTCTAAATTACCAGACCAATAGTTAATTTAATTTTCTCCGTAGTTTATTTTTAATTTAATTCTCGCCGGCTAACCTGTCACGGTTTGTCCGGAACGACCGTTCACCGAATTTTATTATAATTTTCATCACGATTCCCAGTTGAATTTTGTTTATTCGTTTTAGTTTCTGACACCCAAAAGACGTTATTCGTATTTTCTCCAAGTTATTATTTATTAATTTTCATCTTAGGACAGGCACGCATGCCTGCGTCGTCTGGCGACGGCCTAGTGTAACCCAAAGATATTCTTATATTTGGGTGAGGCCTACGGAATCATCTTCACGTTAATTAATTAGGTAAACCTTTTAAATCTTTAGTTCACGTAAATTCAAAATCTTTTACGAGGGCAAGGATGAACACTCCCCAACACTTATAATTAATCGTTATGCTAGTTACGGTTGGGTTCTGAGCCCTGCACGTTTATTCGAATTTTCTAAATTCTAATTGGCCTCGTTTAAAATTATTTCTAATCCGTAATTAATTTAATAGACCCCTGGATTTATTTTAGCTCCGTCTGAGATTATCCGTGGCATTTATTTCGGTGACGTATTTTCGAAGTTGGGAAACCATTCGCAACGTTGTTTATTTTTTCCCTCCTCCGGAATTACGTCACAAGGTTTCCACTGTATTACTGAATTCATTATACTCTAAAACACCACTGTCGGTTATAAAGTAAATGCGACCGTTTATATATCTAAAGGCCCCACTAACTCGGGCAGGCACGCCAAACAATACGGATGAAGTGGACCCCAAAAAGGTCCCCGTGAATGTACATTCGTTTATTTCGAAAATATAAAGGTCGTCAGCAATGAGAAGTGTTTTACCGGAATTAGTTGAAACAACAGCGTTAATCTTTGACACCTGTTTCCCCAGTATTGTGTTTATGTTGTAGCTTACTTTTAGATTCAGTGTTGGGAATGAAAAGATATATACCTGTTTGTTTGTAAATAACGCAATCTCTCCATTGGGTCTCTGGTAAATGCCTTAAACCTCATAAAAGTCTCTAGGTAAAAACCCCAACCAATCGGTTATCTTGGTTGGCTTAGTATATTCCTCAGGGTATCTATAGCTCGGTATTAAATTTATAACCCACACATAATCTCTAAAGAATGCGAAAATCTTTTTATTAACTATAACAAATGTTTTTATTTGGTTTTTTATCTCACAAATATCTCTGTTCTCTTGCACATACGGTTTATGTGTAGTCGTGGTAGTAGAAGTAGTGGTTGTAGCAGGGGTTGTTGTGGTAGATGTTGTGTTTCCCGCACGTCCATACAAGAACTGGACAGCCAAAACGTCGTCTTTACTTAGAGTATATTCATCAAGCGATGTGATATTTTCGGGGTCACGGTATAAAGGGTACATTATAGAACTTTTATCATATGAATGGTCTAAGCCTAAGGCATGACCAATCTCATGTAAAATAGTTAAAAAGAATGATGAATTTCCATGTTGGGGTAGTGACATTGAAAAATCCCAAGTCTCTTCAGAATCCATATGGATATCGGTTTGATTGTAATTTGGGGTGGGGAGAAACGCGTGTCCAAGGATGGTTCCTGGACCATCGAATTCGTAATAACACGTATCATGGCGTGAATAACATAAATGTTTTCTATCGTTGGAAAATGATATAATAATTGTAGGATTTTTAAAATCTCTTTTAAAAGTTACATTTATATGTCTTCCCCATAGAGCGAAAGCTTTTTCGATAATTTCTGGGTGTAAATTACTCCCAAACTGGAACCATGTAATTACAGATGAGTTCCATTTCCTGTTAGGGATTGCTGAAAACGGTAGTAGGACATCTTTATTCCCACACCTGGGTTGAGACATTAGCTGTAGCGTTTCATTATCTAAAATACCGGTGCTGTTTAAACCGAAAGTGTCTTGGAATAATCTAACTGAATTATGTATATCCTCGGTCTTGGCGTTTTCATTGAGGTAAAAATAGCGTGTAAGATACTCTACCGTCTGGTTGCACAAGACCAAGGGCAATAGAGCTATGAATAATAAAACAGACCCCATCCTTAGTGTTCAACACTTAACAAGCATCTGATTGTTCTCCAAGGTCAAACCCCTATTTAAGGCCATCATCATTAGACTCTCTTGTTTCTGCTTACATCACCACCGTCATCATTAGCATCCATCACATCACTTTCTAAAAGACTGGCTGTCTGACCTTTACCAACAGCAAATAATTCCTCCCAATTGAGATAATCATCCTCACCGGCTGTAGGTAATGACACGGTTCTGCCCGACTGTTTCTGATTGATGTAGTTGAAAAGTAATACTCCAAATTTTCTTAGGTTTTTATCGTGATATATTTTATTATTTTCGATTTTACCTTCGCACTTTGCTAAACGGTCCTTCATTTCATTCAAGGTCAGTTGTTGGTTGACCAAGTTAGTGGTTACCAGCGTTAGTTCTTTTTGTACGAATGCTTTTGTAGCGGCATCCTGGCTGTTTACAGGGTTATTCAGATTAATAATTTTATTATTATTGGCATTGTAGTCACTGTTTTCGGTGTGTAAGCAGATTTTTTTTACGGTGTGTAGATTAACAGCATCACTGTCTTCAATGGGATCGCTGATATTTTGTAATCTTTTTCCTAGGAATGTGTATCCATCTTTGACTGTGGGAATACTTTTTATACCAACATATACTTTTGTAGCGGCATCTCTGGAAGCCACGGGGTCGCCCAAGTTAGTTAGTCTTTTCTTTTCGATATCGAAATTCCCTTCAGGTGTTAAATTAAATCCGTCTCCTTTCGGACCTTTGAGATCCTTTTGATCACCCTTTAGGGTACGTCCAAACTTGTCGATGGTCATTTTAATAATGCTTTATATCTGCTGTTACCGGCACCTCTTATATAACCGGCCTCCCTCAACTCTTCAATAATACTTATGATTTCGTTAGCGTGCACCCGGTTACCGGTTTCAGTGGACATACAGATATGCTTGAGTCGTGCCACTAATTCATTAATATCATCCCAGTAAATTATGTTGCGGGATCTTTCATTTTTCCACTCTACACCTCTACCCCTCAATGGAGGAAACAGGATTCTAATAATTTTTTTATATTTTGTACCTCTTGTTCCTTTGAGCTTTCCATTATATCTATAACCCTCTCTATGAGCATTACAAGCCGTCAGTATACTTTTGTATGTTTTCATATCGTTTTCGGTGGTTGTTTTTTTATCCGGAACATTTTTTAAAATGAGTTCATACAATCCCTCGGTGTTGCCATAGTTTACACCCCCTATAATTATATTGCCATCACTATCAAAGTCCATTGTTTTATCTCCAATCATTAAGGTTTGATTTTCATACCTAGGTCCATACGTATAGTCTATAACTTTTTTACTGGTAACATCTTTTAAAAAAGTTTTCATATATTCTTTGGTTAGGCTGTTATTGAAGTGTTCATTCACTAGCTCGGATGCAGATGATTCAGACACCAAGTCTGACAGTTGTGTTGTAGTTGCTCTTGGAGTCGAGGAAACAGAGGGAAAAAACTCATCCTCACTGTAATCCATGTTTTCCATTCCTTCTTCTTTGATGTCCTGTTTTGATTCCTCCTCCTTTTTTATTTCTGGCTGATTAACATTTTTTCTCAGTTCCTTCAGTAGAGGGTTATATTGTTTTTCTAATTTAATATCTGTCTCTTCGATACCTTCTTTGAACATTTTATATTTACGCCTGATGGCGTTTCGCAACTGTATTAGTTGCTCTGTTAGTTGTTCACTCCTGCGTTTCATATTTGCAAATGATTACCCGGGGTGGATTATTTCTAATTTATGGCATTTCCACCTGTCTTATAAACATAGCACGCTTCTTATACCTCTTTATATAATTGATAACATCCAAAAGTGAAACTCCTTTACTCAAGTCTAAGTCTTTATAGTATCTCTGTTCTCTTGCATCAAATTTGGGAATCATATAAGGTATAGTAAAACTCTTAAATACAAACGTTCTTTTCCATCCATTTCTCCATTGAGGTATTTCCGAAATAATGTACCTATCCCCTTCGATAGTGTCTTCCATATATTCCTTTAAAGCGATAAGCGGTCTCTGGTCATTTATGTGTTGTAATAGGAAACTGTTTAAAAGCCAAAACTCGCTGGGATTAGCACCTGTAAATGCTCTCCATTGGTCAAATAACTTTTGGTTTGTCACTGTGTATACTCCCCTGTTTAGAGATATTCCAAATTTTTCACAGTGTATAGGTAGAGTGGGCAACGCTTCTTTTAGAAATTCTACTGTATAGAGTCCTTGACATAGGTTGTTAACACCGATATATGGTTTATTACGATAGCCTTTGGGAATACCATCAGGTACAGGGCCATAAGCTGTGTTATAGCTTATATCTATGTAACATTTCAAAGATAGTGCTAATTTGTAGATTTTTAAAGGTGATCTAATCGGTATGGTTCTCTCCGTAAGCAGTATACACTTGCTGGCATAGGGTATTTTACTTCCGTATTCCAACATTCTATTGCATATTTGTGTAAAGTTTACACTACCGTGTTTTAGCTCAACGGTGTTGAGCTAAAACATAATGACCACCCACAGTATCTGGGAGTCACTTTAGATCGGTCTCTCACGTTTAAAAGCCACTTACAAAAAACGGCAGCTAAGGTGAGAACCAGGACTAACATTGTCCATCAGCTTGCTGGCTCCACATGGGGAGCTAACGCACAAGTTCTGCGAACCACTGCTCTGTCATTGGTATATTCAACTGCTGAGTACTGTGCTCCCGTGTGGTTAAATAGTGTGCACGTTAGAGAGATCGACGTCCAGCTAAACAGGACCATGAGAGCTATTAGTGGTACCCTCATGGCAACCCCTGTACCCTGGCTCCCCGTGCTGTGTAATATCGCTCCTCCTGAAATAAGACGAAGGGATGCACTCATTAGGGAATACACAAAGATCTTATCTGCTCCACAGCTGCCCATCCATGATTACCTACCCCAGAATGCGGGTCGATTGAGGTCCCGAAAACCACCGCTACGAACAGCCTCCCAGTTGATGGACACGAACTTCACCATCCATACTAACTGGACTTCCTCCTGGGACGCTTTTCAAGGTCGTAATCACTTCTTGATAGCTGACCCGACCGTAGCGGTAGGTGGTATGAATCTTCCTCGGAAGCAGTGGACTATACTCAATCGTTTCCGCACTGGAGTGGGAAGATGTAATTATTGGAAGTACAAATGGGGAATGACACAAGACCAGTCATGCGACTGCGGAGCAGAGTATCAAACTATGGAACACATAGACGAAGAGTGCCCACTGAGTGCCTTCCCCGAAGGATTGGCCGGTCTGCATAGCTCAAGTGAAGCTGGGCTGCAATGGCTGAGCGCCCAGGATTTAGCTCTATAAAGAGAGATCTGATTTTTATTTTAGTGTTTAGATTTTTACTTATACTGACTCAGGTGCTCTGCACCGCAGAATTTATTTATTATTCTTAAACCATGGTGGCTGGCTAAATGAGCCATACGATATATATATACTACCGTGGAGGTTACGTAGTGGTAGGGGTTGGCCAAAGATATCGGGAAATGGTCTAAACCTGGATATTAGATTTTGAGGGTCCCTCACTGTACAGTTTGCCATGTCTTCATGGTATATTACTAATTCCAAAGGGATATTTTTCTTTTCACAATGAAATAAAAAGTTTAACCATGTTTCGCGGTTATATGTCCGCTCACTGGCAGATATCATCAAAAGTACCACAGGGGGGTAGCATAGCTGAATATGTGGGTCTCTTTTGTCGCCAACACCTTTTGCACCACCTGAAGCCATGTGGGGGTTTACGACTACAGTAATTACCACAAAATCTCTTTTTATCCTTATAATAAAATGTACAAAGATTGGACTTGACGTTGTGTAGTTTTCTTTTGAACCCTGTCAAGTCGTTAAATGTATAAATGCGAACCATTATATTTCCGTAATAAAAGTGTCCAAACCAACTCTGTACCGCCCCTTATAAGGATCACGAGTCTTATCAATTACAATGAATCCATAATTATCAACCCATGCTTTACCACACATTTCTTTGAATTTCTCAAATGGCATATCGGTGGTTACATGGTCATTATATATATGTCTTAGATTTGTTTCATCTTGCTTAAACAGGATAATAAAGTTGCAGTTGTCCCTGATGAGTTGTTTTGGGATAGCACTGTATGTCTGACCCAAATAAAATGTATCAATATTCTTGTGTCTCCCCATGGAAAAATAATTACGAATATTATTGTGTTTCTCACATGATATATCATCAAAAATCATAATAGAATTCCGTTTACTATCGTTTGGATGAACTACTAGTTTATTATCATCATAAGCGAAGTATCCCACCTCTTTAGGCATTACCTTTTTTAATAATTGATATTTCGGTTGGTAAAGAGACTTTGAAAAGACATAAATGTTTTCAAATCTTAACCCATTAGGGTCAAATAGTAAGTTGAATAAAACATTTGTTTTACCACAATTAGATGGGCCAGCTATAATGCAACGAATGGAATCGGGTAATAATACTCCATGCTTATTATTTCTTACAACACCAGACCCCATTACTATGTCGTAATTTCTGACAGGAAACGTGACATCCTGTTTCTCAGCCTTCATCCTGAGCGATTAGATAGTAATCACGACCGCAAGATAATTTATACCGCCACGTCCCGGATACTGTGGTCGCTCATTACGACTTGGCCTTGTCACGGATTTGTAATTTTCCCTTCACCAAGTCCTTCACATTTACCCAAGAGTCATAATTACTGTCGAAATTGAACCACCTGACCTTCACTTTATCTTTTTTACGTTGCAACACTTTCTCAACGAGATAGACTTCACCTACTTTCGATTTTAATAATTCTTCGCTGTAGAAACCTCCTTTTAGTATTTCACCATTATGGTCTTGCAAAATGTACGTTACCGGTCTCGTGGGTTTTATGGCATAGACTGTAAATACCTCATTAGACCACGAAGGTAGATAACTTTTTTTGAAAACTCTTTTGTATTTACTGATTCGCACTTTATCACCGGGTTGAAACTTGGGTTTTTTATGGGGGCTTTTCCTAATATTATTAAGTTTTTTTTAAATAGTTTTAACATGTT
Source organism: Neoaliturus tenellus (assembly GCA_030545055.2). Classification (NCBI taxonomy): domain Eukaryota; kingdom Metazoa; phylum Arthropoda; class Insecta; order Hemiptera; family Cicadellidae; genus Neoaliturus; species Neoaliturus tenellus. The sequence continues at coordinate 183,138,387 of CM061531.1, read as the reverse complement.
TTTGCCTTACATCTTTTGGTTTCATGCCTATACTACTATGTTTTGTATTGTTGTAAGACTTTACTATTTCTGGTAGAATACTTAACCATTCGTAACTCCCCCTGGCTGTAAATAGTTTCCACATACGGGACTTTAGTGTTCTGTTTAATCGTTCTATAATACTTGCTTTTAATTCAGAAAAAGTATGATAGTGGTTAATATTATACTGTTTCATAAGTTTGTTAACATGTTTATTAAACCACTCAGTGCCTTGGTCCGTCTGAAAATTGTAAATTTCATATTTGGCTAGGATCGGTTCTAAGGCTCTTGCTACTTCAGGACCCGATTTGTTTTTAATAGGAATGGCAAAAGCAAATTTTGTTAAACAGTTTATAATTGTCATTATGTATTTATAACCTTTGTTAATTTTCGAATATGGTTGCATCTCCACAAGATCCGCTTGATAGAGATCATTTAACCCTTTTAGTGTAACTTTTCTCCTGACATGGTTTTTCCTACTTGGAGCATGAAGTTCATTAGCAATAGCTTCCCTTACATCCATCTTTAAACTAATACTTTTTATTTAGTCTTTTTGTATTTAAACCCCCCAATTCTACTGCCCCTGCCACCGCAGTAGAAAGCGTGGCAGCCTTCCAAATTAGTTGCTGCCCCCGCACCCCAATTTTTTTTATATTTTTATACAGAAATGGTTAAGTCCTCCTGCAGGTTTTTTATTTTTGTTTTTATAACCATAGCCCCAACCATCGCTATGGTTTGTGAAGGTCTTCCAAATTAATTGCCTCCTCCATTATTTCTTTTTTATTCCACACTCGCTCACACATACAGGTTTACGGACTTTTCAGCCGCGCCAGTGACCTTCATTCACACCGGGCTTTTCGAAGGCGAAATCCAAACCCTCCTCGGGTCAGGGCATCTCAATCTACTAGGCCCTTAGTCCGTGGCGGTCATGGGAAAACACAATGTTTTATGGGGTTTAACCCAACCCACTCATCTGTCAGGACTTACCAGGGGCTAACCCAGCCTTGACAGGTGACCTCTCCACGGACACACACACACACACACATTTTCTTTATTCATTTAAAACAATCTTTACAATATTTACAAGATTATGACAGGTCAAGACATTATTATGTGCAGATTCGTAGTGCATGTGATATTTACGCATGACCTCCTTGGCTCTATTTAGTATATTTATACCGTTAGGTACGGGATATCTCATAAAGCAGGGGACAAAACCATCTTTCTTAGCTCTCTTTAGCGCTCTTTTATATCGTCTTTTTTCTGCCCTAATACATTTATATTCCATTAAGCCATACTGTTTGTAGTATGCGTCCTTCTCCAGGACACAGAATACATGTTTCAACCCCTCGTCTTCTGTCATGACAGCAACTTTGGGTGCTTGGTCAACTAGTTTTCTGGTTAGGTTTTTTTGTTTTCCAGTGCTAGATTCAATGTATGTGTCAATTCAAGGTTTTCTCTCTTTAATTTATACTCTCCATACTTGCGAATTGTAGGTAGGACTACTTCAAATACCCAATCCTGGAATCTTTCAGCTACTTTCATTTTGGATCTCATAATTAATCCAGACAGACCCGGTTCACTAATAAGAACTGTGTCTGGGTGCAAGGGGAACGATTCGTTCCCCTTGAAGTTTGCGCATTGTGTTTTGTGTTTTTCTCTGACATGGTCTCTGATTGCTTTCTTTGAATTTTCATACTCTAGTATCTCACATATATCTTTTGCTTTAAACCACGGATTGTTTTCAGAATCAAATAAGACAGTTACTGGATTGTTATCAAATATATAGGAATGTAGTACTGACATATTTTAGGTTAGGAAACACGTCTGTTCGCTACGGAGGTTGAGCATAAAGAGAAAAATTAATTTAATAATTTTAATAAATGAAAAAGATGGAGGGGGTAATAAATAATTACAGCCAATCACAACGTGACACGCTTATTTTAACCAATCACAAGCTTTCTAATTATGACCAATGACGACACACTTTTGAAAGGTTAACTGCTTGTGTCACAATATTGAGGTCACCCCTCCCCTCCCCCCACCTCACTCTCTCCCTCCATGGCTAGCTCTCTCTCTAGTCTGTTCAGTCTGCCGCCATGCTTCTGACAGTTATAGTGTTTTTGAGTAAAGTGTTTTTCGGGGGCCGAGAGAGTAGAATGGAGGAAAAATTATCGGCTTTTAGGGAATTATGTAACGAGTTGGATGAAATTGAAAAGAGAAGGGATTTTCTTTATAAGAAGAAGGTGGAGATGATGGATTCATGGGTGAGTTGGAGGGGGAATGGCCCTACTCTTTCTTACTTGTTGTTCTCGGGAGTTAGTTGTGGTGTGGTTGTGTAGTAAGATGTTTCTAACGGTGTTTGTGTTTTTACAATGGTTGGGGGGTCCCTATAATACTTTTGTTCAAGAGAAATATCTAAGTAGATATTTCGAATTGGAGCATAACATAAACGAAATGAAAAGGGAACAGGAGGAATTGGAAAAACTTATTGAGTGGTGGGATTAGTGGGTAAGTCTAGGTTGTTTAAATCCATAGGGTACTGTGTCGTAGTTATCTTCTAGTTTTCTTTTTGGGCCGGTAATCTTAAACTGTTTGATTTCAGTGACTGTTACAATATTTTTATCCTTTGTACGTCTGATTCTATTCTCTTCAACTTGTAATACTTGAGCAGATTCACTCAAAATCATTTCTTTTAATGTCTGAAAGTTAACCAATTTAGAAGGTTCTAAGGTTCAATGTTAGGCCTTTTACTTTACATACGGTGATCAATTTCTGTTTGTTAGTAGACCATACGAGATAGGCGTAAGTCTTCGGCCCTCCAGATACAAACTCAACTATATAGGACCCGGGCCCATACTCTACCAACTCGTCGGTCATTTCACCAAGGTAATCCCCTGTAGGCACTTTATACAAATTACCCCTCAAGTAATATATTACCGAGTCTGTATCATAATATAGGACTTGGCCTCCCAACTTTTCAAGGTGTTCATACAATTTGAGTCGGGCATGGGCAGTAGTGTAGGCCGCGATCACAACATTCACATTTCTCAATGCCTCTCCCACCTCATCAATGTACTCCCAGCTAACAACTAACACTTCTTCATTGATAACCTGTATCATGTTTACTTTGATTTCAGGGCTAATTAACATTTGAAAGAAATCTTTAGGGTCCCTAACAATTGAGGCTTTGGTTTGGTTCTCCCTCTGTCCAAATTTCCCCCAGAAAGAATTCAACATTAATTTCGCTAAAGACCTTAAACCCCCATTCTTAGCAATCCTGTTTTTCTCCAGTTTTACCCCCTCATGTATGAAATAGTCTGCAATATACTTGTCTTTATCTTCTTCGGTCTTGCACCAGCTGGGAAACCCTGACGCCTCCTGTTTCATTTTCAAAAATTTATTAATAAAATCAGTAAACAGACCACCGGTTTCCTAAGTCGCCACTTCGTATTCCCAGAGTTCATACATGTCCAGAATCACATAACCCTTCTCTACAGCTTTCCTGATCTCCTGCATTGTCCAAGTCCCTACCAACGCCCTCTCATTACTTTCATGGGAACATTCCCCCTGGTTTAAAGTCTCTCCGCATTTTCTACATAGGACAAACATTAGTTTGCTGTTCATTTTTACTGGGAGCACGGGGTGGTATAGGTCCCGAGGTGGTAAAATTTTACATCCAAGCAATCCTTCTACGTCAAGTCCCCGCTCTCTGCACTCCCTATCTCCTACATAAATTTCAGGGTGGCCTACGGGGTAGTTACAATATTTATTTACGTACGGATACAGTGAGCAGACATCCACATACTGGATAGTCTCTCCCTCCACGCATTTATGATAAGCTTTCGCATTACCGGTCCTACCTCCAAAGAAAGAATCTCTCGGGTCAAGGGGAAGGCTGTTCAAGATCGGTAGACTGTCCAGATGTTTAAGATTTTCGTCCTTTTTTGTTTTCCTAAACTCACACTCCCACATTTCAATAACATTACTTCCGAGTTTCTCAATTTTCTTTAAAGTCCTCTGATAGCGCAAGTGAAGTGAATCAGAGGGATCCTCCTTCAGAGGGGCCTCCCGGCTGTAAGGGAAACATTTAGGGCAACCGTGCCAGTAACACCCATGAAATTCATAAATATTCTCCCCATCAAAACCATCTACTTTCGCTCCATTAATTTTAACTTCTTTACCTCGGCCTGCATGTTCAATCCTAACACCGCGCTTCTCCTCTTCCCACGATAGCCACTGTAAAGCAATAGCTGACTGATTGTCCGTTAATCGGTACCCACCTTTCGGGATCAAGCCAATTGTGTTAGGTTTTAGGAATTTGCGACGAAAAGCCAGGTTGCACGCGCTAGCAATAGTCACGGCCTCGAGAAACGGGTCTACGCTGCATTCTTTAAGAAATAAGGCTCTGAATTTTATACACGCTTGTGCTAGAATCTCTACATCTGAAATACAATACTCCAATATCTCTTTTTGAAAATCAAACACGTAGCCACTGTTCACCTGTTCGTTATACCATTTATTAAAGTCATCATGGGACTTCTCAAACATAGTCTCCGGGCAGTAAAACTCTTTCGCGGGCATCGGACCTACATAATTTTGATTTGCAATTGTGTTGAATAGGTGCGGGAAATAACCCTTCTTTTTCTCTGGGGGTAAGTCAAACGCTTTAGGTAGTGCAGCGAGGGGCATGGGAAAGTAGCTTAAGGAATCAACAAACCTAACGTTATCCATTTCCATTAAAATAATTTTGGATCCCCTCATTACAAGTTCAGGTGTGAATTTAGCCTCTTCCAGAGTATACTTTAAAATAAACTGAAAATCAAACCCCTGTCCATTGTGTGCAATGACACAAACATCTTTGAACTTTTTCCTGACTTGCATTACATACTCCATAAACTGTTTTATCGGGTCCTCTTTGAAAATCTTTGTACGGTTTTTGCATGCCATACAGAAGCCTGAACCTAGACACTGCCCACAGAACTGCTGGCTTACACACAGATTGACTTTATGAACTTTTTTCTCAGGGTCAGAAGGGAGGTTTTCATCTTGCCTAGTTTCAAAATCAAAGAAAATAAATAAGTAGTTTTTCCCCTTTGGTTGGCTTTCATTAGGTTTCATATAACATTTATGGTTAGGGTCCATAAACTCTTCGCATACTTTACAATATACCTCTCCACACTGGTGGGGCTTGGACCTTTCTTTAATCATTACTAGTTTACCACAGTCAAGACATTTCTTTACTAACTGACATTTATCGATTTTGTGTGCTATAAAACAGGCCTGATTTTTATAAGTCATGTTACATTCAGGGCAATCAATTCCTTTTTCCTCTAAATTACAAGGGGGTGAGATAGTCTGGCAAGTAGGACAGATATTGGAGCAACGGTGTTCAGGTTTATGTTTATAGAGGATATGGCATGCTTCACAGAAATACTTGCATGCAAAGGCAGCAGTTAGTGAATTGATTACATTATAATGGCCATTATGGAAAAGCAAATTTATTTTGAATTTTGGGTTTTCAACTCGCCCTTCAAAGTAGACTTCACGGCCTTTACAGTCATAGTTGTAGACAGTAATTTTAAACTCTTTCAAGTAATCTTGGAATTTCTCGAGTTCTGGGATACCCGCTCCACCATTAGATATCTCAACACGCGCTCTACGCAGAAGCTCCTGAGCCCTAACGGTTTGTCTTCCTCTACGGTCTTGTCTAATCAAATTGTAATCAGGATCGCCGGTAACTTTAGCCATCGCGACTACTATCGCTCTAGGCAAACACAAGTTGTCTTTATTATTAATAACAACAATTCCACTCCTAGCTTTACACTCTTCTTCAAAAGTGTTATAAAATACAGGCCTAACTTTTCCTTTACCTACAGGGAGATTAATACGAGTACATTCTACTTTAAAGGTGTCTGTCGACTTGATAGATTCCGAATTACTTTGAATAATTCCGCCAAATATTTCCCACAAAACATCTTCAGTTACTTCATTGAAGGGCCGAAAAGCTACGTACCCCGGGTCTTTAGATTTTAAATTTAGACTCTGCAAAGTGAAACCTAGTTGATCGTTTTCATGGCATTGGGTTTTCACTTCATTTACTATGCTCGCAAAACCTTGCCTTAGCCAATCAATTTCATTTGTTTCGGGAGGAGGGTTAGTAAATTTGAAAATCGTTCTTAACCCATATAATCTGAATTTCTTTATGTAAGTCTGATCCTCACTTAGAACATTAACAGGTTCAACAACCGACTCCATTACGTCCGTTCGCTACGAGAGCCTGACGCAAAGAGAGCGAGGACGAGCAGCGGTCGGTGGAATAATTACCGACCAGCCAATCAGAGCATAGCACACCCATTATCCACCAATCAGGGACCTTCTTATTTCGACCAATCACAATGCGGTATTCTTCTGTTGCAGTGAACCACGGCGAGCTGTTCCTCGTCCCACCTGAGGAGCTGGAGGGGGTGGCAGCGGGAGGGGAGGTGGCAGCGGGAGGAGAGGTGGCAGCGGGAGGAGAAGAAGAAGAGGTGGCGGGAGAAGAGGAGATGGCGGGAGAAGAGGAAGAGGAGGAGGAGGAGGAAGAAGAAGGAAGAGGGCAGGGGGATGGGGATGAAGAGTAATGTACATATGTAAATATATAGTTTAATATAGTTTTTTTAGTACATATTGTAAATATATAGTTTAATACAATTCTACTAACCCACAACATTAGTTTTTATTCCACACCTCTACCATAGAGTATATACCTTATAGTGTATAATATATAGTATATTGTTTATAGTGTATACTTTATAGTGAATGGTATGAGTTGGTAACACTGCGGGGAATTTGCAGGGAAATTTTGGGAAAACCCTGGGGGTTGGCAACCCTGCTGATTTTTTTCCCCGCGCTTTTCCGATCAGCTGATTTTCCGATCAGCTGATTTTCAAGGTCATTTTGTTTTAAAGGGGAGGGATATCTACTGACGATGTTACCCATACGACGATCGAAGATGAAATGAATTTCCAGCTCTTCGAGGCCGCTGGACGACTTTTTCAATTTACACGGATCCCATTTGGTGTTAATAACGGGGTGGCTTGTTTTCAAAAGACAATGGACCAGATCATTGAAAAAGAAAATCTAAATGGAGTGTACTCTTATTTGGATGATTTGACTGTCTGTGGAAAGGACCAAAGAGATCACGATGAAAATCTGAAAAGATTCTTAGATGCTGTAGCCAAATATGGGCTAGTTCTGAATAAAGAAAAGAGCAAGTTTAACCAGACTTCAATTAACTGGTTGTGACATTTAGTTTCTTATAACTCTATTCGACCTGATCCAGAACGTCTAAAATCACTACTGTCCCTTCCTTTGCCCAAAGACAAAGGTTCACTTAAGCGAGCCCTGGGGTTTTTTGCCCATTATTCGAAATGGATCCAAAGATTCTCGGATAGAATAAAGAATTTGACACAAGTTAATTCATTCCCTTTGTCACATGAAGCGATTGAAGATTTTGAATCCCTCAAACTTGACATTTCCAATTCGCTAATCACTCCTCGGTATGGGCAAGAACCACTAGTAGTGGAGACTGATGCCTCAGACATAGCGTTGGCAGCAACTTTAAGTCAAAATGATAGACCGGTAGCCTTCTTTTCTAGGACTCTGAACAAATCGGAAAAGTTATATTCAGCTGTTGAAAAAGGAGCCGCTGAGATTGTTGAGGCTTTAAAAAAATGGAAACCATTTCTACTTGGAAAAGAGTTTATACTATACACAGATCAGCAAGCCTTGTCATTTGTTTTTGACAAGAAACATACTAGCAAAATAAAAAACGACAAGGTTATGAGATGGCGACTAGAACTTGCACCTTATCAATATGAAATAGTGTACCGACCTGGGAAAGAGAATGAAAAGGCCGATACACTATCTCGTACATGTTCAGTACGCTGGGATAATGCTAAGTTGTTTGAACTACATGAATCCCTCTGCCACCCCGGGATCACTCGAATGTTTCACTGGATCAAAGCTAAAAATCTCAACTACACACTAGATGATGTGAAACGAATGACGGTTACTTGTCAAACATGTGCCGAAGTAAAACCAAGGTTCCATCAATTCAAAGGAAAACTGATAAAGGCCACGACTCCTTTTGAACGGTTAAACGTTGATAACGTTGATTTTAAAGGCCCCCTACCATCAACGACTAGAAACCGGTTTAACTATGGTGGATGAGTATTCTCGTTTTGTGTTTGCCTATCCCTGCAAAGACGTTAGTTCTGCATCTGTTATTAGCTGTTTTACAGACCTGTTTACAATGTTCGGAGCTCCTGCATTTGTACATTCAGATAGAGGCTTGGCTTTTATGTCCCGTGAGTTGACAGATTTTCTTCACAACTATGGAGTGGCTACAAGTCGTACAACGCCTTATAATCCTAAAGGAAACTCTCAGATTGAGCGCTATAATGGTACAATATGGCGTACCATTTTACTAGCGTTGAAAACTCATAACCTGCCAGTTGCCGCGTGGGAAGAGGTGTTACAGAAAGCTCTTCACTCGGTCAGGTCTCTTTTATGCACTGCGACAAATTGTACGCCACATGAAAGATTCTTTATACACAGTTGAAGAAGTGTTAATGGGGAATCCTTACCTTCTTGGCTGTCTGCTCCCGGCCCTGTCCTTCTGAGAAAGTTTGTCAGATCAAGTAAATATGATGACCTAGTGGAACCAGTTGAACTACTAGAATCAAATCCACAGGATGCTCTCATCAGGAGGAGAGACGGATCGGAGTCTCAAGTATCATTGAGACATCTTGCACCCGCTGGTCAGCCGAGTGATCTGCCTCCCGAAGACAAGACTTCTGAGAGAGACGAAGGTGATAAAACGGACTCAAACTTGGACCTTGTTGAAGATCAAAATGAAACGCTTCAATCAGAATCTCAAGTCCCAGTTCGAGAGACGACTGAGGGGGAAACTCGTCCCAAAAGAAATGTCAGACCCCCAACATATCTGAACGACTACATTTGCTATACCTACCATAAAAAATAGTGGGGGAGAATGTGGTGATGTAAAGATTATCACCTGATGATTTGTTACACATGTTAGATTTGTTTACATTATGTTTATTCTACACAAAACATGGTTGTACTTTTGAATGAATAAAAGCCATACTTTTGGTTAATCTAGTCTATTTTATTACAATACCCTCAATACTAACCAAACTCCAACCAGATCCTCTTCCTTCATGTTCTTGAATTTTTGTTAAAATTTCTTCCAAACAATCTTCAACTATTGAATTAATATCTGAACTTGCCATTATGGTCTGGTTTTTTGTCATGAATCCTCTTGGTGACATTTCTCCTTCTACATTAGTAAACATAGCATTTAATAATATGCCAAATTTAATAAAGTTTAGTCTTCTTAATTCTTCTATGAGTGTTTTACTTACAATTCTTCTTACTTCTTTAAAAAACTGCTCCAATTCCAATTTTTCATTTTGAATTTTGTGGTGCATTACTACTCTACCTTCTAAGGCAAATACTTTTAAACTCGGTATAGCATTAGATGGTCCTGCTAAAGGTTCTTCTTGTTGTTCTTCTTCATACAGTTTTAAATCTTCATATTCGGTTTCTGTTACGTTTTCATTATTATTATGGAATAACTCTTTGTGTATTTCTAGTAGAATATTATCATGAAAAGTTTCTAAGCAAATTTCACATTGATGCATCTTGTTGATGTTTACTCTTTGAAATTTAGCAGTGAAATGAAATGCTTCTCTCTCCTGCTCCCTTTATATAATGCTTCCCCCACCACATTTGTAAGGTTTTTTAGTGAAATGTTAGAATTAGTAGTTTAAGACTAAAGCTGAAAAGTAATGATACAAGCCTATATTTTCTTCCAATTGCAAATACTCCGCATACGCCTCCGCCCATAGCCATAACAGATTGGTCTTTCTCCAATATATACCAAAGGTGTGTCTACCATTAACTAAAATTGGAGATCCTATGTTTACTAATCTTCCATTTTCTATCCATGTCATAACTTCAATTAAAAACCTTCCTATAATATCCATTGGAGAATTTTGATCTACTAATATTCATGTTACAACATTTTCACTTAACAAAGGCACTTCAATTTTTTCATCGTTTTCTTCGTCCACCTCCAATACTTCTTCAACTTTTGTACATTTGTTGTAAAATATTGAAGCATCTCGGGGAGACATGTTTACTCGAGCTATTATAGGCGAAGAATGTTCCCAACACAAACCACACCACTTTTATATTAGCATGTGAATAGGTGGGGGGTTTTCCATCTATAATAAAGTTTGAGTAAAGTGAAATAATTTAATTCTGTCTTTACCACAATATTACTCTTAATTAGAGCTTTACATTTATGTATCACTTGCCCTATTCCAGCAAACCATTCTTAAGTTATTAGTAATTTTTTACATTAATGACTGGCCTTAGATACATATAAAATTTAGGGCAAATAATAAATTTTCTTTATTAATTTATTGTAATTGCAGTCGCAAGATAATTTTTTCACTAAAATATACAATTTCTCGTATATCATAATATATCACTACCATTAACTTTCGAGATTGCATATACTGTCACATCATCTTTTTGACTTTGACTTTGACTTAATTGAGGTCAAGTTCACCAAAAAATGATAATGAACCAAAGTGATGGGGACGGCCGTAGCCATCCCCACCACTCTGTTTGCCTAACACTTCCCCAAATCCCAACCCACTATAGTTACGTCTTACAAGGGATCCCAATTTTTTGCTCACACACAACAAGTATTAATATTAAACCCTAACAGCAAGAGTAACTCAAATATATATCGACCGCTTATACATTTGAGTTACCCTCTGAGTTCGGAACAACCATCGCGTCCGACGAATTGTTCCGAACTAACTCAGTGATAGTCGCCAAAGAGGTTCTCGGCTCATAAAGTGGTGGGGGGGACAGTAGGGGTTTAAGGGGTATACAACGTCTAACGTTCAACGTCAGTGGAAATTTCCAATGATCTATTCGTCACATGTAGATCGCCGCTAATGCAAGTGGAGCGTTGTACCTTACAATTAACGTTAGGCAACACCTGGTTTCATCCGCGCTAAGCTTCACTGCGGCTTTCCCCATCGCGTAACACCATAATTGTTGTCTGCTATTATCTGAGTAATGGCAGAAAATTATCTGTCCTCTTTTGCCGCTTAACTATAGTTATTACCTATTGCCAAGAGCGGAGCTAAATCGCCGTTACACAAGCATAACCGCTATCAACCTAATTTATCTTGAAGAGGGAAAGTGACTGGCGGGGGGGGGGGGTTCAAGTTCAACATAATTACTATCTGCGCTTTTATAAGCGCAGCCATGGCGCTTTTATGACGCAATGAGGTCGCGCGTCTGCCATTTACTTCCCAGGTGCCACAGCTGCTACAACTAATCCGTGAGTCTACCACATAGTAATGTTACATATGCTTTGTTTTAACTTACACCTGTTAAGCTTGCTACTTTTTTATGTAATTTATTTTTTCAACTATTTCTTAACATTTAAAAATACACATTTTATTTTATATTTGATATATTAAATAATCTCGCGTTACTATTTTTATTTTAGTTTATACTTATTATACAAGTTAACCCCTACAAAATAATTAACTAACTTCTGCTGCTAGACTAAACTACTTAGACTATAAACAGTTAACACCCATATATTAATATATAATTATTACACTACAAGATTTACCTGTGCAAATGCTAGATGTAACTGCGATTAATCGTCCACAACACAGTTCTTAAACCCTTATAGAATAACTAACTAGCTTCTGCTGCTAGACTAAACTACTTAGACTATAAACAGTTAACACCCATATATTAATATATAATTATTATACCTACTACAAAATTTACCTGTGCACACGCTAGATATAACCACGATTAATCGTCCACAACACAATTCTTAAACCCTTATAGAATAATTAACTAACTTCTACCGCTAGCGGTACTTTTTAAAAGTTTAACACAAATTTTTTAACTATTTCTTTTCCCCTGCTAGAACCTTTCGCGCCGCCGCCGCCCCGACAAAGAACTGAAATCTCCGAAGTTCTTCCCTTTTATGTTATTCTCTTAGGGGAGGGGGTTAGGGGGGTTCACACAACCCCATATAAGCGGCATCGGTACCTCGCCCGCGCCATTATAATGGCGATAGGGCGACAGTAAACATCTATCCGTAAGTCTCTAACACTATCAAACGTTTTTTAACTTACGCTTGTTACTCTAACATATGTTTGCGCTTATTATGCTAATTAGTCTCTATATATTCAGACACACTCGCGGGCACCGGTCATATACTCGCTGAATTTTGGAGAGTACACATCTCCCCTTTGAATATTATTATGGCTTCACACACTTACATTTAAAACTTTTACGCACGAAACACATTTTACAGAAACAATCAAACTCCACAATTTCAAAACCGCGTACTACGTTGAGTAAGCTTAAAAAATACTTCAGTTTTCACCCGTTGTACTTTGCAAGACCTAACCTTTACAATACTTGTTCTACTGATCCTATTTTACACGCTGTCTTAACTGAAATGCTGAAATATCAAAATTTCAATCTTGTTACACCTATTGACGATCCTATCCAATTATTCTTCTTCACTATATTACCGGGTTTATATGATCATTCTTCCTCAGACACATGACTCATTCTGCTCTATCAACTCGCACTGTAAACACCTAGGACCTCTCCTTTTTTGCAATTGTGGACACGCAGCGAGATTCACCCATACAATCTTCTCATGTGACTTCCACTGCTAATAATACTGCACTTCCAACTCACGATTCTTCCATACTTACAACAACCACTGACTCCCACCACATACAGAGTAATAAAATAACTACTACTGCTGCAAAAAATGACAAAGCAATTCTCCAATCACTAATGAGTTTTTATTAAATAAATTTTAAAAAACCCCCTCTGGATGACCTTGACCCACTTCCCAAACCCACCCATCACTGTCAAAAAACCCCAGCCGCTACAACCCCTACAACAGTTACAACTGCCTGACCTTGACCTGGCCCAACTGTAGCCATTCCCCACTACTCTAGTGAAGGTTCTAAAAAATTTTTATTGAGAATGTTGATAATTAAGCGATATATAACTTTTTAAAGATTTATCCATAAGAATAACATAGGAAACTTGATTTGAATTTTCTTTATAACCAGTTACGCTATTTTAAAGATTCAAAATACTAAATTGTTTTTTTTTTAAGCTCTTTGAAATAGTTTTAGTTAAAATTGATGAATTTTGAAAATTTAATTGAAAAAAGTGTGAATTTTCTTTCTACCAACATGGGTTGGTAAAACACGTTATAAAGCCCTTAAAATGAGGGTCCGGGTATACACACGGGTATGTCAGGGTAGCATACGAAGTGTATGTACCTATCATACCAATTTCAAGTCATAAGCGATCGGCAATGTACATATATGGCCATACTTATGCAAATTTTCATTCCTGACATGGGTTGGTAAAACACGTTATAAAGCCCTTAAAATGAGGGTCCGGGTATACATATGGGTATGTCAGGGTAGCATACAAAGTGTATGTACCTACCATACCAATTTCAAGTCATAAGCGATCGGCAATGTACATATATGGCCATACTTATGCAAATTTTCATTCCTGACATGGGTTGGTAAAACACGTTATAAAGCCCTTAAAATGAGGGTCCGGGTATACATATGGGTATGTCAGGGTAGCATACAAAGTGTATGTACCTACCGTACCAATTTCAAGTCATAAGCGACCGGCAAGGTACATATATAGCCATACTTACACGAATTTTTATTCCTGACATCGGTTGGTAAAACACGTTATAAAGCCCTTAAAAAGAGGGTCTGGGTGTACACATGGGTATGTCAGGGTAGCATACGGAGTGTATGTACCTACCATACCAATTACAAGTTGAAAGCGACCGGCAATGTACATATGGCCATACATAAAATATGAATATTCTTTCTACCAACATGGGTTGATAAAACACGTAATAAAGCCCTTAAAATGAGTCTGGGTATACACATGGGTATATCAGGGCAGCATACGAAGTGTATGTACCTACCATACCAATTTCAAGTCAAAAGCGACCGGCAATATACACATATATGGCCATACTTATACATATTTTTATTCCTTACATGGGTTGGTAAAATACGTTATAAAGCCCTTAAAATGAGAGTCTGGGTATACACATGGGTATGTCAGGGTAGCATAGGGAGTGTATGTACCTACCATACCAATTTCAGGTCATAAGCGACCGGAAAGGTACATATATAGCCATACTTACACGAATTTTCATTCCTGACATTGGTTGGTAAAACACGTTATAAAGCCCTTAAAATGATCGTCTGGGTATACACATGGGTATGTCAGGGTAGCATACGGAGTGTATGTACCTACCATACCAATTACAAGTCAAAAGCGACCGGCAATGTACATATGGCCATACATAAAATATGAATATTCTTTCTACCAACATGGGTTGATAAAACACGTTATAAAGCCCTTAAAATTAGAGTCTGGGTATACACATGGGTATATCAGGGTAGCATACGAAGTGTATGTACCTACCATACCAATTTCAAGTCAAAAGCGACCGGCAATGTACACATATATGGCCATAGTTATACATATTTTTATTCCTGACATGGGTTGGTAAAATACGTTATAAAGCCCTTAAAATGAGGGTCCGGGTATACACATGGGTATATCAGGGTAGCATACGGAGTGTATGTACCTACCATACCAATTACAAGTCAAAAGCGACCGGCAATGTACATATGGCCATACATAAAATATGAATATTCTTTCTACCAACATGGGTTGATAAAACACGTTATAAAGCCCTTAAAATTAGAGTCTGGGTATACACATGGGTATATCAGGGTAGCATACGAAGTGTATGTACCTACCATACCAATTTCAAGTCAAAAGCGACCGGCAATGTACACATATATGGCCATAATTATACATATTTTTATTCCTGACATGGGTTGGTAAAATACGTTATAAAGCCCTTAAAATGAGGGTCCGGGTATACACATGGGTATGTCAGGGTAGCATACGGAGTGTATGTACCTACCATACCAATTACAAGTCAAAAGCGACCGGCAATGTACATATGGCCATACATAAAATATGAATATTCTTTCTACCAACATGGGTTGATAAAACACGTTATAAAGCCCTTAAAATTAGAGTCTGGGTATACACATGGGTATATCAGGGTAGCATACGAAGTGTATGTACCTACCATACCAATTTCAAGTCAAAAGCGACCGGCAATGTACACATATATGGCCATAATTATACATATTTTTATTCCTGACATGGGTTGTTAAAACACGTTATAAAGCCCTTAAAATTAGAGTCTGGGTATACACATGGGTATATCAGGGTAGCATACGAAGTGTATGTACCTACCATACCAATTTCAAGTCAAAAGCGACCGGCAATGTACACATATATGGCCATAATTATACAAATTTTCATTCCTGACATGGGTTGGTAAAACACGTTATAAAGCCCTTAAAATGAGGGTCTGGGTGTACAAATGGGTATGTCAGGGTAGCATACGAAGTGTATGTACCTACCATACCAATTTTAAGTCAAAAGGGACCGGCAAGGTACATATAAGGCCATACATAAAGTATGAATTTTCTTTCTACCAATATGGGTTGGTAAAACACGTCATAAAGCCCTTAAAATGAGAGTTCGGGTATACACATTGGTATGTCAGGGTAGCATACGAAGTGTATGTACCTACCATACCAATTACAAGTTGAAAGCGACCGGCAATGTACATATGGCCATACATAAAATATGAATATTCTTTCTACCAACATGGGTTGATAAAACACGTAATAAAGCCCTTAAAATGAGTCTGGGTATACACATGGGTATATTAGGGCAGCATACAAAGTGTATGTACCTACCATACCAATTTCAAGTCAAAAGCGACCGGCAATATACACATATATGGCCATACTTATACATATTTTTATTCCTGACATGGGTTGGTAAAATACGTTATAAAGCCCTTAAAATGAGAGTCTGGGTATACACATGGGTATGTCAGGGTAGCATAGGGAGTGTATGTACCTACCATACCAATTTCAGGTCATAAGCGACCGGAAAGGTACATATATAGCCATACTTACACGAATTTTCATTCCTGACATCGGTTGGTAAAACACGTTATAAAGCCCTTAAAATGATCGTCTGGGTATACACATGGGTATGTCAGGGTAGCATACGGAGTGTATGTACCTACCATACCAATTACAAGTCAAAAGCGACCGGCAATGTACATATGGCCATACATAAAATATGAATATTCTTTCTACCAACATGGGTTGATAAAACACGTTATAAAGCCCTTAAAATGAGAGTCTGGGTATACACATGGGTATATCAGGGTAGCATACGAAGTGTATGTACCTACCATACCAATTTCAAGTCAAAAGCGACCGGCAATGTACACATATATGGCCATACTTATGCAAATTTTCATTCCTGACATGGGTTGGTAAAACACGTTATAAAGCCCTTAAAATGAGGGTCCGGGTATACATATGGGTATGTCAGGGTAGCATACAAAGTGTATGTACCTACCATACCAATTTCAAGTCATAAGCGATCGGCAATGTACATATATGGCCATACTTATGCAAATTTTCATTCCTGACATGGGTTGGTAAAACACGTTATAAAGCCCTTAAAATGAGGGTCCGGGTATACATATGGGTATGTCAGGGTAGCATACAAAGTGTATGTACCTACCGTACCAATTTCAAGTCATAAGCGACCGGCAAGGTACATATATAGCCATACTTACACGAATTTTTATTCCTGACATCGGTTGGTAAAACACGTTATAAAGCCCTTAAAAAGAGGGTCTGGGTGTACACATGGGTATGTCAGGGTAGCATACGGAGTGTATGTACCTACCATACCAATTACAAGTTGAAAGCGACCGGCAATGTACATATGGCCATACATAAAATATGAATATTCTTTCTACCAACATGGGTTGATAAAACACGTAATAAAGCCCTTAAAATGAGTCTGGGTATACACATGGGTATATCAGGGCAGCATACGAAGTGTATGTACCTACCATACCAATTTCAAGTCAAAAGCGACCGGCAATATACACATATATGGCCATACTTATACATATTTTTATTCCTTACATGGGTTGGTAAAATACGTTATAAAGCCCTTAAAATGAGAGTCTGGGTATACACATGGGTATGTCAGGGTAGCATTGGGAGTGTATGTACCTACCATACCAATTTCAGGTCATAAGCGACCGGAAAGGTACATATATAGCCATACTTACACGAATTTTCATTCCTGACATCGGTTGGTAAAACACGTTATAAAGCCCTTAAAATGATCGTCTGGGTATACACATGGGTATGTCAGGGTAGCATACGGAGTGTATGTACCTACCATACCAATTACAAGTCAAAAGCGACCGGCAATGTACATATGGCCATACATAAAATATGAATATTCTTTCTACCAACATGGGTTGATAAAACACGTTATAAAGCCCTTAAAATTAGAGTCTGGGTATACACATGGGTATATCAGGGTAGCATACGAAGTGTATGTACCTACCATACCAATTTCAAGTCAAAAGCGACCGGCAATGTACACATATATGGCCATAATTATACATATTTTTATTCCTGACATGGGTTGGTAAAATACGTTATAAAGCCCTTAAAATGAGGGTCCGGGTATACACATGGGTATATCAGGGTAGCATACGGAGTGTATGTACCTACCATACCAATTACAAGTCAAAAGCGACCGGCAATGTACATATGGCCATACATAAAATATGAATATTCTTTCTACCAACATGGGTTGATAAAACACGTTATAAAGCCCTTAAAATTAGAGTCTGGGTATACACATGGGTATATCAGGGTAGCATACGAAGTGTATGTACCTACCATACCAATTTCAAGTCAAAAGCGACCGGCAATGTACACATATATGGCCATAATTATACATATTTTTATTCCTGACATGGGTTGGTAAAATACGTTATAAAGCCCTTAAAATGAGGGTCCGGGTATACACATGGGTATGTCAGGGTAGCATACGGAGTGTATGTACCTACCATACCAATTACAAGTCAAAAGCGACCGGCAATGTACATATGGCCATACATAAAATATGAATATTCTTTCTACCAACATGGGTTGATAAAACACGTTATAAAGCCCTTAAAATTAGAGTCTGGGTATACACATGGGTATATCAGGGTAGCATACGAAGTGTATGTACCTACCATACCAATTTCAAGTCAAAAGCGACCGGCAATGTACACATATATGGCCATAATTATACATATTTTTATTCCTGACATGGGTTGGTAAAACACGTTATAAAGCCCTTAAAATTAGAGTCTGGGTATACACATGGGTATATCAGGGTAGCATACGAAGTGTATGTACCTACCATACCAATTTCAAGTCAAAAGCGACCGGCAATGTACACATATATGGCCATAATTATACAAATTTTCATTCCTGACATGGGTTGGTAAAACACGTTATAAAGCCCTTAAAATGAGGGTCTGGGTGTACAAATGGGTATGTCAGGGTAGCATACGAAGTGTATGTACCTACCATACCAATTTTAAGTCAAAAGGGACCGGCAAGGTACATATAAGGCCATACATAAAGTATGAATTTTCTTTCTACCAATATGGGTTGGTAAAACACGTCATAAAGCCCTTAAAATGAGAGTTCGGGTATACACATTGGTATGTCAGGGTAGCATACGAAGTGTATGTACCTACCATACCAATTACAAGTTGAAAGCGACCGGCAATGTACATATGGCCATACATAAAATATGAATATTCTTTCTACCAACATGGGTTGATAAAACACGTAATAAAGCCCTTAAAATGAGTCTGGGTATACACATGGGTATATTAGGGCAGCATACGAAGTGTATGTACCTACCATACCAATTTCAAGTCAAAAGCGACCGGCAATATACACATATATGGCCATACTTATACATATTTTTATTCCTGACATGGGTTGGTAAAATACGTTATAAAGCCCTTAAAATGAGAGTCTGGGTATACACATGGGTATGTCAGGGTAGCATAGGGAGTGTATGTACCTACCATACCAATTTCAGGTCATAAGCGACCGGAAAGGTACATATATAGCCATACTTACACGAATTTTCATTCCTGACATCGGTTGGTAAAACACGTTATAAAGCCCTTAAAATGATCGTCTGGGTATACACATGGGTATGTCAGGGTAGCATACGGAGTGTATGTACCTACCATACCAATTACAAGTCAAAAGCGACCGGCAATGTACATATGGCCATACATAAAATATGAATATTCTTTCTACCAACATGGGTTGATAAAACACGTTATAAAGCCCTTAAAATGAGAGTCTGGGTATACACATGGGTATATCAGGGTAGCATACGAAGTGTATGTACCTACCATACCAATTTCAAGTCAAAAGCGACCGGCAATGTACACATATATGGCCATACTTATACATATTTTTATTCCTGACATGGGTTGGTAAAATACGTTATAAAGCCCTTAAAATGAGGGTCCGGGTGTACAAATGGGTATGTCAGGGTAGCATACGAAGTGTATGTACCTACCATACCAATTTTAAGTCAAAAGGGACCGGCAAGGTACATATAAGGCCATACATAAAGTATGAATTTTCTTTCTACCAATATGGGTTGGTAAAACACGTCATAAAGCCCTTAAAATGAGAGTTCGGGTATACACATTGGTATGTCAGGGTAGCATACGAAGTGTATGTACCTACCATACCAATTTCAGGTCATAAGCGACCGGGAAGGTACATATATAGCCATACACGAATTTTCATTCCTGACATCGGTTGGTAAAACACGTCATAAAGCCCTTAAAATGAGGGTCCGGGTATACACATGGGTATGGCAGGGTAGCATACGAAGTGTATGTAACCTACCATACCAATTTCAGGTCATAAGCGACCGGAAAGTTACATATATAGCCATACACGAATTTTCATTCCTGACATCGGTTGGTAAAACACGTTATAAAGCCCTTAAAATGAGGGTCTGGGTATACACATGGGTATGTCAGGTTAGCATACGGAGTGTATGTACCTACCATACCAATTACAAGTCAAAAGCGACCGGCAATGTACATATGGCCATACTTATACAAATTTTCATTCCTGACATGGGTTGGTAAAACACGTTATAAAGCCTTTAAAATGAGGGTCCGGGTATACACATGGGTATGTCAGGGTAGCATACGAAGTCTATGTACCTACCACACCAATTTAAAGTCATAAGCGACCGGCAATGTACATATATGGCCATACTTACACGAATTTTCATTCCTGACATGAGTTGGTAAAACACGTTATAAAGCCCTTATAATGAGGGTCCGGGTATACACATGAGTATGTCAGGGTAGCATACGAAGTCTATGTACCTACCACACCAATTTAAAGTCATAAGCGACCGGCAATGTACATATATGGCCATACTTACACGAATTTTCATTCCTGACATGAGTTGGTAAAACACGTTATAAAGCCCTTATAATGAGGGTCTGGGTATACACATGGGTATATCAGGGTAGCATACGAAGTCTATGTACCTACCATACCAATTTCAGGTCATAAGCGACCGGAAAGGTACATATATAGCCATACTTACACGAATTTTCATTCCTGACATCGGTTGGTAAAACACGTTATAAAGCCCTTAAAATGAGGGTCTGGGTATAAACATGGGTATGTCAAGGTAGCATACGGAGTGTATGTACCTACCATACCAATTACAAGTCAAAAGCGACCGGCAATGTACATATGGCCATACTTATACAAATTTTCATTCCTGACATGTTTTGGTAAAACATGTTATAAAGCCCTTAAAATGAGAGTCTGGGTATACACATGGGTATGTCAGGGTAGCATACGGAGTGTATGTACCTACCATAATAATTTCAAGTCAAAAGCGTCCAGCAATGTACATGTATGGCCTTATTTATACGAACTTCCATCCCTGACATGGGTTGGTAAAACACGTTATAAAGTTTTTAAAATGAGGGTTAGAACCCGCCTTTAAGGCTCCAGTCTACCCGAGCCCGAATGCAGCCTCGCTGCCGCGGCCGTAGCGCTAGGCGAGTTTTATGGATGCAGAGATTTGCGGGAATCGTGTTTTAAAAATAACTAATTAAGATAGAGATTGGCTCTTAATTTTTTCTTAAAGTACAAATACGGATCTTGTCTTCTGTGTTTGTAGAATTTTTAAATAAAATTTCTAATTTCAGTTATAACTGTCTAAAATCATCTGTTTTTCTCTAGTGGCAAGTTTTAAAGATGCAGAGGTTTACGGGGATCGTGTTTTAAAACTAACCAATTAAGATAGAGATTGGCTGTTAGCTTTTTCTAAAAGTAGAAAAAAGGCGTCAAAAAGATGTTATCTTTTTAAAATTTTTAAATAAAATTTCTAATTTTAGCTATAACTGACTAAAATCATCTGTTTTTTTGGATGCAAATGCAAGGGATCTTTTAGAATCCTGTTATCTTCTACTAAATGCAGCCTAGGGCTATAACTAAGGTGTCATATTAAAGAAGAAAAACGGTGCTAAATTTCCTTGGTTACACTTTGGTAATTTCATCAAAACTAATGGAAAACTTCAATTAAAAATCGAGAAAAACAGATGATTTTAGACAGTTATAGCAGAAATTAGAAAATTTATTTTAAAATTCTAAAAAAGATAGCCAACGAGATTTTTTTTCTAATTTTAGAAAAGTTAACAGCCAATCTCTATCTTAAGAGTCATCTTCACCCCTGGGCCAGTAACCCATTGTTGCGCAGTCGGCAATGTTAATCATACGGCTTTTATGCTAAAACATGGTCTTGTATTCCCCTGTTTCGGACGCCGTTTTTCAACCGATTTTCTTGAAATGTGGTAAGTGTTTAGTTGAATAGTTATATTAGGTTTCTCATACCTCGGAATTTTGAAAATTTATCAAATATTACTCTCTGTAACGTCGCAAAGTAACTCGATTTTCCTTAGTTAATATTTCAAAATTTAGTAAAATTTTTAAAATTTCGAGGTATGAGAAACCTAATATAAGTATTCAACTAAACACTTACCAACTTTCAAGAAAATCGGTTTAAAAACGGCGTCCGAAACAGGGGAATACAAAACCATGTTTTAGCATAAAAGCCGTATGATTAACATTGCCGATTGCGCAACAATGGGCTACTGGCCCAGGGGTGAAGATGACTCTTAAGTGGTTAGTTTTAAAACATGATCCCCGTAAACCTCTGCATCTATAAAACTAAAAAACAGATGATTTTAGACAGTTATAACTGAAATTAGAAATTTTATTTAAAAATCCTAAAAAGATAGCCGACGATATTTTTTTTTACTTTTAGAAAAAGTTAAGAGTCAATCTCTGTCTTAATTGGTTAATTTTAAAACAAGATCCCCGTAAACCTCTGCAGCCATCTAACTCGCCTAGCGCTACGGCCGCGAGGCGGCATTCGGCATTGTTGTTCGGGCTCACTTAGACTGGAGCCTTAACGGCGAGATTGTTGTTTGTGACTTATGTAAGCAAAAGTAGTTGACTTATAAAACCACCAACAGCAACTTAAAAAGCACATGATGAGGAAACACCCTACGGTAAATTTGCCTGTTTTTAAGAACAACAAAGCATCAGCTACTTCAAAGGTAATTATAGTTTGTATAATATGTTCTGATTACTGTAACGATTTTTTACGAAGCTAAATTTGTGCTTTAAAATCATTCATATGAACTTGACTGTTTTCCTAATTGATCACCTAAATTTGTTGAGGCCTCTGCAGAGGTCAGTACCTCATATTTTTAAATTATTGGAGCAAAGGTACAAAATTAACTTTTAGACCTTTATAGGCCTATTAATTTCATATAATGTATTGCATTTAATCATTAAGTAAGGCAATACAGTTTAAAATATCAATAAAACAGACTGTATTTTAGGCCTAATTTTAAAAGCGTTAGACTGTCTGGTTTATAGGCCTACAGTTAAAAAATAACGTGTCTTGTTTTAATTTGGCACCATTATTGCTTTGAATTCAAATAGGCCTACCTTTGCAATTTTTTTAATACAGTAGGCCTAATTGTATTTGGTGGTAAGTGGCAGACTTGCAGGACCTATTAACTATGTATGTTTTTTCTAAATATTTTAAATTATTTGAGCTACAATGGTGTTTGTCTTTTCAGACACAAGAAACTGGAGCCCAAAGCCGTTTTAGGCCGATATTACCAACACCTTTAACATCAAGCTTGCTACCAGCGGCGGGACCTTCTGACTTGGTACCAGCGGTGGGAACCTTGCTCCTTGCTACACCTGACAATGGAAATCATGCAAGATCGTCAACGATAAGTATTTCTACCTCTCAACAAAATCAAAGCTCGGTTTTGCAGTACCTACCTAGTAAAATCAGTTCGGATTCCAAGAAAAAAATCGATGCCCACCTAATGCAACTCTTTACTGTAGACATGCAGCCCTACAGTGTAGTCGAGGATAGGGGGTTTAGATCATTTGTTAATGCCTTAAACCCAGCATACTCGCTGCCTACAAGATGCACTATTTATCACAATCAATGCTACCTGCCATATACGAAAAGTGTAAGAACGCAGTAACGAATGAAATTTCAGAGGTAGATCATGTTTGTATAACAACTGACTGCTGGTCTTCCGTAAATAATGATACGAGTCATTGCCGTAACTGGCCATTTTGTAAGTAATAACTTTGTTTTAAAGTCAGTTCTTCTTGATTGTGCCACACTGCTGAAAGTTTAGCAGCAGAAATCGTCAAAGTTGTGCGAGAATGGGGCCTGGATAACAAGACAATTCTGGGTGTTTCAGATAATGCCAGCAATATTGTTAAGGCAATTAAAGATGTTCATCAATGGAACTTCTTGGGATGCTTGGCCCACAACATCAATTTGATCGTTCAGGCTTAAACACGTAAGCCTTTGGTTACGAAATAAGTTTGCCTTTGAGCATATACAGTCTGTATGTGCCAGAAGAATCAAAATCATTACCCGTTTTTCAAAAGACAGATCATGAAGATGTGCTACCTTTATCTTTTATGGGCCACAATTAAAATTTATAACTTTTGAGCATTTTAAAATAACAACCAGCAGTCCTGATAACTGCTGTTCCTTGATAAGTGGTGAAATTGTAGTTGTTGAAAGCATCGCTTTTTCAAGTGCATTGAAATGTGAAGTTGTAATAGGAAGCAGGACCGGGGAAAAAATATAAGTAACGTCACTCCCAGCCGGTTAAGTTGCAGGATTGTCCTTGTCACTCTGGCGTATGAATATTCAGTGCAAACTGAAGTGATCCAATGAAATAGTGCTGCGTTCAACATTACATTACAACTCCTCGGTCCTGAATAGGAAGGGATTATGTATGTAAACAAGACCTGTATAGTGAACCACTATGCAACAGTTCCAGCCTAAAAATTTTTATTCTTAAAGATTTAATGCAACCATTTCTTCAAAATTGTCGCTGTTGATAAGAATTTTTTTAGTTTGAGTACCCACGTGCAAATGATCAAAATTAACTTTTTAATAAAATTTCAATTTAAATGCAAACAAATTTAAAAGGTAACAATATAATTTAATTAATAATATAAGGTAAAACGTATAATTTTTAGCGAATTTCCAATAGGGACGAATAAGTTTTTACCGTAGGTCTTATGGTTAGAGCTAAACCGGAGACCATGTTACTTTTTTGCTTTAAGATGTTTAATGTTTACAGGTAACATATCCAACAACTGTATGGAACAAAGGAATTTCTTTAGAGCCAACAACTCTGGGCTGCTTGTAGTTTGCAAAGAAGTTTAATCTAAGTCAAATTATTTATTTATTTAAGATTCCCCCACACATACTTTTTAGGTCAGACCAGATTAATTTGATATATCAATATCAAAGGGGAGGTTACTATAAAATCAAAACATACGGTTGTTGTCATCATTTTGTGGCCATTTTATTTGTAAAATCATGAACATTATTTAAAAAGGAAATAACTAGTGAATCTAAACACTGTTAGCGCTAGTGTAGTTCCCTCTTTCTGGGCCTTATACAAACTGTGAGTGTTACAACGATTACCCTACATGAAAAATATGTTATAGGATTAAGTGGAGTAAATTCGTATGAAAAGAATTAACATATTTCCATTTCCTTAAGTTAATAGGGGAGAGCGGGGCAAGTTGATACGCGGCCAAGTTGATACAGTCGCGACTGTGACTGAACGCGCATGCGTGGACAAGTAGTGACACGCGCAGACCTGTTGTTTACCGCGACGCAGTGCTTGACGGCGTTACACGCCATTAGAAGTGGCTAAGAGAGCGAGCAGACCTTGAAAATCAGCTGATAAGCGCGGAAAAAAGCGCGGGAAAAGGAAATAGAGGTGCCAACCCCTAGGGTTTTCCCAAAATTTCCCTGCAATTTCCTTGCAGTGTTACCAACTCATACCATTTACTATAAACCATATAATCCACTATCATCCACTAGTGTGTATCAGCTTTTGAAGTTGTGCCAGGCACTATAATTTGTTAGAGGCTATGATTAGGACTGTAATGGGTTTCGTGACTGATGGAGTCGTGCACAGGATATTGAGGATACCCCTTTCCTCCCGTGAGAAGAGCTTTACCGTGGGAAGATGAACTCTGGAGCGGATAATTGTGTGTTGGAAGTATCCTTTCCACCTTCAGTTCGGAATAGACCTTGGTGCGGTGATGTTCAGTGCGTGTTGTGTTGTGTTATTGTGCCGTGGTTGTGAGTGTAAAAGTTTAAATGTAGGATTGTTAATTTGGTTAGGTGTAAAAGTGAGTGTTATATAAGTGTTTGTGAATAAGGTGAATAAATTAAAAAACAGTAGATTTAAAGAACAACATTTATTTTATAAAATTAAAAATATAAATTTAGGCGACCGGTGATGGTTTGCCTGCAATGCGGGCATCTAAAAAGCCTTACCGAACAGGGTGGACATACAACATGTCCGCAGGGTTGTAGGGCTATCGTAGGTAGTGCCGTCATGCAAATTGTACATTGAATCTGACGTGGAGTTTCGGTTGTTGTTGTGTTGTTCCTGGTGTAGTGAAAATGGTCAGCGATGACCGGACCTTGGACTGACAATATGCGCTCAAGTGTGCACCTGATGTCATCCCAAATTACAGGCGCGACTTCTAGTGTTTGTGGGGTGTGCGACCCTCCAAGTACTTGTGATGCCACCGCAGTTACTTCTCGGAGTTCCGCTCGAACCAGGGCGAGTTGGAGGACAGCACGGCTATCAGCCCCTGCAGAGGACTGCTCAACGTTCTATAACATAAGGTGAGTGTTTTAAAGTTTCTTGTTTAACAAGTAAGAAAAATCAATAATTATCAAAATTGAAATTACTATAAGTACTTCCTTACCTGAAACAAAGCTCTCCGTCTGAGATGAATGAGACGCTCCTCACGCTGACACCCTACGCAGAGCGGTCCTCCCCTCACAGGCATTGTTTCATGACATTGTAGATCCTAAACAAATTTATCTAATTAATATATCGAATTATTAAACCTTAAAAAAATTAAAGTTTCAAATTATATTTATATATGTGAATTACTAACCGTATTATTTTGGGGTGCCTCAGGGGAGATAGTATTCACCAATGCCCGAAAACAATAAAATCTTATATTAAATTCATAGTTGTATATTGTTATTGGAATATCTATTAAATAGGTAATATTTGCTGTTGTGAAAGAAGAAAACCCCTATTACCTGAAGAGCAATTGAGTTTTGTTCGATTACAGTGTTTGTTCTTGCTTTGGGTGGTATTATTCTCCATAGTTGAAGTTCCCAATCATTTACTATATATATTCTCCTATCTCTCTAAAAACTAATTACCTGAAGAGCCTCAGTATTCTGTTCAATTACATAATTAACTATTTCATTAGGTTGTCAGTAGAGAGAAATTGAGAGAAACAAGACAGCATGTAAAACGAACGTGTGAGAGAACCAAGCCCATGTTAAACGGTGAGAGAGCCAGGATTGGGTGTGTAAAAAAGTCAGAAAAATGAGAGAACCAGGACAGCGGGTAAAACGAACGTGTGAGAGAACCGAGCCCATGTTAAACGGTGAGAGGGCCAGGACAGCGTGTTAAACTGAACGGGTGAGAGAACCGAGACGGCGCGTTAACAGGTGCGAGAGATCCAGGACGGGGGTTTGAAAAAATTCGGAAACTCCTTCCAGGTAATGTAGTTTTTATTTACATCCCATCGAGATTGTCCCTTGTTGTGACATTATGAATAAAATAATATTATAGTACTTTAAAAAAACATTTTTGTCACATCCCATCGAGATTGTCTTTTATCGTGACAATCCGAATATTACATTAATATATTTTAATATATTTAGTAATATATTTTAATTTATTTTCATATACTTTAATATTATAGTATTTTGACAAACAAAGACAATTGTTTTGCTGAAAACTTTATATATAATGTTCATATAACATCTAGATTGTTTTGTGTCTCTATGTCATTTTGGTTTTGTATAAGGACACATTTCAGTATTGTCGCAAAGAACTATTTGTTTTTATATAATTATTTCAATTAGGAAAGTAACAGTATTCATTGGTAACAGTTTGACCATTCCAAACAATAGTTATCGTTTGAATATAATTAAATCATTTTGAATAGTTTTTGCTATCGCAATAATGGGAACAAAAACCCATTAAGTGTGCAAATTACCACATTAGATTAAACGTCCATTATGATAGCGGATTTTTACATCAGCCAATACTGATAACCAAGAGGGGGGTTCATAGATTGATAACTACCGCTCGACTCACCATCATGGCATCGGGATCCTCCAACGCATTGACCACCCCATCTTTGTGGGACATATCCATCACTCCTGGAGGAGGTCTGGAGTCTTTAGAAGATTTAATCATAATTATCAAGAGTGTCCTCCCACAGGCGAATATCCAGGTAAATTATTTTTATTAAATCCTAGCGATATCCATTTTATTTGCTAACGTTATAATATTTCAGAAATCCATGCTAGTAACAAACGTAATACTGCATTTCCAGTCGTTTTCCTTAACACAGATGTTTGATATAAAACCTAATAACAGATCATTATGTGAGGATTTTTTAACAATGGTAAATGATAATGACCATATATAAAACAATAAATAAAAATAATATCTTAACAATGAAAAAATGGTTTCATAAAAAAATTTCAATATTAATATTAATTGAATAAAATCCCGTTCTATAGTTTTATACTTTGTTTTTAATTTACATTCTATGCTAATTCGATTGATGGTCTCAGATCGAAAGGAGGGACGAAGCCACGTACAGAGTGCGGCTGCCGTATTCCACCAAGCACTCGAGCCTGACGGCGAAATTCGAGGAGTTCGCCGGTGCCGTCACCATCATATCGGCCAGCGCCGAAATAACTCTGGACCAGACGAGGCGGTTGTCGGAACTGAGAGCGAATGTCCTCAAGAAAAGTAAGAAGGCGTAGAAAGGAACTGATGGTACTCTCGCGGTGGTTTTTTTTTAATTTAATATTTAGTTAGATATAAAAGCACAACCTTTGCAACAAGGTAAATTTTTAAGCATAATTCAAGCTATAAGGTAAATCTATATTAATTTTGTCAATACCATCTTAAATCATACGATTTCTTTTTCTTACATTTAACAGTTCAATTAAATAAAAAATGGAAAAATATATAGCTGCTATTAAAATTAAATTTTGTAAAAATTGTAGCGTGTATTACACGGACTCGAATCGACATACATTGAGTGAAACACACATAAGGAACACCCTAGGCTATTCATCCATCACGGAGACTGAATCCGCAGCGAAATGTAGACTTAAAACGTATTGGCTACAAAATGGAGGAGAATATTTGGACATCGATAGCTTTTTAAATTATTGCAAACCTTTGATTACCTCTAAAATTCATGAACATTTAATTCTATCGAAAACTGTTAAATGCAACATAATACTAAAATGTGAGTATAAGAAACCTGAAAATGAAACAACTAGGGAATTGTGTTTTAAAACGATAAATGAACCAATAATGATGAGTACAGATTTGAATAAATATTGTAAAGATGTTAGCGAGAAAATCTTGACGGAACAAAGTGAACATCAGACCAAGGGATCTGGCTGGAGTTTAAAAAAAATAGTAGGATTAGAACTCAGAGTCAACAAATACAGCCCCCTCAGAGGCTGTAAACATATTAAGTTACCCGCGTTTATTTCAAATAAAATGGCAGTAATAAACGTCCAAAATAATGATGAATATTGTTTCAAGTATGCCGTTTGGAGTAAGAATGTCTTAATTCATCCTGAAAGATTCAGCAAATACGAAAACAATGAACAAATGGAAAACACATATGATTGGGATTGTATCAGTTACCCAGTTAAAGTAAAGTCGATTCCTACATTTGAAAGAGCAAATAACATTCGTATAAATGTCTTTGGCATAGAAAAGAAAAGAAAATGTGATAAAGAAGAATACATCGTATACCCTATTAAAGTATGTAAAAGGGAAAAGCCAGACCACCGGGATTTATTGTTACTAGGAGACGAAACGACATCGCACTACGCGTGGATAAAGAACTTCGATAAATTGGTCAGTTCACAGATATCCAGACATAATGGGAGAAAATATATATGTAAAGTTTGCTTAATTCACTTCAATAATGAGTCTAGTTATGTGAAACACAAGGTGTTGTGTGATAGACAAGAGCCCGTAGCTGTAGAAATGCCTGATGAACAAAATTTTAAGTTAAAGTTCAAAAACTTTAAACACAAACAACAAGTTCCGTTCGTTATTTACGCAGATTTCGAGTCGATATTGGAAAAAGAAAAGCCCTGTGAAAACTGCAAGACGCTCTCTTGCAAAACACCAAATCGATGTTGTACGAATTGTTTCAGGTCCGATTGTAAAAACTTGAATAACTGTTGTAAGAACTGTAAGCGGTCCAACTGTAAGAACCCCAAGACATGCGAGACAAGAGATTCCGCCACACCTGTAAAATCTACGACCGCTTCGGTTGATTATCAGAAACATATTCCAATGAGCTTCTGTTATTATATGGTTTCGAGCTTAGGCGATCGTTACGAACCCGTCATCTACAGAGGTCCAAACGCCGTTGAAGTATTCTTCAGTAAAATCAGAGATGAAGCTTTAAGAGTGTACGAGCTTTATAGTAAGCAATTGCCGATGGAACAGTTGACCGAAATTGAAACTGATCGCTTTGAAAACGCTTCTTTTTGTCATATATGCGAAGAAACATTTACACCAAATGATGTGAAAGTAAGAGATCACGACCCGTTAACGGGTCTCTTTAGAGGCGCTGCTCATACCAATTGTAATTTGTCATATCAGACTCCGACGTACCTCCCTGTTGTTTTACATAACATGTCGAACTATGACCTGCACTTCATAACGAAAAGCTTAGATTACGATGATTTAGAAGTTAAGGTTATCCCTACAACTGAAGAACGTTACATATCGTTATCGAAAAAAGTAACTCCTAGATTTGAAATAAAATTTGTAGACAGCTTTAGATTTATGGCAAGAAGCCTTGACGAACTGACAAAGAATCTTGACAAAGATCAGTTCAAGGAGACACTATCTTATTTCGGTAGTGAAAAGTTGAATATAATAACTAAAAAAGGCGTCTTCCCTTATGAGTATATAGATAAGTGGGAAAGACTGACCGAAACTAGTTTACCGACTATTGATAAATTTTATAGCTCTTTAAACAAAACGAATATTTCTATTGAAGAGTACGACAGAGCCGTACAAGTTTGGAACACATTCAATTGTAAAACCTTAGGTGAATATTCCGATGTGTATTTGAAAACCGACGTTCTGTTGCTAGCGGACGTGTTCGAAAATTTCCGAAGGGTGTGCATGTCCAATTATGACCTCGACCCTGCGTGGTACCTGACGGCGCCCGGCCTGTCGTTCGACGCTTGTCTTAAACTGACTAAAGTCGAACTGGATCTCTTGACGGATTACGATATGTACCTCATGATCGAGGCGGGCATAAGAGGCGGGATATCGCAGTGTACTACCCGTTATTGTGAAGCCAGTAACAAGTATGTGAACGGGGATACCGATGCGGAAGCACACCGTGACGACGACGATAACGACAACGAAAGGGCTACCTCGAGCAAAGATTCCAACTATATTTTATATCTAGACGTTAACAACCTTTACGGATATTCTATGGCGGGTAGTCTACCTATTAAGGACTTTCAATGGATGGACGAGGCGGAAATACTTAGTCTAAAAGAAAATATCCTATTTACAAGCGAAGATGACGAAGAGGGATACATCGTCGAGGTAGACCTAGACTATCCACAGCGTCTCCACGAAGCACACAATCAGTTCCCGTTTTGTGCCGAACGAAAGAATTCCCCAAGGAGTAGGTTTCCCAAATTACTCACCACTTTGGCAAGCAAATGTAAGTACGTCATCCATAGTCAAAATTTAAAGCAGGCCGTAGAACACGGATTGGTTGTGATCAAGATACACAGAGGTATCAAGTTTAAACAGTCAAAATGGCTAGCCGCTTACATAGACAAAAACACATGTTTTAGAAAAAACGCTAAAAATGAATTTGAAAAAGACTTCTTCAAATTGATGAATAACAGTTTTTTCGGAAAAACTATGGAAAATATTCGAAACCGTTTGAACATGGAAATAGTTTGTAGCGAAAGAAAGCTTGATAAACTCATTTCTAGACCCAATTTCATTGATAGAACTATATTTACAGAAAGAATTGTCGCAGTTCATTTGGGTAAGACGAAAGTAAAATTTGATAAACCGATTGCTGTCGGTATGACGATACTCGAACTTAGTAAAACTGTCATGTATAAGTATTTCTACGATATTTTCCCCCTTGTATTCGGTTCGGAAAATGTGGAATTACTTTATATGGACACTGACAGTTTTATCCTTAACATAAGATGTGAGGACGTGTATTCCAAAATTAAGGATCACCTAGACATATTCGACACCAGTGATTACCCAGAAACACACCCGTGTTTTTCTACACTTAGGAAGAAACAAATCGGTCTTATAAAAGATGAATACAACTCAGTGCCGTTAAGGAAATTTCTAGGATTGAGATGTAAGTTATATACAGTTTTGGATAATAATTATGATTGTAAAAAAAGAGCCAAGGGAATTAAAATGTCAGTTGTTAAAAATAAAATAACCTTTCAAGACTTTGAGAAAGCTTTGTTTTCAAATGAAAATCAATACAGGGAAATGAATGTAATAAGAAGTAGAAAGCACGACCTGTACACTACCAGTATTAAAAAGCTAGCGCTGTCTTCTCATGACGATAAGCGTCAGGTATTATCTGACAATATACATACAACTAGTGGCTCCCTAGTGGCTCATAGGGGCAAAAGCCCCTAATCATAAAATTAAAATAGCACGAATCATAACGTATTACCATTTCTTTCACAACGAAGGTTTCCAGAAAATTTAATTTTATTTTGAGGTATATAGGCCTAATATTTTAACAATGCCGTTTGAACAGACCATTTGCCCCCAAGTACTCTTATCAATCCTGTACTATTAGGTCACCCGTTTGTAAGTGCTCTATTTTGTCTGTTGTTAAACTCATATCGATCTATGGAAAATATGTAATGGAAGTTTTGAAAGAAATCGTAGTCCCTTAATTGAGCTGTGACAGCTTTTTAATATAACATAGAAAAGCGGCAATCATTGATTTTTTAGCTCCTGTCAGTTTTTTTTATTTTTTATGTTTTAGTCACAAAATTTAAACACAACACCTCAAAGTGCATTTTCACTTGCTGTGAATATTCATCCCTCCTAATCAAAACTCTTAATTTTGTGTAAACAAAGCAGATACTTTTTAAATCACTACATGGAGAATCTTTAAGGAGAACCTTTCAGAAAATAATCATTCTTATATATTTCCCATTTTGTTGTAAAATTTTTTACCTGCTGTTTTTTCCTCTAGTATGTACGACAAACGTCTTTGATTTTAACTCGTCTCCTATAATCCTACAATCTATGAAATGACTAAAAGGTTTCTCGAAAATTCAGCTAACAGAATACCAAAACTTCACTGACTGATACACTTTAAGTATCAATTAATATTTCATCGTCATTCCATATGATCATTTGACACTTTTCGTCTTAATATAAAACCAAAACAATGGAAATAATGTAGGTGTTTCTCAAACCACAATCCATCGCCCATTGCATCTCTATTAACGATCAGAAAGCATTTTATGATTTGCATACACGCTCAGTTATGTTTACAATTTAAATTATAATAACAACAGTAAAATCAGCAGTCAATTTGTAACTCTCCTAGTAGAATTTTTAGTTTTTTTAGTAGCTCAAAGCAACAAAACATCTTATTATAGTATTACCACTCTAGGGTTAATTTTTGTCATTTGGCTATGAATAGTTCTTTACTCAATTTTATAATCTGTCTCTCGTTTTAAAATAAAACCAAAGCATATGTTTCAATGTACACAAAGAAAACATTTTTCAAATCCCCATGCTATTCTTAAGGAGGACGTTATACTATATTTCTCATTTCCTTGTAATTTTATAGATACGCTTAATGGGACAGAAACCTTTAATTTGAGACCCCTACCATCTTCCTGCCATTTGTAAAACGCTCACAATTTCGCCCAAGAAATTTCGCTTACAGAATTATTATATAGATTGCTTCTCTTGGTGAGAATTATTTTGTTATCTTCACTCAATGTTATCATCTGTGTCTCATTTTGAAATTAAACCATAACACATGTTTTAATGTATACAAAGCAGACTTTTTTTTAAAAATCCCCATGCTATTCTTATGGAGAACGTTTTACTTGATTTCTCATTTCCTGTTAACATTATGGACACGCCGATAGTTTTCCCTCGTGCATGGGACCGAGATCTTTAATTTGAGACCCCTCCCACCTTTCTGCGATCTGTACGACGCTCACAATTTTGCTCAAGAAATTCGGCTTACAGAATTATATACATATATAGATAGCTTATGGACATTTTAGGCTTAACGAAGATAAAAAGAGAAAAGCAGATGTACACAAACAGCTAGAACAAACAAAAAAAGTCAAATTAAATAATTAAGTATTTTGTTCAAAATTAGAAAAGATTGATTTATACCAAACATGTAATGTAATAATGTCAGTTCTGTTGTTTTTCTTTTGCCATATGCAGTTACACGTTCGTTGCTGTGTCCTTGAACGACAATAGAAATATCATTGTAATGGTTGTACTTGTTGCGAAAAAAGGTTGTGCTCATTTTGTTAAAGGAAAAGCTCGAAATAATCGAAAGTCGTTTACGGTGTATTGTTGTGATAACTATGGTTTCTTTCCAGATGTGAGTCGTTACGAAGTGGTCCCCGTAAAATATGAAAGATTCTCCTCCGGCGAAGGATTTTCATTTTTACCCACGTACAATAACTTCGGCAGTGCAGGGATGGATCTCTACGCTCATTTACCTCCGGGCAAAAACTCTGTTGTTTTGAATCCCGGAAAAATAATTACCATATCAGCCGGAATAAACATACAAATACCCGAAGGCTATGAAGGACAGATAAGACCGTTGCCTTGGCTTGCTGAAATGTACGGGGTGACCGTACTGAATAGCCCGGGTTCGATCGATACGAACCACAGAGAGCCGGTCCGCGTCGTCTTGATTAACCACGGTCAGATCCCTTATGAAATAAGTTATTGCTGCGAAATAGCCAAGCTCGTTTTAGTAAAAATATCAAAGATCGTCTGGGTCTCCGACGAAGACGTGTACGGAGTCCAGAGTCATACGGACGACGGTGGCAATACTGTAAATCGCTTCTCGGTGATCACACGGCGAGACAGAATCTAATTATTTTGAGCTTTTCCTGAATTAAATAAGTATTGTACTCTAGAACTTGAATTGTAAATATAAAACACTGGATGTACATTACGTCAGAGTTTGTAAATAAATGTAGTTGAAATTGTGAACTGTGTTATTATTTTTTATCCCTTAACAATTCTCAACTCTTACCAACCTGTGATTTGATCTAAGATAACAAAATAGTTTTATCATAAATACCTTAAGTGAAGACTTGACTATTCATTTACATTTGTGATAGCTACAAATGAATATCGATAAGTTTGGAGGTTATGTGCGTGACAGGTTAGGTTTGGCAAAAGATCGTTTTATGAGCTTGACTGGTGACGGGTTTAACGCTAGAAACAAAAAGGTTTGTAATGTCATGAGACCAGAACGTCCCGACGACGCTGTCACCAAATCTTATAGTGAGGAGTTTTTCGATAAAAGTATAAATAAAGCACTCTCATCGTTGGATGGGTCTTTTAAAAAGTACATTGAAGACTATACGTCCTCATTTGTAAGACCTGTGAACGGGGTCTTGGATTTGAATGAGTTTAAGGTATACGTGAATACAGCAACAGACCCCAAGTCTCCGGTGAATATAGGCAGCCTTATTCACAAATTTATTTACATTTCCAAACATGTCGAAATAGACGCTAGGAACTGTTACATCAGAAACTTGAGGAAACCGGAAAGGGACAACGATGCGGCCACCAAATCCTATGTAGACGAACAGTTGCACGCGACCGTGAAAGAAGCGACCGAAGGAAGTATCAAAGCCGATGACGGAATAATCGATTTAAAATTACTCAATCTAAAACTGAAAGTTCCCGAATCGACTGATACCGACGCGCCTGTAAACAATAACATGCTGAATAGATTCAGATACGTTGTTGAAGCAGATCTCAACAAAATCAATAACCAACTGCACGTGTTCTACCCGACGCCCGGTGCTAGATCGTCCGGTTCCAGCTCAAGACTTTCGGTTTCAAAAAGTCTGAAAGATACAGTGGACGATATGAGATCGGATATCTCCGTTCTACAAGAAACTGTCAGAACCCTGGATCCGCTGAAAACCCCAGGATCGAACGTTAGTCTCGACTTGGTTACATTGACACAGAAGGTAAACGCTATGGACGACGAGATAAAATCATTGAAAAAGGTGCTGGACACCTTGAATTCTAAATTGGAAGGATTAAACGAGAGAGAAAAAGACGATTTTTGGGACAGGGTTAGTAGTTTGAGTAATTAATGTGCAGATTGTAAAAATATCTCGAATCGATAGGTCGTGACTTTATATATCGTATTGTCACTCTTGTGTCTTGTCACTATGGTCATAAAATTCAAGCGAGGAGGGAGTCTCCTGAGTCGACTGATCGACAATCTGCCTTTTGAACTCCACCTGAAAGGTTATCAATTTTGCGGACCCGGCACACGTCTGAAAGAGAGGCTGGCGAGAAACGAAGAGGGGATAAACAAATTGGACTCGTTTTGTAAACAACACGACATAGCTTACGCGAAAAGCAAAGATATAAAGAGCAGACACGAGGCCGACCGCTTATTAGCCGACCGGGCCTGGACGAGAGTCACCGCTCCGGACGCGAAACTGGGCGAGAAGGTGGCCGCTTACGCAGTGACGAACGCCATGAAAGCAAAGGTGAGACTCGGAGCGGGCATGTCGCCACCGACGACAGTAGCGGCGGCGATGGGCCGAAGAAGGAAGAATCGAAAGAAAAATACAAAAAACGTGAACAAACAAACTAAGAAACACGCTAAAAAAACACATTTCAAGGATATTTTTCGAGCGGCCAAAAAGGCATTAAAAACTCAAAAATCCGATAATATCAAAGTGTTGGTCCCGGCGGCCTTGCGGGCGGCGAGACTGGCGGTCGATGGGAGACCGAAGACCGAAATCAAGACACCTCGAATCATACCGCTACCGAAATCCGGCGGAGCCCTGCCGTTTCTGATTCCGCTGTTCGCCGGCCTGTCGGCGGTCGGAAGCCTGGCTGGAGGTGCGGCGGCGATGTACAAGGCCATTCACGACGTGAGGAAATCCAAACTTGAGAATTCCAATGACGTTAAAATACAGAAAGGAAGAGGGCTCTACTTGAAACCATACAAACAAGGTATGGGCATTTTTTTAGAGAAAAAGCCTTGAATAGTTATGAGGTCGAGGAATATGCGAAAATACTACGCATACCATGTTTTAGAGGTGTATTTACAAAAGACACGCTACCAGATACACCACTCGAACGTGAATCTCTCGTAATAAATCTTGATACCCAAGACGGACCGGGAACCCACTGGGTGGCCTCGAAGAAAAACGGAAACTGCGTGAAGTATTTCGACAGCTTCGGCAACCTGAAACCACCAATAGAAATAATACACTATTTCAAAGGATGCGTTATATTGTATAATTATAATAGATATCAAAACTACAGCACCGAAATCTGCGGACACCTGTGCTTGAAATTTTTGTGTGAATAAAAATAAAAGATTGTTTTGTAAATAGTTTAGTGTGTCCAGTGGTTTTCACCCGTAAACATGTCTTACTTATTTACATTAACAGGTCAAAGCTCTGTCATATCTTGTGACATATTCCCACCGATCGACTTGAACGATGACGGTAATTATGTAATAGGTTTGATAAACTTTCAAAGTTTCAACTCTATACCTAATGTCGATTTAGGATGTAATACGTTTTATTGGATTGACGATCAAAACGTCCATCACTCTGTTATCATACCGACTGGAGCATATGAAATATCCGATATGCAGAAATATTTAAGAAAGAAATTAGGTGACACGAGAGGAGAAAGCAGTGAAGAGCTCGTTGATAAATCTGAGCCAAGAAGCAGTTCCTTCGATAAACAT
The DNA here is from genome assembly GCA_030545055.2 of Neoaliturus tenellus. Taxonomy (NCBI): domain Eukaryota; kingdom Metazoa; phylum Arthropoda; class Insecta; order Hemiptera; family Cicadellidae; genus Neoaliturus; species Neoaliturus tenellus. The sequence goes on along the minus strand of CM061531.1, from coordinate 183,100,471 downwards.
CCGCCTGTGTACATATCCATATATCCTAATAACAATACACTGAAAAGTGAATTGAAATGTTCGCATGAGGTCGATTTCACAAAAGAAGACTCAATAGGGACGTTATTGGGGTTTGAAAAGAGGCTCTTGTCGAGATATACAACGCACTCTTCAGATAAAACCGTGAATATTCTTAAAGTAAATTCAATCGTAATCGAGTGCAATATAGTTACGTCATCCTTTATAAACGGAAGTCCTTGTCATACATTGCATACATTTTTCCCTAAGGTCCCACCGGGATTTAAAATTGTGGAAACACCTGCCAATTTAATTTATCTTCCAATCAACACAAGGTCGATCGATAATATATCTCTTAAAATAGTCGATCAGGACGGGAAACTGATCAATTTCAGAAACGAGGTGATAACGATAACACTACATCTGAAACGTGCGAAATAATGGGGATCGTCTATAATATAAACAAAAGCCAGTCGATAGCCAGGAAAGACGTTAGTCGAAAGCCTGTCGCCGTGGAAAGAAGGTCGTTGACGTCGTCCAACAGAAAATTTCTAGAAGCGCTGGGATTCAAAGTGAAGAATGGATGGTAATATTCTGCAGGTGAAGGAACAGATATATTTCGACGAAAGCATCAACAAAATTGAAATACATCCTCATCTTCCGTATGCGAATTCGTCGTTCAACAATAATGATGAAATAAGAATTCCCATCCAGCACCAAGACATATACACCTGTCCGTGCAACAGCACTCTGTATATCGAGGGGGAGCTCGTAACCGAAGGGAAATGTAAATTCATAAACAACGGATTCGCTTATCTTTTTGACGAGGTCAGATTGGAGATCGGAGGTGTCGAGGTGGACCGCTCCAAGAACGTAGGCATAACGAGCACGTTAAAAGGTTTCCTCTCGTTGAGTGACGGCGATGTGAGGGTGCTGAGCAACGCCGGGTGGGTCGGCAACCGGGGCGAATCGGTCGAACTCAAAGAGGACGGATCGACGGGAGGAAAATATTATTTCAGCGTGTGTATACCGTTGAGAACGCTTCTTGGCTTCGCCGAGGATTACAAAAAAATCATATTGAACTGCAAACAGGAATTGATCCTGGTCAGGTCGCGATCCGACACCAATGCGTTTCTGGGTGAATCCCTCACCGTTGGGAGCGGGACCGCAACCACTGTCGTGGAGCCTTCAGCAAAAGTCAATATAAAAAAAATCAACTGGAGGATGCCCTACATCGTTCCGTCGGACGAACAGAAACTGTCGTTATTGAAAGTGATCAACTTGAATAAATCGATTTTCGTGAACTTCAGAACGTGGGAGCTATACGAATATCCACTTCTGCCAAAGACGAGCAGACAGAGGTGGAACGTGAAGACGACCAGTGCATTGGAGCGTCCCCGCTACGTCATATTGGCTTTCCAAACTGATCGTTTAAACAACATTAAGAAGCACGCCGGTCACTTCGATGCGTGTGATATATCGAATGTTAAATTGTATTTGAACTCTGAGTGTTACCCTTACGATGATATGAATTTAGATGTTTCGAAGAAGCAAGCGGCAGTATTATATGACATGTACGTCAAGTTTCAAGAAAGTTACTACTATAAAAGGAACGACCCTTTGCTCGGTTTCGAAGAGTTTTTGAAGTACGCACCGATGGTCGTCATAGATTGCTCGAGACAAAACGAATCCATCAAGTCTGGTCCTGTCGATATCAAGTTGGAATTCGAATCTAAGAAAGAATTTCCAGATAAAACCGCCGCGTATTGCTTGATTTTACATGATAAAATTGTCGAATACAACCCGATGACAAACATTGTCAAAAGAATCGTTTGAGAGAATGAAAAAATGACCACAGCTGTGATAACATTTATCTTATCGATTGTAAGTTATCGAGCAATATATCAGCGAGATAATAGACTGTAATAAAAATAGTGAAATAACATTTGATTTGAAAGCCAGTACGTCTTGAGATGTGTCCGAAGCAAGTCATTTGTGATATACAAGGTTTTAGGGGTAAGAGTAACGATTTTGTGATAAAAGAAGTGGCTTTCATGTCGGTGTCAGGTAGAAAATCGCAATCTTTCATTTTCAAGCCTCCGCATCCGTTCACGGATCTGGACCCCGTCCAACGGAGATGCGCCGATTGGCTCAAACAGCATAAACACGGGCTGGACTGGGAAGACGGTCACGTGCAGTACAGTGAGATAGCTCCGATTTTTCATAAGATGACCTATAACTATACGAAGGTTTTGGTAAAGGGTTGCGAGAAAAAACAAGTTCTAGACGGAGTACTGGGGAACAAGGACATCACGGTCGTAAACATGGAGGATCTGAACTGTCCTTCGCTCGCGACTTTGAGGAATCAAACGTCTTTACCACCGAAAAAATGTTTTAACCACCGACGAGCGATGGACGAATGCGCCGTGGAGAATGCCAGAGTCTTACACAAGTGGTTCGTATGCAATTATCTCGGACATCCGTCTCTCCCGCCGACGGTGGAGCAGGTCGTCGACAGAATTGGAAACATCATAGAGAAGTTCAATAAAAAGGATGAATTCGGCAATCCGTCATTGAGAAATCTTAATATATCAGAGATAACGTACCTTTCCAAGCAGTTTTTTGTAAACTACGTGACGGACGCGGAAATTCAGTGCGTCTGGGACCTTCTCTCAGTGTTCATGAAAAATAAGTTGGCGGACGTGGTTTACTGTTACGAACATTCCGCATCTCAATTAGACGGAGTTCCACCTAAAAAGGCGAACTGCGTGTCATGTTTGCTATCGAAGTAGAGTATTTCATCAACAACGATGAACATATTTTATCTTTGTTTCCAAGCATATATGACGATTTGAGCTATATGCCAATTTATATTCGATATCCGTCATGCTATATATTCAATATTGGAAACCACTGGGTGGCGGTATACTTAAATGAATTTAGAAGAGGAGAATATTTTGACAGTTTGGGGATGCCACCACCATTCAGAATCTTCAAATTTCTAGAAGCCAACTGTGACGAATGGACGTACAACAAGACGAGGGTTCAAAGTCTGTGTTCACACTACTGCGGACACTATTCCATTTTATACTTAAGACACAGGTCTATGAACGGTGAAGCCGAAGAATTTATCAATAATTTCATCAACATGAGTGATTTGGAAAGGGATCATCGTGTATGTTCACTCTTTCTAAGAAGCTACGGAAGAGGTAAACTGTGGAGAATCGAAGAAATAAAAAGAAGAATAATGCTGTCGAATTCCAGGAGAACAGAACGTAACTTCTGGCAATAAATGTATAAAAAGTAATATTTAATGAGTTTTATTTATTTATCATGTCTGCTACCTCGTAATACTCTCTAATTACCTGTTGAATTTTTTTTCCATTATATAATCAATTTCACATATTGTAATATTTTATATTTCTATCTAAACCTAGAATTCTCATATAAGTATATATAGACTTTAGAAAATCTAGACACTTTTGAGAGTCATTCCAGAGGACGAGGACATCCATGACGACGGACATGAAAGTGGTTAAGCAAAAAGAGCACCTGCCAATCAGGTGTTTCGAATTGGATTACTGTGGGAATAATAGTAAAGGCAAAAAACACGGTAAGCTTCTTCCGAATTCCATCAGATGTATCATATCGGGTCCGTCGGCCTGCGGGAAAACGGCGACTCTGCTGAGCCTCATCAGTGACCCAAACGGACTGATGTTTGAAAACATTTATATTTATTCAAAATCTTTATATCAACCGAAGTACCTATTTTTAGAAAAAGTTTTGGATCGTGTCAAAGGTGTCGGTTACTACAAATTTTCCAATAACGAAGACATTGTCAATCCCGCTGAAGCTAAAGTAAACTCTTTGTTTATTTTTGATGATATCATAACCGACAAGCAGAACAATATTTCAGCTTTTTTTTCAATGGGTAGGCACAAACACATTGACTGTTTTTATCTTTGTCAGTCGTACAGTAAAGTTCCCAAACAGCTAATAAGGGATAATGCTAATATGGTGATAATTTTTAAACAGGATGGTACAAACCTGAAACACATATACAACGATCATGTCAATTCGGATATGCAGTTTTCAGAGTTTGAAAAGATGTGTAGAGCCTGCTGGGTCACCAAGTACGGGTTTTTAGTAATAGACAAGGAAAGTGATATGAATAAAGGTAGATATCGTATCGGTTTTGACAGGTTTTTTATAAAACAAGACAGGTTGTAACCAGAAATTTAGTCACAACAGAGATTTGGTGCGATATGGACCTCAAAAGAGAAATAATAAAGACCAGTAACGCTGTGAGGAAAAAATATTTCGCCCTGAAACGCGGAGTGGCTGAGGAAGAACAAATAATTGAAAAAAAATTTAAACCGATCGTTGATCCGATAAATGAAATCGTTAAAACGATTTCAAACCGAAAAGGACGTCTAGAGAAAGAAAAGGCGAACGGATTGTATGGTGTCGCCAAAGGGGAAACGGCCGGTGTCACTAAACTTAACAAAAGAAAACATATAGCTCCTAAATCTACGAGAGAAGATCATCCGGAAGGTGGATCCACAAGGAAAGATCCTGAAGAAGAAGAAATTGAAGAAGGAGAAGAAGAAGAAGAAGAAGAAGAGAGGACGTCCCATTATGATGAAAGTCAACCGCGATCGGATGATGACGATGACGACAACGACGAGCGCGAAGATGCAGGTGAAGGTGATTTAGCTTCCACATTCGAATATTACCTACGAAATTGCGCTTCCAATACGAATAATGAGATGGATCATACTTATGGTGTATACCACGGTGGTGGTGGAGTGTGGATGATTGGAGATGGTATAATTTCTTTCAATCCAAATAACGACACAGTCAAAATTAAAAACAATGAATATAAACTAACTAAAGGTCTGTTGGAACTACTTTTTAAAAAACAACCAACGAAGAGATTCGTTTCCTCTTCGGATATGAAAGAGTATAAGAATATTCTAATTTTGACCAACGCTCATTTGGTGAGATATACAGAGGGAGAAAGGATCAACGGTACGAAAAGCCCAAAGTATCAAAACTATATATCGAAGTTGTTCAAAAAGGGATACGGATTGAAAGGTGACTACATGAAACTTCAGTCTTCACCTTGTGCACCTGAATTTGTACATTATAAAGATATAAATAAAATTGTCGATAGGCTGAGAAAGCTCAAAGCGTCAGAAGCGGCTGGTAATAACAGTCATAATAATGAGATAGTTAATATTATTGCGGAACTTAGAGATAGAGGTGTAATAGAGAGATAAGATGGAAATAAAAGAACAAATCGCTAACGAAATACATAAGCCTATCCGGAAGAAGTTCGCTAGGAGAAAAGTAATAGTTAAATCGATAGATGATCTTTGGCAATGTGATCTGATTGATATGATTAAATACTCTAAATTTAACAACGGATTTAAATATTTACTGACTGTCATCGATGTGTTTTCGAAATACGCGTGGGTCGAGCCGGTTAAAACTAAGTCTGGTAAAAATATTTGTAATGCGATGGAAAAAATCATCAACAAAGGACGAGTCCCGAAGAACCTGCAGTCGGATTTAGGTTCTGAATTTTACAACGAGGATTTTCAAAAGTTAATGAAAAAGTATACTATTAATCATTATTCAACTTATAGTAATTTAAAGGCTAGTGTCGTGGAGAGATTCAATAGAACGTTGAAAAACATAATGTGGAAACAATTCACAATAAATGGGTCGTATAGCTGGACAAAAATGTTAGGAAACTTAGTCAAGTCTTATAACGGCAGAAAACATTCTACCATAAAGATGAGACCGTCTGAGGTAAACAAAAAGTCTGAAGCTGATCTTTTGCGAACCGTTTATGCTTATAAAAAACCGAGTTTGAAAAAAAACAATAGATTCGAAATGGGAGATTATGTCCGTATAAGCAAGAACAAAGGCGTGTTTGACAAAGGCTTCACACCCAATTATTCTACGGAAATATTTAAGGTGGATAAAGTACAACACACTGATCCTGTTACTTATTTGTTGGTTGACGGTGATAACAACTCAATAGCTGGAGGATTCTATGAACAGGAGTTGGTAAAGGCGAAATACCATGATGTTTACTTAGTAGAGAAGATAATTCGGAAAAATAAAGATTTAGTGCTCGTGAAATGGTTGGGGTTTCCATCATCGAAGAACTCTTGGATACATAAAGATAGTATCGTTTAATGTAATAAAATGTTTAAAAATTAATAAGAATGTATTTTTATTTACTTTACCATTAAAATTTTAGCAAAAAGTTCAGATTTTTGTTTAAGAATCGAACTCGTGACTCTTAAAAGTCGAGTTACCTCAATACGAATCAGTTGTTCACTTTTGCATTGAGCTAATTTGACTTCTATAACATATAATGCCGAGCAGATTAATAACTAGAGTAAATACTCGCATGTTTTATTTCCAAACATTGGCTTGTTCCTCGACAGATTGTTCATCCGCATAAATGAATACAAGTCTATGTATCTTTACACTTTTACCGTCGTCTTGTATACCGTTAATTAGTAACATGTGGTAACATTTTGTTTTCACCTTGGGGTAGAGTATGGAAGAAAACCGCATCAGACATGATACGAAGGTTTAGTTCGAGATGCAATAGGTTTCTTATCGTACAACAATTATGATAAGTTAATGTGTTTGAAGCGTGGCGCTAAACAATTTGCATTGTAATTTATTTCCTACAATCTTAACGGTTATGATTTTCACTCAAATATGTTATCAGCTAAATAATTGTATTTGTTTGTTAAACTACTTTAATATTAAAATAATATTAAAATATATGAAAATAAATTAAAATATATTAAAATATAATAAAGTAATATTCGGATTGTCACGATAAAAGACAATCTCGATGGGATGTGACAAAAATGTTTTTTTAAGTACTATAATATTATTTTATTCATAATGTCACATATTATTTTATTCATAATGTCACAACAAGGGACAATCTCGATGGGATGTAAATAAAAACTACATTACCTGGAAGGAGTTTCCGAATTTTTTCAAACCCCCGTCCTGGATCTCTCGCACCTGTTAACGCGCCGTCTCGGTTCTCTCACCCGTTCAGTTTAACACGCTGTCCTGGCCCTCTCACCGTTTAACATGGGCTCGGTTCTCTCACACGTTCGTTTTACCCGCTGTCCTGGTTCTCTCATTTTTCTGACTTTTTTACACACCCAATCCTGGCTCTCTCACCGTTTAACATGGGCTTGGTTCTCTCACACGTTCGTTTTACATGCTGTCTTGTTTCTCTCAATTTCTCTCTACTGTTGTCTACCGAGTATGTAATAGTCAGCCACCTCTAAATCCATCTCAATGAATTGCTCGCCCCCTAGCTGAAAAAATAAAAACGTGATTACCTGGAGATTACTGGATCTGTATTCAACGGTGCGTTCGGTTGGACCCCTATTAGTTCTATGGTCACGTCTTTCCGGGTCAATCATATGACCACCTTGCTGAAAACAAATTATATTAGTTATTATTTGTAGTATATTAAGGGTATGGTATAGTGTAAATGGGAGTAATGTATATATATATATATATATATATATATATATATTCTGTTTTGAAATAATAAAAGCAAGTTATATTATTGTAGAGATATATTCTTACCATGAGGGTGTATCGCCTCCAACGAACACCGTTCACTGCAATTTGTTCTTCAAAAACAATTCTTGTCTCTGACGTAGGTCCAAAATATTCCAGCCAATCATTCATTCTTTCAGTTGCTTCGGTCTAAAACATTATTTTATAATTAGAGAAAAAAAAAACTTTTATAAAAATTATAGTTAAATATAAACAATAATGAAATTATTAAACTTACTGAATCTAGGGGCTGGTAGCTTGGTGGGGGGGGGGGGGGGGGAGTGCCCAGGTCTTCCCCAATAAGATAAAATTCGCCAATTTCTGTCGCGAAAATATTGTTCCCCAGTTAGGAAACTCTCATTCTGAAACACTAAAACTGTATTTATAGAAAATAGATAGTGTAGATAATATTATTAAAGAGTAATACTTTAAATAACCTACCGTTGGCACATATCTCCTTGATGGTCTAGCAGAGGGTTGACTGGTACTTAGCCCACCGGTCATCCTCTCTTCCAAAATGGCAATCTAAAAATAATAATATAAATCAATAAAGTAAATAATAACTAAAACTAATCTAATCTAATAACTCTATAATGTGTGAACTAACTCGGGGGTTTTGGGGTGCCTCAGGAGAGGGTTGGGTTGGACTTGGTCTACTCCTCTCTTCTCCAGGGAATATCTGCTGGGTAGGAAACGTGAACTCATCTTCTATCTAAAAAAACATGAAATTAATTTTATGGGTATTTGTTAAATGATATTATAACTTCTTAATACATTATAAAAAAACACCAATATTATTTTAGATAAAAATTAAATAATATTTACTTACATTATTGGGTGAAGATGCCGGTGTCGGTGAAGGCGGACGTCTTATCGGCGAACGATCTCTCATGTCCTAAAATCAAAAAACCAATTTATTTATAATTAAAATATAAAGATAATTTACAAAAGAAAGAATGTTCCTCACCCGTATTCTTCGTGGAGTCCGTTGAATAAGAGGCGCTGGCAATTGCCACTGTAAAAAGAAAAAGTAAATCTGTACTTAGAATTTAAGAATAGGATATAACTAAACTTGATAGTTAAATATTAAAAGTACTTACTTGGTTTAGTTCACGTCGGATTTTCTCAGGATTTATTCCATTATTTTCCTCAAATAAAAAAATTAAAAAAACTATAACCTATATTTTCTCTAATAATTAAAATTAATTATAATAATAATTAGTGTTACTTTATACTAACCAAATGGTGTCTTATAAGAACCGATCCATCCTGTAAAAACGTGCGGGAAACATGTATATATCTCCCATTACTTCCAGAACTCCCATTGCTACTAACCCCAGAGAGTCTTATCATCTGAGTTAGTCGTCCACTATATTCCTCTTGAAAGAAATAATATTTCTTTCAGTTGTATTACTAACTATTATTGCTAAAAACTAAAAAAAAAAACAATATATACTCAGTAAACCTACCTGAGATATTTGCCTTAGCTCTTGAGAAACATCTGAGATGCTCGATATATCCGATCCCGTCTGCAAATGTGAAATTAAATTAGTTATAAATAAATATTAATGTAAAGGGTATTTGCTTATAAAGTCTAAATATATTTACCTGTAAAACAAGGACATCAAGGTCATCTGCAAAAAACATATCCTGGCTGAGCGGCTGTTGTTGTGAATTTCCCTAAAAAACAAAAATGATTGATAGAACCTTTTCGCATTGATATATAATAGTTAAAATAAATATTTTTAATAAAATACCCCCGTCGCAGCAGATCTGCGTACTCAGCGAATTTCCAAAGAATCTTGAGATTTAGTATTTTTTCCATAAACATCATAGGAATGAGTATGTAGGTTTGCTGCCATGGGATGTTGTTAGAAAATGTTAGTTTTGTTAGGAAATGTAATAGTTAGGTAAGGTAAATATCAAATTGTATCAATATTCGGCACTTTTTAATATTCCCCATAAACCCCATGGGGGTGAGTATGTAGGTTTGCCCCCATATGGGTGTTGTCAGATAAATATCAGAAAATATCAGTTAAACCCTACCTGGTGAATATACATGCCAAATTTTATCAAGTTATTCCAATAAAGAAGCGTGATATAGGGTTTTGTTTATTTCCCATAAGATTCACATGGGAAACCTATTTTTGACTTTTCTCCGTAACCTGTTAAGCGAAGTTAAAAATTAAAAATACTAAATTGTTTGTTTTTCTAAGCTCTTTTCAATGGTTTTAGTTAAAATTGTTGAATTTTGAAAATTAAGGTCCAAAAATACCTAAAATCCATTTTTGACACCTTTGAAACCCCGTAAAACCCTGTTCCCATAACCTGATCATGCTGGTTTGCGAACTCATGAAAATAGACCTGGTCTTACACCTTCATACCAAATTTTATCAAAATCGGAGGTTCCTGTCAAAAGTTATCGAGACCACGGACAACACACACACACACACACACAGATATATATATATATATATATATATATATATATATATATATATATATATATATATATATTATTTACTGTCATTAAGTAAATATATATATTATATTTATATATTATATATTACACTAAGTATATATATATATATATATATTATATATATATCTGTGTGTGTGTGTGAATGTGTGTGTGTGTGTGTATATATATATGTATATATATATATATATATATATATTTAGATACATACATATATATGAAATTGAACGAATGGTGTTTTTGGCTTCTGGGGACCTCAAAACGAAAAAGTATTATGGTCCCGGACCAAGGTTTCACCATGACTACTACCGTAATAGCGTATTCCCTATAGGGAAATTCGCTAATAAGAAATTATTACCTGTGGAGGGATGTTTTCTTCGTCGCTGTCTGCAGCAGCAGTTCGGAGCGCAAGTAAAACTAATACAGTACAAATAAAACCATATTGAGCACAATAAAAAGCATCTCTGAACCGGTACATAGGGTGGCCTGTATTTATACACATACCCCCTCTTTTACAGTTATCAGCTGTCCAACCATATTCAAGGCCGGTAAACCCCACCTATCCCCAATTGTATTACCCATCCGCCCCCGACCAATTGGTTATGGCGTCTCCCTTGAGTTTGTATGAACTAGGAATACGCTCCGATGTCCGTTCCGTACAAGAATTTTTTACTCGCTTTTTGAGTTATTAGGTGACGCTTTTTATGGTTTTTTTTAGAGAGAGGTAAGAAAAATGCATTACGCACACAGGTGGCAAGCCTGTAGTGTGGGGCTCCCCTAAAAAAGGGGTTTACCCACTAAAAACTTCGCCTCTACTCTTTAGGATTCTAACCTGGAATTGTTTATCACATTACGTCAGGCTAGGCCTAAATTTGGCTAACGCCCGTGGGGCTCACTCCTTATCCAGCCACTCGATCAAGGGATCTGGGCCACTTCGCGGTCCAGATCGGGTTTCTTTTCCAGGAGGATGCCCCGGACGAACTGTGATAAACAATCCCAGTTGCCCTCATCCTCCAAGATCTTTTGGCAGACCGAGTCCACCGAAAATGCACCAAAAAAATTGTGTGGCCTTCAGGCGGGGCCCTTCCCAACGGGGGCAGCGGAAGAATGTGTGTTCCGCATCGTCGGGAACGCCCGAGCAATAAATGCAGTCCGGTGAACCGGTCTTGCCCATCCGGTTCAGGTACGACTGAGATAGCCGTGAATTGTCAAGAATTGGCCGCCGTTCCACCCATGGTTAGACGTGCGTGATAAGTCGCCCAGTCCATCGTCCTCGGCTGTCGTGCTCCCAGCTGTGTTGCCACTGCTGGAAGGTTCTGGAGCGCTCTTCTGTTCTTGCCGTGTCCTTTTAATCTCGCCTTGTCTCTGATAAATTGTCTTCCTCTCTCCTGCCAAGAGCTTGACAGGGATAACTCCGGCGACCACCAGGACGGCATGCTCGGACACTGTCCGGTAGGCGGAACACACCCCGAGCGCCGCTCGACGTTGAACCCGCTCGAGTAGCAACCTTTCCTACTCTTTATCGAGAGCGTCTGCCCACACCTCTGCTCCATAAAAAAGCACGGACTGAACCGCGGACATCAACAGACGTCTTCTGCTGGATCGTGGAACCCCGACATTGGCCATCAGCCTACTAAGGTAAGTGACTACCTTAGCGGCCTTGTCCGCCGTACGGAATAACTGATCCCTCCAGCTTAACTTGGTGTCCACCATAATCCCGAAGTACTTAGCAACACGAGTTGATTGGACCACCTCCCTTCCCACTCGGAACGGAACGACGGTGTCCATCCTCTTCTTCGTAAGGATTACAATCTCCGTCTTACGGAGAGCAAACGAGAGACCGTGATCGGACATCTATGTGTTGACCACACGCATGACTCGGTTCAACTTTAGTTGGGTCAGCTCAACGTTGCGTGCGACAATGAGAGCTGCGACATCATCGGCGTACCCAACCAAAGTGGTTTCCTCAGGCATCTCCGACCTCAGGAGGCTGTCATAGGCAACGTTCCAGAGATCCTGGCCGAGTATTGAATCTAATTGCGCGGCACCAGAAGTGACTTCCATCGTCCACGTTCCGTCCCTTGTGTTGTAAATCAGGCTTCGAGAGCGGAGATAATCCGCAACAAGATGAGTCGCAACAGGTATGCAGGAACGCGAAAGGTGTTGCGAAGCGCATCCAGCATATCGACCCACCTCGCCGAGTTAAAGGCATTCTTGACATAAGCGTAACAAGAAGCACTACTCAGCGAGAGAAATGGTTGTGGCTCTCGGCTCTCTTCACAGCTCTCTGGACTTCGGTGATAGCGTCAATCGTTGACCGTCCCTTTCTGAAGCCGTACTGACGGGGGCATAAGTATCCGGCAGCTTCCACGGCTGACGTTAGGCGGGAACGGATCAGCTTCTCGGACAGCTTCCCAGCCGTGTCCAACATGCAAAAGGCCTGTGGGACGACGGCAGCTCGGGATCACCTTTGCCCTTGCTGATGAGTACAAGTCTGGCGGGTTTCCAGGGAGCCGGAAACACCCCTTCTACCAAACAGGCGTTGTACATTCTCAACAACAAGTCAGCATTAATTGAAAATACTTTCTTTAAAGCCTCGCTAGGAATCCGTCCGGGTCAGGAGCCTTGTTGCTCTTTAGGGAGAGAACGGAGGTTTCCATCTCCTGGAATGGGAAGAGTGGAACGTCATCTAACCGTCTGAAGTCAACCGGCGTACATCCTAGGCCTAGCCTACAAGTAAATACATACAAACAATGATTTTAGCTAAGACCTCAAAACAAGCAAGTAACTTAATAATAATTATGCTTATAATATTAAAAGTAAATAGATTGTAGAGCGAAAAAACAATACAATTTAAAATCCATGATTGCAAATTAATAAAAATCATGTTATGTAAGTATTGTAGAATTACGCTTACTTAACACTTAATGCATATTTTCTTACCTGAGACATAGGCTACAATGGCACAACACTTTCTAATTATTACTTGTTCCATTTAAATCTTTTTTCCAAATATTAGATGTATCCCATAAATTAGTTAATCGCATAATTCCGTTCGAAAGCAATTCATTCCACAACATGCCTATCTTTTGGCATAATTTATAACTTTGACAAGTATACATCGGTGTTGATTTATTTAATTTAACAAATAGGTCTGTCAAAATATCAATTAAATTTTATTTAAAAACGTAACATAACGGCGAGCAGATGTAAACAAATCTGAAGAGGTTATACATTTAATGACTTGACAGGGTTCAAAAGAAAACTACACAACGTTAAGTCCAACTTTTGTAAATTTTATTATAAGGATAAAAAGAGATTTTGTGGTAATTACTGTAGTCGTAAACCCCCACATGGCTTCAGGTGGTGCAAAAGGTGTTGGCGACAAAAGAGACCCACATATTCAGCTATGCTACCCCCTGTGGTACTTTTGATGATATCTGCCAGTGAGCGGACATATAACCGCGAAACATGGTTAAACTTTTTATTTCATTGTGAAAAGAAAAATATTCCTTTGGAATTAGTAATATACCATGAAGACATGGCAAACTGTACAGTGAGGGTACCCTCAAAATCTAATATCTAGGTTTAGACCATTTCCCGATAACTTTGGCCAACCCCTACCACTACGTAACCTCCACGGTAGTGTAAACTTTACACAAATATGCAATAGAATGTTGGAATATGGAAGTAACATACCCTATGCCAGCAAGTGTATACTGCTTACGGAGAGAACCATACCGATTAGATCACCTTTAAAAATCTACAAATTAGCACTATCTTTGAAATGTTATAGAGATATAAGCTATAATACAGCTTATGGTCCTGTACCTGATGGTATTCCCAAAGGCTATAGTAATAAACCATATATCGGTGTTAACAACCTATGTCAAGGACTTTATACAGTAGAATTTCTAAAAGAAGCGTTGCCCACTCTACCTATACTCTGTGAAAAGTTTGGAATATCTCTAAACAGGGGAGTATACACAGTGACCAAACAAAAGTTATTTGACCAATGGAGAGCATTTACAGGTGCTAATCCCAGCGAGTTTTGGCTTTTAAACAGTTTCCTATTGCAACACATCAATGGCCAGAGACCACTTATCGCTTTAAAGAAATATATGGAAGACACTATTGAAAGTGATAGATCTGTTATTGCAGAGGTACCTCAATGGAGAAATGGTTGGAAAAGAACTTTTGTATTTAAGAGTTTTACTCTACCCTATATGATTCCCAGATTTGATGCAAGAGAGCAGAGATACTATAAAGGCTTAGACTTGAGTAAAGGAGTTTCACTTTTGGATGTTATCAATTATATAAAGAGGTATAGGAAGCATGCTATGTTTATAAGACAGGTGGAAATGCCATAAACTAGAAATAATCCACCCCGGGTAATCATTTGAAAATATGAAACGCACGAGTGAACAACTGACAGCGCAGTTGATACAGCTGCAAAACGCCATCAGGCGTAAATATAAAATGTTCAAAGAAGGTATTGAAGAGACAGATATTAAATTAGAAAAACAATATAACCCTCTACTGAAGGAACTGAGAAAAAATGTTAATTAGCCAGAAATAAAAAAGGAGGAGGAATCAAAACAGGACATCAAAGAAGAAATGGAAAACATGGATTATGAATCGGCTGGTGAGGATGAGTTTTTTCCCTCTGTTTCCTCGACTCCAAGAGCAACTACAACACAACTGTCAGACTTAGTGTCTGAATCATCTGCATCTGAGCTAGTGAATGAACACTTTATTAACAGAATAACCAAAGAATATATGAAAACCTTTTTAAAAGATGTTACCAGTAAAATAGACTATACATATGAACCTAGGTATGAAAATCAAACCTTAATAATTGGAGATAAAACAATGGACTTTGATAGTGATGGCAATATAATTATAGGAGGTGTAAACTATGGTAACACCGAGGGACTGCATGAACTTATTTTTAAAAATGTTCCGGCAACACACCACTTCTGCCACAGAGTATACCTTATAGTGTATAATACGGTTTACATACATACCTTATAGTATATAACTTATAGTGAATGAGTTGGTAACACTGCAGGTAAATTGCAGGGAAATTTTGGGAAAACCCTATCGGTTGGCACCCTTGTTTCCTTTTCCCGCGCTTTTCCAATCAGCTGATCAGCTGATTTTCAAGGTCATTCTGCTCGCTCTCTTAGCCACTTCTACTCACGCCCAATAGACTGCTCTACGAGTTTTTATAGTAAAAAACGTGTTTTCACGAGTGTGAAGTAAATTTTGTTGGTTGTGATTGAGCGAGCGTACCTACTAGTGAATATTCTCTAGCAGAGTCACTGTCGCCAAAACTAAAAGTTTGATTTTTTTTGAGTAGCCTACTTTATAATAGTTTCAACTTTCTAGTGCCTATACTTTAGCGGTTAGCTTGAATTAATAACCTAATAACCATCGGGGGCAAGTCGATACGCGTAGCTGGGGGCACATTGATACAGTGTATCAACGTGACCCAATATTATAAAATTTAGGCTCTTGTTCTTTTTTACAGAAATATTGTGCGGAACTATAAACGGAAGACCGATAGAGGTAAAATACCGGAAGAAAACTTTGAAAGAGCCTATGAAGCCGTCAAGAACCGGACAATGTCTTTACGGGAAGCAGCTATTGCCTTCGAGATCGATAAAATGACATTATTTAGATTTATAAGAAAAAAAGATGAGGCAGAGACCAAAAGGTCACTATGGGGTATGCTAAACCAAGACTGATTTTTACAGAACAACTAGAATCTGACCTTGAAGAGTACATAGTACATTAATCTAAAATCTACTACGGACTCACACCTTAAAACATCAAAGTATTGGCTTACGAGCTTGCTATAGCTATTAGACACGTTGTTGGAGTACCAAATACATGGATTAACTACAAATCTGCTACAAAGGACTGGTTCACCTTGTTCATGAAAATACATGACCGACTATCAATCAGGGAGCCTGAACCCACAAGCCTTGGTCGCGCAACGAGTTTCAATAAAACCAATGTTGATATTTTTTTGACAATTGGAAATCTGTTTTGGAAAAGTATAAATTTTAAAATAAGGATATGGAATGTCGATGAGACAGGTGTGCAAACGATCCAAAGACCGAACAAAATCGTTGCTGAGAAAGGAGTCCGTCAAGTGGGGAAAGCCGCGTCGGCAGAAATTTTTTTTAGATATTTTTTTGGGGACATCTAACGTCCCAACCACGAGAAAGGATGTTCATCAGTGCCTATCCGCAGTAAGCCCTCAAGACATTCGTCCTTACCCCAAAGCTGGAGAGCGGAAGATTCTGAAAAAAAGGGAAGAAACCTTTAAAATCTGCTATACTAACAAGTACACCAGTAAAGGAAAGGCTATAAAAGGAAGCGGAAGAGAGAGAAGCCAAAAAGAAAGCCAAGGCAGAAAAGGCTAAAAAAGGCTATATAAAATTATCAGAACTGAGAATCCAGGGGAGAAGACGCAGAAGAAGAAGAAATATATACCAAAGAAGAAACCAAAGGTTCAATCTGAGACTGACGAAGAAGACGATGCCTTGTGCCTCATATGTTTGAAGCCTTACTCAGAATCAAACCAGGCCAGGACTGGATTCAATGTATATCCTGCAAAAAATGGGCACACTTCGAATGTGGAGGGTATAGCAAACTGTACACCTGCATTCATTGTATTTCGGACTTTGTGGTCAGTGATTCAGAATAAATTAAGCCTACGTCTTTCATGAAAATATACTTTCCTTTTCTCTTTGTACACCATTCTAATAAATAAATATTGTTGATGTGTATTTAGTATTTATTTGCTGCCAACTTTCTTATCATTTATACATTTGTCTCAAACTGCCCCCAGCTAGTATCAACTTGCCCCCATCTGGGGAACATTGATACACTTTGTAGCATCACACAAAAAAATTATTTGAGAAAAACATGTGGTTATTAAAAAATGAAATAACCTAGAATAATACCCAAGATATGAAAGTATTATATTATAGAGGTTCCGATCAAATATCTATTAATACCCCCGTCGCAGCAGACTTGCGTACTGAGCGAATTTCCAAAGATTTATTTTTTAAACATCAAAGAACTTTGTGGTTATCTTATATAATTAATTAATAATCTTTACAAGGAAATACGATATATTTAATGGCATTTTTTCTGAATTAATTATTTTTATTTAATAATTTATATAATAATATTTATATTGCAATAAATATTTTTTTACAGTAATAAAAGTAAATATATACTATATCATATTTATATAATAATATCATATTTATACTATTATTACTACTACTACTAGGCAGCGGCCGTAGCTCAGTGGTTAGAGCTCTGGGTTATCACCCAGCGGGCCCGGGTTCAAATAGCGGCTCGGGTACAAAAAAAGATCGTTCGGCCGCTCCCGTGGTTCGGAAGTCATGTTAAGCCGTTGGTCCACCTGCATAGAAAACAAAAAAGTGCAGGCATCTCAGGCGAGGAGAACTATCAGTTAATTGCTGGTCTCCCTCCACTAAAAGCCATACGATTATTATTATTTTTACTACTATTTATACTATTTATATAATACTATATCATATTTATATAATAAGCTTATATACAAAAAGAATTATTTGTTTACAAATCCCAAAACATAAACATTCCAAATTTGACAAATGCAGAAGAAAGCTGATCAGCTGATTACTAGGAACAGATACCTTATTATCTCCATCTCTCTTGCTCCCATTATACACTTATTTTCCATCAGAATACCATGGGATTTGGCATGTAGGTTTGCTGCCATGCGGGTTTTTTATCAAATTTTCTTTACTCATCAAGTAGGACAGGTTCATAAAAAATTTTATTAAGATATGTTTATAAATAAGCGATATATAACTTTTACTTTCTCCCCCTATACCATAGTATATGGAGAAAGTATTGTTTTCGTCAAAATTTTCGAATTTGAGTTGTTGGTGGATTTATCCATTTTGGTTCCCCCTGAGTCCAAAAAAGTGGTTTTCGGAGTGATGTCTGTGTGTGTGTGTGTGTGTGTGTGTGTCTGGATGTATACAGAGCTAGAGAATGCCCCAATGGTCCGATTTTGGTGAAATTTGGTACGTAGGTCCAAACCTACGATAATTCCAGGCGTTTTTTTCATTTTTTTAAATTTTTGATTTTTAAGGGTAGTTTACCCCCAAAAACCCTCAAAAATCGTCAAAAATCAAAATTTCTCAAAAACGGCTCTAACGATTTTGATTAAAATTTTGTGGTTTATTAAGCTCAAAATGTTGAATAAAATGACACCATGCGCATCTCCGAGAAAATGCGCGTTCAAAAGTTATAAAATAAAAAGTGTTTAAAAAACCAATTTTTTTGATTTTCAAAATAGCTGTTATCTCGAAATAAGTTTTACTTATCACCATTAAATCAAGCTCAAAAAACTAAATAATCCAGTATTTTAAATTATTGCTCTACGTCAAGTGGTTGCGGAGAAAATTCAATTTCTCGTTTAGCGGTAAACGCAGTACGTTGTCAAAAGTCACAGACGTGCGTAGGGTCAAACGAGCGTTGCTCAGCTGGTAGCTATCTGAATGAGTCATCAAGACATTAATGTTTGGAGCTTTTAACACCTTTTTATTGTTGGGAGAAAGTATGTGTCAGTAAACTGATACCGTTTATTTTAAGATTAACCCATAAGAATAACATGGGAAACTTGATTTAAATTTTCTCCATAACCAGTTAAGCTATTTTAATGATTCAAAATACTAAATTGTTGGGTTTTTTAAGCTCTTTTAAATGTTTTTTGTTGAAATTCTTGAATTTTGAAAATTGAGGTTCAAAAATCCTAAAAACCCATTTTTTACCCCTTTGAAACCCCATAAAACCCCGTTCCCATAACCCGACAATGCTGGTTCGCGAACTCATGAAAATAGACCTGGTCTTACACCTTCATGCCAAATTTCATCAAAATCGGAGGTCCGCTTCAAAAGTTATCGGTACCACGGACACACACACACACACACACACACACACACACACACACACACACACACACACACACACACACACACACACACACACATATATATATATATATATATATATATATATATATATATATAAATATATATGAAAATGAACGAACGGTGTTTTTGGCTTCTGGGGACCTCAAAATGAAAAAGTAAAGTAGTCCCAGGCTTAGGTCTTACCATGGCTACTACCGTAATAGCGTATTCCCTATAGGGAAATTCGCTAAAACTAAAATTTAAAAAATTAAACTCCGAAGTTTGCATCAACTTGCCCCGCTCTCCCCTACACTTTAAATCCATAAGATAGGCCTAAAGAAATTTCTATAATTAAAGTAGTAAAATTATTTTCAATTTTTAGTAAATTGACAAAGTGCCGCCCCTAAACTTTTGCCGCTATAGGTTTCAGCCTTTTCAACCATATTTAGAAATATGGCCCTGAGGAAATTATCACAGTGTTTTCAATATCTGGAAATAAATATAAGCAGATATTTTGTGATGAAGTATGGGCTAATATTTTTGTTGGTTGTTGCAGCTGCAGTATTGAAGATTTACCCAAATTCGACGGAATCTTGCATAAAAAACATCTGATGGTTTTTTTAAACCAAGTGAAGACCCAGATAATTCGAAAGTCAGTTGATGTTTACTAAACAGTTTTTACATGTGTGCATGAATTATTCTACACATCAAAGGGATAATTTAAACTCAATCAATAATTTGATGGCACCATTCGTTTCTTTATTGTGGCTTAACACTTTGGTTTTCATTTTTGTGATATTACCTACTTAAATTTCCTTTTCTCAGAAGAGTATGAGTAATTTTATTTGGGTCAATGTAGCATTCTTTTAATGCTCATGTTAAAGTTCAGTCAAGATTTTGGAAGACCACTTGGAAGACCCACTTTTTTGCTCATTATTTGGCTTTGTGATCGATGGGATACGCAATGGGGTGTTTGTAGTACCCACATATTTTAAAACTTTAATGAATTGTAGTTTATTATTGTCATTTGCTATAATTATTTTTCTATAGCTGTAACATAAATTACAAAAGAGTTGTGAGATAAAAGAAATCGTTTACTTTTTTAGGATATCTGGAAGTCCTATTTTATTAGGTTCACTGTGATTCACAACAGTTGGATGGATTCAAATCTTTTAGCATTGTTGACTTGTATTTGAAACGAGTAATTTAAAATCAACGGTATCAGATAAATGGCAAATACTTTCTCCCAACAATATAAGTACACAAATCTGTGTCTAAGCCTAAACGTAAATCATTGTCGGATGGTAATTAATGGAATGTTTATTTAATGATTAATAATCAAAAGTTAAGTTTCGTATTGATAGTGGAGCTCAGGCTGATATCTTGCCTCTGAGAATTTCCAATAGATTAGCATCGAAATGTAAGCATAATGATTGCCTGAAAGCTTCACAGTCTAAACTAACAACTTGTTCTGGTGAAACACTAACTGTTGTTGGTGTATGTTCTTTGCTTTGTTCATACGGTAGTGTTAAAAAAGTAATCAATTTTCATATCATTGACTGTGATTCTGTACCTTTATTTGGTCTAAATCCATGCAAGTCTTTCAACGCCGCATCCCTGAAAACGTCTGAAACGCCTGAATCCCTGTGAGACGCCGTGGTGGCATAAATCATTCAATTATTAAATGGAATAGCAGTTGAATAATAAATGACTGCTCAAAAGTGTGGGCTAAATGGGCATATATGCGAGTAGAGGTTAATTTCTTAAAACAGTAACGATAGTTCTTATACAAAATTCTGAAAGCAATGGTAAATCGTTAAAGAAAGATTTCATCAGCCTTAATAGTGATTTGACTTCACATTATTATTTTGTAAGAGAGCAAAAGTACAAATGTTACAACACTGTTTTAAAGAATGATGATAACACGGTGCAATCTTATCAAGCGCTCTCACCACCGACTCTTCTTCAGTACTACTACAGTTTTAAACGTGATAACATGTTTCTCACAGCATCCTCCTCAGTGGCTAAACGGCAGTGGCTAAACGGACCTTATACATGACGTAACTACGATTTACACGAGTACAGAGAGCTGGAATAGGCGATAGCAAGGATGGGGAAGAGACTGGACGAGCTGGAGGAGATAATTGACCAGTTTTTTTCCTTCTTTTTTGTAGCCGAAAGACAAAGTATCATATGCCCCCTCATGGCGTCTTTTAGGACCTGTTATTCTAAAAATATTGTTTCCTTTACAGTAATTACATCTTAATTAATGGTTTTCCTAATTCGGTTTTCTATGTCTCTACTGTCAGTTTTGCCTTACTAAACACTATTTCCTTAAGTTGGGCAACATTTAGCTTCTTAAAGGTGTTGAGGTTTAGTGTTAGGCTAGTGATTTTGCACACTTCAACTAGCCCGTTTCGATTCGTTGACCATACCAGATAGGCGTATGTCTTAGAACCGCCAGACCCAAATTCTAAGATATAAGAGCCTGGACCATATTCCGCCAGTTCGTCGGTTATATCACTCTGTAGTCACCTTTAGCGATCCTATACAGCCCGTTTTTGTACACGTAGGAAACTGAGCCTGTGTCGTAGTAAAGCACCTGACCACCAAGAGCTACAAGGTATTCTTAGAGTTTAAACGCGCCTGGGCTGTGGTGAATCAATATTTTGCCAGTTCACCAAGAAACCTCTTCACTGAACTCTCTGATTGTGTTTACTTGAATTATGGGGTTCGTCATCAGGGTGAAAAATTCCTAGGGGTGTCTGATGAGTGACGCTTTTGTCTGGTTTTCACGTTGTCCAAACTTGACCCAGAACGAGTTCAGCATTATTTATGAAAGGGATCTAAGTCAGATGTTATTTACAATCTTGGTGGGTTAAAGACACACTTAATCTTGTATAATCTTAAGTTATAAAGGCATAAAGGTTATGCCTTTATGATAAAAATATTTCTTCACATATCTTTCTTTATCCTCTTGCGTCACACACCAAGAGGTGTAACTCGATGCCTCTTGTTTGATTTTTACAAATATATAATTTCTACGACCCCATTAGCGTTATTACTAATAAGGTAATGTACAAATTTCTACTTGTATCGGGACGATTGGGACTTGATCCATTTTCTTTTACTTTATTAACGCAACCGTTTCTTCAAAATTGTGGATGTTGATTAGAAACTTTTTAGTTTGAGTTCAAATGATCAAAATAAACTTATTATTAAGAATTAAATTTGAATTAAATGTAAACAAATTTAAAGATTATTTAAAAGCAAATAGGAAACCAAACTAAAATACAAAAAACAGTTAAATATGTATATCTCAATACGCACAAACGCACTATCACAGTTTAGTTTAGATATCTAAACGCGCACAAACAAATAATGAACTCTAAAAGACTCCGTGCTGGTTTTAAGGACAAAACACCGGATCTGTGACTTACTCCTTGACCTGACCCAACACATCTGGCTCAAATTCTAACTAACCAATGATCGTAGGGTTTGAGAATCAATGTCTTATTTAAAGAAAAGAAAACAAATTAAATAATACTGAAAATTAACTTCAACAAGAATAATTTTCATATAAAAATTTTTAAAATTTCATATTATTTAAGGGAATGATATTTTAAGTATACAATTATAAAAATTACAATACTTAAATTACCTTACATACGTTTATAATTAAGGGATGGGTCTTTGTATGATATGACGCTGGCCCCGTTGGGAAGGGCCCCGCCTGGAGGCCACACAAATCTTTGGTGCATTTTCGGTGGACTCGGTCTGCCAAAAGATTTTGGAGGATGAGGGCAACTGGGATTGTTTGTCACATTTCGTCCGGGGCATCATCATGGAAAAGAAAACCGATCTGGACCGCGAAGTGGCCCAGATCCCTTGATCGAGCGGCTGGATAAGGAGCGAGCCCCACGGGCGTAAGCCAAATTTAGGCCTAGCCTGACGTAATGTGATACACAATTCCAGGTTAGATTCCTAAAGAGTAGAGGAGGGTTTTTAGTGGGTAAACCCGTTTTTTAGCGGAGCCCCACATTACAGGTTGGCCACCTGTGTGCGTAATGCATTTTCCGCCTCTCCCTCAAAAAAAAAAAAAAAAAAATGATATGACTTTGAAGAACTAAAGGGCATACAAATCTAGGGGGCTCGTTGTTTTTCCAAATCTTAAAAAAATAAAGTAAATAAAAAAAAATATAATTAATATATTTCAAAAATGGTTTGAATAAGAAAAGCCTTTATCACTACCGTGAGTGTTTGCGACTTAACTGGTAAACTCTTTGAAGTATCTTAGGCTTTACATATCTTTGCCAACCGAAGTAGTTCAATTACACAACTATTGCATTGTTGCACCTTTAATTCAAACATTATCACGGACAAAGTCGTTGCGTGAATTTTACAAAGCATTTGACTCGCTCCATATATGGTTTACAGTATTTTTAGTTCCACGCTACGGACCTTAATTCACTCACATCTTTTACACCATTCATTCACTCATTCTCACAAAGTCCTGAGTAATTGGCTCGCTCGAGACATGGTTTAGGGGCTTTTTAATTCCACACCATTGACCTTAATTTACTCGTATCCCAGTGAAACGCCGTGATGGTATAAATAATTCAATTATTATATGGAATAGCAGTTTAATAATAAATTACTGCTAAAAAATTTGTTCTAAATGGGCATATATGCGAGTAGAGTTTGATTTTTTAAGTCACAATAGTTCTCATAAAAAAAATTAAAAGGCAATGGTAAATAGTTAAAAAAATTTTATCAGCATTAATAGTGATTTACTTGACATTATTATAGTGTAAGAGACCAAAGTACAAATTTTACACCACGGTTTTAAAGAATGACGATAACACGGTGCATTCTTATTAAGCGCTCTCACCACCGACTCTTCTACATTTTTTTTATAACATGTTTCTCACAGTATCCTTCCTAAAGCAGTGGCTAAACGGACCTTATACAGAACATAACTACGATTTACACGAGTACAGAGAGCTGGAACACACGACAGCAAGGATGAGAAAGAGACTGGACGAGCTAAGGAGAGGATTGACTTATGGGATTTTTTTAGCTTTTTGTAGCCGAAAGGCAATGTATCATATTCTCTCTCCCTCATGTCGTCTTTTAGTACCTCTTATTCTTAAAAAATTTTGTTTTCTTTACAATAATTACATCTTTTATTTTAGATTTCCCAATTGGGTTTTCTGATGTCTCAACTGTCAGCTTTGCCTCACTCAACACAATTTCCTTAGGTTGGGAAAAATTTAGCTTCTTGGAGGTGTTAAGGTTTAGTGTTAGCCCCTTGATTATGCACACTTCAACTAGCGCGTTCCGATTCATTGACCATACCAGATAGGCGTATGTCTTAGGACCGCCAGACAAAAATTCTAAAATATAAGAGCCTTTGCCGTTTTCCGCCAGTTTGTCAGTCATCTCGCCTAAGTAGTCACCTGTAGCAATCCTTAACAGCCAGTTTTTATACACGTAGAGGACTGAGTCTGTATCGTAGTAAAGCACCTGATTACCAAGAGCATCAAGATTTTCGTAAGAGTTTTTAACGTGCCTGGGCTGTGGCGAACGCGTCCAGGACAACATTCATTGTCCACAGTGATACACCAACCTCATAAATATTTTGCCAGTTCACCCAGAAACCTCTTCACTGACTCTCTGATTGTGTTTATTTGAATCGTGGAGTTCGTCATCATGCTGCAAAATTTCTTGGGATCTCTGATGAGTGACGCTTTTGAGTGGTTTTCACATTGTCCAAACTTGCCCCAAAACGAGTTCAGCATTAGTTATGCCAGGGATCTAAGGCCGCTGCTATTTTCAATCTTGGTGGCTTCCAGACGTATGCCTTCACGATAAAAATATTTCTTAACACATCTCTCGTTATAATCTTGTCCTCTTGCGTCACACACCAGGAGTTTTAGCTCGACGCCTCTTGTTTGATTTTTACAAATAAATTATTTATACGACCCGATTAGCGTTATTACTAATAAGGAACTGTACAAATTTCTACTTGTAACGGGACGATTGGGATTTGATATAAATTGATAATACAGTTCAAAGGTTCTAAAATATTACGGTTGGCATTTACATGCAATGAGAGGTCCCTCGTTTTCTTTTGTTTCAATAATTTGTCTCAAGAAAAAGTATGAAAAGTTAAAGACATCCGTTTTAAATATGTTCATTTTCCCTACGAGATTCTACTGTTGGGATTTCACTCATTCATAGTTGTGTTCAATGAGTTGGTGCTTTAAAAAAATACCATCGCCATAGAATACAAATTGTTATTGGGGTACATTTATTTAGCATACAAATTTAGTATTTTTTCAGTGATGCATCAAAAATAGTCTCATAATCAAATAGGCCACAAAATTAAATAGCATTTGTCAAATAGTTTATTCAACTCAAATACATTCAATAAAGCCTACATGAAAATTTGAAATAAAAATCAAGAAGTCCCAAACGTTGATATTACAGGCAATTTTAATTAAATATTATACTATATGCTATATACACGTATACACAGCACTGAAAATTATATAAAACAACAATCAAGATGTGTATGTTTTAATAGCAGGACAAGCTAACAACTGATTACGGTAAAAGTGGACAAAACTTTCATAAAGTTTATTGATTCACACACACTTAAATATGTATTGCTTAAAAGTAAATGTATATTTCTAAACAGCGGACCAAAATCGGTAGACCTATGAACAAATAAAGAAATATGTTTATTGTTAAAGGTGCTAAATTAACATTTAAATTTTCTTTAAAAAACTTAGATTTTAAAAAAGCATGAAAGGTTGAAAAAATTGACACGCCAATGTGTCATTGGTTGGAGGGTGGCTTATTTATTTAGTTTTCCCATTATTAATTAAATGACTGCTTATTAATTATGCCCTGAAACCTGTTCTTGATCTATAGACCTGTCTGTAGATCTTGTTTTCCATATGTTACAAAGTATTTTCCATAGTAAATATGTTTTCCATAATCTGTCTATTTTAATTAAAATCTTCTCACCAATATGTTGATTCTAAAAGCCTAGTTTTCGATCCAGATATATTGCGGCTTAAAACAATTGTAATATTTTTTTCTTATTCCCGTAGACATTATGTATCCACATAAAAAATTAAAACAATTAATAGCTTTCTAACGAAATCAAACACCACTTGTGCTTCAGTTAAACAATCAGGGATACAACAAAGAATGGTAAAAGAGTACAACGTAAATCTAATAAAGTCCAAATGTGGCGTAATTTATAGAAATTAAGTGGAATAAGTGTAATGGATCCCAAACAAGAAGAAGTACAGCATTTTGACAAGTAGAAACACATTATTACATTACGAACTAAAGAAGTTCAGTGTTAAAGATAGTTCAACCAATCTTGACGAATTCTAGTAAAAAAAAATTAACTGTAACTTACCTATTGCACTAACTCCTTATTCATCCTTGTTACTTCTTAGTTTTATTTCAGCTTCTTAGTACTGAAGTTCCGTACACTATTTAGTACACTTAGTACACTATTTAGATTATTCTTTAATAGCTAGTACCATAACACAGTATCTCAACCCTTATTGTCAATTTATAGGCAAATGGACTATTAGAAAATTTATTGGAAATGATGGCGACGACTCGGACGTTACCTATGACACAGTTCCGGATATATGGATTTTATCAGATCACCTAGTGGCTTATCCAGATAAAGTTAAAAGTACCGTGACAAAAAATGGCAATAACGTGTGAAGATACACAGTCAGAGTGGCTGCATCTTTCGATGGAAATCGTCAAGAAAGATTATGGCAAGATTTGGTCACACTCTTAGTTGGTAAATTTATCAGTGCTATTGATACTTGTTAAAATAATGAGCTGGTTCAGATTTGGTAACCCAATGTGGATTTTAATTTTTTTCTTAACTACGCCATCGAATTTTCACAAGGAAAAAATATTAAAAACCGATTTTCTAACACATAAATACCATACCTCGATCAGCCATGAAATTTCTTACCCATCCGGTACAGTCAGGGGAGTTTCATAGGAAATTAGGAAATGTCGTCTATCATTCAGGGAATTGATTAAAACATGTAATACTGTGAGTAGGCTTATTTGTTAGGAGTTCTGAATTTGATTAT
Source organism: Neoaliturus tenellus (assembly GCA_030545055.2). Taxonomy (NCBI): domain Eukaryota; kingdom Metazoa; phylum Arthropoda; class Insecta; order Hemiptera; family Cicadellidae; genus Neoaliturus; species Neoaliturus tenellus. The sequence continues at coordinate 183,073,241 of CM061531.1, read as the reverse complement.
TGCAACCTATTTTAAACTTTCTTTTATTTGGTATACTATATTCGTCTGTGCAAACCATTTTTTGCATATTCCTAACTGGCCAATGCTAGCCTACTGTCTATATCAAGTTTTGTTGAAAATAATGGGTAAATTTGAGTGAATGATAATTTATCCTTAACAATATTATTAGGCAACGTAGGTAGGCCAACTGATTTCTAATCATTTTTTTCAGGATCATTAAAAAAAAGAAGCATGACGGACGTAATCCGTAAGAGGGGCAAGGTCATTAACTGCTTCAGAAAACGAAGATAGCGGTCGCACGGCCTAGAGAATCAAAAGAAAACCGAAACTATATCAATATTCCGATGATGAGGATGATACAACATGTTTGTCTTTGGGTTCATTTCCTAAGCCACCAAAAAGTGCCAATGTACCAACTAGCACAAAAAAAAAAAAAAAAAAATGTGCAGGGCAACTCATTTGAGCATGTTGACACTCATTTGAACAATTACTTGACACCTTTATCGTCACCATCTGTTTCAAACATAGGCCTAAATGAAAATGTACAATGTCAGTTGAACCAGAGGAACCACCACTGTTTTTCTAAAGCATTGGAATAAAACAGTTTACATAAACTGGACATTCGGTATTGGCTCACTAGTTACTTGTTTTTTCTTCAGGATTTAACTAGATTTAACTTATACAAGGACATTCTACTTTGATTACGCACAACTGTCGTAGTAGTTAAGCCCAGGCTAAATAGAGTGCAGCAGTAGCTGGGTACAATAATCCGTGGTGGAAGTAGTCCACTGATTGGCCGCTAGGTTGCACTGTTCTCTATTCTTTGACAGTTTTCAAGATGGCGTCTGGCAGGCAGCCAAGCAGACCGTCTAATTTTCCTTGTAAGTACCACAAATTTGCGTTCGTAGATATAGTGTTGATGGAAAAGTGTTGTTAAAGACCTAAACTTTGAAGGGAAAATGTTGTATTAATTGGTTTAGCAATAATTATCTGTGTATGTAATATCAGTGTAAGTATGTAATATCAGTGTATGTAATATCAGTGTATGTATCCTTAAATCAGATGTACTTGTAGAAGGTGCTTCGGTCTCAATGGTAAAGTAGTGGATATTTTAATGTGGTTTCTATAAGAACAATCGGTCTCTGTTACAATGTTTGTGTACTTACTGCAGTAGTGTGATAAATTCACTTTTTTGTTTGTTTTCAGTGAAAGATATACAAATTGACGACCTTTTAGACCACTTTGATGAATCAGAGATTACAGTGACAATACGGACTCAGATCCAGATGATCAACCTGATTCGGATTTGAATTCTGACGAAGACGAACAAATTGCACCTAAAAGGAGGAAAGTAAGTACAGTAGTTAAATATGTTCCGTATCAAATGTGTTTGATCTATTTTGTTAGATCGGTATTCTATTTGTCGCGAACCACCACAGAATCTCGCTGTGAGCAAAACGGTTTTTGGTGTGCTGTGTTGTGTTCTGTCGTTAATCTTAAAGATAACAAAAGTTACTGAGCAAATAAACTATAGAAATTAAAAATGAAAGATTATAAATACATTTAAAAATAATTTTTTTTTTTTTTTTTTTTTTGAGGGAGAGGCGGAAAAATGCATTACGCACACAGGTGGCCAGCCTGTAGTGTGGGGCTCCCCTAAAAAACGGGTTTACCCACTAAAAAACCTCCTCTACTCTTTAGGAATCTAACCTGGAATTGTTTATCACATTACGTCAGGCTAGGCCTAAATTTGGCTTACGCCCGTCGGGCTCGCTCCTTATCCAGCCGCTCTATCAAGGGATCTGGGCCACTTCGCGGTCCAGATCGGTTTTCTTTTCCGGGAGGATGCCCCGGACGAACTGTGACAAACAATCCCAGTTGCCCTCATCCTCCAAAATCTTTTGGCAGACCGAGTCCACCGAAAATGCACCAAATATTTGTGTGGCCTCCAGGCGGGGCCCTTCCCAACGGGGACATCGGAAGAATGTGTGTTCCGCATCGTCGGGAACACCCGGGCAATAAATGCAGTCCGGTGAACCGGTCTTTCCCATCCGGTTCAGGTACGACCGAAAATAGCCGTGACCTGTCAAAAATTGGGTCAGGTAGTAGTCCACCTCCCCATGCCGCCGTTCCACCCATGGTTGGACCTGCTTGATAAGTCGCGCAGTCCATCGTCCTCGGGTGTCGTGCTCCCAGCTGTGTTGCCACTGCTGGAAGGTTCGGGAGCGCTCTTCTGTTCTTGCCGTGTCCTTGCCGATCTCGCCACGTCTCTGATAAATCGCTTTCCTCTCCCCTGCCAAGAGCTTGACAGGGATGACTCCGGCGACCACCAGGACGGCAGGCTCGGACACTGTCCGGTAGGCGGAACACACCCTGAGCGCGGCTTGACGCTGAACCCGGGCGAGTCGCAACCTATAGCACTCCTTATCTAGAGCGCCTGCCCACACCTCTGCCCCGTAAAGGAGCACGGACTGGACCGCGGACATCAACAGACGTCTTCTGCTGGATCGGGGACCCCCGACATTGGCCATCAGCCTACTAAGGTGAGTAACTACCTTAGCGGCCTTGTCCGCCGTACGGCAGATCTGATCCCTCCAGCTTAACTTGGTGTCCACCATAACCCCAAGGTATTTGGCGGCACGAGTTGATGTGACCACCTCCCTTCCCACTCGAAACGGGACGACGGTGTCGATCCTCTTCTTCGTGAGAATCACGATCTCCGTCTTACTAAGAGCAAGCGAGAGACCGTGATCGGACATCCAGTTGTTGACAACCCGCATAACTCGGTTCAACTTTAGTTGGGCCAGCTCAACGTTGCGTGCAGCAATGAGAGCTGCGACGTCATCGGCGTACCCAACCAAAGTGGTTTCCTCAGGCATCTCGGACCTCAGGAGGCTGTCATAGGCAACGTTCCAGAGATCAGGGCCGAGTATTGAACCTTGTGCGGCACCAGAAGTGACTTCCATCGTCCGCGTTCCGTCCCTCGTGTCATAGATCAGGCTTCGAGAGCGTAGATAATCCTCGATGAGCCGCAACAGATATGCAGGAATACGAAAGGTGTTGCGAAGCGCATCCAACATATCGACCCACCTCGCCGAGTTGAAGGCATTCTTGACATCAAGCGTAACAAGAAGCACTACTCGGCGGGAGAAATGGTTGTGGCTCTCGGCTCTCTCCACAGCTCTCTGAACTTCGGTGACAGCGTCGATCGTTGACCGTCCCTTTCTGAAGCCGTACTGACGGGGGCATAAGTCCCCGGCAGCTTCCACGGCAGAAGTCAGGCGGGAATGGATCAGCTTCTCGAACAGCTTCCCAGCCGTGTCCAACATGCAGAGAGGCCTGTGGGACGACGGCAGTTCGGGATCACCTTTGCCCTTGCTGATCAGTACAAGCCTGGCTGTTTTCCAGGGAGCCGGAAACACCCCTTCTACCAAACAGGCATTGTACATTCTCAACAACAAGTCAGCGTTGATTGAAAATACTTTCTTTAAAGCCTCACTGGGAATCCCGTCCGGGCCAGGAGCCTTGTTGCTCTTCAGGGAGAGAACGGAGGTTTCCAGCTCCTCGAAAGTGAAGAGTGGAACGTCCTCTACCCGTCCGAAGTCAACCGGCGGTCGCTGTGGATGTTCAGGAAACAACGCAGCGACGATCCTCCCCATGGTGGCGCCCTCCATGATGGAAGGTGGAGAGCGGGCGCCGAGTTTCTGTGTTACAAGTTTGTAACCCAGGCCCCACGGGTCGGAGTCAACGTCGTCACGAAGTCTCCTCCAGCTATTCGCCTTGCTCCTGTTTATTGCCTGGCGGAGAGATTTTCTCGCAGCTTTATAGGCCTCCGACTTACGAACTCTGTCTGCGGGAATTCTCGCTCTTGTGGCGGCTCGTCTAGTTCTTAAACATGTTCTTCTGAGTTCCGCAATCTCTTCAGTCCACCAGTAAACGGGTTGTTTGTCGCGTCGGGGTTTCCTTCGCGGCATAGACTGGTCGCAGGCCGAGACGATCAGTTCCATCGAGGATGTTACTAGTGCCTCGGCCCCAGCCTCACCAGGATTCCCCTGCGCTCCCCGAGAGATGACTTCGGTGAACTTGACCACGTCCAGTTTGTTGGTGTTCCACCGACGTGGCCCTTCCCGAGATGCGGAAACTCGACGATTTGCCTGATCATGCAGGTCAAAAACGATGTATTGGTGGTCGCTACCCGTGTAGTCCTCCACAACCCTCCAGCCAGAGATCCTCGGAAGGAGCGACTCAGACGCAAAGGTGACGTCGGGGATCGTGCCTCTCTGCCCGGGGCGCCGAAAAGTAGGTGTGTCGCCCTGGTTGAGGACGACAAGACCGGCCCTGGCGATGAAATCCAGGATGTATTTCCCCCGGGAGCTGGTAGAGGGCATTCCCCACTCGACGGCCCTGGCGTTGAAATCGCCACCAACGACGACATGCCCGGTGGTGCCGAGAACGCACTCCTCTAGGCTATCTATCTTGTCGCGGAAGTCCTGGACGGCCTCGTTGGGTGTGAGGTAGCAACTGAAGATAGTCACGTCCCTACACCGAACCCAGACGAATCCTCGGCCGCGCCCGTGACTCCGCACCAAAACATCTCGTGTATTACGTGCCCAAAATGCAGCAGTACCGAGGCTGTCCGAGATCCAAATGTTTGGGTCTCTGTCCCGATACTGTTCACTGATAAGGAGCGCGTCAGCACCAAGTTCTCGGGCGAGCTGATCTAGAAGGTTATCAGCTCCCCAGGATCTATGAAGGTTGGCCTGGAGGATGCGAATTACCGGCCGCTGCCTTTTGCCTGTTCAAGTGCGGCTCTGAAGGCACCGCACTGACCAGACCCGGGTAAGTGACCGAGGGCACTGGAGCCTGAATCCTTGCAGAGGAAGCAGGAGGGGCTCGAGGAACATTCCTTACGTTTGTGGCCCTGGCTTCCACACTGGAAGCAGTTGGCACTCCTGTCGGGCCCTTTACAGTTTCGGGAGGAGTGGCCGAAACCGAGACAGCGGAAGCATCTCGAAACTACCACCCTCCGTTTGAGCCTGCAACTGACCCAACCGACTCTGAGGTGCTGAAGGCTAAGCAGCTTATTGGCGTGCTTTTCGCTCATCTCAGCAACAGCCATCCGGAGTTGACTTCGGTTAGGCTTTGTCAGCCATACCCTCACTCCATCGGCCGGTATCTCCGGGAGTGCCACCTGGATCGCACGGGTCACCTCATCTTCGGTGGAGAGGACATCAAGGTCCCGAATCTCGACCGAACACTTCGGTTCCAGGGCCTTGATGGAGCCTTTGTCCCCAAGTGCAGTCTTGAGGGAAGCGGCAAAACCGATCTTGTCACTCGACTTCCCCAGTTCGAGGAGGACATCCCCGTTCTGGGTTCGCCGAATAGACTTGATAACGGTGTCGGTCTCTTCCGGTTTGGCCTGCGATCTAATCTGACCCAGAACATCGGCAAAAGATCGCCCCCCTAAGGGCTTGATCAAGATTGCCTCCGTCCTGGGCTTCTTAGGCCTGGGTTGTTTAGGCTTTCTGACAGACTTGCCAGAGGCCTCCCCAACCGGGTTTGAGACTTGCGTCCGCTCCACCCTCGACGCACTTTTCGAAGCTGCCTCCGCTTGCTTCTGCCTCCTCCTTTCTTTCTTAGACAGGCGCGTCTTCCAGCCCCCCAAAGGTGTTGAGGCAGAGTTTGCTGCCAAGGCAGGATTAGCCGCCGGAGCAGGAACCTCTGCAGGAGTAGCCGCTGGAATCACGGCAGCGCCCGGTGCGGATTCAGTAGCCTGGACAGGAGATGTCTGCGATGCCGCAGTGACAAAAACCGGTCTCGGCACTGAGTCCACCTCAACAAGCTCAAGGCTTCCCGGCGAAGAACCGCTCTGCCTCTTCTTTCGCTTTCTGGCTTGAGTCTGGGACTCAGCCAGATGAGCTTGAGGTGAAGCAGAGATGACTCGGTTCGTGACATCGCGCTCCTGCTTCACTGCCTTTAGCCTGATTTTCCGGCATTCCTCGATTTCTTCTAGAGCATCTTCGAGTTTCGGGATCCCCTCTTTTATCGCCTTGTTTATGTTCTTTTGAATTAGGAGGACCTTGGCCATCTCCTTCAAAAGAACCTTCATCTTCTTCAGACATGAGTCTTCCTCCTCGTGGGCGTCGTCCTGCTGCTGCCGAAGCATTTGCAGCTCGAATGCCACACGAAGAGGGCTCTTCCTGGGAGGGATTCCTTGTATCCTGGCTAGAGGTGTTACCGGCTCGGTCACACCCATACCCAGATCAACCTCATCTTTCTCCTTTCCGGTTACGGCCGATGATCCAGCGACACCAGCAGCCTTGAACGGGGCCGGCGGAGGGGAGGTTTTAATTCCAACCGTCGACGTCCCAGTCTTTGAGGTCGGAGACCTCTGCACAAGTGAGCTGCGCCTAAAAGCAGCCTGTTCGTTCTCCTTTCCAAGATTCGTGTTTTGCAGTTGACAATCCATGCTGTATTTAAAAATAATAAAAAATATATATTTTAAGGTACTGTTTTTATTAAAATTATGTGGAAAAGATATGTCATGCGTCAACAGTGTTACCTCCGGCGTCGTCCTTTGGTGTTGTTGATGATGTCAAGTTGCCGAATACACTTTTGGGAGCGGTTAGAAAAAGAGAGGCGTTTTTGAACAACAAGAGTCCTTTTATTTACGAAACCTTTAATAAATTTTTACAATTATGGAAATTATTTATATAACGAGTTCAAAAGTCATAGGCCTAATGAGTAAATTTAGACTTTAATAAGTGACCGGATTTAAAATGGAAAGAATAGGATTATGCCAAAAAATAATCAATTATTGATTATGACCAAAATTGATTTTAACGCCAAAGCCAGGTTATTTGTATGAATTGGCCATTATGACTGCCTGCCACAATAATAATTGTATTTATGTTACTAGAGCAAACACCAAAAAATTAATTAATATGTTAAAAGCGGCCAGGCCTTCACAATAGCAGGGATGAGGCTTAATGTTCAAACCATCAATTTGATCAATGTAAAAGTAGACACCAAAATTACAAAACTTGTTTTTTTTCCAGGGAAACCTAAAAAGGAAGGAAAATGAAACCCCTGAAACAATGGCAATTTCCGTGATAGACCTAAGAAGAGAACTCAAAAGAAGAAAAAAAAATTTAAACTCTGAAAGAGATGTAACTCTACCGGATGGGCAAGGAAAGGAAAAATAAAAAATAAGAGCAAAGCAGACGATGACCCGAAGTGGAAGATGGGTAAATGTTCACCAGAGCCGACCACCCTTCACCAACCATTATACTTTCAACAGGATTGCTCTCAATGGGATGAAGACGACTTCATCAGACAATATTTTGACGATGATCTATTAAATGTAATTGTTGAAAAGAGCAACCAGCACTCCATTTTTATGACAGGTTAAACATTGGGGTTAACATTAAAAGAGTTGAAAGTGTCGTTAGGTATTAATTTTACCATGGCTGCTCTTCAACTACCTAAGATCAGGATGTATTGGGGAAAAGGATAAGGTAAAACGGCCGATTACCGTGAACATACCTATTACCGTGATTCGTCACTATAACATCGAAAAATAAGATACTCTATGGTCAAAAACACTCAAAATCGTGTTTAAATGCCTTTGTATAATGTTCGATGCGATATATCGATTTCTCGGTTAAACTGGAGGGAAACAGAATCATCCACAGAGTTGGTTAGTTGACTGGTACAGCTGCTGTCGCTCACATCGTTAGTCAGCTCTGCTCCGTGCTTAGAAAACAGGTAAGTTCAATAAGCCACAGTTAATTTATCCAGTGGCACGGTCGTGTCACGTCTCCAAGTCCCACCCAACCAAACAGACGACGCGTGCCTATGTAGACACGAAGCAGAATACGGCCAATTTTCACTTCTCAAAAGGGCACAAAAAGTACGCAATTAACCCATTTTTCGTTTTCTATCCGTTCACCTGAGTCAATGAACACCAAAAACCACCAAGCTTACTTTAAAAACCCTCAATGAAGTAAAATATATGCGTTCAAAAGTAGCCTAAAAAATGTCAGAAATGTGGTTTCCTACGCACAACAAACTATTTAAATTTTTAAGCAAAGCTACAGCCTTTATCACTGATGGGAATCACACGAAACTTTGTAGAAATCTTCGTATTTGTACGTAGTACAAACCTTTGTGTACAAAGATCGAGTTCATTCACTTTAAATATCACAAAATAAAACAAATATGAGATTTCTTAAATCATTTTGTTTACATTTCGTAAATTTAAAAGGTAAACAAAGCAAACATTTGACATTATCTATATATTAATACGCAAGCATGTTTCGTTTCCTCCTTTTTTCTCAGCTCCTGTGCATCGTAGGATAAATCCGAGCATACCGTTAGAAAGGTATAGTCCTGCAGATGAGCAGAATCGCATTCTAATTCACATCGGACTCCAGGGCTACGCCCCACAGGCTTTCAAAGTTCCAATTTTAATCTTATGGAGAAAGGAGAATTGAATGAATCATTAGACAGCTGTTGTAAAAACAACTGCTAGAAAATTAGGAAGAACAGATGTTTTAGTTCTAAAATGTTTTTAAGCTTCTTGGGTCCAGATCAACTGAAATTTTGATCGAATTTCGATCAGGAGGCGATCTCTAGTAATTTTTATTCGTCGTAGAAACCAAGCCAAAACATCTGCTATCATATTCATTGATTTGATCAGCTGGCACTTATAGATTGTGTTATACAGAAAATTGTTTTAAAATTGTGTTGACTTTGTAATGTTTCATTCGCCACATCCGTTATTTTAGTATAAGTTATGTGTTATTTGTTTAATATCGTTATTAGATTTAATTCAATGAGTAGCTAATGGAGACCAGATGGTAATTCAGTATTAAACCAAGATGATTTTATGCGTTATCACTTTGTTTGCTAATATTAGTATATAAGAATATCTCACCTTATCACCCCTTAGGACATAATTATCATAATATCAATAATTTATTATTTTATCCGAAATACATTTAAAATATAATCAAATAATTTTAAATTAAAGAAATATCCCAATAAAATGCCCACTAGCCTAAGTAGTTATTTATTGTGTAAAAGAGTTGCAATACAAATTAAAACATTTTATATAATATACATATATATTCAAAACCAAATTTACCAATTAATCAAAATCACATTACCCAGTGTTGTGCTAAGTGTTTGTGCTTCAAGATGCGTGAACCCCTAACAATCAACAATGAAGAACATGTGTGAACCCCAGAGAGACACCACTGACCTTTCTTCTTGATCCAGCTTCCCTAGTGTTAGCATCTAAATTTTATAAGGACACAGTTCCTCCATTTTAATAAATTCCCCAGTCTGGACTAGAGCTTTTATTCTAGTTCCAAATAATAGGGACATTGCCCAAACAGTACCAATTTAAATTCAATCCCATTTTAAATTTATTTATTCCCAAATATATAGTACTGGGCGAAGAATCATTGAAGCAGATTTGGTAAGATCCACCCATACATCCATCAATACCCAAGATAGTGACAAGAAGACAATAGACTTGAACTGTATTTTATCCCTAACATTTGTGAACAATTAACATTCTTTTAAAGATTCAAAATTTATCCATGATATTAATTTCTATTTCCAAATTGAATATAAAAATTGAGTTTGCTTGTCAGCACGAGTTCCCCTCCCTGAGAAAGAGTCTGAATGTATTCCATTGTTAAACCCAGCTGATAGACATTTAACTATAATTGTGAAGCAAGAGATATAAGGACTGAAATTACCCACATCATTTTGTATCCATTATGATCTATAAATAATTAAGCATAAATTCAAATTTAAATTAGAATTGTATTTCAGATAGGTAATAAATTTAAATTGTTGTAATAAAATAGTCTTATTATTTCATAGGCCTAGATAGTATAACTTATTAGCCTAGATTAGCTTACCCATCAAGTTGACCTGGAAATAGCACGATACAGATAAAAACAGATAGATATATAAACACCACTACTAATCAAGAGACAGAATAATATTTATCAAATCTTTTATTAAGTATATCCATTATTCTAAGATATTTTTCGTTATAAACAAACACTTTTCTAACGTTAAGAGCAGCCAACATGGCGATCCCCTTCAGAAGAACAATACGAACTATCGCATCGCAATAACATAGACCGACAGTGTGTGTACAATTGCAAAATAGCGCCCAACGTACTGGCAAGCAACCTCAATTAAAATAGATATTGCAACTCTTAAATAAGTAGGTTAGCTTAAGTAATCTAAGTAAGAATATTAGTCATTAAGAAATCCACATCCCACTACAATTTTTATTCCCCAAATTCCGTAAATAATTAATGCAAAACTCTTATAATTTACGTAAGCCTAAACGTTATCCGATTACGATGAGTTCGATAGATCGACCGGATGATCACCGTTGCATAGCGACAGAAACTAGCCGTGACGTCACTCCTACCAGCCAATCAACGACGACCGTTCCTTCAGACTCCTGTGTCGACAATCAGCTGTCGATCGACACGCTGCAAGTGTGCCAACCCAACAAAAATGGATTTCTCGCGGACGCAAATCAGTCAGAGAAACCGAGCGGACCCGACGAGAACGTCGAATTCAACATGACGCCGGCACGCACAGCGAACACACACGCCACATCGAGCGACACAAGTGACCATAATATTTCATCTCCCTCACAAAACAGTAAAACACAGACAGAACAAATAAATCATGACACTAATACACAACCTGATTTCAACACCATCCTCACCTACCTACAACAATTGAATTTAAAAATGGACGAAACTAAATCAGAATTAAATAATAAAATGGAAGAAACTAAATCCAAAATGGACGAAACTAGATTTGAACTAAATGCAAAGTTCGAAGAGACTAATGCAAAATTGGATGAGACGGATGCCAAACTAAGTAACGAAATTAAAACTTGCTACAACATGCTCCAAAACCAAATCCAAGATATTAGAACCACTCAAGATGAATTTCGCTACGAATTAGACGAATTAAAATCGACTCAATTGGAACAAACCAACAGCATTGTACAATTTCAAACAAATGTCATTGACCAGATCGATAATTCACGACGGGAAATCGAAAATTTTGTGGACACCAACCTAACCAAACATAAAATGTCAATTGAAAGCGAGGTCGCCAAACAACAAAAGAATATTTTGGATAATGTAAATAAAAAATTAGAACAGCATGAGTTTACGGTAGGACAAGATATAAAATCACTATCCGACACCATCAACAAATGTGAGAGCGATGTAAAGAACCTTAAATCAGCCACACAGAATCAGACCAACTTGAGCGGACCTATTCACATAGTGTGTAACGGGAGCGAATGGACAGAACGCCATATACCAAAATTTAGTGGACGAGCAGGAAACCCTAACGAGTTTCTCAAGAGATTAAAAAGGTATTATGAGAAGAGTTTACAAAGACAACCGAACAATGACCCGATCGAGCATCTAAAGGACACTTTGGAGATTAGTTTTGAGGGACCAGCATCACGATGGCTACAATTAATCAAAGATAACATCAAAAGTTGGGGACAATTTGCAGAAGAATTTACTAATAAATACTGGAGTCGTGAGGTACAGCGAGGCATTCGGACAAAGATCGAAGCAGAAAAATACCGAAGCAACGGGACACTAAGTAGAGCAGAATACTTTACCGAGCGTGTATTATTATTGCAATCAATCACACCGCCATTAACAGAAGAAGAAATCGTCACTATATTAGCCGAAAATTTTGACCAAATAACCCAAGACAGTCGTGTTGTACAGAATATCACCTCAATCAAGGCTTTTGAACAACTATTACAACGAGAAGACATAAGAGATGGACCAAAGTGGTCAAGACAAAATAACCACCAGATACAAAATTCCAACACTCGACCCAACAGTCCCAACAACCACAATCATCGTCAAAATTCACATGCTCCAAACATAAACCATCATGCGTACCAACCAAAGGCCCCATACACAAACCAACCATATCAAAACATTCGATATCAAGGGACGCATAACCAGAATCAACCTAATCAACCACCATACAAGTACAACAACAATAGGCCACGCCATGAATACAAACCATACGATCGAGACACATACCAATCCAGGCAGAATAATCACCACAGAAACGACCGATCGTATCCAACGAAAGAACAATCCCAAGTATGCACTATGATAAGACAGACTGATGGTAATACACACTACCCTACTCAAAACCAACACCCTACAAACAATAGCGGCCTATCCCAAGACAACCAGGGAAACGGCACCCCGCTGTAATTGCCCACCGAGGAGCGACCGCAACCAAAGATAACATTGCAACTACAGCGCTAGATCCTCATATCCTCGGAATAAATTCAACAGACCTTATTTATAATTTTCATGTAAATAATATCATGTGTGATAAAGAATTCTTGTTAGATGAATCATCAGATAATAATGAAACAAATTTAACACCAACTCAAATAAATTGTCCAGAAATAAATATAACCATCAATAACATTAAAACTAACGCATTAATTGACTCCGGTTCTTCTATCACCTGCTTATCAGAAAATTGGTTCAAAGAAAACCAACAATTACTTAAACCTTATGAAGAATTTCCCCTTACCAACACAGTAATAAAGACTGCTACAGGAGACAAATCAAAACGTGTTTCAAGAATAATTTATATTCCCGTAACTATTGAAGGACACACTATACAAATACAGTTCCTTATTGTGCCTAACCTCATCAAACCCGTAATTTTCGGAATAGATACACTAGTTGCTACGAAGATGGAGATAAATTTTAATGATAGTGAATTAAATATGATGATAAATAATAATAAAATAACATTGAAGTTCAGCATGAGTATTAACGAAGGACAATTATGTCAGATTACAATTGATGATTGCCAAAGGCTAAATAATAATTATAATGATCTGATGTCGAGTGACAGTAATGATTATGCAACTTGTGATGAATATTACGACATAGGCAGCTTTGATGAGACTAAACACGATACAACGGGAGAAGAGACACTTTTGACGAAAGAAGAAATTAATAACGCATTAACCTCTAACACATACATCAGCAGTAATGAGAAGGAGTTATTAAGTAATTTGTTGCTAAAATACAACCACATATTTTCGGAAAAGCCAGGCTTATGTATTTAACACACACGAATTAAAAGTAGAAAACCCACAAAGTTTTAAATCAACTACATATCCCGTACCACAAAATTATCAAATACCATATAACAAGATATTTATGAAGAGGAATCAACACCCGACGAGGACATTGACAACGCTCCAATACCTGCATAAGTGACGAAAGATTTGTGTAATAAACAATATACTATAAACAATTATATCTAATTCATGAGAAGATCGAGGGGATCAAGAAATAAATAAATGCCACAAACTATAAAAAAACCTTTACAGTGAGTGCGAATTAGAATGAATCTACGAGTTTAATATAGACAATGGTAGTTTAGTACATTCAATTAGTAACAATTTGTTTTCATGTGTTAACGTAGAATTTAAGTATCATATCACCAGATTTTCACACATTTAATGTATATCATACTAGCTTTAAGAATCATTCATACTAAATATTTCATGTGTCTCATTCAACATTAATCGAAATTTGTCTGTCATTTCATTCCATACAAATTTCTGAGGGGATAATTGTAATGTTTCATTCGCCACATCCGTTATTTTAGTATAAGTTATGTGTTATTTGTTTAATATCGTTATTAGATTTAATTCAATGAGTAGCTAATGGAGACCAGATGGTAATTCAGTATTAAACCAAGATGATTTTATGCGTTATCACTTTGTTTGCTAATATTAGTATATAAGAATATCTCACCTTATCACCCCTTAGGACATAATTATCATAATATCAATAATTTATTATTTTATCCGAAATACATTTAAAATATAATCAAATAATTTTAAATTAAAGAAATATCCCAATAAAATGCCCACTAGCCTAAGTAGTTATTTATTGTGTAAAAGAGTTGCAATACAAATTAAAACATTTTATATAATATACATATATATTCAAAACCAAATTTACCAATTAATCAAAATCACATTACCCAGTGTTGTGCTAAGTGTTTGTGCTTCAAGATGCGTGAACCCCTAACAATCAACAATGAAGAACATGTGTGAACCCCAGAGAGACACCACTGACCTTTCTTCTTGATCCAGCTTCCCTAGTGTTAGCATCTAAATTTTATAAGGACACAGTTCCTCCATTTTAATAAATTCCCCAGTCTGGACTAGAGCTTTTATTCTAGTTCCAAATAATAGGGACATTGCCCAAACAGTACCAATTTAAATTCAATCCCATTTTAAATTTATTTATTCCCAAATATATAGTACTGGGCGAAGAATCATTGAAGCAGATTTAGTAAGATCCACCCATACATCCATCAATACCCAAGATAGTGACAAGAAGACAATAGACTTGAACTGTATTTTATCCCTAACATTTGTGAACAATTAACATTCTTTTAAAGATTCAAAATTTATCCATGATATTAATTTCTATTTCCAAATTGAATATAAAAATTGAGTTTGCTTGTCAGCACGAGTTCCCCTCCCTGAGAAAGAGTCTGAATGTATTCCATTGTTAAACCCAGCTGATAGACATTTAACTATAATTGTGAAGCAAGAGATATAAGGACTGAAATTACCCACATCATTTTGTATCCATTATGATCTATAAATAATTAAGCATAAATTCAAATTTAAATTAGAATTGTATTTCAGATAGGTAATAAATTTAAATTGTTGTAATAAAATAGTCTTATTATTTCATAGGCCTAGATAGTATAACTTATTAGCCTAGATTAGCTTACCCATCAAGTTGACCTGGAAATAGCACGATACAGATAAAAACAGATAGATATATAAACACCACTACTAATCAAGAGACAGAATAATATTTATCAAATCTTTTATTAAGTATATCCATTATTCTAAGATATTTTTCGTTATAAACAAACACTTTTCTAACGTTAAGAGCAGCCAACATGGCGATCCCCTTCAGAAGAACAATACGAACTATCGCATCGCAATAACATAGACCGACAGTGTGTGTACAATTGCAACTTTCGTCCAAGCCAATAAATTCATTTGAATTATCTATATATTAATAGGCAAGCATGTTTCGTTTCCTCCTTTTTTCTCAGCTCATGTGCATCGTAGGAGAAATTCGCGCATACCGTTACAAAAATACAGTCCTGTAGATAAGCAGAATCCCATTCTAATTGACATCGGACTACAGGGCCACGCCCCACAGGCTTTCAAAATTCCAATGTTAATCTTAAAAAATTGAAAAATAATTGATTAAATCATTAGACAGCTGTTGTAAAAACAAACGCTAGAAAAACAGGAAGAACAGATGTTTCAGTTCTAAAACGTTTTTAAATTTCTTGGGTCCAGATTAACTAAATTTTGGTCGAATTTCGACCAGTGAGCGATCCCTAGTCTGTATAATTGTATTAAAAAATAAAATATTGTTATCTTTAGAACTGGAGAACTGTTATTATTCTCACTGTTGTAACTTTGTTGTTACAACAGTGTAATTTTTCTTTGGTTAAGTTACAACCGGAAAATTAACAGCAAACTCAATAAAAACACACAAAACTAAACCAACTAGGAAGACTTTATCTTCAAAACACCGTTTTAAGAGAAATTTGTCTTTGTAAATATTGTAAACTCTGGAATGCATAAAATAAACAAATACATGAAGACATAAAATATTGATCCAAATCAATGAAGAAGTGACTATACGGTGCCAAATAAGATTAATTATCCTCCTCCACCTATACGTACGTGCATTAGTTTAGTTGCTATGTTAACTTCTCCGTGACAACTGAACCGATCTTCAAGATTGATGTGTCAAAAAAGGAATTATGTTATATTTGCCAATTCTTCATCAAATTAAAAGGCGTAATTTCTCATCTAGCTATGCCCTATTACGCTTGGAATGTTTGGTTTTGACCAAGTCATTTATTGGGCAGGAAAAAATCCCGGAATGCCGCCCTCCTTATGACGGAAAACTGATAGCCTCATAAAAATGGAATTTTTGGACAGTGTTTATGTACTAAGCTTTAATGCTAGTATTCAGAAAACGCATGGTAAGCGTTCTTATTGTACTCCCTGAAAGATTCTGCTAGGGAAATGTTTTAACTAGAAAATGTTGTCGTTTCAGAAATTGCAATGTACAAACATTGCTGCAAGAAGGAATTTAAAAAATCCCAATATGCTATATCATTCTAATTTAATTGAATGTTTGGAGATTGACTGATGTTTATATTAAACATGGACCAATCCTTAAAACAGATTACTATCTTGGTACTAATACGATAAAAATCGTATCCGTAGCATTATTGCTTCATCCATTCTTTTAATCAGATGTGCAATATTAAATATTTATAGCTTAAATTCCTTTTTAACGCTTTACATACAGAACACAAAACGGCTATGGAGCAGACCTGTAGTAGAAATCAGTTAATCTAAGGTTGTCTTTACTCAAAGATAGTTCTATGTAGTCTGAAAATTACACTTGCAGTTATTCAGGGAGTAAAAGTACCGTACATTTTCTTAACACTGCATATGAAGCAATAAAATTTGGTACATTAACACGACACAAACTTATGCATTTAACAATCTTTGATTTATATCTCGATCGTAAAGATGAATTCGAAGTGGTTGACCAAGATTAAAGATACCTTCAAAATAATACCTCCTGTCACTTCCCTTACGAATCACCGGTATTCAGCAAGGGCCCATACATTAGTTTTTTAATCTCTTAATGCAGCTAAATAGCTAAAAAACTACCCTATAAACGACAGCAGTGTTCCTCTGTATAAATTCCAGACAAACGAATACAAACATAGTGTTCCGTTTAACTTTAAATCTTTTAATTAATCTGTTTTCCTACTTAAAGCTTTTACTTTAAAACCCCAAATGGCCAAATATGATAAAAAATAATGATATCAAAATATGCTCCAAGTCAATGACTTTGATTTTAGAGTAGCTACTTGACGAATTGATTCGATCTTTTAATGCTTGGTAAACATTCCGTAAAAAAATATTGTTTTATTTCGAAACCGTACTTGGCCAGCAGATGTATTAGTAAAGTTAGGGATATATTTTACGAATGGGGACATATTACGATGAATGAAGAAGTTCTGAATACGTACAGTTCAATAAAAAATAAACTAAAATAAAATACCATACATCTGCTGGCCCATTACGGTTTCTAAATAAAACAATAATGTATTACAGAATGTTTACCAAGCATTTAAAGATTAAATCAATTTGTCGAGTAGCTATTCTAAAACCAAAGTCATTGACTTGGAACATATTTTGATATCATATCTTTTTAGGACATGGCAATCCCTCAACACTTAGTGTTTTTGTTATGATTTACTGTAATAACGTGTAAAAAGTTTTTTTTATGGATTGATAATAGCATAAACTGTAAAGACAAATATGTTTAACACATGTATTTAACTGTAAACAATTTTAAAATTGCATCACGGAATTGGGTATTGAAAACAGACGACTTCCGCATGTCCGTGATTCGGTTCACGGAGTTGGGAGTGAGCAAATGTTTCAAAATGACGTTCATATTAATTTGTTTTAATATTTATTTAAAAGTTAAGTGAATAAATGTTTCGGCCGTTTGATCTAATATCATCTGCGTATATCCGTGGAGGTAAACATATTAGAATTACAGCGGAAATAACATAACGATCGCCAGAACTTCGGGAATCGTCGTGAATCTGTTAACCCGCATTTCCATTTACATTTGTTTTAATTTACCTTGTAGAATAATGAACTGAAAAGCGTGATTTCATATCAATAATCATATAATCTGCAAAGAAAATACGTTTAAAATATGCATTTTATTGTAAACAATTTTAAAAATGCATCACGGTATTGGGTATTGAAAACGGACGACTTCACCTAAATCCGTGTTTAGAATTACGGATTTAGGAAATAGCAGATCTCTTAAAATAACGTTGATATTTAATTGGTTTTACATTTTATTTCAATCTAAACTGAATAAATGGTTCGGCCATTTCATGTAATATCACCTGCCTATATCCGTGCAGGTTAAATGCTTGGAATTACGGCACAAGCATTGTAAAAAATGAGCCGAACTTCTTGAATTATTATGAACCTTAAAAAAAAAAAAACTGTTTCATTTCTAATATATTAACAATTTATTTCTTTTTATTATATTTAGAAAATTAAATACTAGCCAAAATCGTTTGTTTTTTTTCAGAATGTCGACAACACCTAAGCCTGTGAAAGTTGCAAGGAGGGCCTACTCCCAAGAAGTAATGCTGGAAGCGATCGAAGCGGTGAAGGGAGGAATGACAGTGACAGCTGCTGCAAAAAACTATGGTATACCACGTCAGACCCTTAAGGACAAGTTAAGTGGAAAATATGCTTTGGGGTGTGCTATGGGGCGTCCGTCGGTGTTCAGTCCAAACGAAGAAAAAATCCTAGTGGACTGGATCATATCCACAGGCAGGTCAGGTTTTCCCATAACAAAGGACGCTCTTTTGATGAGCGTGAAAAAACTAGCTGAGAACCTGCAGCGACAAACGCCATTTACAGACTCTGTACCAGGGGAAAAATGGTACCATCTTTTCCTGAAACGTCACCCGGAAATTGCCTCTCGGATGAGCCAGGCTCTGACTACATCACGAGCAAACGTCAGTGAAACTGATATCAGAAACTGGTTTTCTGAAGTGAAGGAGTATGTTGAAGCGCAGAAACTCAAGGGGGTATTTGAAAATCCGTCACGGATTTTCAACTGTGACGAGACGGCACTTTTTTATGTCCAAAGGACAAAAAAGTTTTGGTGAAGCGTGGTGAGCGGAACGTCTATTCCATCACAGGTAATGATGAAAAAGAATGCCTGACTACCCTGATTACGGCTAGTGCTAGTGGGCAATTAGCTCCCCCAATGGTCGTTTTCAGTTATGAGCGATTCCCCAACAACGTCGTAGCAAAAATTCCAAAGGGCTGGGGGCTCGGGAAATCCGAAAATGGTTGGATGACCTCCGAGTCGTTCTATGAATATGTGGCCAATGTTTTCACTCCTTGGCTAGATAAGAACAACATTCAGCGGCCTGTTGTACTTTTTGTTGATGGACACTCGTCACATATAACATACCACTTGAGTGAATTTTGCACCGCAAACAAGATTGAACTGATTGCTCTATATCCAAACTCAACGCACGTTCTCCAGCCGCTCGATGTTGCTTTGTTCCACCCTCTAAAAGCATGCTGGAGGAAAGTGGTTCAGAAGTGGCGATATGAGAACGGGGCTGCCAAGATAAAAAAAGAAGATTTTGCCCCACTTCTTAAGCAAGTGCTGGAAATAAGTGTCAAAGAAAAAACGCTGCAAAATGGATTTTCATCAACTGGCCTAGCAGCCTCAACCCTGACGATGTGGACTTTTCAAAAATTATTAAGTCGAAAACTCACTGTGAGGAAAAAAGACCATATTCCCACAGTCAATGGTTGGCACTACGCAGCCACTTAGACTATATTGAAACAAAGATCGGTGAAGGCAAACTGGCGATGTTCAAAGCACATGATATCCAGAGGCGAGATGAAAGCCTATACGCTCTTTGGGTTGAGACTAAAAATGATGTGGCAAAATATAGAGAAGCCCTAGATGAAATGGAAAGTAAAAAGGCCCAGACAAGCAACAAAGGAATTGAAGCAAATTCAGTTTCTGTAAGAGAGAATAACGTTCCTTCCAATAGAACCAATGTCATCAGTGGTGTGGAAATCGTGGCCATTTCTGAAACATTGCCTGCAGAAAACAATGACGAAGAAAATGTTGACGGTGACCTTCTAAATTTGTCTCAATTAAACTTAAGTGAATTTCCTCTTGAACTTGACTTGCCTGTAATAACGGACATAAGCATTTCAGATCTTGGCCTAAACTTGAACGAAACACCAAAAACTCCAACTCTAGAAGAACGCCAATCATGTTCGCCTGTAATTATTGCATCATCAACGCCTACCGAGCAACAAAATACTACATCGCCAACCAAAGATGCCGTGGTTCAGACGCCTTCAGCTGCTAAACCTACATCAAACCCAACTCCGTTGACACCTACTACAGAAGCAATTTTAATATAAAAAAACAATACTCCTCAAAAAAAACAGTTTGACACCTATTGAATTACAGTCTAAAGTACCTTCCCCGTTCAAAAAAGCTCTCTTCTGGCCAGTGGAAAATAAAAACCCCAAGAAAGCAGCAAAGAAGATTAAGCTTCCAAGTGCCATTACTTCTGATGAATGGAAAGCGTATTACATGAAAAAAGAAGAAGAAAAGAAAGCGGCTGAAATTGAAAAGGAAAGGAAAAAGCTATTGAGAGAAGCAAATGCAAGAATAAAGAAGGAAAAGACTCCGAAAACAACGAAGATGAAGTTGGAAGACTCTGAAGAAGAAAATGAAAATGGAAATGACGAGAGAGAAATAAACGATGATATAGGGGTAGCTCCACTTCCACCAGCACCTCTACAGCTGAACACTGATAATCTTGGGCCGAGTCAATGGGTGGTTGTGCCGTATGCTGTAGGTTATGATAAGAAGATGTACGTTGGCCAGATCTTGAGCGTTGATCACGATGAAAAAACAGCCGACGTCAAAGAAAGGAATCAGCTTCCAACTTCTTCCTGGCAAAGAAGTTGGAATCAGAAAAGTTTATGTGGCCAAAAAAGGACGATATAGACAACGTTTCGTTTTCTGAAATTGTTCAAATTCTCAGAGAACCAACATTTGACAGAGTATTATATGTATGTTATATGTATTTAAGTTGTATTATATGTATGTTTCATTTTCTTGTAGGCAAAGTTGATCTTGGCTTTAAAAGTCTAGGGTTCTTTTCGTACGTCTTTGTATTTTATCTATTCATAAATGGACTTTTTCGTACGTTGAGTTTTGTTATGTTATGCAAACTTTATTTGAAAATGGTTTAACGTTCCTAATTTTTCGTTACATATGATATAAATCTTTTAAATTATGTTTTTGTGTTCAAGAATTTTAATGCTGTTTGTAAGTTGTATTATATGTATGTTTCATTTTCTTGTAGGCAAAGTTGACCTTTGCTTTAAAAGTCCAGGGTTCTTTTCGTACGTCTTTGTATTTGATCTATTCATAAATGAACTTTTTCGTACGTTGAGTTTTGTTATGTTATGCAAACTTTATTTGAAAATGGTTTAACGTTCCTAATTTTTCGTTACATATGATATAAATCTTTTAAATTTGGTTTTTGTGTTTAAGAATTTTAATGCTGTTTGTAAGTTGTATTATATGTATGTTTCATTTTCTTGTAGGCAAAGTTGGTCTTTGCTTGAAAAGTCCAGGGTTCTTTTTGTATGTCTTTGTATTTGATCTATTCATAAATGGACTTTTTCGTACGTTGAGCTTTGTTATGTTATGCAAACTTCATTTGAAAATGGTTAAACGTTCCTAATTTTTTGTTTTATATGATATAAATCTTTTAAATACTGTTTGTGTGTTTAAGAATTTTATTGCTGTTGATTGTATGACACGTCTTTTTCAGACGTTATATGTTCAGTTTTTCTTTCTGAATACATTATAGTTCTTTCTGAAATACAATTATTTTCTCTTTGTTTTTAAGTTTCAAAGGATTTGTTTTCGAAGGTCTTTGAGTGTTTGTTCAGCTGAAATAAAGAGTCTCAAGTGTTGTTAACTCTGTCTCATTTTTTTGATTACCCGTACTTCGTAACTCAAAATTCTGCTTGAGTAAGTAATTTAGTCACAATTTTGACATTAAAGTATTTATTTGTATAAAGTTGTTAGGCAATTTATTTATTTAAAGGTGTATCCGCGATAACATCTGTCTTCACTTAATTTAGTTTATTTTATCTAAAAGTTGTTCACTTTCAGCTCGTCGTACAAGTCACGGATTTGGGACAACAAATCACGGAGTTTTGATTAATCGTCACGGAGTTAGGAAATCAGGTGATCCAAATGACAACACTTTAATTATGACATTTTTATTGTTTATAATGATTGTATAACACTATTTCTAATATAAAAACCACCACCATGGTCTGGCAAAACATATAATAACAATCAATTCTATCTAACCACTTGAGAGTATAATTTTTTTGTCAAATACTGACAGTGCCTACTGCTAATGTCACGGTATTTGGCAGTTTTACCTTATCGCTTATCACTAATAGCTGACGCGATGACAAGAGATAAATACTTTGTAATAAGGAATTCCTTATAAATAGTTTTTGACAATGAGATTTCACAGGAACAAAAAAATCAGATAGACTTTGGAAGGTTAGACCTCTTTTAGACAGAGTCTTAGAAGGGTGTCTCAAACAACCTAGACAACAACACATTTCTATTGATGAGATGATGACACCTTTTTCTGAGTCTTGTAACATGAAACAGTATGTCCCTAGCAAACCTAATCTGGTTGGTCTAAAAGCTTTTGTATTAGCCAATCCAAATGGTCGTTTGCGATTTTGTCATCTACCAGGGAAGTAACACCTTTCCTTGTGAAAGCAGCCAAGGGGTTTCTTTCTGTGATTCAGCAGTAATTTGCTTGACACGATCTCTAATTCCAGGCAATGTTGTCTATATAGATCGCGTTTTTACCACAGTTAAGTTAGTTGATGCTTTGAATAATGCAGGGATTCGATGCACAGGAACAATTATGAAGAATAGGATACCTAAAAATACTGATTTACCTGAAGTTAAGACATTTAAAAAAGAAGAAAGGGGGACTTGTGTAACCGTAGTAAGAGAAGACAAATAAATTTCTTTGTGTTACTGTGAGGATAACAACGTAGTATCTGTTATTTCGAGTAATGAGGAAGACGAACCACAAAACATGGGAAAACGGTGGTCCAAAAAGGACTAAAAGTATATTCAAGTGCCACAGCCAAAGGTTATAGAGTACTATAACAAAAATATGGGTGGTATTGATTTGGCAGAATGTTGGCCTACTGCCCATCCCGAGCACGAACCAAGAAATGGACCGTACGATGCATAGTGCATTTTTTCGATCTTAGTTTGACAAATGCTTGGCTTCAATTTAGAGAAGAGAAAAAAAGGCAAAATGTACCAAGTAAAGCAATTCCTCAGTTCAGAACCTTTAAATTGAATGTCGGCCGGACGATGATTGAAGAAAATGAAGGTGAAAAGACTGAAAGAGAATGGGAAAGCAGTGATGAGGACGTTGTAGTGAATAAGAATGACAGAAGAAAATCTAAAATACCAAGTCTTGTGAAGCGGAAGAAAGGAGCTTCACACTTACCAAACGAGACTAGAGGTATCCAGAAAAGATGTAGGCTTCCCAAATGTTCTAAGAAAACATCTGTGTTCTGTGTAAAATGCAGCGCTTACTTGTGCCTCATGGGCGAAAGAAACTGTTTCTTGAAGTTTCATACAGTGTAAATACCTCAGTTTATTTCTAATGAACATAACAGACAAAATATTTGATGTAATTTGGATGGTAGTAAGTTGGTTTGTTGTTGTTTTGTGTTGGTCTCAGGAGGAATAAATTTGTCTTCATAGTATCTTATACTTGTGTGATTTTTACCAACTGGGACCGAATGGCCTTATATTAAGACATTCAAAAATATACCAAAACGACAAAATATTTTTTTTACTATTTTTTGCTGTTATAAAATCATTATTGGTCCATATTGTATTAATATTTTTCAAAAGTAGCATAACAAATTTCTTCAGGACTCAGGTGAGTAAATATTTTTGACTTTATAAAAGTACATTCGGTTTTTAGTACAATCAAAACTCTGAGAAATGTAGGTCTCAATACAGAAAAACCCCGTGTCCTTGTACATGTACATCTGGACCCAGGAGGTTATGACTTCATTTACTTGTATTTAAAAATACACGTAAAAATTGATGCTGTCAGGCTTGCAATGCTTACAAATTAAAGATGACAGCTGAAATTCGGCCGCATCTGGTCAAGTGACCAAAAATGTATGCAGGCCCGTTAGTTATCGTAGGCTTCGGTGAAGGGAACGGGCGAACTTCCAATCACGTGGTGCATCCGCACATCACTCTACCAGCCTTCTTCCTTCGCGCTCCCACGTATAATACAATACCTTCCCGATTTATTTTCATTATGTATGAAAAAAAATATTTATAGCACATTTGCTTTTTCAGTTACATCGTAGGCCTATTTGTTGTAATTATTGTTTTACTGAGACCACAAACTAATGTCAATCTCTTGTGAGTTTTTTATGTTAATGTGTAAATTTATTAGATATAAGGACAAAATGCCTCAGGCGTAGACAAATATCGCACACCCGCAAGAATAACGTCACAACTAAAAATTTTCAAAATTTTAGATAATACTATGTCAAGAAAGGCATTTCTTTCCTCTACAAATCTGGAATAGTGACACTTCTGTAGTTCAACATATGGCCACCAGGGAGCAGAAGTGTCGTTATAGCATGCAGCCATTTTGAATCCAGGTACTCTAGAACAGTGTCTCTTCAGAGTTGGTGCGTAGAGGTTATGTTGCTCCCAAGTGGAATAGTGACACTTTTTGAGTTTCTGAAGGAAGTCCGTGGGTTTTCTTCGTGGAATAACGACACTTTTGTAGTTGTGTCTTTCTTCATCACCGAAGGTAAGAGAGTATTATAATAATGACCATTTAGTTCGTAGTTGTGTCACTATAACCCTAATCTTTTTGTCACTTTTTCAGTTATGTCATTATTTCTGATTGATAGGCTTACGTTATTGGACTTGACATTTTTTTATTTCGACTTGTGTCACTATTTCCCTGAACATTTACTTGAAGGTTTGGGTTACTACAGTTTTACATTACAGGTTACACCTATTTAATACAGTTTTATATTACATTTTATACTCCTGTTTCCAAGAGTCAATGTGGCCGTGGGGGTTAAGTCATATACTCAGGAGGGCAAGGTCCTGGGTTCAAATCTTCGTAAGAGCGCTATAATTTTTATTGATAAAAACCTAATTTAAAACTAATACTACCTATTTATAATATATTAACTATAAATATAATTAATATATTATACATAATATAAATAATTATTATAAATAATATAATTATATTAAAATTACTATACGTAATTTTTTTTACGGTTAAATTGCAAAAAAATGCCAGTTGGCTATATAGACATTTGCGACCAAGCTGTCATTACAACTGTGTGAAATTTTGGTAAAAAGGGAACTATAGTAGCGGCCACGAAATCAGGCGGGTGAGCGAAAATCCGCCGTTGCCACATATGGGACCAGATTCGAGGGACGGTTGAAAATCGCGTACCTCGGCGCACGAACTGGCGACACTGAACACTCAGCGTTGCCAGTTTGTGCGCTGAGGTTCGCGATTCTCGACCGTGAATGTGGCAACGGCGCATTTTCGCTCACCCGCCTGATTTCGTGGCCGCCACTATAGGGAACTTGTGACAAATTACCTACAGCTCATTTAGTTTGCGGTAGCAGTTTTTGGGCAGTATTTTTACACTGCAATGGCAACTTTGTTTATTTGCTGCAATTGTATTTTTGCTATGTGGGGTTCTAAGTACAGTACTTCATAAGATTTTTTTTTCCAGATCAACTACCATGGCGACTTCAAGAGGCCAAAAAATTCTAGAAGCTGCTTTACATTTTGAGAAAAAGAGGAGATTGGAAGAAGAAATACAAAAACCTACATCCAGCACTTTTACTTCTAACGACTCAAGAGTGGAAAATAAAATAAAAGACCCTAACCCCAGCACTTCTATCTTTACCGACTCAAGAGTGGAAGATGAAATACAAAAACCTAACCCCAGTACTTCTACTTATAACGACTCAAGAGTGGAAGATGAAATTAAAGACACCAACCCCAGCACTTGTATCTTTACCGACTCAAGAGTGGAAGATGAAATACAAGAACCTAACCTCAGCACTTCTACTTCTAACGACTCAAGAATGGAAGATGAAATACAAGAACCCCACCCCAGCACTTCTACTTCTAATGGCTCAACTAAGACTCAACTTATTGCAGGTGACATTACAAAATGGGTTACCGTTCCTGAACCGGATGGTGAATTAAAATTAAGGTTATGTAGGGTAAAGGGACAGTTGCATAGTACGTGTGCAAGTGACGAATCCAGTTGGGAAGAGGAAGATGACACTGACGCTGATCCCAATTTTACAGGATCGTCATCTGATTCATCTGAATCTATATCAGACATCGATCTGCAACACGAGGCTAATGAAGAAGAGCTGCAGGAAGAGAAAAGAAAGAGCAAAAAAAGAATCGCAAATCCGAAAATTTGGAAAAAGAATTTTAAAAAAATATGCAGAAATACAGGGAAAGAATATACAAGTAACTCTAAGAACCCTAAGAAAATAACAGCAAAATCACTAAAACCTCCTTGTGGTGATCATTGCAAGCTCAAGTGCAAAGAGAAAATCAGCCATTTATCGAGGGAGACAATATTCAATAATTACTGGGAACTTGGCAACTTACAGTTGCAGAGAGAGTACATTTCCAAGCTTATGAGTGAAGTTAAACCTAAATATAGGTATGAGAAAGAAAACAGCAATCGTGGCTTAAATCATGCTTTTTATTTCATAGTCAACGGTGTAAAAACCCGTGTGTGTAAGAAGTTTTTTAAGGCTACATTAGATATTAATGATAGGCCTATTAGGACCGTGATCAAGAAAAATCAGGATGGGATCATAGAAGGTGATAAAAGAGGGAAGCACGGAAATCATAAAGTAGTTGAGCCAAAAATCAAGCAAGGTATACGCGACTTCATAAACAGTATACCAAGAGTCGAAAGCCATTATTTACGGTCACAAACTACACGGGAATATATAGATGGGGGTAAATCAATTGCAAGCCTTCATCGTGATTATGTGCAAAAGTGTAAAGAACTAAATGAAAACTATGGAAATTTGACTTTGTTTTCAAGAATATTTAATGAAGAATTTAATATTTCTTTTTTTATTCCTAAAAAGGACCAATGTGAGTTATGTACTGCATACAAAAATTCACCTGATAATGAGAAATACGCTGTTGAAAAGCAATATAATGATCATTTAATAGAGAAGGAATTGTCTCGACAAGAAAAAAATAAATATAAGGAGTATGCAAAAAACAACAAAAACGTTACTGTGGCATTGTACGATTTACAGGCAGTTTTGCCTGCCCCTAGAGGAGATGTTTCTGTCTTCTACTACAAGTCCAAGATAAACAGTTACAATCTGACGGTTAGTAATATAAGTCTTGATGACGTACATTGCTTCTTTTGGCATGAGGCTGATGGAAATAGGGGAGCTGTTGAAATGGGCACCTGTGTATTTAAATACCTGACAGCGATAGCAGAAAAAAACGACAATGAAGAGCTTGAAATAATACTTTACTCAGATAATTGTTGTGGACAACAAAAAAATACCATCATTTTTGGAATGTACCTGTTTGCCGTACACAAACTGAAAATTAAATCCATAACCCACAAGTTCTTGATTAAGGGGCATACCCAAAATGAGGGTGACAACAGCCACTCCGTCATAGAAAAGGCTGTTAAAAAGGCTTTACAATCGGGCCCAATTTATGTACCCTCTGAATATGTCAGAATAATCAGGTCTGCCAAGAAGACTGGGAATCCTTTTACAGTAACAGAGTTATCTTACAGTGATTTTATTAACTGGAAAGCTGTCACGCAAAAAATTGGAAGTAATTTCACAACAGTTGGGAAAGAAGACGAAGAAGCAGTCATCGAACACAAAGACGGAAGTGAGAATAAAGAGGAGTGTGAGCATGATCCTAACAAAGAACATGAACTAGTTGAAGACGAAGAAGATGATGAGAAGGGAGGAAAATATGAAGATCGTCCTAACAAGAACCAGAACTCAACTGCAAAAAAGAAAGTACAAAAAAAGAAGAAAAAAACTTAACAATTAAAATCGGTGACATCAAGATAGTTAAGGTAGTAAAAAGTGAACCGAGAGTAATTTTTGTGAAAACCTCATACAAAGATGAGAAGTTCCTCAAAATAAAAGTGGACAATGTGAAGTTAAAGCGCGGAGAAAAAAAGAAAACTCCAATCGCCATGGACAAGATCGATTGCCCTCCAGCATACGAAAGAAATGTTCCTGTAAGCGAAAGAAAGAAGTCTGATATTTTAGATCTCATTAAAGGAAACTACATTCCAAGGTTTTATAAACCTTTCTATGAATCAATTTTTGAAAGCCAAGGAGCAACTACTAAAGATAATGAAGGCAACCTTCAACATGCTGCAGCGGGTAAAAAAAAAAACCGAATCCAAAGAAAGATGCTAAGACGAAAGGGAAAAGTAATTAGATTTGAGGAAATAAGTTTATTTGTTGTTCACTAATTACACATCATAGGGCTAATTACTAGGAATCTTATGTAAGCTACTGAGAAAGAGGAAGAGTTGTTAAGATTTGTTTATTGAGTACACATAAGCCTATTAAACATGTTTTACCTAATTATATTGTAAAATAAATTAAGAGTAAAAAGTATTTACACAAGCTTACTAGGACTTAATGTAAGCTTTTCATGTAAGGAAAAGTAATTAGATTTAAGGAAAGACGTTGCTTTTTCACTTATTACATAGACCTACTAGGAATCTTATGTAAGCTACTGAGAAAGAGTTGTTAAGATTTAAAAGTAAGATTTGTTTATTGAGTACACATAAGCCTACTAGGACTTATGTAAGCTTTTCATGTAAGGAAAAGTAATTAGATTTAAGGAAAGACGTTGCTTTTTCACTTATTACAAATAGGCTTACTAGAAATTTTAAGTAAGCTACTAAGAAGAAGGAAGATTCGTTAAGATTTAAGACATAGTTTTTTTTTTTTAATTAATTTTAAATAGGCCTATTTTGTTAATAATTAAACATAGGCAATTTTGTACCTTATATGTTGTTTAATAAAAAAAATATGGTTGTCCAGAAGTGAATATTTTTATTTATCATTATATCCCAGATATTATTAGTATTTATACTAATTTAAACAACCAACTATTACAATTACTTTGATATATTTTAAATGAATAGTGACACAACTCAAAGTATATATGTATTTTGTGCATAACAAATTTAAGACAAATGCAAACCAAACAAGTTAAATTACAATTGAATTTAACATTAGTAAAGGTAAATATTTAACAAACTCTTGTTTCTGAAATATGATTAGTTTGATTTCACTAACAGTTTGAAGTTTGTTTTTTAAATACTGAAAAGTTAGTGTTTTTGAATTATGACGTTATTCTTGCGGGGGTGCGATATGTCCCAAAAAAGGCCCGTGGCCCCGGGGATTTTGTCCCCCCTGCACCTCCTCTGGTCGGGCCTGCAAAAAGCGGCCTTCTTGCTGTGTTTTTTCTTTACATTGCTACAGTAACAAAATAGCAACGAACCGTGGTAATTATATTTCCTAACTGAGCATAGTATAGATGATCAACATAAGAAAGAAGCAAATTTTGCAAAAATTTAATTGCAGACATAATTCAAATAAATACTTATGGAAAATAGAAGAGATATCTATGCATTACATTTTTTAACAAAGTGGATGGGATATTGACAATGGTAATTAGGAAGGTAAGATGGGAGCGGGGGCGAGCTGACGCTGCATCGTTGCCTCGGACCTCGCTTTCCAAGCTAAATCTAACATGCTAAAAATTGCGTATATTCTCCACAGCATGCAACTCTCTAAACTCTGTAATAATCGGTAACCAAGGGCAATATCTGAAAGCGTGCCTGCCGTCTTCGACTTCGAAGCACAGTTCACACAGCCGGTTGCCGTTATCATCTTTCTTGCATCGCCAAAGCCACGTTCCCAATATGTACCGCGCTATCAGTGACCTTTGCTCTGCCTTCAGCTTGTTTACGCAGTCGGCACCCATCCTACCTACGAATGTACTACTCATTATCTTGAAACTCTTCAATTTTAAAGCTTCCTTCTTCATTTCTTTATAAAATAAATCTCTAACTCTCTCTTTCACAATTTTTATTATTTTTATACTACAGTATCTTTCCTCCGATATTTCGACCATTCCAATTTTGTTTAAATGCAATAAAACACCTTCAATCCAGCTATTTTTTCTCTTACGTTCCTTAAGCATTTGTACACATTCTAACTGTAGGGGTTTATTTTTGTAGGTATTTAACTTTATCCAATAGTCTTTCTACTGCTAGGGCTGATGTTGTCACTCTCCCCGCTTCCAACAATGCTCCTACATTCGATGCCGAACTCCCCACTCCTAATATTCTTTTACAATGCGCTATCCCACTCCTATCTATGATTCTGCGATCACACTGGTCTCCCCATATTTCCGCACCGTACAGTAAAATTGGTTGCACTAATACATCAAACATTCTGTTTCATAACTTAGGTGAAATATCGTTAAACCTAATTTTACTTTTACTAAGAACAATTCTTGATATTTCTGCTTTTTATGCCATGAGCCTTTGGTGTTTAATCCATGTTCCATTCTTGACCAACGTAATTCCCATATATTTAAAGCTATTAACTGTCTCAAGCGTATCATTTCCAACTTTCCAATTAAACTGTTTGCTTTCTTTGTTTCCATTCTGAAATGTCATTATTTTGGTTTTCTTTGCATTTACTTTTAATCCCCATTCTTCACAATATCGGTTCAATGTATCTAGCGCCCTTTGCAATCCTATGAGAGATGGACTTAAAATTACCATATCATCTGCATACAGCAAAATACTCAATGGTTTCCTTTTTATGTACGGGGGATGTGTATCTACTGTCTGCATGAAATCTACAATGTCGTCAATGAAGAAGTTAAACAATATTGGAGAACATTGACATCCCTGGCGTAAACCTGTATTTAATGCCACATTTTCTGTGACTTGTCTTCTTTCTCCCTTAACACAAAAACTGACATCACTATACACTGACTGGATTCTTTGAATCATTTTAGCGCTCATTCCCTTAAATTTTCATTTATACCATAGCGCTTCTCTGGAGATAGAATCGAAAGCTTTGTTTAAGTCAACGAAACAACAGTGCAGCTTGCCTTTCTTTTTGTTCAATTCTCGGTCAATAAGTGATCTTAATACAAAAACATTGTCGACTGTAGAGTAGCCTCGCTTAAAACCACATTGCATTTCCGATAACCTTTCATACCTTTCGGTCCAATTCTTTATCCTGTTAGTCAATAATTTGGCGTAACACTTTCCCAATACCGGCAACAGTGTGATTGCTCTATACGAGTTCGGATCATCTCTACCTCCGCTGGCCTCTGCCCCAAATAGCTGGTACCTTACCCCCATCAAATACTTTCTTGAATAACTCATGTATACTATTTACCAACTCATAATTTTTCACACAATTTTTAAAGAACTCCGGGCATAATCCATCTACTCCACCTGCCTTACCATTTTTCAATCCACTTAGTACTTTAATTATCTCCGATCTACTTATATCACAGTCCAGTTCATTCACCAGAATGGGGACATCCGGAAGTTCTCTAGTTCCTAGTGTCCAAGAATCGTTCTGCCCAAGTAGCTCGGTGTAGTGTACCAGGAGGGAATTAACCGGAATGCTCACTATGGTACTGGGTTTGTTTTTTTAACTTTCTTATTTGTTTCCAAGCTTCTTTAATATTTCCTTCATTAAATAAACGTTCCATGTTTTTACCCCAATTTTCTTCCCACTTATTTTTTTTTTCTTTTGCATAGCTTTTTATACTTCCTCTTACTGTCTAAATATTCAAAACAGCTAAGGTCGGATCGGGTTTTCCTAAATTTTCTCAAACATCTGACAGTTTCCTTTTTCAGCAACCTACAATCCCTATCAAACCATGCATTCTTATTACAACTAGCTTTTAAATCACCAACCTTAAATTCTTTTCCTATAATGCAAAACATTTCGTTAAGCAGATAGTTTGTCCTCTCAGTATCTACTCGGTCTAAAGCTTCCTTCAAACCTATTAAAATCAACTTAACTACTGGGTCAGACGTAATTTTATTTGTAAATGCCACCCCTCTATCTCCCTCCACCTGTATTGGTTTATGGATATAAGGGAAGGACAGTCATCAATATCATATCGTACAATAGGAGTTTCTTCGGTTTTCTTAAATTTAAACATAATTGGTAAATGACTAGATTTGATATAACTCGTATCAACATTAAACTCACTAACTCTGTTGACAATCGTCTGAGAAACTAAGCAAAAATCTATCACTGAACAACCATTCTCAGAAATAAAAGTAAACATTCCAGGCTTATCTTTACCTCGCCCATTCATAACTACAAGTGAATGGTCACTACACATCCTTATCAGCTCCTTGCCCCTTTCATTCACTACAAGGTCGTTACTCTTTCTTTCCTCTCCACAAATTTCATTTACGTTAAAGCTAGCACTATTTGGACCATAATTTAAATAATCTGGCAAAAAATTAAAACTACTCTCTTCAAAATTTAATTCATTTAGCTCCCCTATCCTAGAATTGAAATCACCAAGCAATATAAAATCATCAATTTCAATATTAACTATGATGTTTTCCATTTCATCCTGTAAATATGAGTAAAAATTGTTATTTACATAAGGGGAAGTTTGGGGATGGTTGTACAAAATTCCGATACAAACATTTTCGGGTTTTAAATGCAACCAAATTACTTCTTCTAGTTCATTATCTATTAAACAGACATCAAAATGTTTTTTTTAACAAAGACAGAAATACCCCCAGGTGTGCGACCTCTCTGGTCCCTCCTTTGTCTTACTTTGCTAAAATAGTTAAACCCTTTTCATTTATCAATTATAATGAATAAAAAAAATCCTTTGTTAAATAACTAATTATATTGAAAAGTTATTTCATATTTCGCAGCATTTTACACATCACATTTCTGTTTGATTTAAAATGTCCGCCTTAATTTGTTAAATATTACAATAAACTCGCATTCACCAACAATTTACTTTAAACAAATAATTGTGAGTATATGAGCATAATTCTCTTTCTAATAGGAATTTTATCTTTTTAGAGCTCAATAACTGACACAGTTGGAACAGCTGAGGACCTGAATCCTCAACCCGTCGGCACAAGTGAGTCAAAGTACAAAGAAAGAGGAACTACTGTATGTATTGCGATCGATTAGTTGCAAAATTCTCTCAACAAGTTGAAAAATGCCATGCAGATCAAACAGAAATTAAACCCTTGTTAAAATTGGCGAATAGTGATTTAAATAAAAGTCAAATTCGTTTGTAGAAAAAAAAAATCACGAATAGGTTAAGGAAAACATGGAATGAAACATGGGATGAATCATTTAATAACAAACAAATAACCGATCAACAACATGTCTCTTTACTCATGTCTTTACAACATGAAAGATACTCATGTCTCTTTTTAATAAGGATTTGTTTAATAAGAAAATAATATCATAGGCTTCATTAAATTTACAAGAAATGTGAATTGTGAAAAATTTATTTTAAATAAAGAAATGTACATTGAAATGAAGAGTTATCAACACATGAGCTACCAAAATCACTATTTCCATATTTACAAGGCCAAGCTAATAGGTGGACCATTCCTTTGTTTAGCACTGCTTGGCCTTATGAATAAACTAACATAAAAGGTACAATACTCCTAATTGGTACCTACGGTCAGTACACTATACATGGTGGAAAAAGTCTGGAAACCATTTAATATTTTTAAAAGCATTTAAGTAACAAAACTAAAACTTTGAAAATTGATGTTGAGGGACTAAGACTACTTCCTAACGTAATTATTGTCCTTAGACCTCCAAGGGGGGACGGTCCACAAGGAGTCAGAAGAAAATCTTAAGAGGGCGTTGGAGTCAATCCAAATTCCGCCTTTCTCCCATAAGAGCAATGTTAAACGGGATGTCAAATAACTCTTTTATTTATAATCAGAAAATAATGGTTTATAGCTCTAAATAAAGGGTTCATCAAGGCGGATTTTGTTTGCGAGAGGAAATTTTTATAAAAATTAGTGTTTTTTACTAACTTGAAATAACAAAGCAAGTTTTTTACTACTTTTAAAACATTTTCTACAGAATTTTATAAATTATTTACAAAGAATCGATCTCGCAAAAGGAACGGGGAATTTAATTGTGATTCAAAGGCTATTTATTCTGAACAAATCGGACAAAAAATAAAGAAATTATATGACAAATGCCGGGGACAAGTTTAGCATTGCTCTTATGGGAAATAAATCCAACATGGCGACACTCCAACGCCCTCTTAAATATCAGCATAGGTCAATATGTACATCAAATTAAAGGTCTCTAAGAATAGAGAACAATGCCGCAAACCCGACCTCAAAAGAATGACGGAGTCAAAAATGGCAGGCGATCAAACTTTGTATTGAAATCATAGTGCTGAAAACAAAAAATGCAATAACTACCGAACCACTCGAAATTTTGAAGGCGGGTTTGGAGGAAATTGCTCAGAACGAAAAGCCCTTTAAAATTATGTATCATATGACATAGGCCAATGAACTTTTCCCCAAGACTTTCTTTAGGGACGTCCCTAGTGGAGGTCGTCAGGGAAACTACATTGGGCGACGTCATTTGATACATAATTTTAAAGGGCTTTGTATTCTGAGCATTTTTCCACAGACCCAACCTCAAAAGGTCTAGTGGTTTGGGATTTATTGCCTTTTTTGTTTTCAGCAATATTATTTCAATGTAAAGATTGATCGCCTGCCATTTTTGACTCAATCATCCTTTTGAGGCCGGATTTGTGGCATTATTCACCCATATTGACCCATGCTTACATTTAAAATTTTCTTCTGACTCCTTGTGGACCGTCCCCCATGGAGGTCCAAGGACAATAAGTAGTTTAGGACGTAGACTTTGTCAATCTAAACGGATTTGCAAAGTTTTAGTTCTATTACTTAAATACTTTTAAAGATATTATATCGTTTCCAGACTTTTTTTCCACCCTGTATTATCACAGGGAAAACACCTTTTCGGAGAACCAGATCTAATTTATCATTGCTTGCAATCCTCTTGGCTTCCACTAAATCTTCTTTCCTTTAGTTTTCAGAAATTTTCATTGAACTTGATTGCATAAAACGATAGAAGTCTAAAAATTCTAACTTTATATTTCAAATTTTTTTGGTAAAACTGATATTTTTCTGCAGTTTCTGCTAATACATCAATAGCATTATCTCTTTCAAATTCAGGTGTAATAAAATGCGCATCATATCCGTGAAGATTTTGAAGAACTAGTGGCTCATAGGGGCAAAAGCCCCTAATAATAAAATTAAAATTGCATGCACCATAGCGGATTACCAATTTTTCACTAAATGAAAGTTTCTAGAAAATTTAATTTAAATTTACATGAAATTTAATTTGAATTTTAATAACAACGTTTAAAATGTTGGAGGCCATTGACATTTGAAAGCCATTCGCCACCAAAGCACTGTTTAACAACCCTGTACTACAAAGCCACCTATTTGCAAATGCTTCATTTTAGCGAATTTCCTTTGGAATAAAGCTATTACCGTCGTTTTCATGGGAGCTGCCGTTTATATCGTTGTAGGGCCACCTCTGCGATTACAAAATTTTTTATATGAATTTGTAGATTTTCATGTGTGCTTACTGGATACGTAGTGGGTTTTTGTCGGAAAGACATTTAAAACTGCACAAATAACGATTTACAATAAAATTTAACATGGGCTTATATGGGAAATAGAATTTTTAATTTTGAATGTTTGTGAACATTCAATAAAGATTGCGATAACTAAAGCAAATATTGTCTGATCATCATGAAATTTGGTACAGGCATGTAAAGTTGAATTCTCTTGGATGAGTTCGTGAACCAGTAAGATCGACCCAACTTCAGTAGGGAAAGTGGGGGATTTTACCCCCGTAACGTGGGTTTTTGCAATTTTTCACATAGATATTTTTATTTGCTTCACTTTTCGTTTACACCATTAGATCCAGCTCGAAATAACAAACAATTTGGTATGAAGTCGACTGGTTACCAAGATATTAGCGAATTTCCTTTGGAATAAAGTTATTACCGTCGTTTTCATGGGAGCTGCCGTTTATATCGTTGTAGGATCACCTCTGCGATTACATTTTTTTTATACTAGTATACGTGTTGCTCGAAATCGAGCAATTTATTTTAATACAATACAGATGTTACTTTTAGCTCTAAATCAATTACATACGACCAATCCAATATTGTGAATCTCTTTAATCACCAAAACATCACGTATTTACAGCTGATTATTATCAGATGTTTAAAATGCTTTATTTAATCCCAATGTTATTTAAATGGGAAATTTTGAGATTTCAATGGTCGATAGCGCCTTTATTTTCAGTCAGATTTATCAATTTTCGGTGGAAACAACTACAGGCCAAGCCCTATCCAACGACACCAAAAACTTAAAAATCGGTTGAAAATTGTAGGAGGAGTTCTCAAGACAAAAAAATCCCTTAGCGTATTAAATAAGTATAGATGAATTTGTAGCTTTTTATGTGTACTTTCTGGATACGTGGTGGTTTTTTGTCTGAAACACATTTAAAACTGCACAAATAACTATTTACAAAAAAATTTTACATGGGCTTATATGGGAAATAGAATATTCAACTTTTGCGAATTTCCCTATAGGGAATACGCTATTACGGTAGTAGTCACGGTAAGACCTATGCCCGGGACCATGATACTTTTAGCTTAAAAAACAAACAATCTAGTATTAAAATTTTTTTTACATAGCATAAAGGGTGTTTGAGAAAAAACTATGTTTTCCATGTCATTTTATGGGAAATAAGCAAAATATTCTATCTTGCTTATTTATTTACATATCGTGATAAAATTTGGAATGCACATTCATTAGGAAGCGCTTAACTTATATTTGCTTACAAACCCCATATTATGGCAACAAATCTACCAACTCACAACAATGGGGTTTATGGGATAGTAAAAAGAACACCATGACCTGATAAAACTTGTTATTTTCATTCACTAGTTAGGGTTTATCTTATATTTACCAACAAAATTCATATGGCGGCAAACCCACAGACTCTCATCCCCATTTATTTTATAGGCAAAGAAAATATAGGCTACTAAAATTCCATTAGAAATTTGCTGAGTGCGTAGGTCGGCTGCGACGGGGGTATTATCTGCTTTTAAACCTATATTGATCTATGAAAAATAAGTTTTTGAAATAAATCATAGTCCTTTTGAGCTATGAGAGCCTATTAATATAATATAGAAAAGCAGCAATGAGAAAAACATGAAGGGTGCTCATTCAGCACCCATTTCAGGGTCAGGAAACTTTCAATACATTCGTCACACCCAGTTCATTTTGTCTTGTTTCTCCTAAAATTAAAAGGATGTTTGCACTCCTGTCGGATTTAATTATTTTTGTCACTAAATTTTAACTTAGCACCTTAAAGTAGTAGATTACCTTCACTCACTGTCAATATTCATCCCTCCTAATCAAAACAGTTGATTTAGTGTAAACAAAGCACCCTTTTCACAATACATGGATAATCTTTCAGGAGAACCATTCAAAATATATCTTTCTTATATATTTCCCATT
Source organism: Neoaliturus tenellus (assembly GCA_030545055.2). NCBI lineage: Eukaryota > Metazoa > Arthropoda > Insecta > Hemiptera > Cicadellidae > Neoaliturus > Neoaliturus tenellus. The sequence goes on along the minus strand of CM061531.1, from coordinate 183,035,626 downwards.
TCGTTGTCAAGTTTTTGACCTGCTTGCTTTCCCTTAGTATATAGGACAAACAACTTTGATTTTTAACTCGCTCCTATAAAGTATTTCACTCATTCATTCAATTTGCAATCTATGAAATGTCAAAAATGTTTCTGGCAAAATTCAGCTACCGGTAACCGAATACCAACACCTCGTTGACTGATACACTTTAAGTTTTAATCGGTATATCATCTTCACTCAAATGATCGTTTGACTCTTTTCGTTTTAAAACCAAACTAAAACACGTTTTAATTTAAATAAAGTAGAGTTTCTCAAACCACAATAACTCATATCCCATTGCGCCCCTATCACGATAACATATTTATTATTATTTGGATCTTGGCCTTGGTTGGATATCCGATCAATTAACAAACCAGGACTAAATTGTATAGTTATTTAAACTTTTTCAATTTAAATTACTATAATGATAGTAAAAATCTGTATGTTAGTCAATTTATAATAGTTTGTAAGGTTGGTAGAACTCCTAAGTAAAATATTTAGTCACTCAATGTCACTAAACGTTTTATTATAGGATTACCACTCTCGGTATATTTTTGTCAATTGGTTATTGATAGTTTTCACTGAATATTATCATCTGTCTCCCGTTTTAAAATCAAACCATAACACATGATTTTAATATACACAAAGCAGACGTTTTTTGAATCCCCATGTTATTCTTATGGAGGACGCATAATAAAGTTACGTCCGATTATACATAAAAATCAGAATATTCTTACAATGTTCTCATTCTTAATTCATTCCAGACTCTACATGCATGATCATAATCTTCTTTTGTCCAAATCATAAAGTTTACTTTTAAATTTCTCTTTTGGTGGAAGAGATGTTTCATTAAACCTTTCTAAACTATCTATTGCACTATGATTTATTATGTAAATTTTAATTATTAAAAAGATATAATAATTTAATAATCTTAAGACAAATCAACAATGTACATTGTAATGTATGTAAGAATAATTTGTTTCAATTTACTGAATATTCATTTTTGCCAAGTTGGCAGCACTAGAGTTTTAACTGAATGTTTTTAATTTCAAATCTTGAATTATTCCATGTAATTGGTTCATCCATTAACTGTTCCCTAAGGAAACTGCTCGTTGACATAGTAAGTAAAATTGTCATATTTTGTTATAAATAAATGGGTTTGTATCTTAGAAATTTATTTCATGTAAATATTTTAATATTGTTGTTGTTTGTATAATTAATCTCTTGGTAAATTTAATTTAATTAGGTCACATATTATGATTGTGTAAATCCAACTATTCCTGTTCGATTTTGCAAGAATAGCCCATGTTGGAAACAAATGTGATAATATTTAATCACTTTGTAAAAGTAATTTCATTAAAAGCTTACTTGGTATTTTAGAATTGTTCCAAACAACTTTCAAGTCCCGGGGCATTACTCGATGAATTTCAGGACATTTGTTCGGGTAACAGTAATTTTCTAGTCTACATTCAAAGTAAGATTTTTCTAATAACATTTACTGATATAAGTACATTACAGAACGATACTCATGTCTAATTTTGATAAGGAATTGTTTAATAAGAAATTAGTATCATAGGCTTCAGTAAGTTTACAAGAAATGTGCACTGTGAAGAATTTATTTTAAATAAATGAAATGTACATTGAAATGAAGAGATATCAATACATGAGCTACCACAATCATTATTTCCATACTTACAAGGTCAAGCTTTCTACAGGTGGACCATTCCTTTGTTTAGCACTGCTTGGCCTTATGTCTAAACTAACATAAAACGTACAATACTCCTAATTGGTACCTAGGTCAATACACTATATAATCACATAGAAAACACCATTCTGACGATCAGTCGATGTCCTCACGAAGCGTCAACCGATTCACATCCGACAAAGTTCATGAAGTTCACCATGCAAGTTCACTATATTACGGTATACAGGGACAAAACCGTTAGTTGAATTTAATTCAATTTTTAATGTTTTTTTTTTTTTTTTTAAGTTTGAGTCCCAAAATGTTTGGTTAGGCCTAGTATGCACTGATAAAAAATTTCTAATTGAAAAGTCCGAAATAAACAAAGTCAAAATTGAAGGTCCAGTTAAATTTTAATAGAAGGTGATTCCAATTGGTTCAGTACTATAGCCTAGGGGTAGTTTTAAGAATTTTAGTTAAGGTTATGTGTCAGGTGTTTATTTATTTATTGTATGTGTAATATGTGTTAGTTGTAAGTGGCCACTCGTTAAATTATTTTTTGGTAATCATTCTGCTTGTTGTTTGGTACGTACCTGATTAAAATCAAATATAAGAGTAACGATATCGATAGTCTATGGACATGTCACTCTGAGATATTAAGCTAGTCTAGAAATCCTACTTTGGTTTTGTGATCTGATTTACTTGCATTTAATATAGATTTTTTTCTCGTAGGACGAAATTAGTTTTCTTTGTTTTCATCCTTTTAAAATATTGTCCATCTTACTGCTTGCCAATTGCTTCCTTGTTGGCGATTGGACGGGAGACGCAGAAGAAGAACAACAAGGTGGCGCCCTATCAACTTTAGTTTTAGGCCTGCAAATTAGAAATTTAAGATTTGTTTATTTGAACCACACCCTCTCTACCAATCAGAAGGAGCTGTAAGAATTAGGCTACATATATTTATGGCGCCTGAACGTGGAGCATTTTCTTGAAACATCGCTCATTTTCTTCGTAGCTTTTATCATTTCATGGATGAATTCCTTGGAATTTTTCAGAAACTCAGGAAGGAATTTAATTGGGTACTGTACCTTAAGATAAACTTAGATCGAGTGAATTATTAAGTTGATAAATCTTTTTCACTTTAACTATATAAATATTTGGACTTGGCTGGAAGACAGTTTGATTTCGCACTCGGTTGGGTTGTTATCAACATTTAGAGTTGGATATCTGTGTTTGGAAAATATTTTGGTTGGTCTTTGGATCATACGACCTGTTGTTTTGTGCATGTCCCTATGTGAAGCTATGTGGATTTATTATTGCTGGTGCATTTATGAGTAGAATTAAGATTGTCGGATGTACTCGTTGAATTTTCTTGTCTAATTTAAGGATTCTGCCGCCTAGCCAGATCTATAAGGGTTGATTATCTATTGCCTTGAATTATTAAGTTATTTGGGAAAAAATATTTGAAAATGACTAAACGGTTGAGTAAGGATGAACTTCAACATGAACTCTTAGTTCGAGGTTTAAAAACTTATGGTGATTGCGAAGAACTTAGGAAACGTTTGCAACAAGCGCTCACTAATAATACTCCCGTTGATGCTAATGCTCTCGGAAAACTTAAGCCTACTCCAGAATTGGACACGATTGAGGAAAAATGCTCTGACCTAAGGGCGTTAGTTGATTCCTTTGATGCGGGGACGAAAAATAATGATTTTTTGCGCCTTGAAACGAGACTCCAACATTTAACAAGTCGGCTTGAATGGATTAAAGGTAAATTAGGAGATGAACCAGATTTAGTAGATAGGCATAGTAAATTGTCAGGTAGTGTGAAATCAACCATCGACCAGTTACAGGGCAAAGTAGTGCGAACACCTGAGGTTAATAAATTGGAGCAACCACCTTTCTCTGTGCAGCCGCCGTCGGAGACTAAATTAACTTTAAATATTCCGGAAGTCAACCAGAAGATTATGCCAAAAATTTGTACTGAAGAAAATCGAAACTCAGAATTAAATTCAAATGCAACAAGCCCTTATCGGAAAACTGTCCCCATTTACAAATGGAATATTAAATTTGATGGAAGTCCGAGCTTAAGCATAGGTTCTTTCCTAGAGCGAGTGGAAGAGTTAAGAATAGCACGAGGAATTTCTGAAAAAGAATTACTGGAATCTGCTGTTGATCTCTTTACCGGCTCAGCGCTTATTTGGCACAGATCTAACAGGCATCGCTTAACTTCATGGGAGCAAATGAAAATTGAACTTAGGGCTGTTTTCCAGAATCATGACTATAACCATCTTCTTCTGAATGAAATTTTAAATTGAACTCAAGGAGAACAGGAAAATATTGATTTGTACCTTGCTGCTATGGACAGACTTTATAGTCGTGTTACCGAAAAAGTATCGGAAGAAAACAATTGGCTTAAATTCTCAAAAACTTGAATAATTATCTCCAAGATAAATTATGTATGTTTAATATTGGTAGTTTAGCAGAACTAAGGGATTTGGCGCGCCGTGCTGAACTTGGTCGGATCCGATCCACTACACAACATCCCCCACCAAGGCCGAATATAGTTATGGAACTGTAAAGGAATGCCAACCAAAGTTTTAAAAGGTTTTTGAGATCTCTTAAAAAAAGCAGAATTAAGAACATTAATTTGAAGCAAACTAATTGACATTTATAGAATCAAATGGACTCAGACAAAACGAATGTTACAACTATGGGGTTTTTGCTATAAATTTGGTTGGCTTCCGGAAACAGATGTAAATGTTGACTTAGATCAAAGTGAATAACGTTATTACTTGAAAATGTTATGCATTATCCAATCAGAAAAATGGCTGATATATGTTTATACTGTGGAAAGGGGGAAACAAATTGCAAAGTTTGGACTATGTGCGAGACTTGCAGAAGATGGGTTCATTATAGACCGTGTTTAAGGCATTTTTAAATTTCCTTATCAACCGTGCAGAGTATTTATTTCGATTGTGATTAATGCACCGCTTACATTTCAGTAAACGTAGAAACTCCTGGGGAACAGATTAGAACCAAAAATAGACACCTTATAATTTGCAGACGAAATTGAAAATTTCAAAATGAATTGATTAAACACTTATCGAAGATTCCAAAGTCAAATTAAATACGCCATCAGTAGCGTCTCATTTGCCTTAAAGAAAAATTACATCAGAGGTATTTAAAGAAGGCGATATACATGGAAAAGACTTTATAAATGTCACAGTGAAGGGGAAGCTCAAGAAATTTGAAAAAAAGGAAGTCGTTTATGTTAGAAAGACGTCAGCAAATCCTTTTCAAATACGTCTTTACACTGATAAACAAAAGGAATTAATTGTTAAACATAATGTTGCCGTTGCCTTTTTCGATGCGACAGGTTCGGTGGTGAGGAATATTATCTTAACATCCAAAAGCAATATTTTAAGCCCTTGTCGTCAATGTGAATTCAGAATTATTACCAGTTTCAGAACTGTTATCAAAAGCCAAAGACATTCCAGCGATCGCTGATTACTTATTGGATTACAAATATCATTATTTGAATTCACACAAAACCAAATGGCCTATTATTAAAAGAGTAGTATGTGATTGGAGCTGTTCAATAATGATAGCAGTCGTAACATCATGGAATTCAACGAACTTGTTGCAGTACTTTGGCCGCGGGCCACATGAGATCATAAGAGCGAGCATTGGTGTGTGCAAACCTGTTGAGCTGCCTACTAGGAGTGTGTTCCGGGATAAGATACCCCAAATAGTTCGCACAGAAGGTGCAAATCTCATCACAAGCCAGTACTTTCAGTACTTCCAACTCCAACTGGACGCAGGCACCCCAAAGCACCCAAAACCTCTGTGGTGCCCCACCCCCACAAGGTCGCGGTCGGGCAACGAAGGGTGGGTAACCCTTTCAGGGAAATAAAAATCCCACCCTCGGCCAAGGGGCAAACAACATCACCGTAGAAGGGCCCAGAGGAAATCTCCCAATCTAGACAATCACCCACGGCTTAGACTAATCAACCACCGGCTTAGACAACAATATGGCAAGCTCTGATGATGATCCTTTCAAAAAGAAATCAAAAATCATGAGATCTCCACCTGGAGTTACAGTACAGGGCTCAGTAGCACAAAGCACTGATTCTAGCAGCCAAAATATTACACCAAAGCTCCTGGAAGCTGAATCTAAAACTAAGAGAAAGGGAAGATCCCCTGATCTTGATGAAGAGTTCAAGAGGAAAAAGCAAAACTCTTCCTCATCAGACGATGGTTCAGAGGCATCAGGAGACGATAATGAAAACGCATGCCTAGATGACCTCTCCATGATTAAGCTCTTGGATGGTCTTACCACCTTGATCACAAATGTGCATACGACCCAAAGGCCAATTACGCCTGAAAAGACCCAAAGAGCATTGCAACTTTCATACAGAATCAAGGAAGAATACCTTAGAATTAGAGTCCAACTAGCTAAACTAGAAGGCAGATATGAAGAGGCATGCAAGTTAAATACAAGTTTACTCAATATGCGACATGACCTCGAGCAACATCAAGCAGACAGTACAAATAAATTAATAGACACATGCAACAATATTAAGAAAGACCTTAAAGATACTATGGAAAATCTAAAAACTAGCATGCAAACTAATCCTACCATGCAAACTTCCTATGCTAATATTGCAGGCACTTCTAAGGCCACTCACACAGCTCCAAGCCGTATAATCCAGCCAAAGGACCATGCAAACACTATACTAATATACCCTAAGAATGCAAAAAAAACAGTCTTCTGAAGAGACAAAAAATCAAATTGAAAAGATCATAAATCCTACCACCATGAGGATCAAGATCAACAAAATGACCAAGGTCAGGAACGGAGGTGTCGCCCTCCAACTCCCTAAAGAGCAAGCACAAATTGTCTCAGAACGTCTAAAAGAGACCCTTGATGTTAAGGCACCCACAAAACCAGTCCCTAAGATAAAAATCTTCGATGTGCCCTCAAGTCCTGATGACTTGGAAACGATTGAAAACATCAGGGTTCAAAATTTTGACATAAATAATGAAGAGTTCTGTAACAAATTCAAGTTGATATATAAAATCGGCTCTAGGGAGAAGGATTCTTCACATTGGGTAGTGGAGGTCCATCCAGATCTTAGGAACCAGATCTTCAACTCAGGACAAAAGCTTTTCATCGGGTGGAGCTCGTGCAAGGCCATTGATTATGTCATAACATCTAGATGCTACAAGTGCCAAAGATTTGGTCACATGGCCAAAGCATGCAACTCAGACTCCGACACTTGTGGCCATTGTGCCAAGGAAGGACATTCCTTCAAAAACTGCCCGGAAAAGGAATGGAATTACAGGTGTGCCAACTGAATCCGTGCTAAGCAACCTGCTAATCACAACGTTAACTCCTCAGATTGCCCAATCTATCAAAGAGAAAGATCCAGAATTTTGTCAAGAACCTTCTATGGCTAATATACCTACTTTAAACACCATGCAAATAAATAATGAACAAACCATGCAAACTAATCCTAACAACCTAAAGATAAAGTTTGGGCAAATCAATATCCAAAATTCAAGCAAAGCCACTTCCGATAGGAAAATCATGGAGGATTATGATTTTGACTTTATGATGGTTCAAGAACCTTATTCAGTCCTCGGCAAGGTCAAAGGTTTCGGACTGGCATCCACAAATCTTATAATTGGAGACCAAACAGACAACTCAAGACCCATGGCTGCCATTATATCCAAAGGCTCTCATGAACCTTTGGAAATGATTGAGTTCAAAACTACACATTTTGCAATAGCCAAAATAAACACCAATCTGGGTCCTTTGAACCTAATATCATCTTATTTCCAATTTGGACATCAGATAGAACCTTACTTAGATCATCTGCAGGTGCAAATGCCAAATCTATGGCATGGTTTTCCGAGGTCGAAGATGAGAGAGGTGACCTTTTTGAACAATTTATAAACAGGAATAATCTGTCCATCATTAATCAAGACAGCCAAACCTCAACTCACAACTCTGGCTCGAACATTGATGTGACTTTGAGCACAACAAACTTGACGCAACACATTCGAAATTGGACCGTACATCCTAAGGCTAGTATTAGCGATCACAGGCTCATTTCATTTGACCTGGAACTGACTCAGACCAGAACTCTCTACATGACCAATAAGATGCAATTCAGCAAGGCAGACTATAACGGCATTAACAGGCATGCAAACACTTACTTACAGAATAATTTAAGGACGGCAGAACATGCTTTCATGCATGAGGCAGGAGACCTCCTAGAAGACACTGCCAGACAAATACAAGAGAATTTACAAAGATCATGTCATGCACACGTACCTATTTTCAAGGCCAGAAATAGATCAGTCCCCTGGTGGCATGGAGGGTTAACGAGGCAGAGAAAGAAGGCAAATCAAGCAAGACATTCATATCAAAGATGCTGCCCATGCAGGATGAAACTCATTAAACTAGGAACCTATCGAACAGAAAATCGTATTTACAAAACCATGCTTAAAGATGCAAAAAGAAGAAGCTGGGAAAGCTTTGTGGCAAATACGATTAACGAAAACCCCTTCAGTCTAGCCTACAAACTGGGTGTTGGCAAGCTAAAGACTAAAGAGATTTTCTCTACACTAAAATATGGAGACATGCATACTAAATCTAATTATGAGACCTTAACCTACTTACTAGAATCTTTAGTCCCTACAGACAATCCAGATTCCGATAACAACTACCATGCAAACCTTAGACAAGATATGGGCCTTACAAGTAACCTTAATCTAGAACCACCATTCACAATAGAAGAATTCGATACCGCTCTTAAAAAGGCCAAGGACAGAAGGGCAACTGGTCCGGATAATCTTCCTGCTGAACTCTATAAGAACCTTAGCAACGAGAATAAACATCTAATCTATTGCTTTCTAAACTTCCTCTGGATAAACGGGACCTTCCCAAAAGCTTGGAAGATAGCTAAACTCAAGGTCATTCGGAAAGCAGGTCCAAGAGATTGGTCTCTAGCTAAATCTTACAGGCCTATCAGCCTCCTGCCCATCATTGGCAAAATCTTTGAACGCATGATTGTATCAAGATTGAATGAATATCTTAACGCTAACGAACTGCTGAATGAAAGACAATTTGGGTTCAGACCTTCGAGGGGAACTGAAGAGGCGATCCTCACATTAAGAACTGCAGCCGAAGACACCCCAAGTAAATATGCAATGGCCATTTTGGTAGATATTCAAGGGGCATTCGACTCAGTATGGTGGCCAACCATATTCAAGACCCTTAGAGATCTAAATGTTCCTTTGACAATCCAGAACATAATTCAGTCTTATCTATCAGATAGAACCGTCTTTTTGGAGCATGATGGAGAAGTTGTGACTCGCAATATGGACTTGGGCTGCCCTCAGGGATCGGTCCTTGGACTGATCCTCTGGAATATTACTTTTGACAAGCTCCTCAATGAAGACTTCCCCGATAACGTCACACCTGTGGCTTTCGCTGATGACGTGGCCTTTGTTATTCACGGAAACTCCAGAAGAGAACTAGAAGGCACAGGCAACATGGTCATGAACATTCTGGACAGTTGGGCAACATTGGCAAAAATGACTGTGTCTGGGGAGAAAACCAAAGGAATTTTGCTTAAGGGCAAACTTAGAGGAAGACCGCCACATGTAACGTTGAACAACAGGGGTATTCAATTTGTAAACCAAATAAAGTACTTGGGTGTCCTTCTGGACCAAAACCTCACTTTTCTGCCACACGTAAAACACACTGGTGATAAAGCAAAAGCACTTTTTGGCAAAGTAACTCGCCTGATTATAAACAAAAATACGGTGTTAATGCAGCTCAACTACACTTTCTTTACAAAACAGTTTACATCCCGATCATTAGTTATGCCTCCAAAGTTTGGTCTCATAGAGTCAAACACAGTCATATAAAGAAGAACCTCAGAAGCTCACAAAGGAAAGTATTATTAAACCTATCTGGAGCATATTGTACCACCTCTCACATGGCACTTTGTACCGTCACGGGTAACATGCCAATCGACCTCAAAATTGAGCAAGACGTAGAAGTCAAACACGCCAAAAGAAACAGACTTCCTACTAGAAATGATATCAAACAAAGATTTCAACAAGATTGGAAAAATGAGTGGAACGGATCGGACAAAGGTAGATATACTTTTAGTCTCCTTCCCGATATTTCAGAAAGGCTCGATGAACTTAAACATCTAAATAACTGCAACTACCTTACACTACAGCTTTTGACAGGCCATGGCGCCTTTGCCGATTATCTACACAAACATGGCAAGCTAGACAGCGACATTTGTCCACTGTGCAGCTCGGACGTAGATAACCCTGTTCACGCACTCTTGGGATGCAAAACAACTGAGAATTCCAGAAGGCAACTCGAAGAATGGTGCTGGAACTCTGGAATGATTGGGCCACTATGCCTTGAATCAATAATCAGGGATGAGTCTATCTTTCCTGTCCTCCAAAGAGTTTGGAAGGAAATTCACACAATAAGATCTATATAAATGAACTAATCGTAAGACTTACCGATCACGCTGAAGATCAAAGATCTGGTAGATGAGGAACTTCCTAGAACAGAAATAGAAGATTAGAAAGAACAAACTAAAACTAGAACTTACATCTAATCTTAAAACGAAGACTTACCGATTCCGAAGAATATCGAGGATCTGGCAGATGAAGATTCTTCTGAAACCTAAAGAAAAGATTAATCTAACATCAATACTTACACTACAGCCACACTTAAACTAAAACTAAGACTAAGACTTACCTTTCTGATGAAGAAGAAGAATAGGAAGATGAAGACCTGAAACACAAAGAAAACAAGATTAGTACCAAAACTAACTTAAACTAAAACTAAATCTAAACTTAGAATCACACTTACCTTAAGTTGAAGAATGAAGATCAAACAGATGAAGAATACCTGAAACATGAAGAATGAAAATTAGAAATAAAACTTATACTACATACTACACCTAAACTAAAATTAGAACTTACATCTATACTTAACACTAGAACTTACACCTAAACTAACACTAGAACTTACCAGGCAGATTAAGAATGAAGTCCGGAGTTATGGTCCTGAAAGATGAAAGGAAAGAAGAGGAAAGGTACGGGCTAGGTAGGGGTTAGGGAAGGTGAAGAAGATTGGGAATTGAAAGGAAAGGAAAGATGAAGAGGAAATAGATGATAGGAGGGTTAGAGAAGAGTCAAGAAGAGGAAAGGACCACCGGACTCGACAAGGAACTTAACCTATCCTAAGGACTTACATCTATGAACTTACATCTAAGAACTTACACCTAAACTTAACACTAAGAACTTACCAATACAGATGAAGACAATACTTACCTGATGAAGACTGATTCCAATCACAGCGGACCTGTTCACCGTGGGTCCCCCGGCGTTCGAAGCTGGAAATGGGAAATAACGGTTAGGATAAGGATTAGGAAGTAAGGATAGGGGAATGGCAGTAGGAGGAGAAGTGGAAGAGTAGGGAAAGTTAAGGAAGTTGGATAAACTATCACAAAGAAAATTGAGACTTAGGACAGAAACGAAACTTAGCAAGACTGAAACTTAGGAAAGATATAAACCTGTATGCCGGAAGGTAGGGAAGGTTTCAAGAGAAAGGAATGAAATGAGAAAGGAATGAAATGAAAAAAAAGTACTTGCAGCTCTGTAACAGTATTGTGAATGGTCTTATTGCTCATGAGAAACACGTAGATAAAGTTATAATACGTGCTTGCTGTGCTCACTTTATGAAGATGTTGAGTGATAAATTTCTAAACAAAATGTAAGCAGAAGTTAAAAAAATTCATGATGAGGGTTGTGGCAAGTATGGTAATTTGTGTATATATATATGTATATGTATATATATACTTACTTTAATAAAATTTAACTAAGCTTTGTTTTATTGACATTGGGATAAAAATTCCACACTTGCACAAAAATTACCTTATTTAATCCTGAAAATTTATTTGAAACTGCACATAGTGAGTTTATAGATGTCTTGGAAAACTTTGAAGACTCGGATAAGGAAGGTGACTTTGTTGGTGATGGTGAGAATTCTCAAGGAGTAACAGGACGTACAAATTTGGAAAGCCAGTTTTTTGTTAGATATGCAGAAGTTGTGGCCACCGTACACCAACTAGTTGTAAATTCTAGAGAAAGAGAAAAAGGAAATGAAACTATCAATGCTTACTACTGTCCAAACTTTTAAAATTATTTTCAAACTCATTCGATACCATTTGGATACCTTTTTGGACCGGCTTACTAATTGAAATCCACAACACACCTGAGTTGTTTCAGGCCGTTTTTTTCTATCGAAAATGTCCATAGTTATTTTTGACAATTAAAGCAAAGGATACTGAAAAAGAAACAAACCTGACAATTGGTCGTTTAATTAATATATTACGGGAAAATGAAATTGCATAGTAAGGGAATTTTCAAATAAATACTATGCAGATTACAACAAAGAAAAAAAATTGAGAACTAAGCAAGGAAAATGCAAAAGGAAAGTACAAAGGTTTCAAAGAATGACTAAGAATAAAAAAACGAAGGCCTAAACATCCAGTATTGACCTTGAGCCAAAGAAAAAACAGTTGCGAAGACATAGACGATCCCAATGTGGAGGAATTGTGGAGTAAGAAACGGAACTCTTCTGATACCTACTTTAGCCGGACAAAGAAAATAAAGGCAATATCAGATGGAGATAAAGAGAGAGAAACAGAGCAAAGTTCGATTTCAAAAATTGTTTCAGTTCCCGATGATCCAAACATATATAACGTCTCTACAGGTGGCACTAAAAATGAAGATGAGATTGCCGAGCAAAGTGAGTTAAGGTCAAAAAATGAAATGCGAACTTATTTTGAATTAGCATTCTTAAAGAATATCCCCATCCAGAAGCTATGGAAAATGCTTAGTTTCAAAACCTACGATTTTATACCAATGTTGAAACCGCCGAAACGTACGTAGTACGTCTGATTAAAAATTTAGTATCGACAAAAATTTAATGTTGTTTGAAAAAAATATTCGATTTCGAATGGCCACCACCATTTAATGTTACAGGGTGCAATTGCTTGATGTATCGCCGCTATCATCAAATATCTAGGCAAGGAAACATAATAAAATACGTTATCATTGAAACGAAACATTCCCTTTTTAGAAATTCACCAGTAACTGTTGCCTGTCACTTGTGGTGCTATTTTAGAAACTTTAAAAATTCGAAATTATTATAACGCCTTACTTAGTTAGAGCTACTTCAAATATGAATCATTACTGTCATCATTGGGGATTTTCAAAAGGATTTTCCTGTACCATGAAGGGACTGCCAAAAAAGGTCCAAATGAGGTGTGTTCACTTCTTGAATAGTGTGTTTATGACTATTTGAACAGTGTTCCATGTCGCTATACAGAGCTTCTTGTGTTCTCAGACAATTGTGGAAGACAAAATAAAAACCATGCGTTGACCAGATTTCTTATGGCTTTAACAGACATGAAAAGACTTGAAAAAATTGAGCAATTTTACCCTGTAAGAGGTCACTCACTCTTTCTTACCCTGTGACCGCGACTTTGGTATAATAAAAAGAGCTCTAAAACATCACGACAGGATTTACAGCCTTCATGAAGTAACCAACATTGTTATCCAGGCAAGCAAAAACTACAAGTTTATGGTTAAAGAACTGAACACCAACGAAGTACTCAAGTTCAAAACTTGGTGGCCAAAGTTATACAAGAAAACGGTAATATCTGATGAAACTAAGTCCAGAAATGTACATAAAGACAAAAAGTTAATTTTTTGATAAGTACGTTCATGCACTTCACATATGATTCAAAGTTCCCTTCTCAAGTTGTTGCAAGGCATTTCATCGACTCAATCGTGGCACACACATTCAGCTTAAAACAACCTGGAATTAGTGAAGTAAATTTACCTACCGAGATTGCTTATCCACTTGATAAAGTGCCAATCAAAGAGGAAAAAATCAAAGATATCCAAAAGTTCCTGCGATACATTCCCGAAGAATACCTCCAGTTCTACAAAGAAATCCTGGAATGGAACAGGAACCTTGAAGAAAACGCTCAACACAACAGCAGCGAAGAAGATGATCAAAAACTTTTTTTCATTTTTATTGTCATTAACTTAATTCTTAACTTGCATACATACTTGTATTGACAAAATACCTTTAATTCATTTAAATATATGTATAGTGAAGTGTGTTTTAGCACTTTTTTCACTGAAATTCCTACAACATGCTAAAAAGGCCTCAGTCAAGGAAAAAAAAAAAAAATTAACCTGATACTGTGGCCATAAATACTACTATTTAAGTACTAAATTTAAACTTTTTTTTCAAAAAAAAAAAAATACTGTGTTATATTTGGCATAAAGCGTTTTTTCGTTTTTCCGAAAGTTACAATGTTTGGACTAAGGCCCTTTTAGCATGTGCCGAGATTTATGGAAAGAGCCTTAAATGGAAATAAATGCTGGAAAGAGCCTCGATCAAAAGTAATGTAAATCTTAAGAAGCCAAAAGACTACAGCAAACGGCCTACGGCACCAGGCCGCAACATTCTCCAAACATAAATCTGGTGATCCTCTCTACCAAGACCACCTAGCATCAACCTTAGGCCAAGCACAAACAAAACTACGACTTGCCAACAAGTGTTTTGCAAAAATTAGTGGTGTGTCCAGTTTTGCATAAGATGACAGGTGAAGACTTTTCAACTAGTGGGCCTACAGGTAGTGATAATTTAGAAGACAGTGCATTGTTAGATGATCCCTGTGTAATAGATGAGTTATCCCCTTCACATTGTGAAACTGCCAGTAAAGTTGCCAATCCCACTGAGGTACGTAAAGTAAATAAGTCTCCTTCAAAATCTTTGACTCGCTAGCAGGTATTTGAAGACGAATCCTTTGTTCCTTAAATGGAAGAAAATAAAATAAAAAGAAAGAAGTGGACAGAAACGGAAAAACGAGGTGTTTTAGATTCATTTATTTTAAAAGGTGAAAACCCAAAAAGAAGTTTAGTGTTAAAATTCTTAGAGGATAACCAAGAAATATTAATGGAAAGGACTTCGGTGCAATTGTGTACTTTCATAAACAATATAGCTACAAGAAAAGTCTCAAACGTTTCGCCACAGGTAAAGAAAATTTTGCAAATAAGAGCTGTTGAGAGGAGTGAGGGTATTACGGATAAATAATGAGATTGAAGTCTTATAAATAATTATGAATAATTGATATTGTTCCTCCTTTGAGAAAAATAGTACGTTTTGTGTACTGTATGACACAAGTTTTACACAATGTTTAGGTTACAATTTTCATAAAATAATTTTGTTTTTGTAATTCTGTTACTATTATTTTAGTATTTTGCAATACGCTTGCAAAAAGGGCTCTAATTAGTGCAGAGTTATCCCTAGTGTTCAAAAGCTAGATTCTTTGGTAAAAAGGAAATAATGAAAGAACGTTTATGAATTCTTTGAAAATATTAGTGAGGTATATGTTATTCATTTCATATAAGAGTGAGGTTTGTGCCCATCTGTATCCATTGACATCCATCGTTAGGGCAGTGCAACCTGTAACATGCGGACTCCTATAAATCTGCTATTATGTCTTGAGTGAGTAGTTGTAGGCCTAATATTATTTTTGATAATGGATTAATGTTGAAATATTTTACGTGTACTTATATACGATGCATGTTCATCAAGGGAAATGAATTAAAAAAATAATGAAGGTCACATCTTGTGGACGAAATAGTTAATCAAGTTTCGATCGACGTTGTAGCGCACTCCACCATGAGAGCACGCACGAAACAATAACCTATTAGTTTACATTCTGACTTCATTGCAGTTGGTCATCAGCAAAGAATCTCTCTAATCCACACACTACACTCACTAATTATACATAACCTATTACAGTTTTCCATAAATACACCTATTCTCAAAATTGAATGAAGCTTTCCAATGATACCAAATAAGCTAGGTAACTTACGTAGAAGGGGGTGTTTTAACGATGTTATTAAGAGTACTTTAAAGTTGTAATCAGGTGAAAAATGCGGTGATTATGGGAAAATATATAATTTGATGTAAATGTAACAAAGCATTCAACGCTAAACTAGCATAGTTTGAAGAGCATGTTTCTACAGTTATTAAAAAATTTTCATTATTTTATAGGTGACGGATGCAATATGGCTAAAGTAAAAAATAAAAAGTTACGTGATGAACAGAAACGACAGTTAAGAGAGGGAGCCGAAGAGAAAATATCGAGAGCGAATTACATTCGATAGTGTAAAGTTTGAACAGACAAAGAAGAAGGATCGTGAGAGGAAGAAGAGAGATAAGGATGAGGTTAAAATTAAGTTCATAAATGACTTGACAGACAGAGAAAAGAGACAGCAAAGAAAAATGGAGAATTGCTACGTCTAAGCATAGAAGGAAATTGATGGAACAGAAAGAAGCTTCAGATTTCTGTATACAAATAGGCCTACTTCACCAGAGTCTCCATCACGCTCTGACCTAAACATATCATGCAAAGTGAAGATAGAAAGAAACAAGGTAAACGCAGATTAAGGCAACGGAGAGAGTAAGATAAAAGATAAATAAAGAAATTGCAAGACTCTTTTAAAAAGACGAAAAAAGAAGAAGAAAAATGGAAAAAGAGGTTTCAGAGATTAAAACAAAATGAAAGTAGAAACCAAAATGTTCCTCAAAATCCCCGGGGAAAGTAGTTACACAAATTATGAGAGCTGGTCGGTCCTAAGGAAGTGAGAAGAAATTTAATGTTAGGAGTTGGTCTTTCTATGCAGCAAAAGGAAAATACAAAAAAGTGTAAGAGTCAAGCAGACAGAAAAAAGTTAGTTGAACATATATCGGGAGACATAGTACAAAGAAAAAATTAAAAAGTTTGTTGGAAAAAGAAAAAAATTGTTTCGCTGTATTACCAAACGGATAAAGGAAGGAAAAAGGAAAGAGAGAAAAAAAGAAAACTAACGAAGCTTTATTAAGGCAACGAATATTAGAGTTTTTTAATGAAGCAGAATACACTTGTTTAAAAAAAAAAGTTTAAAATCAAAAGAATTACTTTTTGTTCTCTTTTAAAGAACTTCATAAAAAGTTTGTTGATCAAACAAAGTGCAACATTTCTTATCAATCATTTGTAAAGATAAACCCCTTTTGGGAGGTAAATAAGAAAAATGACCAAAGGTTATACATGTGTTTGCATCACCCATGTAAATTTCAAATTTAGGCTAACCAAGCTTAAGTTACTGAGGCTACTTAAGACTACCTCATAATTGGAAATTTTAAAACAGGCAGTTTGTGATTTAATAAATAAATCATGCAAGTATGGCATCTGTACGAAGTGCACTGTTAAAACTGACGAAAAGTTTCTTACTCTAAGTAATTTTGAGGACTCCAATACATTTTACTATAAATAGAAACAGAAGACTGAACAACAAATGAAAAAAAGGTGATAAAATTATCAAAGTTAAAAAAAAAACCGTGAAGAAAAATTAATGTGCACAGTATCTGATTTACTTGAAGTAACCAAAAGGGACCCGAGATCTATAGCTGTACATACCTTCAATATGCAAAACCAACACCATCAATTTAAGTTAATTAAAGGAAACTTAAAAGCTAGTGAAGCACTCCATAATCTGTGACTGGAGTGAAAACTTCAACTGTAAAAATGCAGAAAAAGTGCAGGCCATACGAAACCAGATTTCATTACATGGAGTAGTTTATATGATCAATGATCAAAAACTTATGTTTTGTATGGTTTCCAATTCAACCAACCACGGAGCAGTCTCAGTTTGAACTCACCTAGATTCAGTTTTGAAACTAATAAAAAAACAAGTACCCTGGTGTTAAGACCCATTTTTTTACAGATGGACCAACTTCCCAGTATCGTAACAAAACAAACTTCTATTCGATGTGTAAGAAATGTCCAGAGGATGGATTTGAGTCCTGCCCTGGAATTTTTGGGAGGCAGGACATGGCAAGGGACCAGCCGATGGAATTGGAGGGCTTGTGACCGAGCTGTTTCATTAAGAAATGATATTGATATGAAGATGCTGAAGGCTTTCTTGAAAAAGTCAAAAATCTAAAAATTAGTTTTTTTCAATTGAAGGGTAAAGCCATCACTAGTTTTTCAGATATTTCTGTAGCTGAAACATCCAGAAATACCACAGAGGCTGATCTAGACGATTGCGACACTTGCAATGATGGCAGTGAAATTCACTCCAGAGAATTTAACTAACACAACTCACCGTATAATTTTTAAACCTTTTTTAAAAGCATTCTTTATATATTTATTCTACTTTATGCTCCTGGCAACCTTATTTGCAATATGGCTACGTGTCTTTCCTTAAATTAAATTCATCAGACAATGCTGCTTCTAATAAGAAGTACAATGAGATATATTCTAGTGGGGATTCATCAACTGAAGGTGATATTTTTAAAAGTGCGGAGCAGGAGATTACCGGTAATGACTTTGAGATCAACAACTTTGTCGTTGTGAATAATGAAGGGACACTATACCCAGGTATAATTACTGACATAAGACCGGGCAATTATTTTGTTTCAGTAATGGAAAAATCAAAGAACAATTGGAAGTGGCCTGCTAAACCGGATGAAATTTGATACAAAAAAGAAAAAGTGATTCGGTCAGTAAAACCCCCCAGTGCCGGTTTGCAAACGAAGTTTTTTCTACGTGTCAGGAATGGACTGATCTTCGGAAACATTTTGTGTAGTGTAGTAATCTGATATCCGTAAAGTAATTGTTGTATTATACATTTTGTCAAAGGCGTTTTATAATACTTTCATTTTTTGCCTTCATATTCTTTTTTTGTAATACAGATAGTTTTACATTCCATACAAGTTCATTTTCGTCCCATAATATTCTATTCCTTCCTAAACTAGTAAATTCCGTTCTATTTCAGTCATTTCCGTCCGAAGTTAAATTTTCCAATATTTAAGTTTGGAAGCATTAGTCTACCCAGTAGGATACTGCCAACCGTATTTTATCAAACACTTTAAATATTGTTTATTTATAAAAGAAAGAAATTAAGAAAAGAAACTCCTGTTTAATACATATTTAATGAGCGCAGCCAATTCACAAATAATTTCAGTAATAATACTTAATATAAATTCAAGATATAAATATTATAAATTAATTTTATCAATGTACAAAATCTTAATAATATCATTACATTGTAAAATTAATATTTATGTTAGTTAAAAAATTGTATCTGGTTGGGACGGAATAGACAAAAATGCTGTGCGCATAGTGGGGGAAAAATCGGTAAAAAATTGAAAATTTATAATTTGATTGTGACCATTATCAAGATCTTATTTTTCAGGCTACAAGATTTAAAGTAGTTTTAAAAATATATTAAAATTTATAATTTTTTTTAATTTTGGATATTGAATTTGAAAATTTTATAGGTTCACTCACAAACACCGAAGTATCACCCTGCGATTCTGTCGTCGGCTTGACATGGAGGAGATGCGAAGGAAGGCGAGGGTCAAGAGGGCTTTCAGCGCTTCAGAACTTGGGTTCCAGTCTGAAAATAGTGTCACCGTGAACCTGTCTCTTTCGAGGGACACTCGCATCCTTTGGGCTGCTGTTCAATCCTTCAAAACAAGCCATGATTACAAGTACTCCTGGATCACCAGTGCCGGCAAGATCTTCATTCGAAAGAGTGACGGGGTAGCTGCAATTCTCATCTCGGATGTCACAGACTTGGACAGCATCAAATGAGTATGTCACCAAATCATTGTTTTATATTTATAGTATTTATTCTTGTTATATTCCCTATGCATTCTATTTTTTGTTATTTTATAAAGATATTTATTGGTAGTTATTATTGTTACGCCCGTTTAATAGTTAATGTTAAAATATTTATTATTTTTGTTAAATATTTTGATTATTTATTATTTTTTTGCCTTTTAAAATATTTTGCATGCAATAAACCGCCATGAATAATTTTGTGAATATTTATTATCAGAATGTTAGAGGTTTAAGATCTAAAACAGCACCTTTTTATTTGGGGGTGTTAGCTGGTACCTGGGATATATTAGCACTGACCGAAACGTGGCTAGTGGAATCAGTTTTAAATGGCGAGCTTTTCCCACCTCATTATCAGGTGTTCCGGCGAGACCGGAATGAGGGTCGCACGGGTCTGACCAGGGGAGGGGGGGGGGGGGGTCCTTCTTGCAATCTCTAATTCCATAAAAGTTTGTAGATTAGAAATGTTGGAATCTGATTTAGAGGATTTATGGCTTAAAATTCAGTTTCCTAATAAATTTACAGCTGTAATCTGTGTTGTATATTTTCCTCCCAATTCTAAACTTGAAGCCTATAATAATTTCTTTGAAAAACTTGATTCATTTAAATTTAAAAACGAAAATCTTATTATTTTTGGGGATTTTAATTTACCGATTACAGGAATAAATTGTGATTTAAGCTTGGGCAACGCAATTTGCAAACAATTATTGTATTTCACTAGAATGTATAGATTAGCTTTAAAAAATGATGTTAAGAATTATTTAGGTAAAACGCTTGATTTAGTACTATCGGATATTGATGATTTGCATGTTTACGAGGAGCAATGTCCAGTTGTTAATGTAGATAAGCATCATCCACCGTTAGCGATAAGCTTTGGCCACAATGAAGTCATTAATAATGTTAATAGAGTAGTAAAAAATGGATATAATTTTAAGAGAGCAAATTTTTTTCAGCTATACAATAGTATTAGATGTTTGAATTGGAATGATTTGACAGCTATTAAGGATGTTGATGATGCGGTTGATTGTTTTTATACCAAACTGTACAATGTTATACATCAATGTGTTCCTTTGTCCGATGTTAAAAAGTCTAAATATCCTCCTTGGTTTCATAGGGGTATAATCATTATGATAAAAAGAAAAGAAAAATTGAGAAGACAATATAATAAGTATAAAGTAAATAGATTGTTAAGTGAGTATAAAATAATTAGAGCTAAGATTAAGTTAGATATAAAAATAGCTTATAATAATTTTATAAACTCTGTTGAAAACCAAATTTGCTTTGATCCACAATCTTTTTGGGGTATAATAAAAAATCTTAGAAATGTAAATAAACTCCCACCTGTCATGACACTTGATTGTGAAGAGGTGGAGGGGGGCGAGGCTATAGCGGAGAAGTTTGCTACATATTTTAGTTCTGTGTACGAGCCGTGTGTCCTGGACACCGGCGAACTCTGCCAACAAGCGCTCCGTGCTCCAACAATGCCTAACGTCCCATGCATGACCCTGGCCTCTTTCAGTAAGTCCGAAGTTTTAACAGCTTTAAACAATCTCAAACCAAAGAGATCGTTGGGTCCAGATGGCATACCCCCATATATCTTCAAAGCCTGCTCTGAGCTATTTGTTTACCCATTACTTCACATTTTTAATTTATCTCTAAAAAAATGTTATTTTCCTGCACTGTGGAGAAAAGGTAAGGTCGTGCCTATTTTCAAAAAGGGAGAACGATCAAACATTAGAAACTATAGGCCTGTGTCCATTTCCTCAGCTCCTGTTAAAGTCTTTGAATCCATTCTCAATCATCATTTATTTTCACACGTTAAGTCATTTATCACACCTCATCGACATGGGTTTTTTCCTAATAGGTCAATCAATTCTAATCTTTTAAATTTTTCTGAGTTTTGTGTTCCTGTTTTAGACAATGGTGGCCAAGTTGACGTAATATATACAGACTTCGAAAAAGCCTTCGATAAAGTGAATCATTCTTCGCTACTTCGCAAATTAAATTATTTTGGTGTATCCAGCCCGCTCATCAGGTTTTTCTGTTCTTATCTACGTGGTAGAAAGCAACATGTGTCTTTTGAAGGTTTTTCGTCATCGGAATTTGAGGTTGAGTCGGGAGTTTCTCAAGGCTCGAACCTTGGACCTTTAATTTTTTTATTGTTCATCGATGATATTAAACATTGTATCTTCAATAGCAAGTTCCTACTTTATGCGGATGATTTGAAAATTTATAAGGAAATCAACTGTATGTCGGATTGTAAAGCTCTTCAGGAGGATTTAGATCGTCTGTTTACCTGGAGTCAAAATAATTTAAAATTTCACACAAATAAATGTTCTATAATGTCCTTCACTAAGAAAAGTCAAGAAAATACTGTTCGTTTCAATTACCATTTAGGTGGCGAATTTCTTCAAATTAAATCTTCAATAAAAGATCTAGGAATAATTTTTGACTCGAAATATTCTTTTAACGACCACATAGATTCCATCTGTAAAAAGGCTTACACTCTTCTGGGTTTCATTCGTCGTACAGGGAATTTCTTAAAAAGTGTCGGTGCCATTAAACTTCTATATTTTGCACTTGTTCGTTCTAGGCTAGAATTTGGGTCTATCATATGGAATCCTCATCTTAAAAATCAGGCTTCAGCTTTAGAATGTGTTCAGAAAAAATTTCTGAGATACTTATTCTTCAAAGCGTTTGATCACTACACTGTTAGCGTTCCATATCTCGAATTACTGCGAGTGTTCGAAGTGGACTCATTGGACAAAAGGCGGCAAGTGGCTACGTTATCTTATCTGAATCGGCTGGCGAGCGGCGCGTTGGATGACATGGAGCTCTTGTCCTGTATAAACTTTACCGTTCCTCGACACAACTCGCGGTCCCGATTACTTTTCACCCCCCGCTTCTCTCGCACCAATCTTGGAATGAATTCCCCAGTAAACAAAATGATTAGTTTATATAATAAAATTGTTTCAAATGATGTAGATATTTATAATACACCCAATAAGAAATTTGTAAGAATTGCCTCACAGCTAGTTAAAGATAGCTTTATGTATTAGTTTAATTATTTTGTAAATTTTGTAATATTGTAGTGATATAATTTCAGATAGTGATTGTTGCTGTGTGTGATGTGAAAATGGACTTTATGGTTGAACGATAAACTCCACTATAATTTGTTTAACTATGTATGTTTTTTTTTAATGCTGCATTGTAATTGGGCTTTGGCCTGTTATGTAAGCATTGTAAAATAAATAAATAAATAAATAAATAAACACGTGGCAAACGTCAATATATGACCAGCAAAAAAATAAAAAAAATTAAAGCATTTGCTTTTAGATTGTGTGAAAGAACTTCACGAAAAGTTCATTTAAACTACAAACATTAAGATAAGTTACTCTTCGTTCAACAAATTGAAGCAATTTTGGGGAGTGGCTCCCAGAAAGTCCGATCGTGACACATATAATTGCATAAGGCATGGTAATTTTGAGCTTATGCTGAGGGCTCTTGCGAGGAATAACATTATTAAACCAAAGTATACGAGACAGGTATTAGATTCTGTAAATTGTGAAAGATGTCAAGTTAAAGATGTAAAGGAAGCTGACATAAAGACATACTATCTCGAAGATGAGGTTTTTTTGAGTGGGTGAGAAAAAGTAGAAGTGAAGAAAAAAGACATAAAAAGTGGAAACTCCATAAATGAAAAGAAAAAGATCTACAAATGAAGACTATTACAATTGTGACAAAAAGGTAAAGATGTGTTCGTTGGCAGAACTAATTGCGAAGTTTAACGACTAATTTGGAAACTTTTTGTATTCATGTGTATTATACCAATCATCAAAGAGACTTTCTCAAATCATACAAAACTGAGCTTAAAGCTAATGAACTTATTGTGATATTAGATTGAAGTGATAATTACTCTTGCCGATACTCCGAAGAAATTCAGAGTATGCACTTTGGAGGATCTCGACAACAAATATCCCTCCATACAGGAGTTTTGCATGATAAGGAGGAAACTTTAGAAGCACAATCATTTAGCACAATTTCAGTCTCTAAAAAAAAGTAAGTTCTACAACTCAATACAATAGATTATTCAACAATTATTTATATACGCATACACAAAATCACAGCTGGCGGTCCCTTACATCTGTATTTAACAACGGACTAACATTTTATTATTATTTTTTAGAGCCAGAATGGAAAATGGAATGACAAGGTTGAAGATTCCGATTCCATTGATGCCCTTGTTAAATCAATTAAAGAACATTGTCCTGATGCTATTGTAGATGTTGTCATCAACGATGTTCAACATGATATTTCGGCGTTCTTTGAAACTTCGTCAGGGATCGAAACTGAATACCCCGACTGGATGGAGGAGGAACCTGATATTGGCTTAGAATTTCTACCATCTTGTTCTTTTGATGAGTCAGCCCCTACTGTACCAGAGAAGGAAGTACAAAAAACCACACCACTAATGAAACCAGCACTAAAAAACCAGCACTAATGACCAAACCACTAGAGCTCCAAACTACTACTTACCAGTTAATTATGACGAACTTGATGTTGATGACCCTTAATTTTTTCCACCAATTAATTCTCCTTTGCAAAATTATTCTGATGAAGAATGTGACTTAACATTAGAGAGGGAAAAGAACGTAAGAAAACGAAAAGTACTCTCGGATAAGTCCGAATGGAAGGACGATAAAAACAAAAAAAATAAGAGAATCTGTCAAACCTTATGTGGGTTGGGAGAGGCTAAAGACTGGAAAAAAGAAGCGTGGACATCAGCGAGAGAGTAGGAAATTAGGCCCTCCGTGTACTGGTAATATATGTTAAAGATCTAAAATAAGAAAATGTCAAGATTTTACAGAAGATGAACGTAATGAAATATTTAATGATTTTTGGGAAAAGCTAACCTGGGACCAGAAGAAGGTATAAATTGTGTCACTTGTAACCAAGATTGAAAATAAAGAATCAAAGAAAAAAAGGAGATGAACAATCGAATAGAAGTTTTACTTACGAATACACAATGAAAAGAAGAAATGGTGACTCCATTCCTGTCTGAAAAAAAATTTTTTGAGCACGTTCGCCTTAACAGATTGGTGTATGCTACACTGGGTTTCTAACGCTTTTCATGGAATGACACCATTGCAAACCATCAAGATAATATAAATATTGTATCAAATTATTAAAGATCTAGAATCATCCAGAACCTACTGAAAATTTGTGATGTTACAAATAGGCTTAGGCCTAAATTTGTCTAGATAGCCTAGATGATGGTTGTACATATTTTGTATATATGACTTCTTAAGGAGTTTTAGTTAGGCCTAAATTAGAAAATATTGTTTTAAATGGTTGTTTAACATTGTATTTAATAGTTGTAATCATATTTCAGCTCATTAAATGTGATTTAGGTACAATTTATGTTGTAAACAACCGTAATTACCGGTAGGCCTATAGGTTAAGTTACCAATTTACACAATAGACAAAGAAATAACAATAATTACCAGTTTAGTTAGTAATTCTATTGATCACAGAAACAAAATAATATATTTTAATATGTTGGAAATAAGTAAGAACACAATATATAAAATGCTTTATTGTAAAATAGTGTAATTAAGTTCACAGGTTCGAAACTGACAACAGCAAGTCAGCTGGGCGACACACACTGCAGCCTGGCGGCGGTGAGCAGCAACAGCGGTCAGCTGCGGGTGAGCGACACGGGTATAAAAGCAGCACCGTCTCAGTTTTCACACCACACCAGCGACCATTCGAGAAGCATGTGTGACATCTACAAGCAAATGGCAGAGCGAACCTTCGGAGCTTCGGAGCAACAGCGGGGAAGAGGAAGACTGCCCCGGCATTTGAGACTTCACCGCCTGCGAAGAAGACGAGCGATGCCCCGAACGGCCTTTCTCAAGGCCACCAAACTCGACCGGCCCAAACGCCTTCCACGGAGAAACAGCGACCGCCATTCTTCCTGGAGACGTCTACGCAGTGGCCAGAGATCGCGGAGAAGCTCAAGACCCTCGTCGACGGCGACTTCGTGGCCCTGGCCCAAGGAAAGATTTTCCGGGTTCGGACCTCTACCGTGGACAACTTTAGGAAGATTCAGCGCCACCTGCTTGCGGAGAAAATCCCATTCCACACCTTCACGGTGAAGGGCAGCTCAACCTTCGGGTGGTCCTCTCCGGGCTGCCCAGCTACATCTCACTGTTCGACGCGAACTTCGACGTGCAGGACGCATCCAGACTCCGCTCCCGAAACGGCTCTTCCAACCGATGGATGGTGGTCTTCACCAGGAACTGCAAGGGAGGAAGGCTGCCGACCTGCCAGCGAGATCTGGCGGTGCAGCGAGCTGCTCCACGTCAGAGTGTCTGCGTCGATCTACAGGAGACCGCCCGGCCCGTCACCGTGCTACCACTGTCAGCGGTTCGGCCACGGCTCCAGTAACTGCGGCTACCCGGCTCGCTGCGTCCGATGCGGAGGTCACCACAAGGCCCCAGCCGCGGGGTGTACTGCCGCCAAACGATGCTGCAATTGTGGCTCCGATCAGCACCAGGCCAACTGGCGCGGATGCCCGACCTTCGAGGAGACCAAAGCCGAGTTCCGGCAGAAGCCTCCGAAGCCAAGAGAGCCCGCCCGGCCCCGCAAGCAGCCGGCAAAACCCAGAGACCCAGCGGAGGAGCCAGAGCCCCGAGACGACTCGTCGACGGAGGTGGACGGCTTCAGCGGGGTGAAGAAGCGATGCCGCCGCCAAACCCGCCAGCCCCTTAACAAGGCAAACCGCCTGAAGCGGGACGACGGAGTCCCGACCAAGGAGAAGAAGAAGCCACCGGAGAAGCCAACGCCGACGGAGCAGAAGGTCCAGCCCAAGGCCAAGCCCGACGCCCCGGAGCGGCCCGCAACTCCGAAGCCCGCTGAAGCCACCCCCAGCGGCGACGACCGAGCAGCCTGCGCCCGCAGCTGTCAACATCGATGGCCCGACAATCCTGGCGGCCATCCACGAACTGGCGAAACTGATGAGGGAGATACTCGGCCTCATCAGCCAACTGCTCGGCCGCTAAGCCGACACCGGGACTACCACCAGTCCACAGCGACTGGCCGTACCGGGTCGCCGTCAGGTTGGCACCACGACAGATTGGCACCACGGTGTTTTAGCACCAGGCGTCAGATTGGATCCGATCCCCTGAAATAACACTCCCCGTCAGGTTGTCACCACGACAGATTGGATCCGATCCTTTCTCGAGGTTCCAACCTGTCGGGTGCTGTCACGACAGATTGTCACCCCAAGTGGCCGGCGTCAAATTGTCACCACGACAGATTGGATCCGATCCTTTCTCGAGGTTCCAACCTGTCGGGTGCTGTCACGACAGATTGTCACCCCAAGCGGCCGGCGTCAAATTGTCACCACGTCAGATTGGCACCGATCCTCAGAGCCGGCCTTAGAGCGGTGCGAGCGGTGGGACCGCAACGGGCCCCGCGCTTATACAAAGGCCCAAATTACTTACCTAGCTCAGGTAGTAATTTGTATCGTATAAATTTGTATTTAGCACCTCTGGCTTGTCAAAAGCGTTCCTATCTAGTATCAATTTATACGTCGTAAGGTCTCATAGGTTTGAATGTACAATATACGTATTTTCTAACTGTATAACAAATATCGAACGGCTGGCAGACGACCGTTTGCTGAAATTGTTATTTGATGTAGTGTACATCGTTATTACTAGTCAAATGAAATGTCATTTTGAAGAGGAAGAAAATGTAGATGTATGTAGCTTAGGTTGGTAGTATATGATGATCGCATGGAGTGCATCACATATTGTTTACATGCACTCTGTCTTACTTCCTTCGCGCTCCTTGCAATTCTGTTACAACCTTGTAATGCAGGTGTTGACAGCATTACAAATTTATAAAAAAATTAACAACATTCATAATTTTTCATAGTCTATTATTTAAATTTATTTGATTTGTAGGCCTACTCTTATAAAGACAATAATATTCAAATTTATTACTAGTACATAGCCTACTTAATTTTTATTGCTTTTTTTCCAAAATAATCTTATATGTTACCACTTAATTTTCCAATTTTCCTTACTCCTACATTATAACTAAGGACTACAAATACATTTTCTTCCCATTTATTATATGTTTGTTGTGTAAGGAATAATTGTCTGCAGTATTTATGCAATAAGTGTTTTATTCAGTTTTATATTAATTCACACATTTTTTACCCAGGCTCTTTTTAGAATTTTCAATAAAAAATTTATATTTTTTAAATATTTATCTTAAAACAAAATTTAAAATATGCTATTGTTCTTTTGCTTTATTACAATTCTACTGCGCATTCTGAACTAAATGTATGCATATGAATAACTTTTCATAATAATTACATTATATACAGTAAAAAAAAAATTTCAACTCGTGCTAGATTACAAGTTAATAAAAGTGTAAAATCTATGATTGGAAATTTTTTTAGACACACTTTTCATTATTATAAGCATTATGTTTGTTACGGTACTTCATTTTTGATGGATTACGTTTGGGGCTTTGAAGAAGTAAAAAATTGCCTATGAGGGGAAGGTTAGTTTTCAAAAGCCTCGCGACTGGAGGTTTGCAATGGGGCCCGCACACGCTAAGGCCGGCCCTGCCGATCCTTTCTATGAGGTTTCAAAAATATTACATATAGTTTTTTTTATATATTTATATCCATTACTTCACTTGCCGTCTGTTTTCCTAAATTATAGAGGAAAGTACCTCTATAGACAAGGTAAAATTTGTGGTAAGTGTAACAGGCAAGTACTTGCATCCATCAACTTGCCATCTCTACTTTCCCCTTCTATAAGCCCCTTAAGGTCCATTCTATACGGGTAGATTGTCCTCCGCGGATCTGCTCATCCGAGGTCTGTTGGCGGAAATATTTGAGCCATTACACTGTAATATTTTTGATTAAACAGGGCCGCCCCGAGGGTAAAATGCGCCCGGGGCGAGGTTTTGATTGTCGCCCCCTACAATTAATTAATTGGCCTATCTTGTGAATTTTAATGTTAAACTACAATCGAAAAAATAAATTAGGTATCGTCACACTGTTATTGGCAAAAATACCGCTTTAAGTAGCATATATCCCAGACCTTGCTAGAATTGTTTCCACTCATATTATCATGCTTTAAACAATTAGGCCTATGTAGCGAAAGAAAATAAATAACTGCGATCGATTAAAATTATAAAATGAATTAAGATTTATTATAGAATTACCAAGGGATAAACTATTTTATAAAAATATAACATTATTATTAACACTAGAAGAACTATATGGTCATATAAGTCTTTTTCAACTAAAAGGTGATAGATTTATATGTTTCTTAAAACCCTGACTTTAATAGACGTTTAATGTTAAGAGATAGGTAATTAAATGCCTAAAAAATTTTTACTTTATTCTCAAACAACTGGTACTGGCCTAATTATTTAAACTCCTTTTGTCATGTAATCATTCCCTTCCTTTTTTTGAATTTAGTCCTTCCCTTTCCTTCCCAGGACATTTGCTCTGAGTCCTTTTTTTTGTAAATAAACGGGGGTGATATTGTGTTGAAGAATATAAAAGTTAATTGATTGAAAAGAGGAGGAAAAGGAAAAGAATCATGCTTGTCTATTACTTTATAGATATTTTGAAAGTCGTTTTAAAACCTAAAAACCGTCAACCATTAGGCGTTTCCTCTGCCTGTCAAAAAACCAAACTGACCCCACAAATAAAGAGCTTACTACCCCTATTATTCCTAGATCAATGATGAACCATTTCCGATGGAATTCTTCTCTGGATCAAAAGGTTGTGAAGAGTTGTGAGAGGGCGGGTGGTGGAAATTCCACCGGCAAATAAACTTACTTGGACCAGGCCATCTACCTATCCAACGCTCCGAGGGGTTGAACGCGGATTCCAAAATAAGTGTAAAAGAATTGTATTTAAAACATGATAACCGTATGGGCAAAACTGACATTGTAAAGTTTTACTTTTTTTAAACGATGTGGTTCGACAAATTTACATGAGAGTGTAGAACAAACACACACAGAAAGCGACACGGCCGGCAGGACCGGCCATGGCGCTTTAAATACAAAGTACCGGGTTGACCGAGCCTTGCTTGTTGGTTTTAATTTACTTTGTAGCATGGTAAACAGACTATTAATCTTACATCAGTAACTAACGATACACCTATAAACTATAAAAATACTCTTAAATGTTTATATAAAAGATTTATAAACCACAAACATAACATATCGCTTTTAAAACATATGAATAAAATAATGGTATTTCAATTCAAATAACAACATGCGTGGGGCTTTAAAGTTTGTTTTGATGATTCTGATTCCGCATCACAAGAACAGGAATATTTTGAGCTATATAACATTTTATAGGAATAAAAATAAATATCAGATATTCATACAGGGTTTTTTTTTTTTTTTACAAAAATCGTTTCATTGTATTTTAAAGTTACCATATTGTTTTTATGGTCATAATAGACTGACCGATAATTTTATTTATTTAATTAATCTGATATTATTAATTAAATCAATAGCATATGTTTCAAAAAGTGTACAACATAATGCAGTACTTAAAACTGTATTACAGTATTTATTTTACTGCAAACAGCATACTTTATGTACTACCGTTTTATATATACTTACATTTATTGCAGGAAGGCGGAGTTGCAATGTACAAAATTATTGAATCGAATGAGCTTGCTCTAATATTATTACAGTAGGTTATTGGAAGTTAAATATTTTATTTTTAAACTTCTGTCGCGAAATAAGAGTAGAAATACTATTACTATACGTATTGTGACTTATGTATGACTATCTTCTCTACTATATATTTGTCAAATACCACTGACTCACGTATCAGAGAATCTCCAAAACTATAAGGCCTAGAGGGTTAAAACTTGGAATGGACGTTCATCTTTGCTCAAAAACGCTCACTAAGAAACTGTTTTTCAAAATTCCGCCAGGACTCCGCCCCACACGACTTCAAAATTTCGTTACAATGTTATTCTTATGGGGGATTTTAAATATAAATCAAGACAACGACGAATCTCCAAAACTATAGAGTATGCAGGATTGAAATTTTGTATAGACGTTCTTTTTACCCATTGGTGATCACTAAGAAACGGTTTCACGAAATACCTTCAGCTCTCCGCCCCACACGACTTCAAAATTTCGTTACATTGTTATTCTTATGGAGCACTTAAAATACGAACCTAGGAAACAACGAATCTCCAAAACTATAGGACCTACAGGGTTGAAATTTGGGATGGAAGTTCCTCTTTGCTTATAGGTGCTCACTAAGAAACAGTTTTGCAAAATTCCTTCAGGGCTCCGCCCCACACGACTTCAAAGATTTGATGTAATTACTGTTGAAGATTCAAAGCTATCAGCTGTTAGTGAAATAATACATTTAAGAGACGACATAGCCATATGATAAGGTTTTTATCTCTTTGCAAACAATTTAGATGGCGTAAAATGTTTATTGGTTAAGTTAATACAATAAAAGGTAATGACGAACCTTGAACTGTTAAAATCTACAGTGCTCTCGTCCCTCAAAGGGTTCAAACTATGCCTGGTGATTGTTCCTGTCTTTTGTCTATGAAAGGGTCTATCGCAGATTCCTGCAATATACGAGCCGAAATCGTCAAACATGCCTCTGATAACTGGGACAGGCTGATACACGTTTATTTCATGACAAGAGAGTGTCTGCCTTATCAAAACAGAAGGAAATATGTAGGCCTACCTACGATGTCGAGCTCTTATATCTATGGAATTTCATTTGAGTTTAAAATTACGGCCGAAATGAACAATGACAATTTGAAGTGTTTATTAATAAAAGTGTTAATTGGCAATACATATGGACAAGCAGTGAACATAAAAAGTTTCAAGTTTACAGGTGAAACAACGAATCTGAAAAACCAAACGACCTAAGGTATTGATAGTTGGCATGGAAGATCCACTTTGCCCATAGGTGCTCACTACAAGATGCTTTTGGAAAGCTATTTAGGGCTCCGCCCCAAAGGACTTCAAATAAACTTTCTGGCCTATGGCGTTAAAAATTTGGCATGGGCGTTCTTCGTTGTTCGTAGGTGCTCACCAAGAAACACTTTTGCACAATTCCTTCAGTGCTCCACCCCAAATTCTTTTGAAAATGCAATATATTTTATGTTATCCTTACAACCAATTTAAATACAAATTTAGGAAACGACGCATCTCCTAAAATATATGGGATTTGAAAATTTGAGCGATCTTTTTGTCCATAGGTGCTTAATAAAAGCTGTTTGCACGTTTTTTTAGGGCTCCGCCTCACACAGAACCTCAGAATAATTAATATAAAGCTTAAGGAGTTGAAATTTAGCAAGGATTCCTCTTTTGATAATAGTTTTTTAATAAGAAAAGTGTTTACAAATAATTTTTTTGAAGCTTTAGGGCTCCGCTCGACTGGACTAAAAATTATTCTATGGGCTCCTGGATTGAAACTTTACATGGACGTTCCTCTTTGCTCACCATAGGTACTTACTAAGGAATGGTTTTTACCAATATAGTTTTTGAAATCCTTTAGGGCTCCACCCCACAGGACTTCAAAATTACTATGATGATTCATCCTTGTGGCCAATTTTAAATGCGAATCAAGGAAACAACGGATCTCAGAAACTATAGGATTATATAGACTTTGTAGGTGGCGTTCCTTAATCTCATTGGTGCGCACTATGGAACAGTTTTGCAAATTTCCATTAGGGTTCCGCCCCACAGAATATAAAAATTACCATAAATCCTACGGGATTAAAATTAATCGTGGATGTTCCTCTTTGCTAAAAGGTACTCCCTAATAAAAAGCTTTGTAAATATAAATTTTGAATTGGGTATAAGTACTTTGTAATATGTTGTATTTTACTGTTGAATAAATTTGGTTTATTTCTTAATAGTTAGGACTTTACTTATAAATAAAAACATCTAAGTCAGATTGTAAGGTTTTTCTGCATAAACTTAGAGTTGAAGGAAAGTTCATAGGCATTGTACAGTTTTGTTTGGAAATCTACAAAATTCCATAAATAAATAATCCGAACATCCTGCTTGCCGCGAATTCTGTGTAGCTAGTGTTGTATTTTCCATGTTTAAAAATATTTCATTGGAAGTTGTCAAATTTAAGAAGGGTCCCCTTGTTTAGAACGGCGCGCCGAAACGGCGATCCAAATTTTATTCCTTAAAAGGGTTCGCTAATCCCACAACGTTAACTGCGATCGTGGCCAGATACAAATTCGCCAGTGGTTAAAGGGTCGATGAAAAGATTCAAATTCGCCAGTTCCCTAATCGATAGAAAATCGGGGCCTTCAAAACATACAAACTCGCCAGTTCTAGGAACTAGCGCTCATCCCCCGGGGAACCCAGGAATGTGGCCGTGGCCGGTCGGTCGGGCTCCTCCCCTCTGGAGTTGACTGTTGTTTCATAAGCTATATTTCTAAATTGTTTTCTCCCTGTCAAATCTCATTCCAAATAATATGAGATCGTAATGAAAATAAAAATTTAACTGAACACTTTATGTATACATTGTACATACTCCAATGTTAGATTGATTGTTTTAATTTAATATCATTAATTTACAATCCTATACAATGAAAATTGTATTTTAAGTGCAAGGGATGAAACTACGAACGGATCCTGGCCATTTTTGTGTCCATCCTATTTATCCATGGCCCCTAGAATCTATTGATTCTCGTGAAATATTTAGAACACTCCCTTCGCTCGTGCTCTAACTTACATGTCACTAGTAAGTTACGCTCTCATAATACAATAATTGCATCAAACTACTATTAAATTAATTTTACTCGTAGATGATGCTTCAGTAATATTAGGTTTCAACATTCCCATGGCAACATACCTACTTATGCACCCCACTTTCATCAATAAATAACATAAGTTTAATGGTAATAATAAAAGAGATTACTTAAAATATTTTTTTATAGATTGTTTGGTGGGACGATGATTTACGTTCGATATTTGATTTTTCTCAAGGTGACTTGGCCGATTTACTATTCCGATTTACTACTTAAATGTTGCCGGGGTAGGTAGTCATCGACGAATAAACCGTCTAATATAAACACATACTTTAAGGCCTATAAAGTAATTTGGGTGTGTTGTGCTAGAATGGATACGGTTATGATTCAAACTTACAATTTGTATGAAAAATATCCTTACATTTTACACTATAGTGTACACTATAGTGTAAAATGTATATATACATTGTTGAAAGTTTTATAAAACATTTATATTATTTACAAAAGTATCAATGCATTGGTTCTGCAGCCACCAAACCGCTTCCATCAGGTAGATTTCAAGTGTGTTTATTCCTTTCGGTTATTCGACGAATGAGCGTAACAATGAAATAGTAGAACGCTCCTCCCAGAACCATTGGAATACCGTTTTCATCATCTAGAAATTTCAGAATACCGTCCGAACTTTTAAAGAAACCTCATGTATCACATTTCATGGTATAATGATGTTCTTATAAAACTGCCATCCTGGTGAAATTGTTTTTGACGAACGGACAAATAAGCGGTTTACACAGCTTATTTATTGGAATCCAGGTTAAGATTTAATGAAAGTAGTAAGTTATACAAAAAGAAATGTATAAACTGCATTTATTGCCAGTTTTAAATTAATGTTTGCGACTCTGAAAGTTTTGCGTTTTCAAGCCATAAGGTATATTGCGCAACGTTTTTTTTTTTTATAATTATATCCATTTTGGGATCTTATAAGGTATCTTCAATGAGTTATATGAGTTCCACCGTCCCATTCGGAGGCTCGAGGGGGGCCTACGAAAACTGACTGGCCTGCATACTCCTCCCCACCACCAAAGTCAAGTGACAACTTGCTGCCGATTTTCAGCACAAGTTTCAATACGATAAAATTATTGAAATGTGACATCCTTCACTTATCTCCTGCCTTTTAGATCATAGGTTATTCGACAAGATATTCTAATCTAGATCAAAAGGAACAAAATTATACCATTACTCTAAAGTTAAAAAATATTCTAATACTTTTTTTATTACGATATAAAGTCAAAACTTTATTCAACTTATAGTTTTGTTTACACTTTTTATCTCCCTTTTACATAAATTTATATTTAATTGCTAACAAATAACTTTTATAACCTAAAATTTAGAATTTAATTTGCTTTATCGAAAATAAAAAAAATGCTAACTGGCAAACTACTGATTTAAGATGTTTATTTGATGTTTATTTTATTAATAGAAATAAGTATCTTCATAAGCATTGGAAGAAACCCGTTTACTAAAAAGGTCAATGTATCCTACAGTGGTAGAAATTATAAGTTTTCTTTTAACTAAAAAGTAAGTTTTAAGTTTTGAAATCAGAGGGTCATTAGTATAATTCAATTTGTAATTCAATGAGGATTAGAATGATAGTCTATGCTTATGACTTCATTTACTTGTATTTAAAACTACACGTAAAACTGATACTAAGTTAGGCTATTGCAATGCTTCCAAATAATTGAAATTTCACCGCATCTGGTCACGTGACCAAAATTGTAAGCAGGCCCGTTAGGTTTTCGTGTGCCCCGCTCGATGACGTTTTGCTGAAATTTAGATTTTGCTTAGGAATATTTTACTCTAATCAGTAGTATATATTGATCTTTTATGGGGAAAATATTTCCATACCAGTTCTAAAAAATAATTTAATAATTTAGATATAACGAAACATGAATTATTGGTTTTTGCCTTTCTGTAAACAAATTTATAATTCGATTTCATGCAAATAATAACACTATTTTATAATGTTTTTATCAGTCATTAGGTATATGCTATAGTTACAAAAGTTAGTACTATTTAATACAATTTTTCTTTTTTTTTCTTTTGATTTGTTTACATCAGATTAGGTCTTAGGAAATTATAAATATTATATTATAAGTAAAACGAGGAGGGCATATTGAGCATAGTGGTGCCATTCTGTCGGGTACTGTCACGACAGATTGTCACCCCAAGCGACCGGCGTCAGGTTGTCACCACGACAGATTGGCACCGCGCCTTTCTCGAGGTTACAACCTGCCGGGTACCGCGCCGTCAGATTGTCACCGATAGCGGTAGGCGTCAGGTTGTCCCCACGACAGATTGGCACCGGCCCTTCTCGGGGTGACAATCTGTCGGGCAGCGCACGCGACTGATTGTCACCTCTAGGATCGGTGCCAAACTGTCGTGGTGCCAATCTGACGGGGTGACAATCTGACGCGTACCCGCCGTACCGCTACACGGAAAAGCGACCCGGCCAAGAAATGGGGGGCAATCTTGGAGCCCCCGGCTCCGGCGGAGGACGTAGGACTTGTGCCTCCCCTAACCCAAAAAAAAAATAATAATAAAAAAAAATAAAAAAAAAACAAAAAGCTGCGACACTTCACTCTCTGGCCGCCTACCGAGCGAGGATCGCTGCGGGTCTATGACCATTTGCTCTGCGATTCAGTTAGGAAGAATTGTATTGTAATAATTAGTTTTGTGTAGCATTTTTCGTAAAAATTTGTAAATTTTGCAAATTAAAATGTTTACTCAAATTAGGGGACATTGTGATGTTACAAATATGCTTAGGCCTAAATTTGTCTAGATAGCCTAGATGATGGTTGTATATATTTTGTAAATATGACATTCTTAAAGAGTTTTAGTTAGGCCTAAACTAGAAAATATTGTTTTAAATGGTTGTTTAACATTGTATTTAAAGCCGCGTCCGCACTGGCCGAACATTCGTGGCGAACTTGTTCGGCGAACACAAAAAATCAACAAACATTCCTAACGAACGATTACCGGCCATATGATTTACATTCTAATAGGTTAGCAACGAACAAACAAAAGTTCGGAAGAACTATGTTCGGCGAACATGTTCGGCCAGTGCGGACGCGGCTTTATAGTTGTAATCATATTTCAGCTCATTAAATGTGATTTATGTACAATTTATGTTGTAAACAAACGTACTTGCCGGTAGGCCTGTAGGTTAGGTTACCCATTTACACAATAGGCAAAGAAATAACAATAATTACTAGTTTAGTTAGTAATTCTTTTGATCACAGAAACAAAATAATATATTGTAATATGTTGGAAATAAGTAAGAACACAATATATAGAATGCTTTATTGTAAAATAGTGTAATTAAGTTCACAGGTTCGAAACTGACAACAGCAAGTCAGCTGGGCGACACACACTGCAGCCTGGCGGCGGTGAGCAGCAACAGCGGTCAGCTGCGGGTGAGCGACACGGGTATAAAAGCAGCACCGTCTCAGAGTTGCGACACTTCACTCTCCGGCCGCCGGCCGAGCGAGAATCGCTGCGGGTCCATGACCATTTGCTCTGCACTTCAATTAGGAAGAATTGTATTGTAATTGTATTAGTTTTGAGTAGTATTTTAAAAGACAATATAAGTCAGAAAAATTGTATTGATTGCATATTTATTTCTTTGGCAACGGTAAGTTATTAGCCTAGGCACAATATTAATCACATTTACACTTACAACACCCACAAACATTATACCAACAAAGGTACTTGCCTGCCCCGGCTGTCCACTGGCGCTGCGACCCTAACATTTTACACACACTTCACACGGCATTTGCTCTGCACGAAAGTGCTGCGGCCGAACAATACACGTAGTGATACAACATTCGATCACACTTACTTACAAGATCAGCCTACGGCAAAGAACCACCCCTGAGATATAAATATACTGGGGAAAACAATTATAGCCTACGGGTAGAATTTATAATAGCCTATATATATATATATATATATATATATATATATATATATATATATATATATATATATATATATGTATATATACAAATTCTATTTAATTTACCTTACGTAACTTTTTACCTTCCATTGTAAACAGGACATTATAGCCTTCATTTGCATGTTTGTCGACCTTGTGAACAAACAAGCTCTAATATAAACCCTCGGTTCCAGGCACAAGTCAGTCATCTGCCGACTCCGGTCTCGTGTTGCTGTAGTCTTAAATCTTTCATCAATTCTCTCTCTTCGTCTCGTCATTATTTTTAATTTAATTAATAGTTAATCAACTTATCAAAATTAACGAACTTATTGCGTCTCGTTGAAATTAGAGCTTGTTTGCATATTTTAACCGTTTTTATGTACGAACTTTCGTGTGAATAAACGATCGAGTGGACCAGAACAGTGTTTTATTGAGGACTTCCCGGGGGACCTTTACATATTTGGCAGCTTAAGGGATTCGAAAAAAACCAACTTCGCCTGCGGTCGCACTTCCACGTCTACTGGTGTCTCAAGCTTCAGGGATTCGTCATCGTCCATTCATTCCTTCGGAGGAGGTACTACTGGATCCGGATTTCATCTCCACGTCCTCGTCACGCCGTCCTGGCCTCCACGAGCTCATCTGAACTCTCCTTCTACGAACATCTCCATGCCTCAACAGGAACAGCTTCGCTCCAGCCGAACGATCAACAGCACTCCGGCCAAGAGATCAGCAGCAAATCGGTGATGAAAACCATCTTCGTCTGCTTGGTCATCGCTTCAGCATCTTTGTGAGTTACAAGAGACTGTTTAGTTAAATATTGCAACAGGAACATTTTAGTTTCAATTAATTATTTAAGAATTATCATTCTGTAATTTTTATTCATAACGTTCACTGATTAATATTTAAATTATAATTTGCAAATCAACAACACTTTTTCACATTTTTTATTTTTCACATAATAAATAGAAAATGCCTAAAACACACACACATCTACCTCATCTACTTCACACGACACACTAGACATTAAATCGACCTTCTATTAGGCATCATCCCTAAATTTGATGGCAAAAAAATTTTTACGACTTTTTAGACAACTGTGATCCTGCTCAATCATTGGCTAATGAGACGACAAAACCCGTGCTATTAAATATCATAAAAAGTAAAATTATTTTAAATGCTAGAGCCTTGATACGCAATAGAGAACTTGACAGCTGGGACGACCTCAGAACACATTTAGTTGAAACTTGATCGGAAAAACGGTCTCACAGTCGATGGCAACTCGAATTAAGCCTTTGTAAACAAGGTCAAACTGAATCAGTAACACAGTATGCGCATAAAATTTAAAACTGTCTTGTCAGACTGACTAACAGTCTTGATCCTAGCCTTGATGCAACTGAAAGACGAGCTAATGTAAAACTTTTGCGTACACAAGCCCTAAACATTTTTATAACAGGACTCAATAACGAATTGTATCTTATCGTTAAAGCACAAAAACCCCAAAATCTAGAAGACGCTATTAGTCTTGCTCAGTCAGAAGAGCGGGAACAGCGGGCACGAAAGGAAGCAGAGAGACATCATAATATTAGGCGACACAGACCGTTCATCAATACCGCATTCACATGAAACAGACCAAATCCTACACCTAACACTTCAAACTTGACCGGATCTTCATTCAAACAATGCAGATATTGCAAAAATATAGGACACACAATTGAAGAATGTCGCAAGAGACAGTACAATAACAACAAAAGAACACCAAACAACTCAACATCATCACCTCACCATCACTTCAACAACAAATTATCCAATTCAAAAAACGCCTAAGCGGCTCCTCAGTTCGGGCAGATCAATCTGAGGTTACCAACGACACAGAGGCATTAAATCTAATAAATGGCAATCACTCCGGCGATTCAAACTCAACAGAGCGAAAGACTGTCTAACTCAAACTCAAATCCTAACTCCAACTCTAACTCTGACACTAACTCAGGTCCTAACACAGGTCCTAACTCAATACCTAGAGTACCTCCATATTTATTCGAGTGCTCGGGTGACCTGTCAAACGTGGTAGCCATAAACCTACCAGTCTCTCAGGAAGATGTCGTAATGACACTTTCATTCATTATCGACACCGGTAGTGACATAACAGCCATTAAATCCTCTAAAGTCATAACAAAATATTTAATAAATGAAACAGACATACTTTCCATAAGTGGTATTACATCACATCTAACCAAGACACAAGGTAGTTGCAAGTTTAAGATTGTAATTGAAGACACCGAAATAAACCAAAAGTTTCATGTATTACACGATGTTATAAAGATCAAAACTGATGGTATAATTGGTAATGACTTCTTCTGTAAATATAACTGCCAAATAAGTTACACGGACTACACTCTCACTAGAGGCGATCACGTAGTGCCACTCGCCTGTCTAAATTCGGACAGTACAGAGGTTAGGGCATTAACCTTGAAGCCCAGGACTGAAACCGTCATCAAAATAAACATTACAAACCCGGAAGTAGGTCAAGGCATAGTACCTAAGACTGAGCTCCAAGCTGGCGAGTGTCTTGCCTCAGCTGTAGTACAATTAACCACTGATTTCAAGGCAGTTACAACTATATTAAATACATTAGATTAAGAAATTAAAATTGAACCCATTCAAGTTGAATTATAACCATTCCAAATTATTAAAGAAGAATCAAAATTTATTGGACAGATCAGTTTACATGAAAATGAAACTCAGATTGAACGACACAAAACATTAAAAGCTGTTTTAAGACTAGATCATCTTACAAAAGAAGAAAACCAGTCAATTACGAATATCAGTATATAGTACAACTCAGTATTTCATTTAGAAGGTGACCAAATCCCCCTAACTAACGTAATTCAGCATAAAAATGAAACAACAACAAAAGTTCCCATAGCTAACAAAACATTAGAAATTCAAACACTAAAACAAAACACAGAAGATCATATAACACTATTGTTAATTTTATTCTCAGAACTTAGTAGAGAATATTCAAACTTAATACATTCAATTCTGTTTGTTAAACAACACATACCACATCCTTCAATACTCACACCACATCAAATAATTAAAGAGTTTAAGTAAAACTAGAAGATCTACCCACAGGAACAAACCTACCCGTACCATTAAGTAAAGCAAATGCATATGGATATCTTCGATTACTGCCGCTCTCTGTTTATTACGTGGATAGTAAATTAATTTTTTTAGTCTATGTCCCAATCACAGAAAATACTATGTTTACATTATACCATCTCCTACCTGTACCTGTGCCAACCAACAACAAAACTCATAAAAAATAAATAAATTAAAAAAAAAACAACCTCAGATTACATGGCCATAACTGTAAACAAGTTAGTTTATTCGTTGTTACTTAATTTAAATGATTGTAAAGACATATCCAATCAAACTTATATTTGTCAAAAAACAAGGCCTTTGTACAACACTTTTGGACAATTAAATAGTGAATGTGAATTATTACAAACAAAAACATACATCCCAAGTCATGTGATATTAGAGTAAGTAGTATTGAAAACGAAATCTGGTATCAATTAAATAATAAAAACAATTGGTTATATGTTGTACCAAATTCAACTCATGTAACTATTGATTGTCATGAACAAGGAATTCACGATGTAATCATTTCAGGAACAGGATTTTTTTATGTTAACCCCACATTGTAAAGCATATACTAAATCAATCACACTAACACCAGTTCTTGATTTCTCAAGCTCAACAAACTCTTATTTACCTGAATTTGATATAACTTTAAATGACAATAAGAATCAGCCTAGAATTCCCCCAATTGATTTTGTTTTATTACATTCACCAGTATCAAATTTAGATGAACTAAAAATAGCAAGTTACAAGATTGACCAGATAAGCAATTCAGCAGATCAAATGACTAGAAAATCTGAAGTTCATTATAAGGTTAAATCACATGATACTTTGTTATTATTTATTACAGTACTATAGTAAGTGTTTTTATGATTTTGTATTACACTTATCAATTGTACATTGATGGTAGAAGGAGAAGAAGATTTTGCACCCCATTAATGCTAAGTCATTCAGATAATCAAGTAAATTTAGAATTGAGAAATACTACATATCAAAGCCTTCCGAATCTACCAGTCAACACCATTGAGTCTGAAGAGTCATCACAGAATCCATCGGCACTTCCATCTGATACTCCGCCATCGAGAAGAAGAAGCGCCAAACTAAGAGAACGATTGTAAATAATTATTTGTGAATATTTCTTTGCTTAATCTTTTTTTATCAAAATCATTTAATGAAACAAATCAGGGACGATTTGCTCTAAAAGGAGGGAGGAATGTAAATATTGTAACAAATTATTAAAGATCTAGAATCATCCAGAACCTACTGAACCTTCCATTGTAAACAGGACATTATAGCCTTCATTTGCATGTTTGTCGTTCTTGTTGTGAACAAACAATAAGGTACTTCCACACCGAGCGCGCCGTGCTGCGCCGCTCTGCGCCGCGCTGCGCAAAGCATATTGCACTGCACGAAGCTGCGCGGAACAGAGCGCCATGTTCGTAGTTGCGCGGCTGTGATCCGTGTTGCGCGGGATACACAATCACACCGATGTAGAAAATGGACCCGCAACAGCTGATGCTTCGATTTTTATTGTTATTTATAATGATCTGTTAAAAAGAATTAGAAAATCACGTCGTCATTGGGTGACACCCATACTGAGACGTCGGGAATCGTATGGAGGGGAATGCATGCTCAATGAACTCCCTATTGGTGGGCAGTTCGAAAAATGTTGCCGCATATTTTGTGTTTTCTTTTTCTTTGCTTTTTCTCGCCAAAAGGATGAGAGCAGGGATAACATTTTTGATTTCGCCTCTCCAGGATCACAACCCACCTCACTGGCAATTTCACGCCAGGTGTCACTTTTTTATTTTTAATATGGTAATTATTATCTTTCGGGTCCGATAACTCACTTCGAACTCGATATGCATTCACCAGAGTCTCGATGCACTCACGACTCCATTCAAAAGCCATTTTGATCAAACACAGGTAGTGACGGTTCGAGCCGAAACGACGCGCAGCAACAACTGAGCAAATGCCCGTCCACACTAAGCGCGCAAGGGCGAACAAACTTCAAAGATGTTCGTCAAAATACCGCCATCAGTCGGATCGTGTTCGCGGATGTTCGCGAATGCGCGAAGCTGCTCGGTTCGCCGTCCACACCAAGTGCGCCGCTCGGCGAGCACATGTTTTGCGCAGCGCGGCGCAGCGCTGCGCGTTCGGTGTGGAAGTACCTTCATATAAACCCCCGGTTCCAGGCACAAGTCAGTCATCTGCCGACTCCGGTCTTGTGTTGCTGTAGTCTTAAATCTTTCATCAATTCTCTCTTCGTCTCGTCATTATTTTTAATTTAGTTAATAGTCAATCAACTTATCAAAATTAACGAATTTATTGCGTCTCGTTGAAATTAGAGCTTGTTTGCATATTTTAACCGTTTTTATGTACGAACTTTCGTGTGAATAAACGATCGAGTGGACCAGAACAGTGTTTTATTGAGGACTTCCCGGGGGACCTTTACAATAAGTGAAAGAAGAAATAAGGGGGAGTATAGGCACCCGCTTAACAAATTCAATCAAGACATATTAGAACAATTTCTGGACAGGATCCCAAAGCTTCCATCACACTACTGTAGACAGTCAACGAACAAAGTGTATGTAGAGCCTACCGATGGAAATATGTTGGACATGTATAACGAATGCAGGAAATGGTGCCATAAGAAAGAGGGAGGACCATTTAAGTCATTATCTCGCTTTACCTTTGATCGCATCATTGATCATTGCATTCCAACCACCACAAAAAGACAGATGCGACACATGTATTGCTCATGAGGCTGGGATCTTGAGTGACATTGAATATGAACAACACATCAGAAGAAAGGATGCTGGAAGAGATGAAAAAGCCAATGACAAGGTCGAAGGAGCACAAGGTCAATGCATTGTTCTAACACAAGACCTCCAATATGTTAAGGTTTGTCCCAGCCTTAATGCTTCAGCATTGTGTTAAAAAACCAAGCTTATCTGTCATAACTTTACTATTTTTGCTGTCAACAAACACATTGCAAGGTGTTATTGGTTCGATGAGTCTCAAGCGGATTTGACTGCTAACACATTTGCAACATGTATGATAGACTTTCTTACGGACATTTGTGTTGATCAGAAACCAGTAATTTTGTGAAGTGACGGCTGTAATGCACAAAATAGAAATGTAATTTTTTCAAATGCTCTACTAAGTTTCAGTCATGAAAAAATATCATGCTCACACAAAACTTCCTCGAAAAAGGCCATACCCAGATGGAAGTGGATTCAAGAAAGACAAAGAACAAACCAATTTACCTACCAATCGATTACACAGGATACACAATAGAGGCTAAGAGAGATGAAGGAATTCCGTAAGAAACCAAATCTGTAACCTACGACATGATTAAGGATTTTTTCTGCGAAAGATTTAATGATGTATGACAGCATCAGACCAGGTAGGAAATCTGGTGATCCTACAGTAACTGACATAAAATCACTTAAGTACCTGCCAAACGGAGTTATTAAGTATAGGCTGAATTTTGACGAAGAAGATTTTTATGACTTACCTCAAAGAAAAAGAATTGATAACCCTGCAAGTTTATAATATTTTCCAAGATTGCACAAAAACAAACTGAAAATAACCTATAGCAAATGGAAGCACCTGCAGGAATTAAAGTTTGTCATACCGATGGATTGCCATCCATTTTATGATAGCCTAAGTTACTCTGACGAGTAACTTAACTTAAATTAACTTAATTATTTTGTATGTACAAGTATTCGTTTCGATGATTAGCAACGGTATACGAGGAGGACTCTCTTAAGTTTCAACCTCTATGCCACCGCCATTAACAAAGACATTGAAGAAGATTACTATCCGGATATAGACTCATCATACTTAAAATATATTGATACCAAACTTTTACGGATGGGCAATGCCTCAGAACCTGCCTTATAACAATTTTAAATGAGTAGAAGACGCACGCCTTATCGATGTAACAGTGATTCCTGATAATTTTAATATAGGATTTAGAGGTTGACTTACTAGGCCCAGAAGAATTGCACGATTTACACTGCAACTTCCGCTAGCTCCTGAATACAGAACACCTCTAGAATCCAAACAAAAAAAGGTTTCTGGCAACATTACACAACAAAAAAAAGTACGTCATATACTACACAAATATTGAGCAGTATTTAACTTTCGGTTTGAAACTAATAAAAAACTCATAGAGCAATCGACTTCAAACAAAAAGACGGGCCCAAATCATACATCGATATAAATACAAACATGAGAATACAAGTCACAAAACAATTTGAAAATTATTTTTTCAATTGTGTGAAGGAAATCAATTAGATGCATGATAATTTTTCGGCTGATAT
The DNA here is from genome assembly GCA_030545055.2 of Neoaliturus tenellus. Lineage (NCBI taxonomy): Eukaryota > Metazoa > Arthropoda > Insecta > Hemiptera > Cicadellidae > Neoaliturus > Neoaliturus tenellus. The sequence continues at coordinate 182,990,855 of CM061531.1, read as the reverse complement.
TGGGATGGAGTTTGTTGAAAATATTTTTTCTTTCTTCCTGAATCAGTCCATGGGGTTTGTAACTTAGTCGATCTTGGGCTACGTATTTGGTGAGAATAAATTTTTTTTCCACTTTTGCCAAAACTATTTGAGTCATTATCTTCTTTTTCCCTTCTCACTTGTTCTGCTTTATCTTCATTGGATAAAACTTTATTTGCTGCTCGCAAAATCTTCTCACTAAGAAAAGTTTTACCTTTTCCATTGAAGTGTAGGCCAAAGCTACCGTATTATAAAACTGTCGTTGGATATTGGAGATGTCTAGAAATTCAGCGTGTTCAAATTCACTTATTTCATCTTGGAGGGATTCATTCATACTTTTAATAGCTTTATTGATGTTGTACTTTGCATTGATGTCATAGCGACTTGGTATCAAACAAATGATGGTTTTAGTTTTCGATGTGTTCTGGAGGAAAAATCTAAAATCCTTTATAACATCTTGCACATTGTCATTGTTCCCAGAACATTTTTCCATATCATTAGTCCCAGCCAATATTACAATGCAATCATCTTTTTTAAACTTTTCAGACTAATTTGTGCTTAATGCATCTTTTAATACATAATTTGAACATGCTCCAGAGCAACTCACCACATAAGTGCTGGTTGAAGGAGGTCTTCTTTGATCCATGTGATAGCACAAGTTCTTACCATGACTGTCTGAGAAGACATACAACCTGTGATTAGGTCTAGTTTGGTTTTCTATAGTACTGGTTGGTTGAGTTGAATTCTGTGTTGAACAGTCATCGTTTTCTTTTATTGGCTGAGGTTTTTTAGGTTTTCTTTTAGGTTTACTCTTAACTTCATTTTTGTGTTTCGTATTTCTTATTACTGGTTTCATAATTGTTTTTACTGAATAAGATTCAGTACCGGTATAACTTGTGGCTAATTTCTTTCTTCTTCACTACTCTCATGATTTTCTAATGTTAACAGAGGAGCATATCTATTTTCGGTTTCAATTACAAAAGGTTTGTAATTAGGTAGGGGGTTGGTACCACTGGAACTGTCACTTTGTAGAGAAAAATTCAGTTCTTCCTCGACTTTTCTTAAATTACTCTTGTAATGGACAATTTCACTTTGTAGGTACTTGTTATCCTCCTCTAATGTCCTTATAGCTTCTATCGTGGATTTAATATCTTCTTGAAGTAAGGAGCAAGTAGGACAGTTTAATTGTTTGTCTAGTTCATTTCCTGTGGGTTTCTGTATGTTTTCTTTCATTTCATTTATGAAGGTCGTGTTATTTTCTTTCCTTACTTTTAATTCATTTTTTAGGAACATATTTTCCTTTCTCAAATCTTGTATTGTTTCATTGGTATCTTCATAGGTTTCTTTATTTGTAATACAGATACAGTTACTTGGATCATCCGTTGTTATCTTTACAGAAGTGTTGTTAAGTACATTACTTGTCAAGTCATTTTGTTCTGTTTGTATGTAAACAGTAGTGTAAAAGTGGGGCTGCTGGCTCATGACGTCATCACGATGACGTCAGCAGTGATGACGTCATCAATGACGTCACGAATGACGCCACTAATGACGTCATATGACGTCACATGACGTCACACCTATGACGTCATGGTGACGTCATTACCGCTGACGTCATCATGATGACGTCACTGACGTTAATTAGGTCAAGGTCACGCAAGAAAACAAAAAAAAATTTTTTTGCACTTTTGCTATTCCTCAAATTTTGGTGAGAAATTGAAATTTCTTGAGGAACCACAAAAGTGCAATAAATATATTTTTTTATTCCCTAGCGATCAGACTCTCGACCTAATATATCCGTCAGGGGTCATTGACCTGTCCCAGCAGCCCCACTTGAAAAAAAAATAATTTTTATATTTTACTTACCCACCACAAGACTGAGAGCCGAAGAATAATTTCTTCAAACACCCGACAGTGCGACAAACGACACGCGATCCGAACAGCACCGCGTCCGAAGACGTACTGATTTGTACACAGACGGTTCCCCAGGTACCCGGCTCAGTGGTGGGGATAAGGAGGTGGTGGGGGTAAAGTGGTCAGAAGGAAGAAAAATTAAAATTTTTGCAACAACTCATCCGAGCCTGTCCGTTACCGTAACTCGGATTGGAAATATTTCCTGAGAAATATTTATTTTTATTCTTTCTCAGGTGATCTTGGAACTTGTGAAATTTTCAATCAAACCAAAAGTGAAAAAAATAATTTTTATATTTTACTTACCCACCACAAGACTGAGAGCCGAAGAATAATTTCTTCAAACACCCGACAGTGGGACAAACGACACGCGATCCGAACAGCACCGCGTCCGAAGACGTACTGATTTGTACACAGACGGTTCCCCAGGTACCCGGCTCAGTGGTGGGGATAAGGAGGTGGTGGGGGTAAAGTGGTCAGAAGGAAGAAAAATTAAAATTTTTGCAACAACTCATCCGAGCCTGTCCGTTACCGTAACTCGGATTGGAAATATTTCCTGAGAAATATTTATTTTTATTCTTTCTCAGGTGATCTTGGAACTTGTGAAATTTTCAATCAAACCAAAAGTGAAAAAAATTTTTTTTTTGTTATTTGAAACTTTGCCGAAAAATTAAGAAATGTTTGATATTTTGCTAAATATTTAAATTTAAACTCAATATAAGTAAATTGAGTGCAAAAAGTGAGATGTGCACACCACAAGAGTTGAACAGCAACTGAACAAGTCGCTCCGTGTATGTCAGGTACTTGGTAGAGTGGTGGGGATAAGGAGATGGTGGGGGGAAAATGGTCATATGAAATGAAAAAAAAAATTTTTTTTTGCAAACTATACAACTGAGTTTGTTATTCAGCAATAGGCATAAGAAAAAAAAATATTTTTTATCTACATTGCTCAACATGTTCAAACGTGTTCAAGGTCAACCATTTGAAGTTTTAAAAAAAAATTATTTTTTTTTAATTTTATTTACAAAAATCCTCCTTCATCCCCATATGTGCTGTCCGGACTTGTGCTTGATGTTGTTGAAGAATTTTCTTCACAGCAACATGTTCCTTGTGTATTTTGGACTACCCCTTCTGCTTCATCCATACTGTCGTCGATGAGTGGACAGTCGTATTCCAAGTTCATTTTTATTATCATCCCTGGATTTTGAAGTAGCCGCATGTGCAAATTTCATAGATTTCTTTTAGGTATTGAAGGCTGTCAACAAGTAATTCCCACTTCATTGTGTGTAGTGTAACCTTTAGCGTAGCTGAGTTGGAAATGAAGCCAGACTTGCATGTAGGATTGGTCTTTTGGAATTGTGGTGGTGGGGGTAATTGATACAACCAGACAGGTTGAAACATGTTCAAGGTCAACCATTTGGAGTTTTAAAAAAGAAAATTTTATTTAAAGAGTAGTGTTGAAAACTGGCAATTTGGCTGCTTTATCAGTACATTCGATGCATCTTAGGCAGTATACAACTGCGTATACCAAGTAGAAGAAGATTGCAATTAATAAGGCCAAGATTATGAAGAGATCTAATTTTAAAATTTTCTGAATTAGCATATGGTCCTTCCTGATCCGTCTTTCTTCCATCCTTCTTTCCATCATCTCCACTAGATCCACATGCTGGCATCTCCTCCTCCCCAGGCTTTCCGCTTCATCGGCCTCATATATTGGTGGTGGAACATCCATGTTTGCAGCTCGAAAGATGAAGATGTAATGAAACACATTGGTGCCGCATCTCAGGTCTCCAAGAGGAAAAGTGGTAGGGGAAAACCTGAACATGTTAGAACATGTTCAAGGTCATCCAATTTGTGTTTTAAAAAAATTCTATCTTGCTACAATACTGTAGCAAGATAGGTTTTTTTATTTTGTTTTTATTTTATCATTACTTTATTACAATACAAAAATATGCATATTTAAGTACAATGAGGATACAAAATATAAATATTAGTCAGGAGAAATATTCCAAGTTTGGACTGGCTTGAGTCTTCATGGATGATCTGGAGGAGTAGGCTGAAGAAGTTGATGATGGTGACCTAGGCGGCTCGTCATCCCTGGGGACATGAGGGCATTTTGTGTTGCAAGCAAAAATTTGCATGTTCAATCGGTATCCCTGTTCGATTAGTGATTTAAATTCTTGAACAATTTCGTTTAATTCTTGCAGATTTCTTACAAATACTTCTTCATAATTTGCACATTTTACAGTCAGAGCCATCTTGATGTTTTCCGTATGATGTCCAAAGGCGGAATGAATATTAGCATGGTCGTTTGAAGGTAGTATGAAATAGTGGTGGGGGGAAGTTGTTTACACGCTGTCTGATGAGAGGTGGTTAAATTTTTGCCAACTAAACATATTGATTGAACAAATGGCGCAAAGTTCTTTAGGTGTATGGTAACTTAAAACTGGAGCCACATGACCATATTGTAAACATCCATCATCTTGTAGGAATTGTGCCGGGTTGGATACAGCGGCCCTTCCACAACTTCGACAAAATTTTGTACCATCACCAAACTTGTACCAACCAAAAGTGTTGTAACCTCTGTTGTCTAGCTTGTACTGTTTGATAAAAATTTTAATTTGTTGAGGAGCGTTGGATCGTAAAGTATGGCTAAATAGCTGTTGATCTTCAATAATTTTTCTTACACAAAGCTCAAATAGGGTGCTCATCGTTTGACAGTTGCAATCAAACTGAACTTCTTTACAGTCTGTATGCTGGTAACCTGAAATGGTGGGGGAAAACACACACACACACACACACACACACACACACACACACACACACACACACACACACACACACATATTGCTGTTTGAAAAAAATTTATGTTTAAGTTGTGCAAAGGTCAAAGGTCAAGGTCACCCCAGAGCTTTAAAAAAAAGGCAACATATCAATATGTGAAAATTTTTTTTTTGTTTCACATATTGATATGTTGCCTTTTTTTGTGTTTTTTTTTGTGTTTTTTTTTTTTTTTGTTTTTTATCTTTATTTAAAACAGTACAAACAAGATTACATGACAAAAATATGTATAGTTAAAAAATACAAACAGATACAAGAAAGAAAAAAATTATTTTTTTTTAACACTGCTGCTTGTCTGCGATGTGGATGGTAAGCTCGGTGGAGTTGCTGCCGCTGCATCCGTGGGACACCAAGTAGAGACATCCTGGTTGTATGGAGCGGAGATCTTCGTTTTGGAGTAGGTGTACAAATCTTTTGGGCAGGTAAATTTGGAATTTCGGCTCATCTCCCGGAGTGTATGGGGCTTCGCTCAAGCTGCAGCAGATTGCCTCGCCGACTGTAGTTTCCATCTTCTTCATGGTATGTATAATATAATGTTTTTCATCCTTCAACTCTGAACATTTTTTTACCGGCAAAATTGTAGACTTGGAGTGGGCGTTGAATTGTTCCACCAAAGTCTGCAGAAACTGGTTGGATGCCATGGTTGTTCTAGAGGTCCTCGCTGTCTTCTTGCTCTGAGATGTTGTCGTCTCGGAATCTCGAGTAATACTCGTGCCAGGTCTCGGTCTGCTCCTCGCTTTTATAATCGCCGTTACCCCCACCACCATCGCCGATTTCTCCATCTTGCAGGTAAGTCGCTAATTTTAAAGCGTTTTTTAACGCACAGTGTCTGTCCCTTTCATGTTCCACACTTTGTGTGCAAATACAAATGTTTTCAGCAATAAATTTAAAATTTTTATCTATTTGCACATCTTTAACTGGAGTAGATGTAAATTGTTCTATCCATCTTTTCTTTTCAAGTCCTTTTGTGTAAATATTAGTAAATCTGTTTGAAAATTGATGCATAATATGATACAAGTCTGAATAACTGGTAAAACCGTCATACCAATCGATGTGATGAAAATATTTCCAAGTCCATCGGTTTGTTGTTGCGGCTTTTGTGGTTAGTGAAGAAAAAGAGCATGGTGGTTTAAATAAAAATGTGTAAGGAATATTTTTATCTAAATCGTAAAATACGAGTTCTTTAATTATAAACCGATCATCGTTACCACGAAAAGCTTGAAATTCAATAATACCCGGCTTGGACTTGATTTCTTCTTCCATGTCCATTTGAAAGGTCACCCGTCTATCCATCACGGTGTCAGAAGGTCAACTGTTTTCCACACCACGGTAGGCATTTATTTATGCCAGGCCGTACAGTTGAAGGCGCGTTGGTGTATATTTAACGTGGGCACCATCCCCGGTAGGCCTACACCCACAAAATTTTGAATTTTTTATTGAAAATTTGCCAATTCAAGTGTAAAGTGTTGTGAAAAATTTTAAAATCTTATTTAACTTTCCATCTGGTCATTTTTGTTGTAGTCATTCTCATCACTTTGATCCTTTTCATCACTGAAATGTGTTTCTTCATCCGATTTTACAAAATTATTTTTTTCTTGCACATATTGTTCCAATTGTCTCCACATTTGAACTTCATGAGGAATTCTGTTGAATATTGAAGTGTCCACAGGTCCATACAAAATGGGTGCGTCCGGTTGTTTGTCCAAAGTGTCTGTTAAATAATCTTTAATAATTGAACTGGAGAATACTAGCTGTCTTAAATATCTTGTTATCGGTTCCGTTGCACATGTCAAAATAAAAAATTCTTCTCTGTTAAGTTGAATTTTTATGTCATGTTTGGTTGTATCTCTGAATCTCATTTGATGTTCACCTCGGTGTTTAATAATATCAATTTCCAAGTCTGAATCCAATAGTCCTACTTTTGTTTTTCTGCCAAACATGTTGTTATTAAAGTAACATTCCAACAAATGGAGGTGTTTCATAAAAGATTCCCAAGCATTGGCTGTAAACAAAATCATTTTTGTTCCGTGAGTTAAAATTACTGTAGGTGAATAGTCGGTTGATTTCATAACTCCAATTAAAACACTTTTATCCAAACTTGAAGAGATTGGATAAAAAATTCGTAAAAATACCTCCATCAAAATATTTGGTGAAATATTTTCTTCCACATTTCTCTTCCTCTTGGACAAATATTTCTTCTTTTTACCTTTTTCTTCTTCTTGATCTGCGCCGTGTTGTTGTTCATTCATATCCAAAAATTCTGAAATTTCTTTCTCTATATCGCATTCCGTTGTACCACTAGTAGAAGCCATATTGAAGATGATGCTACCCATACGATGTCAGGCAACAAACTGATCAGGAGCGGTCTGTGCGCTCCCCTTTTATAATCGCGCCGGTGATTGAAATTTTACAAAAACGAGTTTTTATAAAACATTTTTAACAATTCCTGTCAAAGGTGTGTAAGTGACAATTTTATCGTGTAAAATTAAGCAATATGCTGTAGTATTTGCTGGTATCGCTTTGGCAAATTCCATTTCTATTTTTATATCCACACTTGATGACTTTACCGATTCATTTTGTTTAGAACAATCGATTACTACTATTGGGTAGTTATCTAAATATTTTTCTGGTGAAAGCAAAGGCGTATTTGTTTTACCGTAATATGAATTTTGAAACCTCGCATACATATCGTATAGTATGCTGAATTTTTTATCTGCAAACGATACATTTAAATTGTCGTATGGGAAAAATTGTGAATTTAAATAAACTTTAATATTTTTCAAGTCACAATGATCAAATTGGCCCGCATGTTTAGTAATATCGTCTCTTCTAGCTGTTTGTAAACCAAATATAATATATCTGGCCCGTTCCACATAATTTGATGTTTTAACAGTCCAAGTGTGTCGATCTGTAGTAGGTAAACTGGGATGTTCATGGAATTCCCAACTTCTAAATGGAATTACAATATCACGATCGGCTTTTAATTTTCTTAATAGCAGCATCCTATGCTCGTCAGCTAATTTAACATGTGGAACTCTCCATACGATTTTGTCCAATGTTAATTTCCATTCTAAAGTCGCATCAGTTGTACCATCCACAGCTTTAATAATATCTTTATCGTTTGAAGATCTTAATAAAACCAATTCTTGTTTAACATTTAATATTATTTTTCTGTAATCTTCAGCAAAACCGAGCAATAAACGTAATGGAATGTAGAAATCAAATATTCCCTTTGAATTTGGACTGATTGTATCAATTGTAGGTTCAACCCATCCGGCGGGTTTTAATAAATTAGTATCATTCGGTGATATAGATGTTAATCCTTTTAAAGTTGTTGCAATACCTACTTTTTTAGTGGAATCTACTGTAACACCTGATATTTCATATCTGATTTCATCAAACAGGAAAGCCATCGCGTTATTTATAAATGGAACTTTTGTACCTACACTATTGTCCTTTTTTGTTACTTTTCCTTCGATATACAAGTAACTTTCACATGGTAGTGTGTAAATGTCTTGATGTTGTATAGGAATACGAATTTCGTCGTTATTGTTCAATTTTGATGAAGTGTAAGGGTTGTGGGTGTGATATTCTTTTTCCCATAGGGTTTCGTCGAATGTCGGACCCTGCGCTATATCCAGTATATCCATAATCGGTTAATTTTAATCCAATTCTCTCTAAGAAACGAATGTTCTCGCGTGTTAACTCCTCCACAGCTGAAGAGCTACTAATGCGGTTTCCCGTAGGTTGTCCACTTTTAAATGGTAAACCCATGATTTTTGTATTAAAGTGTCGATTTTAAATGTAATCTAACTGTAATTGGCTCTTCTCGGAAATCTATCAAGTTACCGTCTTGATCCAATACGTTCAACACGATGTCTGAAATGAAAGTGGTGTTCAACGGCAGATATACTAGGTTTTGTGGCTTTTCAACAATTTTAAATCCTGGAGGTACACTCGGGTAAAAAGTATGTATTATATGAGTATTTGCTCCATCTCTGTAAGCTCCCTGTATAATGTTACAAGTTATATCTATACTATTAACTTTTAGTATAGTTACAGTTTGTTTACCGGAATGTGTTTGATTTGGTTCTAAAATTGCCCCATCTTTGGGAAATCCTAACAATTCACCGATTGAGTGTTCCTGAGTAAAATCTATATAATATTTGGAGTTAATTTCAGCTTTCATAGTATTGTTATTACCTTTTAATGTTATATTGTCTTTTCCCATTTTATTTTGCAAAAATTCATTAATATGATCAATTTCATAAGAACCTGTGGGTAAACTGCAAACTTCTAAGTCTGTAAACTTCCCACTCGCATCTTTTCCTTTATAATAATGCAATAAGTTATTCTTATCTTCCGTAACATTGGGAATAGAGTTGTAAGTTGTAAAATCTAACAATGCCGCCTCCCAAAATCTTCCTTTTTGCAAGCGTAACGCTGGAAAAAGGATACTTCGTAAAGTGGACGATTTTCCTGTTAATGATACCGTATAGGAAGACATCTCAATTGTGACTGATACTTTTAGCTAGGAATTCCAAACATAAATGGCCGCATATTAAAGTGTTATCAGGTTGTTCTCTTTTATAGTTGTAATATATGTTTTTAGCAGATTTAAAGTAATGCTCAAGTTCTTTAGGTGGTGGTAAATTGCCAAAACTATCAAAGTAATATATATTATCACCTAATTTCTTATAACAAACCCAATGAGTGCCAGGACCTTCAGAATTATCTAAATTTACAATGCCTGTTTCGTTTTTCCACATTTTAACTGGTAAATCATCTTTCATAAAGACACCGCGAAAAAAAGGTATTTTTAAACATGAAATGTATTTAAATAATTCAATATTTGTTAACGCTTTATGTGGTATTACTAATTGATTTCTTCTATTTAATATGCACGATACGGTCTTAGGTATAGACCTGCCCCGTTTTTTACCATTGACCATACTGTTGGTTTTTTGCTACCCTTTCTGGTGGAACGTCGTTTTCTTCTAATATTCCCTCCATGTTTTGTCTTTGCCGATCTCCTTTTCACTCTTCTCCTCCTTTTTCCACCTCCTACCGCTGTTTTAGCCTTCATACCTGCTGTTACCGCTAAAGCTGCTGCTTTCTCTGCAATACTAGCGTCACTAGACTTTACTCGTTGCCAAGCTATATCCGCGAGCTTTTTATCAGCTATTGATCTATTTTTTGTATCGCTAAATGTGGAATATGCTATATCGTGTTCTTTACAAGCCTGATCTAACTTATTTATGCCTGGATCGCCTCTTTCCAGTCGTTTTTTCAATTTAGTTCCTGGTCCGCAATACTGATAACCTCCCGGTATGTGAAATTCGTATGGTAAAGCGTCTATTGCTCTATTTACGACAGATCCTACTGGAATTCGATTTAAAGCTTTACTTAACAGAGAAACCGCTGTGGATGTGATACCACCTCCTTTCCGTATAGTGTCTCGATATGGACTGGTGTAATGAAACGTCATGATTGTCTTTTATATTCGAAAAGCGTAACCTATGTGTTACCTCTATGACAGGTTGCACATAAATGAAGTCATTTATTGAGTTATTTAATTAAATATCAATATCACCCCAATCTGATGATCTAAACTTTTGCGTATTAGGGTTAATAAAGTATTTATTATAAATTTCTCGTTTAATATAATCACCTCTCGCGGATTCAGCATAAGTATTATGACCCGATTTTCCTTGAAGAATATCTGGTGTAAAATGATTGTGTAAATCAAATATCGCATTACCTAAAACTTTTACAAGAAAATTAACAGTGACGGCATCATCTACATGTTGAGGGTCTTTAAGGTTTGTTATACGTTTATTATTACAATTATACACTTTACTATCCTTCAATGATGTTGTAATGGTCTGTCCTACAGTTGCAGCATCATTTGGGTGTATTCCTGCTCTTAAGTTTGTAATATTGTTATTATTACATGTAAAAACTGCAAAGTGTAAATTTGGATCTAGATGTACGGTTTGTGATAAAGCAGCTGCATCATGTTTATCATAACCCCATCCCATATTTGATAACTTTTTATCCATGCAATCCCAAGCATTATTTTTGTATGTTAATAAATTAAATTTTTCATTACCTTGAACAAATTCATCCCCTTGCTTCGATACTACTTGATCTTGTTTTACAAAAGAGGTTGTTTCTTGTTTTAAGGTTTCCATCATTTGACCCACTGTTGCACCATCTGATGGTGCCGAACCATCTTTAACATTTGCTAAACAATTACCAAAACAATCTATAACCCCTACATCACGTATGATACAATGATATTTAATATATTTTAGATTTACAGCATCGTTTTCAGTTTTCGGATAACCTATATCATTAATAACAAATTTATAAAAAGAAAATCCATCTTTTGTCTTTTCAGGTATCAAGGAATGTAAATAGCGTCTATTCACGCTGTCTTTTGCATCTTTAGGGTCATCTACGTTGGATATACGTTTATTGTTAGCACTATACGTTTTTCCATTGAATTTTAACGTATTTTTTAATTCAGATGACAAATAACCTTTGTTTATTGAATCACCGTTTTCATTTGGTTTACCAACGTTGATAATTCTATGATTTTCTGCATCATATGTGTTATTGTGTAGTCTTAATGTTGGTGATAGCTTTTCCTTTACTATTTTTAAATTTACTGCATCGTTTTCGTCCGTGGGATCTTTTATGTTTTTTAACCTTTTATTACTAATATCATAATCTCCTTCAGGTGTTTGTGGTAAACCAGCACCTCTTTTTAAGTTATTCGCGTAATATAATCCATCCGAGGAATACCGTCCGAACTTGTCGACACTCATGGTGCAACTGAATAGCATTTTAGGGAGTAACGCATTTTTATGAGATTACCCCGCGGTTTCTAAGTTCATCCACTAAAGCCACCCATTCGTTTTCCAATCCAGTATGACCCGCTTCTTTGGCTTCATGTATTAGTTTCATTCTATCCACCAATTTATTGATATTATTGTAATAAATTACGTTTGTATTGTATAGTTTCTTCATCAATCCTTTACCGGTGACTGATTTGCTTCTTTTTCTCGGTTCTGGGGAACTTAAATCAAAAGTGGATGCTACTAATCTTCTTTTTACAGGTTTTCTTCTTATAATCGGTATTAATTTGGAAACAAAATCTTTATATTTTACAGATTTATTTCTATATATGGGTGCTTCAGGTAAATAATTTCTTTTATATGCATTAGTTTGTTCCAAAATTTTGCTATACACTTCCAAATCATCATTTTTTACCAATGCTTTTAAAGGTTTATTTTCAAATAATAATTCAAATAGTCCCCTTGTTCCCTTATATATTTGATCACCTACGTGAATATTATCATGTTCATCGACATCTAATTTGCTATTACCAATCATTACACCTTCTTTGGACATTCTTGCTCCATAACTGTGGTATTTTTTAGTAGAATCAGTTCCAATTAACAGTTTTAACAAGTATTTTCTTCCTAAAGGTCCTTTCGTATGAATATTTTCACCCAATAAGCTTATGTTTGATGGTTCTCCTTCTGTTTTTTCTTCTTCACTCGCTATAGATACCACTTCTTCTTCACTACCAGCATATACATCTTCTCTTTCTGCAGTTGTATCACTAAATATGGAGGCTTCCGGGTCCTCATCGCTAATATCTTCTGATATTACACTTTCCCTTTCATATTGTGTTATCGGAGCAATAATATCACCTTGAAAAGAAGGTTTAGTCAATTTCTTGTTCAATTGTTTCAAAGGTTCTGTAATAGGTTTAAAAGTAGATTCAAGAAATTTCTCCCTTTCGCTGATACCTAACTTTAACGCTCTGTTTTTAGCCCGAATAGAATCACTAAGTGATTTAATTTCCTTTACTAACTTTTCTTGGTTAACCATGTTTGTAGCAAGACGTGCTGTACAAGAATGATTGCGTGATATAATGGTTAGTGAATTAATATAAATTTATCGAAACCTATCCTGTATCGGCCGTTATTTAGCGGTTGTTCCTTCATAATTGTCAAAAATCCATAATTTTCAGCCCAAGCCTTACCACATATGTCTTTAAACCGTTCATATGACATATCCGCATTGACATGATCGTAATATATGTGTTTTAAGTTGGTTTCATCCTGTTTGAATACAATTAACACATTTGCGTTATCTCTTATCAATTGTTTTGGTATTTTACTATAAGTCTGGCTTATGTAAATACTATCTATATTGTTATGTCGCCCCATAGCTAAATAGCTCCTGATAGTGTTTTGGTTTTCACAGGATACGTCATCAAATATAAAAACTGAAAATGGTTTAGCTTCATGCGGTTGCATTACGATTTCACTTGCATCAAACTTGTAATATTTCACTTCTGGCACATTATTAAATATTTTTTCTAATAATTGGTATTTGGGTTGTTGTAATGATTTGGAAAAGACATACAAGTTATTGAAACGCAATCCTTTTGGGTTTGTAATCAAATTGAATACCACATTTGTTTTACCACAATTGGATGGACCGGTTACAAGACAACGCACCGTGTTTGGTAACAAAACACCATGTTTGCCACTGTTTAATTCTGAATTGTCCACCGTGAGTTCATCAATATTATTAATAGGAAAACTATCCTTTTGCGGTATTATCTCCATCCTTTGTAAAGGTTCAACCTGAAATGATGCTCCATCATTATATGAGATCCTTTTTAGGTATCCAAGAATCTTCACTCGTATTAAATCCTAACCATCGCACTTTAACTTTATCTTTTTTCCGTTGTAACACCTTTTCAACTAGATATACATCACCTACTGTGGATTTTAACATTTCATGTCCATAAAACCCTCCTTCGAGCAATTGTCCTTTATTATCTTTTAAAATGTAAGTTTCCTGTACTGTAGGTTGCACCTTAAATACGGTAAAAACCTCATTTGTCCAATTTGGCAGATATCTTTTACTGAATACACCTTTGTATTTGCTTATTCGCACTTTATCACCAACATTAAACACTTTAGGCTTTAGTTTTTCAACTTTTGGTTTAGTATTCATTTTTATACGTTTTAATACGAGTTTTTCATTTTTCCTAGTCACTTGGTTTGGTTTCATACCAATTGTTCTATGGAACTTGTTATTGTAATCTTTTATTAGTTTTGGTAACATATCAATCCATACGTGCGATCCTCTGTTTGAAAACATCTTGTACATCGCACCTTTTAAAGTTCGATTAAATCTTTCTATGATTGATGCTTTTACCTCTGAATTAGTCGAATAATGGTTTATGTCGTGTTTTTTCATTAAATTTGAAAATTCTTTATTGAAATATTCTTTACCATCATCGGTTTGTAAATGTTTTATGGTATTTTTGTCTCTCTGTATCGCAGTTTCCATGGCTTTTGTTACACTCTTGCCGGTTTTATCTTTTAGCGGTAAAGCATCTGCCATTTTTGTAAAACAATTGATAATAGTCAATATATATTTAAATCCTTTATTTTGTTTACTATAAGGAATCATTTCGATTAAATCAGCTTGATATAGATCATTCATTCCTTTTATAACAGTATTTCTTCGGGGAAATTTTCTCCTAGCCGGTTTATGAAGTTCATGAACAATTTTTTGTTTCAAATCCATAATTTTATCCTTCCTCATTCATGGATGAAGTAAAAATAAATTTTTATTACATTATACCCATATTTAACTGGGTCAAGGTCATTCAAATTGATGTAAAAAAATGGGGAACACGGCGTTGGACTTGCCGTGTTCCCCATTTTTTTACGGAAGGAAAAGGAATTTAGGTCGAAGAAGGACGAAGAGGGACGAAGAATAGGTTAGTTGTCGATAGGGTTGAGAGAGTAGTGGCCAAAAGGAAGAGTATCAATTTGGTTTTCCATAATGTGAGGTTTGTCATCTTTGTTTGACAATGCTTTTTTCACTTCTGTAACACTGTACACTTTGTGTTTTTCACTCCTTATGGTGTTGAATTTAGCAGTCAAGGTGGTGTCGTTAAATAAACAGTTTTTATAGTGTTCAAAGTTTACATTTTTCTTCAAATAACTTGTCTTCACACCTTTTGCTTTTTTGGTGGTAGATGTTTCTTCTTGATGTCCTTTATATACTTTAAAAGAATATAATTTGGACATTAGTGCAACGATTTCTTCCATGCTTGCTCCATTGCATTCATCTTTGAATTTGCCTAAAACTTTCTTATTATTTTCATTAAAGTTCGGGTGATTTCTTGGGTAGTCGGAAAAATCAAAATCATTTTTGTGTATGAACGTCCGAAGATCTTCATACATGTCTTGTGTCTTAATCCAATAAATTAGTGCGTCCGTGTCCATGTAGGCTACTCCAATATTTTCTCTTCCATAATGTTGAACCATTTTGTTGTAATGAAAGTCATACATGTGCGTTTTACTTATATCCAATATTGACATTCCTATGTACAACGGTCTATCCATTACTATCTTGGTTTTCTTCATGCTGACTGCTACCAAGTTTTCATTAATTATCATACTTGTTCCAAAATTCGGTTTCTGTACAAGTTTCTGCATCTGTCTGGGGTTTGTTACTAATTTTACAATTTTGTGTTTCCTTTTGTTTTCTAAAGTTTTTCCAAATATTGCATTGTTCATGAGCTTGTAAAAATCTTTTTCAAAAGCTTATGTTGCTGCTGCTCTCCTTGCAGTGTTTGAATCAATGTATGGTTTTAAATAACAAGATTGTGAAAATTTTAAAACTTTATGAATTTTGGTAATAATCAATCCTAATTCTAAGGCTTGCTGAACAACTAAATAATGTGCTACATAACGGTTTTTGTTGTTTAATGTCATCATTAATTTGGGCCATTTTCCTGTCGGTGATACTTCAGTTTTAGCCAACAGTGGCAAGTCGTAATGATGATCGTGTAGGTGGTCTGGATACTGAAAGTCGCAGTCTAAGATGTAGCCGGTGTCACCTTCTTTGGGAATATCAATAATATTTCCAAGTGAATCAGGGTCTACCCATTCAAAGTCGCCATACGGAAGGGGTTTGGACATCGCCCAACCGTACAAATTATTCGCATCAAAATAGCCAAGAAAAATCGAATCTTTAGTTTCATCATAATTTGGTAGAAATTTATTATTAGCTTTCACATGTCGAGTTACAGCTTGGGTTAATCCGCCTCGAACACCTGATTCTATCATTAAAACCATATCAATGTCGGTTAACAGCTCCAACTTGCACTCGGTGGATTTTAGCATGGCCTGCCATGCTAAGCCGGGAGATGTAAACGAATGAAGGGGGTCCAGTCCGTAAGCAGTGAAACAGGTGTTCCTAAATTGTTCCATTATGTCACACAATAATGTTACATCTAGTTTTACATAAAAGTCAGAATAATCACCCAAGGTATTCATTCCTAATTCATTCCAGACGTTACATGCATGATTATAATCTTCAATTGAAATTTCAGTATCGGTTAATTTACTTTTAAAAGCTTCGATTGGTGGCAAACATGTTTCATCAAATTTTTCTAGTCCAGTAATGTAATCATATGGAAACACACCTTTTCTTAGCACCAAGTCCATTTTATCTTCTGGCACAATTTTTCTTGTTTCCTTCAAGTCTTGTCTTCTTAAATTAGCTGTTAGTTTGCTAAGGCTGGATTGCATAAATCTATAAGAATCCACGAATCGAAGCTTAATTTTGCCAACAGTCTTGGAAAAACTAATATAATTCTCTAAAGTGTTGGCCAATACATCAATTTTCCCATCATCCCTGCCCAATTCCGGAATAATAAAATGTGAATCATAACCACTAAGGTTATGCAAAACAACTGGAATGAATTTCGGAAGTTTATAATTAATATTACATGAATTGCAAGCAGCCCCTCTGTAATAACCAGTAAGATGATCATGGTCATGAACTTTATGGTTCTCAACAGTAAATTCTTTTTTACACAAGTAACAATTAGTGGCATTGATATATTGAATTTCCTCCTTTTCATCTAGAGGAATCATAGGGACAATATTACTGTACACTTCTTCAACCTTATCAGCTATATAATACAAGTTATCTACAAAATGTTTAGCAGTATCCTCACCTCTGTACAAAATTGGTGTTGAACTTAAACCAAAATTTTTCAAATGTTCTTCTGACAGTGTGGATTTAACAAGCAAACAAAAACTGTTAGGTTTATGCAGCTGGTATTTCGTCCTACTGGTAATTTCCCCTTCTGGATGTTCTTGGGGTACCAGTGTAGACTCAAAGTCTGCATAAATTACAAATGGTACCCTATATTGATGGCTAATCTTTTCAAATTTTACAATAGAGCGAGTAGGTGCAGGCAAACTAATTTTGCATTCAAAATTTTCATTACAGAGTCTTTGGTGTTCTTGTAGCCACTGAGCACCTCCTCTTCTTAACTCCTTATTTACAAAGCAAAAGCATCTTTTACAAATTGTTTTTTTACATTTCCTCTTGGATAACTGTTTACCTACTAAAGCTTCAAAATCTTTTATGTACACATAGTGTGAAATTTCACCTTTTGTTATTAATAACAAATCAGTATGGTTCCTAAGTTCAGTTTTAGTCACCCTTAAGGGGTACACATTATTTGCATCATCCAAACCAAAAATATTTACACTAACACCAGGATTGTGTTTCTCAAACTTAGAAATATCTGAAATTTTTACAGGGTAAGATAGTCCTACAAAATTATACCTATTATTTACATTTACATAATGTCCACTTACTCTCCAAGGATTCTGTGTAGGCAAAATATATTTACACAACATAGCATACTTAAAACACTCATTATCTTCATTCTGTACATTTATACATGCTTTAGTTTTCTCAATGGCTTTTGGTAGAGGGACGTAGCTGCTTCCTCTCATACCAAATCCGTGCTTATGCACTCTTAAATCTAAACCCTCTACGGATGTAAACATCCAACCTGACCCTCTCCCTTCATGCTCCTGCATTTTTGTCAACAATTCTTCAATACATTCGTCTACAATTTTATTTACATCCGAGGCAAACATCAAAGTACGATTTTTTGTTATGAAACCTCGAAGTGTGGTTTCACCATCAGATTTACTAAATTTTGCGTCCAACACTAAACCAAATTTAATAAAATTTAATCTTGCCAATTCTTCAGTTAAAGTTTCACTAATCAATGATTTTGCCTCGGTTACAAAATTTTCTAAATCTAGTTGCACATTATTTATTTTGTTATGTATTACCGTGCGTCCGGGAAAAGCAGTTGTGCATAAGTGTCTGGTTCCTCCTTGTTCTGTTTCTATATCCAAATCCATGTCCGTGTCTAAATCTGTATCAGTGTCCGTTTCTTCTTCTTCTGGTTCCGCAACAGTTCCTCTTCTAAGTCCTGACGGTCCAGCACCTCCATATTGGATAACACCGGGTCTTCTGCGTTGAATCTGTTGAAGTTCACTTTGCCAATTGTCCAGGTTGCGGTTAAATTCAGCCAAAATGTCATCAATCCAGTCCATGTCCATTTCGTTAGCCGTTTCACTCGCCGGGTCTTCCATATGTAATTCTTGATGTATAGCTAAAATGTCTTCATCTGGGAAAAATTCCCCACAAATATGGCAAAGAAGCATTTTAACACTTTTTACCACTAGCGTCTTTAGATGTTACCTCTACAAAAGTTCGCCAAAGAATGAGAGACGCTCTTGGCCGACCTCCTTTTATAGCGGGTGGTGGGGGGTGATCTTGGGAAAAACCCGTTCTGCGCATGCGCAGAACAAAATGTAATATATTTATTTAAAATTTGCTATTTAGGACAAATATATAGGTCAAGGCCACCTTAAATCTGGTAAAAAAGAGGGAACACTGGATAAGAGATGGTAGTAAGATCAACTTTCTAACAAATACTTTCAATAATATATCAACAGGTGCAAAAGTTAAATATTTTTTAATTTCATATACCGAATTGTTTAAAATTAAAACTTTTAAATATATTTGTTTGAGCAAATGCTTTTGGCAAACTTACCACACGCCAAAACTCAAAAAATGTACAGAATTAAGACTGATCTCGCGGGGAAATACTGATGTGCTACCTAACATTGGTTATCTGACTCGAATAAGAATTGGTGATATATAACATATTGAAAATATTTTATGTTGTATAAATCACCAATACTATGCGACTCCGATAACCAGTGTGAGGTGGCGACATAGTATTTCCCCGAGAGATCAGCTTAATCCTGTACTTTATATGAGTCTTAGCGTGTAGGAAGTCTGGCAAAAGCATTTGACCAAAACAAAATATATTTAAAATTTTAAGCTTAAACAAACTAGCGAGTATAAAAATAAAAATATTTCCTAACCATTGACAACCTGTTAACATATTGCAGTGTTAAAGTATTTGCTATTGAGTCAATCTTACCATCACCTCCGATCCAGCGTTCCCTCTTTCTTACCAAATGAGACTGAGGCTTGACTACCCGTATATATGACATTTCCCCCACCACTAATGCTCTCCCCCACCACAATCAATTCTCAAAAGTGGGTCAAGGCCATCGGAAATTATTATTTTGAGCGGAGGATAGAGCATCTGCTGCTCTATCCCCCGCTCATATTCTTTTTCTTCTTTTTTACAGTTTTATAATTTTTTTGGATTTTTGTAAAATGCAAAACAAAAAATTATTTACAAAAGAGTTATTTACAAAGGTGAAACTTCATCACTGCTATCCTCGTCATCACTACTCTCCAAAAATAATCTTCTACTACAAAATACAAGTCTTTTACACAACGACATTCTGTCCAATATAGCTCCAACTTTAGGGGTGTTCTGATCTTCCATTTCTTCTTCTTCTGATGACGAGTCCAATGTTTCATAAGCATGTAAGTCAATATCTGTTAAATTATTTTCTTCTTCATCCAATTCTTCCATTGCACTTTCATCTTCTGTAACATTTTCTTCTTCCTCTTCCCCATTTGTTATTTCAATTGGTATGTCTTGTAAAATTTCGAAAATTTGTCTGCGAGGCACATTAGTGTTGTCCAGTGGAGGCATCTTAGTGGAATGTTTCACCTTTGCAAACAAACTAGTTTTATATAGATATGTAAATTATTTACCCCCACCACCGTTTGTCCGTAAACTAAAACTCACAAACCATGTCCAAGTCATTCTGAAATTAAAATTATTTTTTGAAAAATATAGCCATTTTGGCATTCACCCGATTGTCAAATAAATATTTCACAAACTCAAAATTTGTTGTTTTATCACTCAACATGGTAGACAGAAAGGCTTCGACAATTTTTTGCGATCTCTCATCCTGAGGCTCGCATCTCACATTTTCAATAGTCCCTTTCCTTGTTGTGTCTTCTATTAGCTCCACAATCTCTACCAAGTCCTCCTCCAAAAGCACAAACTCCACACAGTGACTTACCATGATGCTTCTTCCTTGGATTTAGCAAGAGTGATGTTCCTCAGCTGATGTCCACCACCTATATCACTTTACCCCCACAACTTTTCAAGACCATACATTCAACATCATAAGTAAAATTTTATTTTTTAAACTAAAACCTAGGTACTGCCCCTGGCCAACGAAATAATAAGCTTCTCTTAGGCTCCACCTGGTTTCTGCTGTATGTATGCCAATCATGTAAATAAGCCGCACAAATATCACACCTTTCTTGCGGTATTTCATCTCTTTTTATGTTAGAAATTCCAGTCATCATCATGTAGCCACCTCTTTCTATAAATTCTGTCATGTCCTCACAAGCAGCAAAACCACAGTCCTTACAAAATTTAAGATTTTCATTTCTGAAGACATAAGCAAAATAATTTGTGTAGCCATTCCTTTCAAAGTCAAACTCCTTCACTAAATTTTTAATTTTTGGTGGTGCACCAGACTGATGCACAACATAACGGAACAATTCGGTTTCATCGGAAATTTTCATTAAACACAATTCTACAAGACTAAAAGGAGCCATCTCTAGGGTGCGTCTCTTAGCTACGCTGAACTGAGACTGAGCAACCACCTCAATACCCTACACCTGGTTAAACTTACCCCCACCACTTCTTTTTTAAGTAGGTCAAGGCCAAATAAAATTACCCTGTGAGCGGGGGATAAAGCACTAAGTGATATGTTATTCCAGTATCACAGAGTGCTCTATCCCCCGCTCTGTTTTTTCCACATACCAAACAGCTAGTCCATGTTCAAGTCCAAGTCGCACAAAATAAAATAATTTTACATTCCCAAAATTTGCTCCCCACCATCGTCTACAAATTCTGGACTTGCAATGACAAGTCGTTCAGAATTCTTATTTTCCAGTTGAGCTTCTAAATATTTAATTTTTCGCTCCAACTGCTGAATATAATCCGCAGCCTCCATCAAAGTGTCCAGCTTACTGGCGCGCAATTTAACTTTTGGCACCACCAGTTTTAACCGGAGCATCGCCACTCGCTCCTTGTAATTGCGCTGATGGTCCGCTAACCGCTTCAACTCCTTATTTTTTATTTTATTCTCCACCGTGCCCTCCATCAATGCATGTCTTAAAATATTTCCTCCTTCTTCATTGGATGGTCCAGGTTCTGGTGAAGAGTAATTTTTGTAGTCAACCAGCATTGGAGCATATACAAATGGATTTGCTCCTAAAATTTTTACCACCCGCTCGTGGTCAGGCTGAAATTTTCTGCTGGGCGCTTCAAATGAGACTTCTGCAGTGTTTTCACTCATGATGTGTAGCTCGGATGAAAATACAAAGCAGAATGAACCAAGTGAGTAGCGCTGGGAACTCAGTGAGATTTAGTAGTAGTGGGGGAAACTGGTTGTCACGTGACCTTTCACTAGTGGGGGGGAACCGGTTGTCACATAATCATGTACTGCTTTACCACATTGCTAAACATCTGTTTGGTTAATAAAATTAATTTGTTACAACTTTTCTTCACCATCCAGGACACTGGTTTGGGACGTGTCTGAATAATGTTTTTTTTTTTATAAAAAGAAAAACATTATCCCCAGGTTAAGATATTATATAAATGAACTATTTTTTTTTTTTTTTTTTAATAGCTCATTTATATAATACCCCCCTCCCTTATTTCAAGAGGGTGAAGAAATAAATTTTGAAAAAATAATTTTGAAAAATTTAATTTGGAAAAGAATGTTGGAAAACAAAACTTTTGTCAAGTCAAAAGTTTACATTTACTCCTGCAAACGCCACACAGTCCTTTTTTGACCCATGATCACCTTTCGTATCAAATACCCTCTCATGGTCATAAATTTTTCTTTTACTAAATGTGGAGCAACTCTAACATGAACATTTTTGCCCTCGTGCCTCATCAAAAAGATGTGAGGCTTTACTTTAAGGTGTTTTCGAAAAAAGTATTTATCACCAAGGTAGAGCCTTCGATAACGAACCATAGGAATGTCTGTTTGCGTTTTAGGAGCAATGTTTAGCGAAAAAGGCCTTACTATGTTCCGGGTGGAAGCTGAGTCGCGTTGAAGATGATAGCGGCATAAATCTTCACCGCTAACAGCCCACCTGGCACATTTCTGGTTAAATTTCGCTAAAGTTTTCCAAACAAATGTACACTGGCGTTTCGGTGCCGCCGCCTTTTTAGACTTTATTGTTTTACGCAAACCCGGCTTGATTTTATTCAATGGAATACTTACTTTAATTTTTGGTTGCTCCAGTTCAGGTTGAGGGTCTTTAGATGTGGATGGAAGGGAAATAACTTTTTGTTTGGGTTTAGCTGGACTTGTTACAGGAGTGTCTTTAGATGTGGATGGAAGGGAAATAAATTTTTGTTTGGGTTTAGCTGGACTTGTGACAGGAGTAACAGGAGTGACAGGAGTGACAAGAGTGGTTAAGTCAAAGAAAGATTTAAAATATGAGAGGATTTCTTCAGTGGGGGATGCGGGTGTTGGCGGTGATGGCGGCTTCTTTGGACTCACAAAAATTTCTTCATCAGAACTGGAATCCAAAGAAATTACACTCGGCCTAGCTCCACTCAGCACACTCGTCACTGTTGTCATCGTGGCAGTCGTCAGCGCAGTCACAGCGGTCAAAATTGTTTTCACCAAAGTGTCTCCGGTGATTGTAGATCCAGGTCTCATGTCCACAATAATTTTTTTCCCCGAGTCGATAGAAGTTGTCGGTGGTGGCAGTGGTGACAGGCTTGGCATCGAGGCGAAGGTTGTTACATCAGGCGAAGCGGAAGACATTGAGGCAGAGGTACAAACAGCAGGCGAAGCGGTTGGCAATGAAGCGGAGGTCGAGACGGCAGTGGTGGTAGGCGGATAATTCTTGAAGCGAGGCATGGCGCGGAGCAGGGGAAATGTTCAACTTACTCGTAGCGATACTGTAAGCAGAATGAAACAGCTCGCGACCCATTGGAATATTCCAGCGCGCTATGTGGTGGGGACAAACAAGTCTGTTACGTAATACCCGGATCTACTTATGCAAACACATGGCCAGACATGCCAATGGAAAAGTACCAGAGGCCTCCACCTCCACCTCCCCTCGGGGGGGGGGGGGGGGGGCTGTTTTCGTCCGGAGCAAAAAACTTTTGGTCAAGGTCAAAATATTTTTCAAAAAAAAAATTTCGGGGGGGGGGCGCTGTTTTCGTCTGGAGCAAAAATCTTTTGGTCAAGGTCAAAATATTTTTCAAAAAAAATTTTGGGGGGGGGGCGCTGTTTTCGTCCGGAGCAAAAAACTTTTGGTCAAGGTCAAAATATTTTTCAAAAAAAAATTTCGGGGGGGGGCGCTGTTTTCGTCCGGAGCAAAAAACTTTTGGTCAAGGTCAAAATATTTTTCAAAAAAAAAATTTCGGGGGGGGGGCGCTGTTTTCGTCTGGAGCAAAAATCTTTTGGTCAAGGTCAAAATATTTTTCAAAAAAAATTTTCGGGGGGGGGCGCTGTTTTCGTCCGGAGCAAAAAACTTTTGGTCAAGGTCAAAATATTTTTCAAAAAAAAAATTTCGGGGGGGGGGGCGCTGTTTTCGTCCGGAGCAAAAAACTTTTGGTCAAGGTCAAAATATTTTTCGAAAAAAATTTCCGGGGGGGGGGCTCACTTCTCGTCTGGCGGCGGGGGGGGGGGGTTCACCTACCCTTAGGACTTTAACTCTTGGATACCTGCTACCCTTACTCAAGTGTGAACATAAAATAAAATTTGGTTGGACCACAGTTTGGACAGCCAACACTTAGCCGCATCTCGCTCTAAGTCCTGAGCAGTCCCAGAACTCAGGCAAAAATCCGCCTAAGTCATGACTGACCTACATAACATGTGGAACAAAAATATTTTATTTTATTCACACATGAATATGGGTCAAGGTCGTTCAAGAATTAAAAAAGAAATCCCCCCGATGCCTAAGACCGCCGGCGGTCAGAGGCATCGGGGGGATCTCAACATTTAGGGGGAGGTGATTTAATAAAAAATTATTTATTTAATTTAGAGTTTCCTTAAGGGAAACATGCTACAATAATTTGGAAGAGGCCATGCTAACCATGACCGAGGATCCCGTTTTAACCCGTAGGTACTGACTTTTGCCTAGCACACCGGTCAGTGTCAGGATCCGACGCCTCGTGCTAAAGGATGCCAACCACCCATCTAGAGTGATGAGGTCCAGTAGCGCCCCTGACCAAAAGAGGCCTAAGGGTGGATCCCCAGGGGCCTACCCCCGGGCTCGTTAGGCGCCATGCTATTGTTGGTAACAAATAATTCTTGAGGTTCTGAACCTCGAAAAATTTTTATTTTACAGAGACTGTAAAGTCTCAAAAACCTAACACTTTAACTGCCAATTTACGGAGGAGTACCTCCAAGATGCGAATTTAGAAAAATTTCTACTTGGGGACAACCTGTGAAGATTAGTACAAAGAAATATTTTTCAACACACAAGACTTAGACTAAATAAATCCAACACCAAGACCTAGCAGAAGCAGCAAGCACAAAATAAAATATTTCTTAACACTACACATGCCATGCCTTAGACTAAGAGAATTCACAATATAATGCGGCGCCAACATTACATTGCGAATCCTGTAGGGCAGAGATTCAACCACTCAGCTGAAGTGTTTGAAACCAACTGCAAGGAAGCAAAGCCTCAGAGAACCGAAGCTGAGCCGGTCAGGAGTGGGGGAACCGGACCTGGTTACGTAAACAGCCAGACCTCGACACGTACTTGTTTGCGGCATTGGACAATCTCCAAGAGCCACACCTGAATACATTACTAACCGGATCTCATTATACAACACATGTCACCGGTTAAGTGCCAATAGCGCCTCAAGGTATGGCAACGCCTCGGGCTATGACACCTCCTCCTCCCCCGGGGGGGGGCTCACTTCTCGTCTGGAGCCGGGGGGGGGGGGGAGGGGGAGGGGTCTTGGGACTTAGAATATTTTCAGTCCAAGTCAGGTGTACTATAGAATAATATTTTAGCTTGCCGGATTCAGCACAGCCGGCAGAGACGGTTACATAATCTACTATATATTTGTCAAATACCACTCACTCACGTATCAGAGTATCTCCAAAACTATAAGGCCTAAAGGGTTAAAACTTGGCATGTACGTTCATCTTTGCTCAAAAACGCTCACTAAGAAACGGTTTTGCAAAGTTCCGCCAGGGCTCCGCCCCACACGACTTTAAAATTTTGTTACAATGTTATTCTTATGGGGGATTTTTAATACAAATCAAAGCAACAACGAATCTAAAAAACTAGCCAACCTGAAGGGTTGAAATTTGGTATAGACGTTCCTTTCTACCCATTGATGCTCACTAAGAAACGGTTTTACGAACTTCCTGCAGGGCTCCGCCCCACACGACCTCAAAATTTCGTTACAATGTTATTCTTATGGAGCACTTAAAATACGAATCTAGGAAACAACGAATCTCCAAAACTATAGGACCTACAGGGTTGAAATTTGGAATGGATGTTCCTCTTTGCCTATAGGTGCTCACTAAGAAACGGTTTTACGAAATTCCTTCAGGGCTCCGCCCCACACGACTTCAAAGATTTGATATTTGATGTAATTATCTGTTGAAGATTCAAAGCTATCAGCTGTTAGCGAAATGATACATTTAAAGGACGACATAACCATATGACAATATTTTTATTTTTGGAAACAATTTAACTGGTGTAAATATTTAGAGTTAGAGTTTAGGTTAGGTTCGGTTTAATCTACTTTGTCAAATACTACTCACTCAGTATCATCGAATCTTTACAACCATAGGGTATAGGGGGTTGAAATTAGCCATGGATGTTCCTCTGTGTAAAAAAATGCTCACTAAGAAACGGTTTTACAAAATTCTTTCAGGTCTCCACCCCACAAGACTTCAAAATTTCCATTTAATATTATTCTTTTGGCCAATATTTTATACAAATCAAGGCCACAACGGATCTGAAAAACTATAGGACCTTCGATGTTAAAATATATTTGGCATGGGCGTTCTTCTTTGATCATAGATGCTCACTAAGAAACGGTTTTGCAAAATTCCATCAGGGCTCCGCCACATATAGGACTTCAAAATTTGACGTGGACGTTCCTCTCTGCTCATATGTACGTGCTCACTACGAAAGTGTTTTGCCAAATTTATCAGGGCTCTGCCACACACGATTTCAATTTAGGTCTAATGTTATTCTTATGGAGAATATGAATCTAGGGAACAACGAGTATGAAAAGCCAGATGATCTAAGGGGTTGAAATTTGAAATGGAAGATACACTTTACCCACAGGTGCTCACTAAGAATCGCTTTTGTAAAGCATCTTTAGGGCTTCGCCCCACGGGACAAAAAATTACTTTTGGGGCCTACAGGGTTGAATTTTGGCATGGACGTTCCTCTTTGCTCATAGGTGCTCACTAAGAAACGCTTTCACAAAAATCTCTTCAGGGCTCCACCCCACATGTCTTCGAAATTTCAATACAATGTTACAATTAGGGCCAATTACAATACGAATTAAAAGAAACAACGAATCTATAAACTATATAGGGCCTGTGGTGTTGAAATTTGGAATCTCTTTGGTCATAGGTGCTCAATAAAAAATGGTTTACGCATTTCCTTCAGGGCTCTGCCCCAAATAACCTCAAAATTACTATAGAGACTACAGGGTTAATTTTTTGCATAGACGGTCATCTTTGTTCATACGTATTCACTAAAATATTAGATACTGGAGAGGAACTAATAAAAATCCTCGAAGGACCTGAGGTAAACTATTAAAAATAAATTAAGACCTTGAAAAGAGAGATGAGACGGAGGTATATTCAAAACAAGAATAAAGAATGTTATAAACAATGACATGTTAGTTAAAATACAAATATTGTAAAGATATGATAATGAAAGTAAATTTTTAAAATAATGGGGTGTGATTTGCTTCATGTATTACTGTATATAAATTGAACCAATAGGGTTTTGGAAATATAGTTTTTTAAGTCCTTTAGGGCTCCACCCCACTGGTCTTAAAAATTACTCTATGGCCTACTCTAGGTTAAATTTGCCATTGATGTTCCTCTTTAGCCAAGGGCATTCACTAAGAAACGATTTTGCGAATTTTTTGGGCTCCGCCCCACAGAACCTTTAGGTTACCATAGATCCTACGGGTTAAAATTTGACTAGGACATTTCTATTTACTCAAATACCAAGAAACGGATTTGAATATATAGTTTTTTAACTCCTTACGGGCTCTGCCTCTCAGGACTTGAAAATTACTCTACGGCCTACGGGGTTGGAAATTGACATGGACGTTACTCTTTACTCATACTCTTTACTAGGAAACGATTTTGCAAATTCCCTTTAGAGCTCCACTCCACAGAACCTTTAAGTCACCATAGATCGTACGGGGTGAAAATTTGACGTGGAAAGTCCTTTAGGGCTCCAACCCACTGGACTTAAAATTATTCTATGACCTATGGGATTAATATTTTAAATGGATGTTCCTCTTTGCTCATAGGAAGTCACCAAGAAACGGTTTTGGAATTATAGTTTTTGAAACCCTTTAGGGCTCCACCCCACTGGACTTAAAAATTACTCTATGGCCTACGGGGTTAATATTTGACATGGTCGTTCTCTTTGCTCATATGTGCAACGCTTATGCTATTTCAATATATTAATCTTAATGTATATTTTAAAGAAGAATATTTCGTAGGTCTTAAAAGAGATTAAAAACAAATTCAACACGGGCGAAGCCGTGACGGGCAACTGCTAGTGCTTATATAACAGACTGGTTTTTTGGCCAACTGGCCAAATGTATCTCAACAGAAGGTAAGTCAGTTTATTGCAAGCCAACAAACACTCCACACCTCAACGCCGCGGGACTTTTCTGTGAGTAAATTTTTATTTTTCCTTCTTATTAAACTTAGCAAAACAGAACCTAGCCTGTTTTGCACAAAATTAATTTTTGTTACACTGCTACACTTACGTTTACTTAACACATTATTTTCCACTCCTTATTTAATATTTTTAGTGCTTACTTGTTAAGACTTACAAACTGAAATGCTGGAAGACTGTTTGATACAAAATTAATTTTTATTTACCTATACAGGTCTCCTAATATTTTCCTACACTTGTATTTTGCAGGTGTGGCTAAATATTTTTCGCTCACAATTTAATTTTACTCCACACAAGTGGATTTTGAACTTTACTACAAAACTGATCCATGCCCGTCTCCTACAGAATTATTTTTCATTTGACTCTACCTCTTTTAGTCTTACATTAAATATTTCTTGGAGTTAAATTTTACACAAGTCTCTCGGTTAATTTTTCTGCACAGTACGTGTTACTCCTTGGACAGTTCCCGGCAAACTGTTTCTACACTTCACAACAACAGTCCGCATTACCCCCTCCACTACTCATTCCCCCACTACAGCCCTGTTCCCCCACTACTTCCAGCTAAGGTCCAACACTTGACTAAGTGTTTCAGTTTTATCCAAACCTTACTTTGAGACACATCTATGGCTGAAACTTTGCGAGAAAAATTATTAAGAGTAAAATTTTTGCTGGCCAAGCAAAATAATTCTGTTAAGGTGTCCAAGACTTCCACTTTAACAAAAATGAAACGTTGCTTCAAAAATAATCCAAAATTTTACTCAAGGGACGCAAATATCACTATGGATGATAAAATGTTTCAGAAACTTTTAGACGAGCTAACTTTTGCCAGTAAGGTTACGTTGGTGACTCCAATTCCCGACCAAGTTCCAAGATCACCTGAGAAAGAATACAAAATAAATATTTCTCAAGAAATATTTCCAATCCCAGTTACAGTAAAGGACAGACTCGGATGAGTTGTTGCAAAAATTTTAATTTTTCTTCCTTCTGACCACTTTACCCCCACCACCTCCTTATCCCCACCACTAAGCCGGGTACCTGGGATACCGTCTGTGTCTAAGTCAGTACGTCTTCGGACGCGGTGCTGTTCGGATCGCGTGTCGTTTGTCGCACTGTCGGGTGTTTGAAGAAATTATTCTTCGGCTCTCAGTCTTGTGGTGGGTAAGTAAAATATAAAAATTATTTTTTTTTTTTTCAAGTGGGGTTGCTGGGACGGGTCAATGACCCCTGACGGATATATTAGGTCGAGAGTCTGATCGCTAGGGAATAAAAAAAATATTTTTTTGCACTTTTGTGGTTCCTCGAGAAATTTCAATTTCTCAGCAAAATTTGAGGAATCGCAAAAGTGCAAAAAAATTTTTTTGTATTCTTGCGTGACCTTGACCTAATTAACGTCAGTGACGTCATCATGATGACGTCAGCGGTAATGACGTCACCATGACGTCATAGGTGTGACGTCATGTGACGTCATATGACGTCATTAGTGGCGTCATTCGTGACGTCATTGATGACGTCATCACTGCTGACGTCATCGTGATGACGTCATGAGCCAGCAGCCCCACTTTTACACTACTGTAAACATCTTGAGCATGAAAGGCTTCTTCATTGCTTTTGACAGAACAAATGAGTCCCTTTTTGTATTGGATACTATCAATTACATCTTCTTTGGTCGTATTCATACACTCATTAAAATTGAATATACTAGTACTTCCATTTTTTGAGGTTTGGTACTTTATTATGACATTTGTAATTAAAGCAGTACGAGGTGGCCCGTGCGCACATTGCGCATTTTATGATTCTGTATGAGTGAAACTCACCTACAGTACGTGAATTGATTATGAAGTGACAGAGATCTATTTTTGTTTACTATCTGGCTTTTAAAATAATCTGAATGTAATCAGCTGTTAAATTACAATTCACATTAAAGAACTTGCAATAAAAGTTGGTCAACATTTTAAAGCGCCCTCTAGAAATAAATCAAAGGCAAGGGGGGCGAAGCCCGAAACGATATGATCTTTTTAATTACGATTCGTCACTGCGCTATATCCTAAGCTTTAAAGTGACACCTCAATCTTAAAAATCGGTTCAGTATTTCGAGAGAAAAAGGGACGTAACAGACGAAACCCTTATAGAAATAAGAAGATAGATTGGCTGGGTCTGCAATATCTTTTTCCTTCATTCTAGTACCAGCATTCACATTGTTTTGGCTCTTTATTCCCTTTTTTCTTTTTGATATCTGATCATCTTTGTTCTCAACATTTTTATTTGTTTCTGCACTTTTTTTCTTTTGACTTCTTGTTCTTATAATTGGTGAAAATTTTACTGTTTTGTTAGTTCTGTAAGTTGGTAGTTTTTTTGGACTCATTGTTTTGTTATTTTAGGTAAACAAAAAACATTTAGGTTAGTGAAAATTTTACCTCATTAAAATTTCATCTTGAACTTCAGGTTTATATCCATGGCAAATTCAGGTAGATTTTATTCACAAACGAACATTTTCAATAAAACTTTTCATAAAATAAACTAAGATAATATTAAAATTTTATAAAATAATTGGAGAAAATTGATTAGTGACTGTTATGAGATGAAGTCAGCTGTTTATTCATGTTATTAATGTTAATTTATGTTAACATTAATGTTTCTTTTTTTTTTTGTATACCTTTCGTTATTAATTCGTTACTAAAATAGCAACCCATAAGACCAATGTTAAAACTACGATTTTTAAATTAAAATTTATACCAAATTCGATTTTTCCTGGGATTGAGGCTGTTTATAAACTTATTTTTGGGACAAAACACTCTTAACCCGTTTTATTCTAGCGTTACAGTATGGTAACAGTGAACATGCTCTAGAAAAGTGGTGGGAATTTTAGGTTATATTCTTGGTAATGGATTGTCAAAACGACTTCTTTTCGTTTCAGGCGTGTATTTACTCTCCTAGACGTCTTGAATCTATTAGATGCAGATTATGAAGAAGGGGAAGGTGTAGAGGAAATTTATATAGCCCCCCCCCCCCTCATCAGAGAGTTCGGTTGTCACTAACGAGGATTCTGGAGATGAAGATTTAGGAGAGTTAGTAGATAACCTATCCGGTAAACTGTAACTGTATCCGGTAATACTGCAGAGATTAGGTTCAACAGAAGTAACAATAGATTGGAGGTTGATAATGAGGAAAATGACGTTGGTCAGATAATAGCGAGTCTGATGAAATAGTAAATGAAGAGATTCAACCTACTCCTACACAAGAAAACAATAGGCCTACTACGGATAATGAGTTAAAAACCTCAGAGGAAAAGCCTAATTCACAAGAGGTTAGGCTACAAGGCACTGAAGTTTTACATGTAGAAAATAATAATGCCACTGAAAGTTTCATTTTGAAGAAAAAAAAACTGCTGTGTTAAACGAAATTGAAGATGACTTTATTACAGAATCGGCACAGAAAAAGGAATTTGCCAAGAAAAATGAAAAGGACAAGAAATTGAATCCTCCAAGAAAAAGTTGGATCGAGGGAGATATAGAGGATAGAGAAACAGCTCTTCCCATTACTGATTTCTCCAAATATAGGGATTTCTCAGCCAGTGAATTATTTAAGCTTTTTTTGATGACGAAATATTTCATCTCATAGAGGAAGAGACACGCCGCTATGCTCTCTTTAAGAACAGTACTGACCCCAATATTACAATTAACAACATGAAATGTTTCATGGCAATTCTGCTTTACACAGGCTATAGTATACTACCAGGTAAAAGGTTTTATTTTGATTCCCAGCCGGTCCTTCGACAAGAAACACATGTGAAGACTACAACATCGGCTTTTCGGGAGACATTGTACTGCACCTCTGTGAAGACCTTCCACAAAAACTGCAAGGTGTATACAGACAATGGGTTTACCTCACTTCCCTTGTTCACAATTTAAAAACAAAAAGGAATTCGAGGGACAGGAGACATTCGACCTGATAGAACCTTACAATGCCCCCTTCTTGACAAGGAGACTTTAGAGTAGCATATGACCAAAGCAGTCATAGAGTCATAGAGTGGTGCATATGACTCGGCAGTTGAGGTTAAAAACAAACTTCTTACAATAACATGCCTAGACAATAAGCCGATTACAATGTTAACATCAAACCTTGCTGTAGAACCAATAGAAGTATGCAAAAGGTAGTCAAAAACTGATATAGCAAGAATAGATGTACCACGGCCAGCACCTGTCCAAGTATACAATAACTCAAGGGAGGAGTTGACCTTTTTGGCATGCTTATAGCACTCTACCGGATAATTGTCAGGAGCAAAAGAGGCTATATGCGCATCGTACACTGGTTGAATGTCGCCGTTGTCAACGGATGGCTGTTGTACCGGCGACATATTGCAAAACTCAATCAACGATTTAAGTACACATTACTACAGTTTTAAACGTACATATCAAGGGCCCTGTGTGCAGTAATTACTGTAGTAGAGCAGTATAAGAAGGTAGAAAGACCAAAGCAGACTCCACCAGCAATCAAAAAAAGAGGGCCGAAAAGACTGCTTCCAGTCGAAGAAATGAGGTACGACAATGTTGGGCATTGGCCAGAAATATCTGAAAACAGAGCACGATATTCTAAATGCTCGAAAATAAGCAAGATACGCTGCTTTAAGTGTAAAATGCATTTGTGCCTCACAAAATACAATAAAATGCCTTGAGTTTCACAATGCTGGACAATGAGAGCAAGTGGTGTCCTGTGGGACTGTAGTAAGATGCACGGAAATAGTCCGATGGAAATTTTAACTATTGTGTTCCCCCTCATCTTACGTCTCGCATTGCTATTTTGTTTTTTGTGGTTATGCTTACCATGTGTAATACAGTATAAAAATGTGTTTGTGAAAAAATTTGGCAACAATACATCAACTCTCATCGGAATATTTCCGTGCATCTTACTATAATAGCCTACTTTTAGAATTTACAATCACGTGAAATTTTTAAATTTACAATGTGTGTGTGTTTTTATGAACTTTTTCAAGCATTTTATGGGTTTTTATTTTTTATGTGCCACCTTAATATTAAAAAATCATTTTAATCAATTTTAAATAACATTAACAATACTGTTGATTATAATATAGGCCTACTATGGGAAATACTTGTCAATTGACAAAATATTAAACTGTTGACTATAATGCACAATGGGAACAGGGAAGTATTTTGCCAATTATTATAAATTTTACAATGTTCTTCCAATGCCCATAGTATACCATAATCAGCAGAAATAGAGTTTATTAATTTTTTGTGAAATTTGGTAACATGAGTTATTTTAGTCTGAATTAATATAATTATATATATATATAATACACCAAATATATATTTTTTTATTGGGCATGAAAGGGTTAAGACACAAGTGTTCTTTTTGACAGATTGTCAACCGTCAGAGCCGATTGTTAGCCAGACATTACTAATAGGCCTACTAATTTATCAATGAAGGACAAATATATAAATGAAAGCGAGACAGAGAAAGAGGATGAAATTGAAGATAATAAGGGGATTGTAGTAAAGGAAGTAAACAAAGACGGTTCAGGAAGAGTTATGAGAACAAAAGGAAAAGCTGTTTGTAATGACATAAAGTTTTGGTAAACCTACCGATACATTTCGAAATTGTGCACAACCGAGAATTGGAGGTATCCAAATTGTTGGTTATGCCAAAAACTTCGATGGCTAGAAGAACGGGATTTATAGATTTATAAAGAATTGGTGATTACTATCAATACGCTGAGGTTTTAACAAAAAAAAAAAAAAAAAAAAGGATAACTGATTCTTGCTAGAGGGCGTAGTCCTAGAGAAGATTCCTACATTGTATCTCTCGCTATAGGTCTACACATACTTTACTGGTCTTAAAACTTATTATATCTGTAATTAACGTGATTATATTATGTAATTAATGTTAATAATAAATATGAATACATGTATTATATAATGAAATACTATATTTTTTGTATGGATAATCAATTTACGTAATAATTTAAAGTATTTTTACATAAATTTAACATATTACTGACATAAAACCAAATATTTTTTGGGTTATATAACAACAGCCATTGGAAATTCCCTAAGTACACAGGTCTGCTGGGACGGGGGTATTTTCTTTAGTTACATTCAGATCCACTTTTTACAGATACTTGGAAACTAGTTCAAGAATCTCTGGTAAGTTTAAAATAATACATGAATCAAGGTTGTTTTAGGTGAAAGCTTTTTTTTAATTTAAGCCTTACCCGCGCCCGGCTTGTTCTGGTATATAACCCAAAAGTGCCGAGAATGCAATACCCTACGGTAATGGGTTCAAATCAAAATTAATATTGGTTTTCAAGACTCAAACTTGTATTCCTCCTACCACAGCCTGGTCCAGCTCAACTGGTTTTATACTTTAACTAGGAACAAAGCCAGTTGAGGTTAAATACAACGGTCTCTAGAAAAATTGTACCTATATGCTATTTCCGGTGAAATGAATAAAAAAAATTGTAGTATTTGTTTTCAATATTGAAATTCTATTTGAGAAAGAAAATTATTTTCTGTTGCATTTTGTATTGGTAATCTATATGTTTTATCTCCTACTATAAAAGGGCAATAGTAGTCCCAGTTACTTACTACTTCATCAATTATTTTGGTTCGTATTTCAGCGTACCTAGATTGTGTTGAATGACATAGAAAAGATTAACTTCTAAACAAACAGTTTCCATCGCGATCTATATTATAAATGGTGAAATTATTCATTTTCAGAACAATTAAAAATTTATACTTGTAGTTATTTAACCCTAGATCTGGCATTCGTCCCTTTTGGGACTTCAAAAATTGAAGTGAGAGCTGGCAGCGTCCCAAAAGGGACATAAACGACATGCCGTGTTTCAACCTAATTTTGCGACCGGTAAACTCTCTTAAATCGCAATGAAACTTACACCATTGGAAAGAGGAAATTCTCAGCAATTATTTTCATATATAAAACATTATCCAGCGATTATTATTTAGCCAAAAACAGTATCTAAAAAACCTTTGATTTGAATTTGTATTCTGGCGGGAGACGAAAACTGCGCACTTGGCAAAAACAGCTGTATTTTCATTGGCTGATAGAAAATCAAAGAATTCTCGGACGGAAACAGGAGTGGTATCATAGCAACAGAAATTTCATGAACTACAACTTGCCTTTTGTAAGTTTTTGTCTATCTCGCATCGATCAGACTGTAAAAAAATTATAAATAATCAATGTTTTTGTTAATTTTCGAGGAAGTGTATGGCGGCATATGTCCCTTATGGAACATATGGAGAACGCTATTATAACTTCTTCTAAATAATCATTTCTAAATAATATTTATATCGTCGGAAAGCTCTTTAGTTGGTAGTCAAACTGAGACCAGTTGCAGATCCCTACGGCGAGTATTTTTATTTTGCGCCGCGGTAGAAGTCAGCCCTGATTTGTTGTTTACTTTCCGTATCGTCTAATGGCGTCGTTGTGTCGGCGGTGTGTCCTTCTCGTGCCGTTGTTATAATACCGGTAAATATAGTTTCTGTGATAGTGTTGTGTTATAAAATATGTATATTTGTGTAACTACTATTACTTTATACGTACTGTAATAGTGGATTACACAAATATTACACGTTTTGTTGTGAAAATAAGTGATAAAATCTAAGTTTTTGTGTTGTAGCTATGTCGGATCTCAATAGTTCTGGGATCCGGCGATTTCTGCTGCTGGAATCCAGCGAAGATAGTGGTGATAGTGATAAATCTGTGATACACTTACCACCCAAAAGTGTCGGGTCACCCTCCCTACCGGACTCTGATGCACTAAGCCTAGGCCTAAGTACATTTTCAACTAGTGCGACCCCCAAAGCTTCAGGACTAATTGAAAGTGATGCTGCTGCTGACTCAGATGCAGTGAGTGAAGGTCTGGAAGACCCCCCCCCCCTCCCTTGGACCGACCTAATAGTCCAGTGGATGTTGGCCTAGGTGAAACTAGACATAGGCCTCGACGAAACAGTGTGAAATCGACGAGTGATATTGACTTTGAGGATCTATACGATGAAGGGGAATATGAGCTCATGAACTCTAGTGATAGCTCCTTATTTTCCCATAGTAGTGATGAGTACAGGCCTACAGAGAAAGACTTGAAGCGGGCGGAGAAATCTTCGGGTGATGAGGATTACATAACCAAACCGAAGAAAAGACGAAAAGTGAAAACAATTCGTTGCAAGCAGATCGATATCGAACTAGGAAAACCATCAGCATCTTCAACACCTTTGGGGAAAAGGAGAAAAAAGCCAAAAGCAGCTGCTGCTTCCGATCTAAACCAACCGTCAACCTCAAATATCAATAGGAACAACTAAAAATACATTCTTCAGACCCAGGTATTTACTAGACAGTGATAGTGATATCGACCCAGCCGCTCCGCCTGCACCCATCAATGCAGTGCCCCAGCCCCTGCTCGACCCAGCCGCTCCGCCTGCGCCCATCGATGCAGTGCCCCAGCCCCTGTTCGACCCAGCCGCTCCGCCTGCGCCCATCGATGCAGTGCCCCAGCCCCTGTTCGACCCAGCCGCTCCGCCTGCGCCCATCGATGCAGTGCCCCAGCCCCTGCTCGACCCAGCCGCTCCGCCTGCGCCCATCGATGCAGTGCCCCAGCCCCGTTTCGACCCAGCCGCTCCGCCTGCGCCCATCGATGCAGTGCCCCAGCCCCTGTTCGACCCAGCCGCTCCGCCTGCGCCCATCGACCCAGCGCCCCAGCCCCTGCTCGACCCAGCCGCTCCACCAGCGCCAATTGTTGCAGCACCCCAGCCCCCCAGAAGACGTGGCAGGCCCCAGCAGCCACGAGTGGACCCGCTTGAACCTCCTGCTCAACCTCCACCCCCCCCAACCACTAATCTTACTAGACGATGCTCGACCTTGGGTTCGGGTCTATCCTCCTGAGCGCCCAAAGGATGTTCGACGTAAATTTCGTCAGCGGGTAGTTGGACTCAACAACATTCCCGAGGGTACTGTCCGTCCGTTACAATTTTTTTTTTTCTGTTTATCACTAATGCCATTTGGGAGGGCATGGTGAATGCAACCAACATCTTCGCAAATGACATGACAGCTTCACGCGTCCTTGATGGGACACATCGCCCTAATACGCGCCTGTATACTTGGGTTGATGTGACTGTCAAGGAAATGAAAAGATTCTGGGCGCTACTAATCAACATGGGGTTGGCTAAGAGGAAAAGGCTCGAATCATATTGGTCGACAGCGCCCAATCTGGTCCAGCCTTTTTATTCTTCCACCATGTCGCTTAGACGCTTCCAGATGATTCTGGCTATGTTTCAAGTGTCAAGTCGTCCACTTTTGCCTCGGGGTCAACCTGGGTATAACCCTTGGGTAAAAGTGAGCGATTTTGTAGACCCGTTGCTAGAATCTTTTCGACGCTTTTTTATCCCGGCTCAAGAAGTCTGCATTGACGAGAGCATGATTGGAATGAAAAATAGGTGCATTTTCATCCAATACATGCAAGGTGCCTGTAAGTGGAGACACAGGTAAACTGTGTCTCCAACAGAGACATTGAAGAAACCCAATTGTGTACAAGTGGCAAGATTGAAGAATTTAATGGGTAAAGAAGCTTTGCAGTTGTATAATTCTGTAGTTACCGATGCCACTGATGAAACTGTAAAATCCATCATGGACGTACTTGGAAATTATTGTTTGCCAAAAAATAATGAAATTATGGATGTTTTCAAATTTATCTAGTGCAGACAATCTGAAGGAGAATCGTTTGACAAGTTTCTAGCTAATTTGAGGCGTCATGTAAAAATTTGTGATTTCAAAGATCAAGAGTCTAAATTAATGAAAGCTCAGATAGCACTTGGAATTTATTCCAAAGA
Source organism: Neoaliturus tenellus (assembly GCA_030545055.2). Taxonomy (NCBI): domain Eukaryota; kingdom Metazoa; phylum Arthropoda; class Insecta; order Hemiptera; family Cicadellidae; genus Neoaliturus; species Neoaliturus tenellus. The sequence goes on along the minus strand of CM061531.1, from coordinate 182,952,969 downwards.
AACCAAAGAACGTTTATTAAGAGACGATGCTTCATTAGAAAAAATTATTGAATACTGCAAGAGTATTGAGCTTGCCGAAAACAATTTAAAGATTATAAACGAAGGAAGCGACCCGATTCCCTGTTGTAGCACTGACCTGATAAAGCCAGCGTCATCAAACATTGCAGCATCCAAAAACCAATGTAGGAAATGTGGAAAGAATCACAACTATAACCAGACCTGTCCTGCATTAGGAAAAGTTTGTAGTTTTTGTAAGAAGCCAAACCATTTCAGCAACGTGTGTTTGTCAGGAAGGCAAAACAAAGACCAACACATTCAACCCATATGTAATATCAACGAACATCAACAACGGGCTGAAGAAAACGAGGCTGAATTGATTGACTCTGTCCACTTGGTAAGCGCTGATAAGCAAAAAGTATGGTTAAAGAAAATACTAGTAGACAATATTTTGCATGTAAATTTTAAACTTGATACAGGTGCTGAGGTAAATGTGTTTCCTTATGAGATCGTTACCCAAGAATTCTAATTTATCCTTCAAACTAAGAAAAAGTAAGGTACAACTAGAAGCATATGGGGGGTTTAAGATAATACCTTTGGGAGAGATCACTGTTCAAGTAGAAACAAATAAGAAATTAGATATAATTGATTGTATTGTAGTAAAAGGTAGTACTACACCTATCTTAGGGCTTGAAGCATGCACTAGATTAGGGTTGATACAAAGAATCGATGACGTAGGTAAAGTTAACTTGAATGCAAGTGCGTGTGATGGCAAACAAAACAAATAATATTATGATTTCAAAGATGTATTCAGCGGTTTGGGTTGTTTGACGTTGCTGGAAATGAACGCGGGGCTGCCGCATGAGGCCGACGAGGGCACCACGGCCGCGGAGTGCCTGGCGCTGTGCGAAACAGAGGTATCAGCTAAGGCCGAGGGCGCCGCGACCCCCCCTCCCACAATTGCCAAGTCGAGCCTGCAGATGCCGCACGGGGTGCAAGACGAGAAACTGCAGGTGTTTTGGCCGGGGTGTCGTGTGCACCAATTTGTGCACACATTACCACACCCCGTGTGGAAACGGGGAGTTTGGGGACAGGCTGGTTCAAGGAGCTAATGGCGCGCATCCGGCCAGCCCGCCTCATCCGGCCAGCCCACCGCCTCTGGCGACCCCGCCGCATCCGGCGGGCCCCGAAGGTGCGCCTCCAATACAACCCCAGCGGAGGGGAAGGGGAAGGCGCCATAACGCCTTCGGCTTCCAACTTCGAGGTTGTACTTCAGGGCCTGCACCCCTAGAACTGGGAAGTTCACTACCCAATCCCAGCTCAAAGTACCGAGTTGGGTAACGGGCGTGGCTCCCTTTGTCAACTGAAGTAGGGCAGCTTCGGCTGTTCCGAGCCCTGGCGGAGGTGGCCTTGTGTCAATCGCGCGCTTACTGGGTGTCTCACTCCAGCCTCCCCCCAAAAGGGAGGGAATGAGTCAGGATGTCGGGGATCTGGGGCTTCCGTGCCTTCGGGTACGGTTGCAGTGTAGCCGGCGCCTTTGGCGTGCGGGTTTCCAGTGACCTAGTTATTCCGCTTGGGAACCACCCATGACCCAAGTAAAACCTAAAATGGGTAGCTCGGGATCCGGTTCAAGCCCCTGGCTTCGGCCAGTCCGGATATTGGGTTGGACTCGAGGGGGTAGAGGTTGTCGGTATGCTCGGCACACAGCTTCGGCTGTGGGGGGCCCTCCAGCCTCATCTGGGGGCGTTGCTCACAAACGAAAGCTGAGAAGTAGCATGGGTAGTGCTGCCACTGTCACTCACAGCGGATGGTCGATTTGGGTTCACCGCCGGTTGAGTACCACAGGCCTAGTGAATTCTGGGTTTTGTGGGGGTCTAATCCGCCTTAATGTGATTTGTGATTGTTTCTAACGGTTCCATAAGTTCCCTGTCTGGGGGGTTTTCCCTTCAGACCGACCGGTTATGCCAAAAGGCCAGGTACCGGTCGCCACCAGGGGAACCCAATCCTTGACTTCGGTCTTGGAATTTGGAATTAAAACGAAATGGAATGGAATGGCCCGCAGGATAGTCTTCCAGGACTCTCCTAGGCAACCACGTGGTGGACGTGGTGGACCTGGTTATCAGCGTGGTCGTTGAATAATTCTGGATTCCAGTTTGAGAATCAGCAAATGCACACAGTGACACATGTATTGCAAACCATAAGGGAAGTAGTGGAGGGATGGAAGTGTACGGCGCTAAAACTATTTTTCATCGATCAGTCTCCCAATATAACGTTAGGTACACAGAATACCTTGGGGATGGTGACACTAATGCATACCAGGCTGTGAAGGGTGCTAAACCTTATGGGGAACATGGCAACATTAATAAAATTGAATGTGTTGGCCATGTGCAAAAAAGGATGGGCACAAGACTAAGAAAGTTGAAGCTAACTAAAAAAGTACTAGCCGATGGAAAAGGTTTGTCAGGGAAAAACCGTTCAACTGATGTAGCCATCCAGAAACTGCAGAACTTTTATGGCCTAGCAATAAGAAGGAACCCGAACAACCTAAATGCCATGAAGCAAGCTGTATGGGCTGGTTATTTTCATGTACTTTCAACTAATGAAACTCCGCAACACCAACTTTGCCCCAATGATGAAAATTCATGGTGTAAGTACAACAAGGCCATGATAAACAAAGAAACGTACGACCACAACGAACATTTCGATCTACCTGAGATCATAATGTTGGCAATAAAGCCAATTTTTCAATCTTAAGCTGACCCTGCCCTCCTGACCAAATGCTTGAAAGGTAAATCTCAGAATCCCAATGAGTCCCTCAACAATGTAATCTGGTCCAGAATCCCAAAAAGAACATTTGTTTCCTTGGAAACGCTTACATTTTGAGTGTATGAAGCTGTTTTAACGTTTAATGAAGGCCATGTGTCAAAAATCAAAATGATGGAAAGTTTAGGACTAAGAGTTGGGCAGAATTTAATGACATCACTGAAAAGACTCGATATTGTACGTATCAAAAAAGCGGAAAAAGCGACCGAAGAATTGGAAAAAAAATCACACAAGCTAGAACCATGGCTAAAAGAAGGTTGGAAGATTTGTGCAATGAAGAGGAAGACCCAGACAACCCTTCATACTGTGCTGGACATTATTAAAATGTAAGTAGATGACTTTGTTTAGATATTTTAATTATTCTATGCTTTAAATCAACATATGATTTTAAATTAACATATGATTTTAATTTATCCTACAATTGTTTACAAATAATGTTGTTGTTATGGGTTTTGAAATAGAAACTTATAATTGAATTAAAACATGTCTCCTTTTATTTAATACCGGTAATTAATAACTAAACATGGCGCAGTCGGCTTTTAAGTGATTTTATATTCATTTGTAACCGGTAATTTTAAAATATGGATTTTAATAAACCCGATAAGTTATTATTAACAGGCAATGTGCCTGAAAATTTCAAACAAGTTCAAGGAAGAAATTGAAAACTACTTTATAGCAACAGAGACATTGAAGAAACCCAATTGTGTACAAGTGGCAAGATTGAAGAATTTAATGGGTAAAGAAGCTTTGCAGTTGTATAATTCTGTAGTTACCGATGCCACTGATGAAACTGTAAAATCCATCATGGACGTACTTGGAAATTATTGTTTGCCAAAAAATAATGAAATTATGGATGTTTTCAAATTTATCTCGTGCAGACAATCTGAAGGAGAATCGTTTGACAAGTTTCTAGCTAATTTGAGGCGTCATGTAAAAATTTGTGATTTCAAAGATCAAGAGTCTAAACTAATGAAAGCTCAGATAGCACTTGGAATTTATTCCAAAGAAACCAAAGAACGTTCATTAAGAGACGATGCTTCATTAGAAAAAATTATTGAATACTGCAAGAGTATTGAGCTTGCCGAAAACAATTTGAAGATTATAAAGGATGGAAGCGACCCGATTCCCTGTTGTAGCACTGACCTGATAAAGCCAGCGTCATCAAACATTGCAGCATCCAAAAACCAATGTAGGAAATGTGGAAAGAATCACAACTATAACCAGACCCGTCCTGCATTAGGAAAAGTTTGTAGTTTTTGTAAGAAGCCAAACCATTTCAGCAACGTTTGTTTGTCAGGAAGGCAAAACAAAGACCAACACATTCAACCCATATGTAATATCAACGAATATCAACAACGGGCTGAAGAAAACGAGACTGAATTGATTGACTCTGTCCACTTGGTAAGCGCTGATAAGCAAAAAGTATGGTTAAAGAAAATACTAGTAGACAACTTCTTGCATGTAAATTTTAAACTTGATACAGGTGCTGAGGTAAATGTGTTACCTTATGAGATCATTAAGAATTCTAATTTATCCTTCAAACTAAGAAAAAGTAAGGTACAACTAGAAGCATATGGGGGGTTTAAGATAATACCTTTGGGAGAGATCACTGTTCAAGTAGAAACAAATAAGAAATTAGATATAATTGATTGTATTGTAGTAAAAGGTAGTACTACACCTATCTTAGGGCTTGAAGCATGCACTAGATTAGGGTTGATACAAAGAATCGATGACGTAAGTAAAGTTAACTTGAATACAAGTGCTTGTGATGGCAAACAAAACATATAATATAATGATTTCAAAGATGTATTCAGCGGTTTGGGTTGTTTGACGTTGCTGGAAATGAACGCGGGGCTGCCGCATGAGGCCGACGAGGGCACCGCGGCCGCGGAGCGCCTGGCGCTGTGCGAAACAGAGGTATCAGCTAAGGCCGAGGGCGCCGCGACCCCCCCCCCAAGCCCCCTTGCCAAGTCGAGCCTGCAGATGCCGCACGGGGTGCAGGACGAGAAACTGCAGGTGTTTTAGCCGGGGTGTCGTGTGCACCAATTTGTGCACACATTACAACACCCCGTGTGGAAACGGGGAGTTTGGGGACAGGCTGGTTCAAGGAGCTAATGGCGCGCATCCGGCCAGCCCGCCGCATCCGGCCAGCCCACCGCCTCTGGCGACCCCGCCGCATCCGGCGGGCCCCGAAGGTGCGCCTCCAATACAACCCCAGCGGAGGGGAAGGGGAAGGCGCCATACCGCCTTCGGCTTCAAACTTCTAGGGGCCCGCAGGATAATCTTCCAGGACTCTCCTAGGCAACCACGTGGTGGACGTGGTGGACCTGGTTATCAGCGTGGTCGTTGAATAATTCTGGATTCCAGTTTGAGAATCAGCAAATGCACACAGTGACACATGTATTGTAAACTATAAGGGAAGTAGTGGAGGGATGGAAGTGTACGGCGCTAAAACTATTTTTCATCGATCAGTCTCCCAATATAACGTTAGGTAAACAGAATACCTTGGGGATGGTGACACTAATGCATACCAGGCTGTGAAGGGTGCTAAACCTTATGGGGAACATGGCAACATTAATTAAATTGAATGTGTTAGCCATGTGCAAAAAAGGATGGGCACAAGACTAAGAAAGTTGAAGCTAACTAAAAAAGTACTAGCCGATGGAAAAGGTTTGTCAGGGAAAAACCGTTTAACTGATGTAGCCATCCAGAAACTGCAGAACTTTTATGGCCTAGCAATAAGAAGGAACCCAGAACAACCTAATTGCCATGAAGCAAGCTGTATGGGCTGGTTATTTTCATGTACTTTCAACTAATGAAACTCCGCAACACAAAACAAAGGCTAAACAAAGACCAACACATTCAACCCATGTAATATCAACGAACATCAACAACGGGCTGAAGAAAACGAGGCTGAATTGATTGACTGTCCGCTTGGTAAGCGCTGATAAGCAAAAAGTATGGTTAAAGAAAATACTAGTAGACAATATCTTGCATGTAAATTTTAAACTTGATACAGGTGCTGAGGTAAATGTGTTACCTTATGAGATCATTACCCAAGAATTCTAATTTATGACGGGGAGTTGTTGACTGTAGCTCTAGGTTTGACCAGGTTTTGGCTCTGACTTCTTTCATTGAGGATGGGTATGAGCGACGACTGAAAGACTCTGTGGCTTTTTTAGATCTAACTGCAGCATATGACACTGTCTGGAGAAAAGGCCTCCTAGTTAAAGTTTACGACCTTATTCCCTGCCCTTTCTTGTTGCGTCTCCTCAACTCAATGCTCTCCAATAGGATGATAAAACTATATCTGGGACGCAGAGAAAGTACGTTTAGGCAACTAAAGGATGGCCTGCCACAAGGGTCAGTGCTCGCCCCACTGCTCTTTAATGTTTATACTGCCGACATTCCTGTAACTCGGTCCTTAAAGTTTATATATGCAGACGATATTGCACTGGCATATCAACACCAGCATTTTCGACAACCTGAGGAAACACTAACAAATGACCTCACTACCCTCGGTGAATATTTTGAAGCCTGGAAGCTGAATCCAAACCCAACAAAAACTGAGGTTGCTTGCTTCCACTTGAATGATAGACTGGCCAACCAAAAACTTAAAATCGTATACAACGGTGTTGAGCTGAAACATAATGACCACCCACAGTATCTGGGAGTCACTTTAGATCGGTCTCTCACGTTTAAAAGCCACTTACAAAAAACGGCAGCTAAGGTGAGAACCGGGACTAACATTGTCCATCACCTTGCTGGCTCCACATGGGGAGCTAACGCGCAAGTTCTGCGAACAACTGCTCTGTCATTGGTATATTCAACTGCTGAGTACTGTGCTCCCGTGTGGTTAAATAGTGTGCACGTTAGAGAGATCGACGTCCAGCTAAACAGGACCATGAGAGCCATTAGTGGTACATTCATGGCCCTGTACCCTGGCTCCCGGTGCTGTGTAATGTCGCTCCTCCTGAAATAAGACGAAGGGATGCACTCATTAGGGAATACACAAAGATCTTATCTGCTCCACAGCTGCCCATCCATGATTACCTACCCCAGAATGCGGGCCGATTGAGGTCCCGAAAACCACCTCTACGAACAGCCTTCCAATTGATGGACACGAACTTCACCATCCATACAAATTGGACTTCCTCCTGGGACGCTTTTCAAGGTCGGAACCGATTCTTGATAGATGACTCGACCGTGTAGCGGTAGGTGGTATGAATCTTCCTTGGAAACACTGGACTATACTCAATCGATTCCGCACTGGAGTGGGAAAATGTAATTATTGGAAGTACAAATGGGGAATGACACAAGACCAGTCATGCGACTGCGGAGCAGAGTATCAAACTATGGAACACATAGTCGAAGATTGCCTACTGAGTGCCTTCCCCGAAGGATTGACCGGTCTGCATAGCTCAAGTGAAGCTGGGCTGCAATGGCTTAGCGCCCTGGATTTAGCTCTATAAAGAGAGATCAAATTTTTATTTTAGTGTTTAGATTTTTACTTATACTGACTCAGGTGCTCTGCAACGCAGAATTTATTTTATTATTCTTAAACCATGGTGGCTAGCTAAAAATGAGCCATACGATATATATATACTACTTTTAGGAGCTCTAAAGTTGTAGTGTAGAACATAACAGTCGGGAGTCTCCCAAATTATTGTTCACAAATGTGAGCTCTTTTAGCAAAATAGTAGGCTAGAATAAACATACATTTTTCAGTTTGGGAAGTTTGTTCATTGTTTATATTTTTAAATCGATCAAAAGTATACTTTTAGTCAAATTTTCTTAGGACTACTTGTCTTTACGTATAGTTTAGAGTTTATTCTTTAATTTGATGCAATATGACCAGCACAATAGAAGTTTTGGAGCGTGAGGAAGGTGTCACTGAAGAAGAAAGACCTTTATGATAATGATGTCATCTCTGAACCGGGAGCCATAGAACAAGTAGACTCTTCAGATGAAGTTTGTCTTGGGGAAGATGACATGAACTGCCTTACAAATTTGTTCGAAGTTAATTTGGTCCTGGAAATTACCTATGACGATCCCTGCAAATGGCCAAATATCACCAATTCCGTTCGAATTAAACTCGTAGAACGTGGCCCGCAATCAGTACGTCAATTCTCAGGTATAGTAGACGTAGACAACTTCAACTTTCCTGTATCTGATGATGCTAGACATTTAAGCAAAAATGGTTTTTTAAAGAACTTTCAAATGGAGAGCGTGTCAGAAGGCAGTGGATGTTGTAAAGTAAATCCAAAAATGCGGTTTTGGTTTTCCCTGGATTTTGTTTAGAAAGAAGTGTAATTCTGCACCTTGTTTTGCTGATACTAATGTAGGTTTCAGTGATTGGAAACATCTAAACCCTCACATTCAACTGCATGAAAATACTGAAACACACAGAAAGTGTTATATGGAATGGAAAGAGCTTGAAGTAAGGCTAAGAAAAAATGCCTCTTTAGATGCGGATTTGCATTAGAAATGGCGGCAAATACTGACGATAGTTGTTGATGTCGTAATGTTCTGTGTCAAAAACAACCTACCACTAAGGGGATCTTCTGATTTTATTGGTGATCAAAACTGTGGCGTTTTCTTAAGAACATTAGAGATGATTAGCCACTACCATCCATTGCTTAGACAGCACATATCTTATGTCACATATAATAAGAACGTGACAAAATACTTTTCACCAACCATTCAGAAGGTCAATATTTTAGGAAACAGAGTGCTTTCTCATATTTTAGAAAAAAAGCAGCTAAGTAGTTTTCAATTCTTTTTGATTGTACCCCTGACGTGTCACACTCAGAACAAATGAGCCAGGTTTTAAGGTACGTGGAGATTTCTAATGGAGAGTGTAAGATTGTCGAAAATTTTGTCGATTTTCTAGTTAGCCACAAAAAGACTGGCGAGGAAATTTCTAACGAAATACTCTCCAAGCTAGAAGAAGACGGATTGGACATCAAAGACTGCCGAGATCGAGGATTTGACAACGGCTCTAACATGGCCGGCATTTACAATGGCGTGCAGACTCACATAATTCGCACAAATGAACTAGCCAAGTCTGTACCTTGTGCAGCGCACAACTTAAAGTTTGTAGGTGTACGGTACATGCAGCAGAAGTGTCTCCAATGATGACAACTCTCTTTGGAATTGTTCAAAACATATTTTGTTTTGTAAGTGGCTCAACACTTCAATGGGGGTTTGTAAAACCATATTTGGACACAACTCTGAAAGGGCATTTAGACACTCGGTGGTCATCGAAAAGGCAGGCAATAACATCTGTGGAGAAGAATATTAAAGACTTATACACTGCTCTGAAAGGGATGACGAACAATGATGAATGGAGCTAAGTAACTACATTTGGAGCATTAAGTATTATCAAGAATATCAACTTCAAATTCGTCTGTCTTCTTCACTTATGGTCTGAAATATTGGTTTCCGTGGACTGCACAAAGAAGTTGTTGCAGAGGGAAGACATATCTCTAGACGCTGCATCCAAAAGTCTAAGCGCTTTTAGCAAGAAAATCCTAGAAAGGCGTAAAGTTGTGATAGAAGACATCATAGCCAAAGCTGTTGAGACTTGTAAAGAAATTGTTGACTGTAGCTTCCATGAAAAAAGCATTAAACGTAAAAAGACTTTGGATTCAGAAAAGGCAAAAGGCGAAGGGTGCTTCATTTCAGCGAGAGAAGATTTTCAACGGGAATGTTTTTGTGTGTTTGACAGACTGACTGCTGAAATGACAACCACGTCTAAAGCATATGAGGAAGTTGCCAATAACTTTCAGTTTCTGGCAGGCTCTTCATTGAAAAACTGGCCTTTAGCTAAATTAGAAAATTGGCAAAAGACTTTGGACTAAAGTACAATCGAGATGTGGATGGTTACGAATTGTTGAAAGAAATCGGCATCTTCAAATTTCAGATGATGGGGCTAATTGAGGATATTGAATCAGCTTCGCATTTTGATATTCTAAAAGCTACACATGCTTATCAAGTACAAGATGCGTACCCAAATATCGACATAAGTTTGAGGATATTCCTCACCATGCCAGGAAGCGTCGCAAGGTGTGAGCGTAGCTTTAGTAAATTAAAGCTTATAAAGAACTACCTCCGTTCAAGAACAGGCCAATCACGCCTCACAAGTTTGGCGATTCTTTCAATAGGATATAGGATGTCTTAAGGTTCGGCTGAGAGACGGTTTGGGTCAGGTAGCCTACAAAGGAAGCGAATGTTATTTGTTCAGTTTTAAGTCGGTTATCGGTTGTACCACGGCCATCTCTAGTACAGATCTCTATGTACTACAAATGGCCGTGGTTGAACTTAAACATTTTTGTGACAGAGCAGTTTCTCTTCCAAGGTAAGATATTAAAACTTACTTCAACCCATTAATAATTTAGTACATGAGTTAGTTTAAAGGTTAAGTTATTATTTATTAAGACTCCCCTATGCTTAGTTTATGAGGCGGATCCAAGTGTTTCAGACTAGCCATTTCTAACCTTACCAAAAAAATAAGCGAAGTTAGTACCGTAAAATGGGGTGTATTGCAACAGTAGGGGTGAATTGCAACAAAACTTCATTATGATTATGAAAAATTACTACTTCTCATTACTTTGAAATGCAAAGAGAGTTTTCACTCTAAAATGTGGGTAATTGCCTGTTTTGTGAAAAAATTATACTTAATTATGTCGGCATCCTTGTTTGAGGCTGTTGCTGTTGATTGATTTGCCGCTAAAAATTTGAAAAATTATTTCGTCAAAATTTTTTATTGCAAGTATGACACTGTTATTACAACTAACTCATCTTTTTTTGTTTTTTAACGTGACTTAATGTATCTTACAAACAGAAATTAAATTACTTTAAAGTAAACAATAATAAAGGTAAACCGCCCTAAGGCCCGGTCTATACGGGCGACACAAAAACGCGTTCGACTGATGGATACAAGAGATTCTAACGGCACAGTCTATACGAGCGACTTTGTGGCGCGTTTGGTTGCGTAAACTGACGACAAACGCTTGCCAGCGCTTATTACGACGCTGGGATTAACTATTAACATTCAGGTTCTTCGTGTTTTGTCGTTTCCGTTTCCCCAGTAGCATTTCTCATCATAATTATTATAAATATATTTCACCAGTTGAAAAAGGCATTAACACTTAGGCCTATTACTTAATTATTCATTAATTACGAACATAACAAACGTTTTAGGACCTACGTAAAACAGTTTTTACTTAAAAAATAGATTTACAGAAAAAAGAGCAGGAACAGGAAATAATCTTACACGTTATAAATAACAGCACCGGAAAGGTGCTGTAGTGGAGTAGGGATTGTGTGGCGTAATTTCCGGCGCGTTTTTCTGTCGCTCGTGTAGAATGGTGATGGCGTGTGCTACGCGACAGCGACTTAGTCGCGGCGACAAAGTCACAGCGTGACAAGGGTCATTAAAGACTCAAACCGGCCAAACCATTTCAAAGACAACAAGCCCGGTGAAAGAAGGTAAAACCTTTTCCTGTCTCGTCTCACCCTGTCCTTGCCCAACGGGTGTCACAAGCCCTAACGTCGTCACGTGCAAATGTGACAGAAGCAGAAGATTCGCGCTCGGTTTGATGAGGTTAAGGCGTACCTCCAGAGCAAAAACCTTCTTGATGCGTTCAAAGACCCACGCCTTATTTTCAACGCCGACGAAACCACCTTTTTCCTATGTCCCAAAGGGAAAAAAGTGTTGACCAAAAAAGGAGAAAAGGCGGTTTATCAACAGACTGGAAATGACGAGAAAGAATGTCTCACCGTACTTGTGAATGCCAATGCTGCAGGGGAGATGGCCCCACCAAGTGTCGTATTTAAATTAATAAGAACGTGTCCCAAATCAGATTTGTAGGAGTTTTCCTGGTTGGTGGAGGTTGGGCAAATCCGAGCCAGGGTGGATGACCAGAGAAACATTCGTTGAGTATATTACCAACATGTTCCACCCTTGGCTCATAGCCCAAATTATACCCTTCCTTGTCATTCTATTCATAGACGGGCACACCTCCAATTTGAGCATTACCTGTCTGAATACTGCTCAAAAATGAAATTGAGGTGGTGGCTTTGTACCCCAACTCAACCCATCTTCTTCAACCATTGGATGTAGCGGTATTCCGACCACTAAAAGTAGAGTGGAAGATGTTTGTTTGCGAATGGCGGTTTGATAACGTTGGAAGGCGTATGAAAGAATGAGTGAAAGGATGAGTTTTCTCCCCTGCTGAAGAAAGTGCTCGATAACCTGGATAGAAAGGTTATTGCTAGTGGGTTCAGGGCTACGATCCTTGGTAGCCTGGACCCTAACAAGGTTAACTACAACCGAATCACGAAAAAATCCAATGGCTCTACAGATACTACGATGATTGCACTCGAAAGGAAGGCCTCAGAATTAAGAAGCCATCTAAGCTAAAGATAGGGTTAGAAAAAGTTCGTAACTTGAACCAAAATTTGGTTGATGTAAGACATGAGTCCCTGTTTGAGCTATGGAACAATTACCAAAATAGAACTCTCAGAAATAAATTTGAAGATTAACGAAAAGAAACGATTGGAGGAGACCACCGAAAATACTCCCTCTTTTACCCCTGTTTGCACCCCAGCTGCTTCAACCCCCCTGTCTTCTGTTGGCGACATTGTTAATGTTGATGCGTTAACGTCAGATGAAGAAGCAGTAGATGATGTCCTGGCTCTTCCACTGGCAAACGAATTGACTGAGGAAGTCAGCATTGACCAAACATTTGAGGGTCGAGTAATTGCAGAGGGGGATGGAGGTGCTTTGGATGCATCCGGCCTCTAGACCATCATTGATGACCTTGGATTCAAAGATATAGACCAAGTAGCCCAGTCAATGAAGGTCAAAAACGGGCCAACGTCGGAACAAATTTGTAACAGTCTGAAACCTGTTCCATTCGATAGTACCCACCTAAGGGGTCAAAACCCCAAAAGTCCCCAAAAATCCCCTGGTGGCATTTCGCACAGCCCCCCCTTAAAACCCCCTGGTCCCCTTATTGCATGAGTTTATAGAAACCCTTGTAGAATCGTTACTGAAAGGACTAGCGTCCTATTTTTTTTTTTTTTTTATTTCTTATTAAATTGTCTACAGAAAATGTCATTATATATTTTTAGCTAAGGTCACTTAATATTCAGTTATTTACAGTCAAACTAAACTTTATTAAAATTTTAAAGTATTATTTTGATTTTTTAGGTCTAAGATGAAAATACGAAGGAGTTCGTAAAAGTGCTTGGGCCAAAAGTTATAGGAAATTTAATAACGAGTACATTGATATACATAATATGGTATCTACGGTCACAAAAATCTTGTAACGGCCGTCCAAAGCGAGAGCCGTGCCGGTTGCGGGCCGGCGCTGGGGTCGCGCCGGCCGCCGACCGGCTGTCAACGGCTGTTTCGCTCATCGTGCACAATGTAGATATGAATAACTTTAACAATAACGTTGAAAGTAGTTTATCTTATAAAACACGTATTATGAATATTTCTACCTTAATTCGGTCCAGGTTTTGTGACATAATGGTCTAAAATAGAAAAAAAACTCAACTATTTCTCATATTTTTTTACTTTTTTGTATTTTTTTCCTTTAAAGACTAGTTTTATGAAAAAAATATGTTCTAAAATAGGTGCTCGTATTTCACTGCAGTTAATTCCATTCAATTTAAAAATTCAATAATTGAAAAATATAATAAGTATTTTTCTACTTAAGCTATGAAAAAATTAGTATTCTCAGTTTCCAAGGAAATTGAGGTTTTAGCTATTTTTTTATATATAAAGAAAGATTATACAGCATTATTCATTGTTTGAAATAAGCCCGGAACGATGCTAAATTTTCATTTTTAAGTCTCTAGATGTAGAAAAACACTATTTTTGCAAATGTTTATCGAATCATATCGTATGTTATATAAAAGAGTGCAATTAAGCGTCTAGAGAGAAAACTACTAAACAGATAGTGGTCATTTTGGGTCAATGGTTTTCTTTTGGTCCCTAGATGATAGGAAAAAATTTGGATTTGTTGTGAAATGCCATATAAATCCGTAAAATAAAAATTAAACCTTATTTAGACCAATCGAAGACTAACACTGCTGATTTACAAAGTATTTTCTTTCTTTTTATAAGCAGACTAATATTTTACGAGGTAACAATGATAAAAAGCACATTTTTTAAAATTTATATTTAACATGTGATGCTTGGTAAAAAATTTTTTATAATATATAAATAGAGTTTATTTTTAAATGATTTCAACCTGACTTAGAACTAACATTAGATATTTTTAACGTATGTTTTAATATATTATTCATTGAGTTAAAAAAAATAATTTAAATAATTGTTTGAGTTTTATTTAAAAAAATTTACTTTTTTTGAATTTTTAATTCCATTTCAATCCACCTATATACGAGGGGTGCGGAGAAGTCTGCAGACAGCTTAATATTGTTATTATTAATTTAGGTAAAAAAAAAAGAAAAACACTGTTAATTCAGTTGGAAGCTGAAATAGTGTATGTTATAAAAACACGTATCATGAATATTTCTACCTCCATTCGGTCCATGTTTTGTGACACCATTGCCTACAGTAAAAAAAAACCTTAACATTTTCTCACATTTTTCACTTTTTTGTAATTTTTACCTGTAAAGGACCACACCTTTGTTATTACTGGACGTTATAACGCTATTACTTAGTGTTCAAGGCCACTGAGTTCGGCACACTAGGAGTTAGTAGAAAATGTTTAATGTACGGATAGGTTTATTTGTACATAAAAAAGGCATTAGTAAATAAATAAATAAATAAATAAATTCTTTATTGCAGTCGACAATTTACATTGCATTGCAAAGGTCAATAATTATACAAAGAAATATAAAAGTTCAAAGAAATATAAAATTTTCATTGGTCTTGATGCTAAGTACACCAGTGCCAAATTTTTTTTCGCGTAAACTCCTAGAATTTAAGTATCCCAGCGGCTCATCATGAACTCATCAACAGAGTACAGAACTTTAGACACCAAGAGGCGTTTCAGTCGAGTTTTAAATTGATTTTGATTTTGAGATTGCTTGATACCCTCAGGGAGCTTATTTAGAAATCTGACTCCAGCCTGTGACGGTAAATGCTCAAACGCCACAGTTCTGTGGTGGCTGAGTCGATAATTGTCCCTGCCCCTAGTATTGTACTGGTGCAACTGACTGCCCTGTACAAGTGAGCATTTATACCTGCAGTACAGTGTTACCTCCAGGACATAGAGGCTGGGCAATGTAGATTAATACTGCAAAATCTACCTCAAATGGATGAACGAGCCGGAATATAGCAGGTGTTCAAACTTTACATGGAAATCATATTCCTGAAACTATGAAATGCAATAACTTTTGACATATTTACCTCTTGAGATCGGATTTGTGGCATATTATTTAGAAAATACAAACCTTAAACATGACGCATGGGATGAAGTTGGCCAATGAATTTTCCCTTAAGACTTCAGTGAGTCATGAAGAAAAGGTCTGCGATGGGTTTAGAATTTGAGATAGTCACATAGACATGTATTCAGTAAATTTTAAATTTACGCTTACTGTAAACACTTAAAGTTTGAAAAAGAAATGATACAAATTATGTTTCAGATTAATACCCTCTCAGGATTTTCAGGGAACTCTGTGACCAATAAAACTTATAATACTTCACATTTATATCATTTTAATACGTAATAAATCTTATACATTAGCCGTCGTGTTTTAGCTTATCCATTAAATTTAAAATTTCAAAACATCCCCCTAACAAACGTGTGATTTTGATAAAGTTTGGCATGCCAGTTCAAAATGAACTCTGTTATTTTATTTATTTACAATTGCAGTATTACAATTTGATTATTGTGTTGCAAGTGTCAAAACATATTCAGTCCATTTATTAACATGAGTAGCAGGGTGATCGAACTATACCTTCGGTGTTTTATGGGGTTTTAAATCAACCAAATTAAAGTATTTTAAATATCCTTCACTTACTTATTAAAACTTCATCATTTCAGTTTAAACCATTTCAAAGAGCTAATAAAAACAAATAATTTAGTGCTTTGAATTCTTTAAATAGCTTATCTGGATGGATAGAAAATAAAAATAAAACACAATTTAAAATATGTTTATTTTATGATAAATTACTACCGGTAAATCCCATTATCATGCTACTTTTGTACACATCTTCATTAAACTTGGTATGGACTTTCAAATATTTAGGATTAAATGTTATTTGTCCAAAATGGTCCAGTCACAGCAATTCTACATATTCCTACGTCAGTAGTAAACGTGTAGACTTATGTTATTTTTATAAACTTCATGATTATGTATAATCTTGGTTAGTTCGCAGGCATTCTGTAACGAGTACGATATAGTGCTATGGCAATAGACTAATGAAAAATAAACATTAAGTTATATGGTACCCAAAAGATACTATACTACTCACCGACCTTGATAGAATAATGCTGCAGTTTATAAAAAAAGATACTAACTGTGTTTTACGTAGGATTTCTGAGAAGTGAATATTTGGAGGTAATAATAACTATCCTTAACTGTATGAATGTACATACAAAGTTTTATAACGATATATACAAAAGTAAGCAAGATGGGATTTCATTACTTCCCATAAAATAAACATTTTTTTGTATAGTATATTTTTAAATTTTCTCTGCCACCAAATAACTTATTAAAAGAATTCAAATCACTAAAATATTGGTTTTTAAGCTCTTTAAATAACATTGTGAAGTTTCAATAAGACAGTTGTGAAAAATGGAAAATAATGACTTTTGGTCCCTTTAAACACCTATAAGAACCCGCAGGTATGGTTCTACCGATCTGATTATTTTAAATTACCTATTTAACGCTGATATTTGATTTGGCATTTATTTATATTTTAAATTAAAGGGATATTGTCACAGACCCACATTGCTACACAGACCCATGCATTGAAATGGGTCTATTAACATATAAAAAATAGTGTTTTTAACATTTAGAGACTTAAAAAGGAAAATGTATCGTTGGTTATGACTTACTTCAAACAATGAATAGTACTCCATTAGCTGTTCTTAATGGATAAAAATTAAAACCTTAATTTTCCTGGAAAATAACCAAATTTATCCACTAACTTTGAATTAGTGTAGGCCTAAGAAGAAAACTACTTATTATAGACTTCAATTATTGACGTCTTAAATTGTAGGGAATTCAATGTAGTGTAATACAAGTAGTTTTTAGAACACCTTTTTTTCGACAAAATAGTCCTTTCAAAATAAAAATTACAAACAAATCAAAAAATTTGCTAATATGTTTAGGTTTTTCATATTTTTTCATGATGCGTACGTCCCCCGAGTGCAAAAAAAATTGTGAAATCATTAAGTTTAATCATTATATACAACTTTGCAAATTCATATAAATACCCAATTTATCGCATCCAAAAATGTATATAGTGTCTAAACTGTAAGTTAAAAAATTTAAAAATAAAAAAATGATGAATTCCACTTTTTTAAATGCAATGTCACAAAACCTGGAACGAATGAATGTAGAAATATTCATAATACGTGTTTTATAAGATAAACTACTTTCAACGTTATTGTCAAAGTTATTCATATCTACATTGTGAACGATGAGCGAAACAGCCGTTGACTTGCGGCGGCCGGCGCTACCCCAACGCCGGCCCGCAACCCTCACCGCTCTCGTTTGGACGGCCGTTACAAGATTTTTGTGACCGTAGATACCATATTATGCATATTAATTTACTCGTTATTAAATTTCCTATAACTTTTGTCCCAAGCACTTCTGCGAATTACTTCTTATTTTCATCTTAGACCTAAAGAAATCAAAATAATAATTTAAAATTTTAATAAAATTTGAGTTTGACTGTAAATAACTGAATAATGAGTGACCTTAGCTAAAAATATATAATGACACTTTCTGTAGGCAATTTAATAAGGAATACAACAACAAAAATTTAGGTCGCTAGTCCTTTCAGTAACGATTCTACAAGGGTTTATATAAACTCATGCAATTAGGGGTTTAGGGGGGTTTTAAGGGGGGCTGTGCAAAATGCCACCAGGGGATTTTTGGGGACTTTTGGGGTTTTGACCCCTTAGGTGGGTACTATCGAATGGCATAGGTTTCAAACTGTTACAAATTTGTTCCGGTGTTTAACCTTCATTGACTGGGCTAAAGGAATCAGTATTGTGGTGCGTATAATCGATTTTAT
This sequence comes from Neoaliturus tenellus, assembly GCA_030545055.2. NCBI lineage: Eukaryota > Metazoa > Arthropoda > Insecta > Hemiptera > Cicadellidae > Neoaliturus > Neoaliturus tenellus. The sequence goes on along the minus strand of CM061531.1, from coordinate 182,934,917 downwards.
TCTTATTAATTTATTTATCTACTCACTATGTCAAATGTAACTTTTTCTTCCAGCTGGATTGAAATCATCTGCATTTAAATACTATATAAAGAAAAGATAATGTCTGAGATTTAATCAGTCTTAAATACCAACTTTTAGGCAAACTCAGAATTCCCTTTTTACCCGTTGGTATCTTAATTAGGAGCTTATTTAGAGTTTTGTCGTGGTTCAATTCAGTGAAGAGCTTCAAAGCCATATCAACCTTCAACATGTTAATAATTATCATCAGGTTACTCTGTGACGCTTATAATGGCTTGTTTGATGTTGTTGTTTATCTCTATCAAGGTACGTTTACACCAGAGATGACAACCAAATGTTGTGAACTTTAGCCATGGAGAGAAACCAGGAAAAAGTTAACAACTTGGGGTTGTCAACACTGGTGTAAACGCACCTTTTTGGGATGTCTTTAACGATTTTACTAATAATTGTGCCTGCTTTTTTTCAGGTATCTGTCACCGACATTCAAACTAGCACAACAGGCAACACGCTAAAGCGTTAAAAAAGTATAGGAATTTAGATTTCAGAGGTTGGCACACCTACATCCAATAGTCTTTTTTATTTCTTACGGAAATAATTAAATATCCCTCCCAGCGAGTGGAAGGAGGTCGGTCATTTGGTGGCTTCTCCAGAATAAGTTGCTTATTATTAAATCCATCTTAAACCATGTGAACTTTTGTTTTGTTATTATTGATTAGTGATTTGCGAAAACAGTAAAAAGGTAAAACTTAAAATTAATATAATTTTTGTGTACCTGCCCCTCAAGACATTTAAGTTTGGTGTACACGTAGCACGTTTTCTTATCTTGAGAGAACTCAACTGATTTGTTAAAACCAAGTTATAGGTCTATTTAGAATTGATATTCATCAGAACTTTTCTTTCTTCTAAGTACCATTTTGTAATTTGTAGACTAAGCTCAATTCATTTGTTGTAAAAATTATTTCAGTTATACTGTTAAATAACTCTTGTTCGTGCAGTAAATGGTGATTTTTACTAAGTGTTCCAACCTATTTCCGGGCTCAGTGGGCAGTGCACAGTGACCCTGAGATTATTCTGCTCTAGACCGACTTAAATTTCCATTTGTCAGTTCATTACAAATTAGGCCTAGACTAGGCCTAAAATTCTTTGAAACATTGGCGCCATAATAAATCTGCAGAGAAAAGTTAAACCATTTCAAATTTTGTTCAAATCAATTTTAATTCATTAAATTATTTACATTTATCGATTTACTTTATTTAACTAATTTAATAGAAAAAAACCATTACAGAGTTGAACATGACTTTACATCAGCGATTTTTGTACAAAATAAAATATTGAAGAGCAAGTGCAAGAGCAAATATATCGCTCTATTTTCAACTCGTATGATCCTCCTTTATCATTCTATATTTCCAAGAAGAATCAGAGCTCTGAATGCAAAAAATACAAAAATAATACTAATAAAGAAGGTTTAGAAGAAGAGTACCAATCACACCGGCGTCTGAAAACACAAGCGATGGACATAGAAGTGAGGAAATGGACTGCAAAGAGAAAGATAAGGTGATAGCCACGTTTGATCTTCAAGCGGTGTATCTTCATGATGTACTAATTTAATGTATCACTAATTTATTGTTCGAAACTATCTACTGTTACTGATAAGTTCTAATATTGTGTTAAAATACCCATATAAATTTATTGAGAGATGATTGATTGTTTTAATTTAAGTAGAATATTTTGGGGAAAGATAAACTAATATGATATGAAGATTGAATCGATAAAAGGGAACAAAATTTCAATATGAAAAATGTGAACTATTGCTGCAATCAAAATTGGGACAAGGATATTATTTCATTGGGAGAGAACAATGAATAATTATTGTTATTAACAATGATAATTATTAACAATAATAAATAAAACATTTGGTTTTAAACGAGTTGACTAAAAAGGGAATATGAGAACGTATGGTAGGATAAGTAATGATAGGGAATGGAATCTGTAGAAGGGGACAGTCCTGGCCAGCACCCAACAACGGAAAAAAGAATGTGATCGTGAATACCTAAAGAAGAAAAAAGAAGAGAATACATGGAACACTCTTTAGACTATTAGTGATCGCGAACTCAGGAAAGTGAAAAAAACAAACTACGATTAGGGTGCAACGTTACAGGAAGCGGGAGGCTGAAGAAACAAATTTTTAAATCAACTACTTTATGATTCACTTTCTTAAAGTTCTGTAAGTCTTAGACCAGATCATGTGGTCTCGTAACAAAAATACTAGTAGGAAAATGAAAAACTTAAATCGGTTTAAAGTATACCGGGCTTTATGAGGGATGGAATTTGTTTTGGAAATTGAGAAGAAACCAGAGGGTACAAAAGAGAGCTCAACGATTGAAGCCATATTTGCACGAGATCGTACCACCGTCATAGGTTTCAAACACGCCTATGCTATGAGAAGTCTACTCACGTTAGTGTACATAGTCAATGATACAAGTTACTCACAAGTTTAAGTGTGCCTCAAAATATAATTTATAATTATATGTATACAAAGTAGCTCATTTTACTTAATTTTCATAATAATATTTGCTTTTCTCTTTTATGTATACTACAGTCCGTTTTCTTAAAACTGATCCTTCTCGATAATAATGGGGTGGGGGAGAAATTTAAATTGTAAACAAACCATTTAAACACGTGAAAAACATGTTGGAGGTAATCGAGTATCAGATATCCTTTGAAGATATCTGATACTCGAACACCTCGGTTTAAAATATCAACTAATTCTACTTAATTCTAAAATTCTACTTAAATATCGACCCCCTTTAACTCATTGAATAACTCATATTCATCGTTTGTTACGTTGACGCAGCTAATATGGAACTAATTTTTACAGTTACCAAAACACATTAATGATTTAGTGTTTTTATATAAGACTTTTTCACAAGCACCACACTTGTGATGCTGTTTGCCACCCACCATCTTCATCCACTCATTGGTGGTCCAAGGTACACCAATTAAAATTTTTTTATATATACATTACTTATAAAATAGTGAATATTAAGAAAGGGTAAGTGAACAAAGAACAAAAAAATTAGAAACTATTTCATTTCACAGTAAATATGTTCAACATATTGAAGGGAAATTGATTTGATAGCCGAATTTGATTTGATTTGAAACATTAGGATACTCACCACGACAGTAAAAATCTTATGTTTTCTCATATAAAATAAACAAATGAGATATCTATTGAGATAAAAATATAATTAAATGTATCTTAACTGAGTCTAATCTAATAATAGGGGAGAGCGGGGCGAGACGGGGTTGAGGGCAAGACGGGGTTTTGCATATATTTGCTCCGGCAGGTGTCGCAGTCTAGCGGCAAATATTTCAACTAATACGCTGTCGCCATGTGAGTGTCTGACAGTGATACCAGCCATTATGTGCCTATAACGTGCTACGTGGGAACGTACCTCTGTCGAGTAAAACTAAAAGCCAGTTGAGTAAACATAAAGTGACTCTGAGGCGCTTAGTAAGACAAGGAGAGTGTTGGGGAAAGAAACGAAATTATCTAGTGCAGAAAGGAGGTGGAGTTTTTATTCCATTACTGCTGGGCACAGTGTTACAGGCAGCAGTCAGTAGTGCATTAGGAAAGTGAAATGGATGCCCAGATAAAACCATTTTATTTGACTTTACTTAGCGGTACTCCCCGCTCAGCAAATTATTATCCGAAAAATATCACGTCTGATTTTACTGTACAACTACCGAAGTTCATTTGCTTGGACAGTAGAGATTGGGAAGTAGCGCTCGTAGAAGTGCATTACCCATATTCGTTCTCAACAGTAGGGTCCGATGCTTTGATACAAGTAGTTGGTGCAAAAAAGGAAGAACCCAAGAAGTCTGTGGGAAAAGAAGGTAAATCAGCCAACAAAGAAGGTAAATCAGCTAACAAAGAAGGTGAATCAACCATCAAAGAACCGACCAATAAGAAACCCAAAATATTTGCACACATCGATAGACCAAAACCCGGATACTACAATTCAGTTGAAGAATTGGTGGAGCACATCAATGGGCTGAATTATGTAAAGAAAAGTGGAACTACATTCAGTCTTGACGAAGCAAAGCGTGTTAAAGTATCGTTAGGAAATGCGTTGGGACCTGTCACAAGAGTGATTTATTCCCATTCACTCGCACTTCAGTTGGGAACAGCATCGACAGATGATATAATATCTGAACCAGGTTTACTTAAGAGTACTAGACCGTCTAATTTAAATCTTGGTTTACCAGCACATATGCTCGTGAACTGTGATCTGGCTGAAGAACAAATTTTAAGCGAACTCCGTATACCACTATTGAGGATTATCAATATATCCCACTCGTTAAATGATTATGGAACGTACAAGACGGCATACATAAGTGATCCGCACTACGTACCTGTGAAAAAGAAGACATTCGAAAGTGTGAGAATTTATGTGTTGGACATCTTAAAGCGAGATCTCTCATTCCGTCACGGAGCGTTGACCGTTAAACTACACTTCCGACCGGCCGCCGCTGCTGCACATCAATAATGGAGCACGCAAAGAAGATGGCCGTCGTCCCGCAAGAGCTTATTGAGTGTTTACAGGCTACATCATCGGAGAAGCAGTCAAACAATTTGTCCACTACGGAAGGACTGGATGTGGAGATGCAGAAAATAATGAATAACAAGAGTATAGACGATAGTGAAAAATGGAAACTGTACAATCAGGCGTTACAACGTTTCTTACACTTCGCCTCTAATAATCGCCAGCCGATTAATATTCCAATCGTGGATGCGGCATTCAGTGATGATGCCCAACACCCGACACGGGGTGCAGCGGAAGGACCAGTCGATGAGATTGTCGAAATGTTCTCAAAGACATACAGGAGTGACGCCCGCAATCTGTTACGATTTATGAAAAAACCCGATAGTCGAATCAGTTGGGATATCAACTACTCGGTGTTTATCGATGGTCGAAAACTACCGAATGCGAATATAGTTGATATTTTGAATAACATAGTGAGAGTTCGAATGACCGAACGTATACCGCCAGGATGGATGGAAGTGATGACCGCTTTGAAAGAAATGAATGTGCCTCTAGAATTTATAAATAATACCAGAGCGTTACGGGAATTGAATGACACATTCAAATCATCATTGCGGATGACCAGTTCACCGAGTGCACCATCACCGCGCAGAACACCGATGCGAGAGCGGCTACGTTCGTGGGCAACAGTGAAACGAGGAGCTAAGGAGCGGCGCGGTGAGACATCATTACAGAGAACATTACGTGAGGTCGATGATTATCTAGCGAAAACACCGATTGAAGAAGCGTCGACTGGCGGCTATGCCGCGTCAACTCCCATAATAAGAGACGAATACCAGTGGGACAGGGAGCCGTTGGGCTTTCTAGACAGGTGGGAACCGTATCCGGCCAAGTGAGCATGGACCGTCTCTATTACAACCCCGGCGAGCCCGGTGCGTTCGGCGGTGTCGCACCGCTAGTGCGAGCTGCACGCAAGAGAGATATTTCAAAGTCGAAAGTAATCGAATGGCTACAATCACAGGACACCTATACATTACACAAGCCGGCCCGTAAACGCTTCCCACGCAACCAGTACTCTGTTTTCGGCCCGTATGAACTGTGGCAAGCGGACTTAAATGATATGCGAGGATTGAGTAAATACAACGATGGATTCAATTACCTGTTGACCGTGATAGACGTGTTCAGTAAACGTCTGTACGTGAGAGCGTTGAAGAGAAAGGAAGGTGCAGAAGTGGCAGTGGCATTCGAAGAAATATTCAAAGAAGCGACTAAAACTCCGCGTTGCCTCCAGTCTGACAAAGGAACAGAGTTTACCGGCGCTAAGACCAGACAGTTATTCAAAAAGTACGGAATAAAATATGTGACTACGCAGAATCCCGATGTTAAAGCGGCAGTAGTGGAACGCGTGAACCGCACGTTAAAGTCTCGCATGTGGCGTTACCTGACCTACAAAAACACTTACCGATATATCGATGTACTGAACAAACTGGTGAAAGCTTACAATGCCAGCGAACACAAGAGTCTCGGTGGTGGATTGCGCCCCATCGATGTGAAAAATGATCGGACGATAACACAAGTGCTACAACGCATGTACAGTAAAATTCCACGGCGTGCTAAGCCCAAACTCAAGATTGGTGACACGGTGCGTATAGCAAAGGAGAAGGGCACATTCGCCAAAGGCTACGAAACCAATTGGAGTAACGAAGTGTTCACTATTCGTAAAGTGAACACTCTGATGCCGTTGCCCATGTACACGCTGGCGGACCTAAAAGGTGAAGTTTTGACCGGCCAGTTTTACGAATACGAATTACAGAAAGTAATATATCGGAGTGATCAGCTATTCAAGATTGACAAAATACTGGACACTCGTGGCAGAGGTGCCAGTAAGCGTTATTACGTCAAGTGGCGAAGTTACGGAGACGAGTTTAACTCTTGGGTGAGAGCGCAAGACTTACAAAATGTCTAACTCACAATTCTTCCTGACACTGCCCAGCAACAGTTCTATGGAATATTTCCCCAACAATAAGGTGTCAAACTATACTACGCATCTTTCGAAACAGATACGATTGGAAGGTGCGTGGGAGATGGCTCTGGTGGAATCTCACTATCCATGTTCATTTCCATTAGTGGGCAAGAACGAGATTATAATAATCGAACAGGATACTATTCTTTCCGCCATAGATTTGGGAGATACAGACAAGTACACGTTTACTCTGGACATGGGTTACTACAAGAATATAACCGAACTGTTGAATATGATCAATGATGCAAAGGGCCTCATCGATTACGTAGAGTTCACCTATGACAAAGATGCGGACAGAGTGGAAATAAAAATACTGAAAGAAGATGTAGTTGCCATACAATTAGACAATAAACTGGCTTTACAGTTGGGATTCGATCCGCAGCAGAAGGACATTGTGAAAAACAATAAAGCGTCATGGTCACCGAATCTATCGATGGGGCTTCCCGCTAATATGTACGTGTACTGCGATCTGATTGAGCCACAACTGATCGGTGACACTTCCGCCCCACTATTGAAAATCATCAACATTGACAGAGGCGACTACGTGCACGGGGCGAATAAGACTGTACTCTACACGAGCCCGCATTACGTGCCGATCACCAAAGGTGCATTCGAGACTGTGGAAATCGACCTCAGGGATCACACGGGCCAAAACCTCTCATTCCTGTTCGGGACGTCGTACGTGAAGCTGCATTTCAGAAGAGCTCTGCATAATTAACTGTAAAAAATGGCTTCGAACGATCCGTACATGGCGTGTAGTATCGCCAGCATTCGCAGACGGGCGGATCGATAGAAAAGGTGTTTCGCGGCGCCGCCTATCAGAGGGGGCACGGAGTCGGCAGCTTCTTGGGCGGTATGATCCGCACCGTATCTCCGTTGATCAGGAGCGGTGTCGCGGCATTGGGCAGAGAAGCGTTAAGGTCAGGAATCAATTTCCTAGGCGATGTGACGCTGCGTACGAAACATCCCAGAGATGCGGCGGAGGAGCGCATGAAAGAGTTTACCGGCTCGTTGAAACGCCGAGCCGACGACAAGATTGAACGAGTTCTCCGTGGCGGAGGCAAGCGGCGGCGGCTGCCTGCATCCAAAAAGCGCGGAACGCGTAAGAGTGGCGCGAAGCGCGCAACGCGCAAGACTTCCGCGAAGCGCGCAATGTACGGCGGCAAGAAGAAATCGAGTGGTCGTCGCACACGCCGTGTCACGCCTCAGTCTCTGGCCAATCTCCTTAGAGGAAGGACGTCATCAAAGAAGAAGAAGCAGCAGAAGAGGAAAGCGGTATCCAAGAAGCAGAGGAAATCCGTTAAGAGGAAATCAGTAAAGACGACTCGTGATATTTTCAATTAATCACGTCGTTCATACATCAAAGATCGTGCGAATGCGTCAAGACGGAGTTGGACTTGTTTTCACTGCCGCCCACACAGACGAGTATCGAAAATGGAAAATGGATTCAATACAAACCGATATCCACACTGACGGACGACTCACCGATAGAGTTTGTAGTGCCCGGCAATGGTGAAGAGTACACCGATCTCTCGCAAACAATCCTGGAAATCACAGCATCGATCATTAAGGCGGACGGATCGGCGATCGCAGCGGCCGATGCGACAAAAGCTGGTCCGATAAATAACTGGCTACACTCGTTGTTCAGTCAAGTGGACATGTGTATGAACCAGAAATTGGTTACACCGCAAAACAACACTTACGCCTATCGAGCGTACATCGAAACAGTATTGAACTACGGATTCGATGCTAGGAAATCACATCTATCGTCCGTGCTGTGGAACGCCGACGATTCAGGCCATATGGAAAACACCGAAGACGATAATGATGGACTGGAAAAACGACGGAAGCTAACGAAAGGAGGGCGAGAAATCGATATGGTCAGTCATCTGCATTTGGACATGTGTAATCAGAATAAATATCTATTGAACGGAGTCGAGCTACGTTTCAAGTTAAACAGGTCGAAAGATGCATTCTCCTTGATGGTGCACGAAGGTGACTACAAAGTACATATCGCCGATGCGAACCTGTGGATTAGAAGATGTAAAGTCAGCCCGACCGTACTGTTGGCGCACAGCAAGATACTGCAGTCCGGAACCGCTAAATATCCAATCACACGAGTGGACGTGAAATCTTTCACGCTCGCTTCCGGCATAAGGAGCAAGACTCTGGACAACGTATTTCTGGGACAAGTTCCGAAGCGCGTGATTGTCGGTATGGTGACCAATGCCGCATTCAACGGTGATGACAAAAAGAATCCATACAATTTCAAGAATTTCGATTTGAACTACTTCTCACTGTATGTGGACGGTGAACAAGTGCCAGCCAAGCCGCTTCAACCCAAGTTCTCTCCCGCCGGTAGCGCAAAGTCAGTTATGGCATACAACACAATATTCAGCGGTACGGGGATCCATTTCTCAGACGCCGGAAACGTGATCAGCAGAGAAGATTTCGAAAACGGATACTGCCTGCTAGTGTTTGATCTGACACCCGACCTGTCTGCCAGCGATACCGGCCACTGGAATCTCGTACGCAACGGCAGCGTGCGCATGGAACTGGGATTCGGCAACGCGCTGACCGAGACTGTCAACTGTTTGGTGTACGCAGAGTTTGACAACGTAATTGAAATCGATCGACACCGCAACGTGATGGTCGACTTTGGCGGCTAGTCTCTCACTGGCACCCGCACGAGATGGATCGCTTACGCAGAGTACGCTGCAGGAACGTGTCCGCCCCCATCATTATTGATATCCAATGTTTCAAAGACAATATCGGTGATTATATAATGAAAGAAGTCTGCGTTATGGAAGTGGACAGCGGGATACTACTGATGCATCACATCGCCAAACCGCCGTTCAACAAGGACGAACTGACTGTCGACAAACTTCGAGAAACGCATTGGCTATCGAAACACTATCACGGATTAAAGTGGGATCAAGGGGACATCGGCTACTATGACTTGGAACAAAAGCTACGAAAGACGATCGCCGAACGACACACGGTCTATGTCAAAGGATCGGAAAAGAAGAGTTTCATATCTAGACATTTAGTGATTGATCACTTCGCTACCAACATCATCAACTTGGACGATATCGGATGCGGTTCACTGGCGACGATCAACAATCTACTATCGAAATCCACGCTGCGATGCCGCCATCTTAGATCAGCGAACCACCGATGTTCACTCTCCAATTGTATTGCATTACACGGTTGGTTATTTTTGACTAACAGTATTGACGATGATAATTTGGAATCTGTTGATGAGACTTCATATTTCTGCTCTTGTTTTCACACGTCTACGAGCAGTACATCGCGCACCACCGCTGCAACTATTGGCATCGACACTGTAGAATTAATACCACTCTGCCGGTGCACAATCATGGGGTCTACGCTGCCGACCGACTACCACATCGCATCTCCCCGTCTACAGCAATCGTTGTGAATACCGATCCACACAATGAAGACGGCACGCACTGGGTTGCATTCTACCTGGACCGGAAGAGTGATGTCATTGAATTCTTCGACAGTTACGGACAACCCCCGCATCTGTACTTCTACCAAGGATTCCTGAGACGTAACGCTCGTCGCTATCTGTACAACGAGTATCGTCTACAAGATGATGATAGCACAGTCTGCGGCCACTACTGCTTGACTTACCTGTATTACCGAACTCACCATGATATGAGGATGATGGACTTTGTGCAGCTCTTCGACGACACCTCCACTGCTCACAATGATGCGATGATCAGAACACTTTTCACCAGATTGTATAAACACTTGTAGCAATATTTGCTTTTTCATATTTTTTTCTTTGAATGTAATGTAAATATTTTTTATTTGTAAAGTGATTTTTTTTCTTGTAATAAAAATGAGTACTCAACAAACACTAATCTTTTCATTTCCTTTTTAGCATGTAAGTTTCATTTTTGATCAGGCTCACTATTTCAAAGTCAAGAGTGCATTTGTAAAAGTCTATTACTTTAACCTTTATGCAGACTCGATATTTACTTTCATAGACCATAGAGAGAGAGTCTAGTGACTCAGTATTTAAATTTTCAAAAGAGTCTGTTAGTTTACCCATTGCACATCTTTGACATAACTTTTTAAAGTGAAAAGAGCCTATTAGTTTGACCTTTATGCAGACTCATAATTTATATTTACTTTAATAGTGAAAAGAGTTTGATATTAAAAATCAAAGAGTCTGATAGTGAAAGATTCTAAGACTAAGTGTGAAACTGGAAAAAAAATAAAAACAAGTATGTCAATATACAAATGACTAGATTTATTTATGAAAATGACTAATTTTAAACATGTACAATATATATTTAAAATGAATGTGCAAGAACTTTATACATTATTTGAAAGAGATTTAATTTACTCTATACAATGATTACAAAAATGAATTAACAGGAAAAACATTATACAATATTTTAAAGAAAGAATTTAATATTTGAAGAGTAATATTTAAATATCAATTTGCAAGAACAAATAAAATTTATAAAATAGTCAACAATCATTAATTCAAAGCATTTAGTCTATAAAATATTTACAAATGAATTTACAAGAAAGAACTTTATACAATATTTACAAGAAAGGAAATAATTTACTATAATGAATAAATATCTATATAAAATAGTCAACAAACATAAAGATCTATAAAATATACAACAAATGAATTAGATTCACACAAAAAAAAAAAATAAATAATCACATCACAGTCCAACAGTCCATAACAGTCCATCACAGTCCATCACAAACACTTCCTATCCGAAAGGAGCCTACCCGACCACACTCATGCGACACACTCAGACTATACTGCATCGTCGACATCCATCAGCGCTGGCAGTGCTGGAGGTAACGGTGGCGCCCTGGGGGGAATGGCATAATGCCCCCACGGAAGCGTGTTTATCCCGTCCTCTGGCATTACATAACGTTTATCGTCGAATGGAGCCAGGGACCGCTTCCTCACCACAACGGTGTAGATGATGTGGTGTCTGCTCTGGAACCTTTGATTGTCCGTACTTTTCGTGGTCTTGTTGTACAAGCAGTCCAAGTAATCTTGTACGGACAGGTCCTTCGCAACTACGGCGCGGTTAACACCTTTTGCCCGTTTTACAGGCGGGGGTGCACCATAATCGTCGTCATCTCCGTTACCAATATTGCACGTCATGATTCCTGGTGTCATGCAGTATAGTTTCGCCATCAAGCCGACGAACATCCTGATGATCCTCCCACCGACTTCGTCCTTGAATTTCCCCAGAACCCTGGCGTTGCGCCCATCATAGCACATATGGTTCTGAGGATAGTTGCTGGTGTCGAAGTCGTCCAGGTGCGTCAACATGTCGCGGTAGACGTCTCGGGTACGGATGTGATAGTAGATGCCATCGGTATCCATATAGGCCATCTTGATGTTCTCGATTCCGTACCGTTCTACCATATCGTAGTGGAAACCGTACATCCACCGTTTGCTGTGGTCCAGAATGCACATCCCCGCATAGACAGGCTTGTTCAACACGACTCTGCCTTTAGCCATGTTCAGTAGGGCCAGGTTTTCATTATAGTCTAGTGAAGATATGAAATAAAACCCCTTAACCCTAAAAAAATTGCTTTAAAAGGTTTTTTGGCGGATTTCACTTCCTATAAGTCTATAGAATAATATACTGAAAGTCTAATAAAATCGGAGTCTCGGAAATGGGGTTTTTTGAATATGGCGCACACAAATTTGAAAAAGTATTAAACTTTACTATTACTATCGTAAATTTTCTTCCGAATTTCCAATTTGGATCGAATTTGGTGTAATGCTGAGGAATTGTATTATTTAAAAATTATTTATGAATCAAGGCAATTAATCTACAGTAGCAGTGTTTTGTTTGTAGAATTTAAAATGGGTAAAAACGATTTTTACTTTCTCCCCCTATACCATAGTATATGGAGAAAGTATTGTTTTCGTAAAAGTTTTGGCATTATTTTGATAATGTATATATCCATTTTGGAGCTCCCTATCCCCCTATAAATGTATATATTGAGAAAGTATTGGTTTCGTCAACATTTTAAAATTTGATTCGTTGGTAAATTTATCCGTTTTAGTGCCCTCTGAGCCCAAAAAAGGGGGTTTCGGAGTGATGTCTGTGTGGATGTGTGTGTGTGTGTGTGTGTGTGTGTGTGTGTGTGTGTGTGTGTGTGTGTGTGTGTGTGTGTGTGTGTGTGTGTGTGTGTGTGTGTGTGTGTGTGTGTGTGTGTGTGTGTGTGTGTGTGTGTGTGTGTGTGTGTGTGTGTGTGTGTGTGTGTGTGTGTGTGTGTGTGTGTGTGTGTGTGTGTGTGTGTGTGTGTGTGTGTGTGTGTGTGTGTGTGTGTGTGTGTGTGTGTGTGTGTGTGTGTGTGTGTGTGTGTGTGTGTGTGTGTGTGTGTGTGTGTGTGTGTGTGTGTGTGTGTGTGTGTGTGTGTCAGGATGTAAACAGAGCTAGAGAACGCCCCAATGGTCCGATTTTAATGAAATTTGGTACATAGGTCCAAATCTACTATAATTACAGGCGTTTTTTTCATTTTTTTGAATTTTTGATTTTTAAGGGTAGTTTACCCCCAAGAACCCTCAAAAAACGTGAAAAATCCAAATTTCTCAAAAACGGCTCTAACGATTTTGATTAAAACTAGTATACGTGTTGCTCGAAATCGAGCAATTTATTTTAATACAATACAAATTTTACTTTAGCTCTTAATCAATGACATCCGACCAATCCAATAGTGTGAATATCTTTATTCACCAAAATCTACACGTATTAACAGCTGATTATTAACTGATGTTTAAAATGCTTTATTTAATCCCAATGTTATTTAAATGGGAAATTTTGGGATTTCAATGATGGATAGCGGCTTTATTTCCAGTCCGATTCTCATCAGTTTTTGGCGGAAACAACTACAGACCAAGCCCTTTCCAACGACACCAAAAACTTGAAAATCGGTTAAAAATTGTAGGAGGAGTTCTCATGACAAAAAAACCCTTAGCGTATTAAATAAGTATAGATTTTGTGGTTTATTAAGATTAAAATGCTGAATAAAATGACACCACCCGCATCTCCGGGAAAATGCGCATTCAAAAGTTATAGAGCAAAATGTGTTTAAAAAAACTCAATTTTAGGATGCAAAAACTCGTGCTGCTCACCCGGTGGCTATCCGACTGAGCCATCAAGACATTAATGTTTTTAGTCTTTTAACACCTTTTCATATTCTTGGGAGAAAGTATGTGTCAGTTATCTGATACCGTTTATTTTATATTACAAAGAGAAAATAGATTATTGTATTCTTCACTATACCCACGTTTTCAAGCATTATAAAACATACGGTTTAGTATTTAGAATCTTTAAATTGTCTTCAGTGGTGGTTGATAATATTAAATACCCCTGTTACAGCAGACCTGCGTACTCAGCGAATTTCTAAGGAATATGATATTTTGTACTCTCCCCATAAACCCCATAGGAATGGGTATGTAGGTTAACTGCCATGGGATATTAAAAAAATTATTTCGACCATGATGATTACAAAAACTAAGATTTTTACCATAAATGGATGGCTCTCAACCAAATGAAGCTCCAAGTTTCATCCGAAAATATTGGTTAATAAGTGAAATATTGTCTCATCCTTATTCGTCATAAAATTAACATTGGAGCCCCAAAATACAATGTTCTCTTTAGACTTTTTAATGTCTCGTTTACCAATGGAGATAAAGTAAAGCTTCAATATACTAAATTATGTGTTTTTGAGCTAAATCCAGTGGGAAAAATCAAAATTCAAAATTAAAGAAAATTACATGTAAAAAATGCAAAAATCACATTTTTGGATTTAAAAAGATTTAATTGATTCACCGGATATCTTGGATAGTTGGCCAAACCTTTGGGAAAATACCAACACCATATGTAAATTTTGTGATTCGTCACTATGATATAGGAACCACTATTGTGTTGTGAACCACTATTCAGATGAGCCGAACATAAAAGACTATTATACACATTTAAGGAGAGGGAAAAACTTGAATCCAGTTAGTTGAAAGTTGTTCTCCCGAAACAGAGTTTTCTTTAAGAAAAGAAGATTTTTTATCAGTAATAAAAACAAACAGAAACTGGTTGATTTCATGAGTCTTCAGTTAAAAAACGAAGGATGTAATGTTATTAATGCACCGAGAAATGCTGATGTAAGCATTGTTTTAGCTGCAGTACTGTAACCAAATCTGAAATAAAAACAACTACAGTGATAGGATAATATACAGATCTACTTATCCTAATTATATACCATGCCAAGCTCCACAGAAAAGCATTTGTACTACAGGTCCGACAGAGATAGAATGAATGGAAAAAACTAAAGGAAAAACTAAAGTTTTTGACATTTTGAAACTGAAAGAAACGCTTGGAGATGAGTTTTGTTCCAAGCTACTGTTCATACATGCCACAACAGGGTGGTACAACCTCTCGGTTGCATGGCATTGGAAAAAAGAGAGTATTTCAGAGATTTTTCAAAGGTGACCTAATGTTACAAGAAACTTCATGTCACCTAATCAGACCAAAGAAATCATTGATGATATTGGTGTTAGAGCGATTTCCATCTGTATGGGGAACACCTGATGACTTGCTGGGGAAATTAAGATTCAATTTATTCAACAAAAAAGTAGTGAACGCCACGTCATTTGTGAAACCTAACATTATTCCCCCTACTGAATCTGCTGAACAAATGCATTGCCGTCGATCCTATTATCAAATTATTTCATGGATGGTGAAGGAAAATGACGAGGATCCTTTGAGATGGAGGTGGAAGATTTCAAAGGGATGTTTGACTCCAATCATGATTACCAAAAGTACACTCCAGAGAGTCTTTTAAGAATCGTTCACTGCAACTGCTCTACTGGTTGATAGAATTTTCGGTGCTCCTGCAAAAAGTATTGGCTAACTTGTGCTACAGTTTGTGGACTTTCCCAGCTTGGGGAACAATGTGACAATTCACAAATTGGTCTTAACATTGTAGAACTCGATGAGAATGATTACTAATTTGCTGACCACGACCGTAGTAAGTGTGACTATCAAGTATAAAGTAACGGCGTTATTTTTAATACAAAAATAATGTAATGTAGGTAGGCTGCCGTCATAAATATAATACTTATTCCAGTAAATAAAATATTTATGTTGAATTTTAGCTTGTTTCCTTTATTTTTAGACGTATTATTGATTGTTTCATGGAAAAATAGACATTAATCTAAAAAAAAACTTGTTAGAAAGAACATTATTCTAGATATTAGACAATAATCTTGGACGCCATCTTGAATTTTGGACTTCCGAGACTCCGATTTCCTTAGACTTTTTTTCCAGTTATATTCACATCATTCTTAGTCAAAATAAAAAATAAAACAATTTAAAGCAATTTTTCTAGGGTTATCATATTAATTTACTGGACTATTATACCAAATCCGGTCGTTAAAATTAACCTTGGCCACGTACTTGGTGTAAATCTTGCGGGATGCGGCGATTTTCAAATTTTGATGTTTTCTAACATTCTGGAGACTCATACCATAGACAGCATTGACCATTAGTTTGAACATCTCCACTTCAAATTTGTTGTTGGCCTGCTGTCTCAGTTGGGTATTCAGCGTCACGTACGGTTTTAACCACGGCGACTGTTTGAAACGTAGCACCCGGTGAACGCGGCGAACACGCAGTCCATTCTCAATTGCTTGCTGAAGGTATCGATAATGGATTACGTATTCCTCCTTGTCCATGAGAGTTGCCATCAGTTTTTTCGACTGTCCTGCTCCACTGTTTATAATGTCCTCCGACGAGTATGGTAACTGGTATGCTGGTGACTTTTGAACTTCCGGACAGAACGGGAGGTCGCGGTGTCTGTCGTGGAGTGCCCGGTCCCTTGGATACTCCAGGTCCACTTCCAATACATATCCATTCTCTCCGTCTGCCGGTATGTTCATCACGTCTAAGTCATCAATCTCCCGTTGCGATAGCCACTCGAAATCCTTGTAAGGGAGTGGCTCGGACATGGCCCATCCGTAGAGGTTGTTTGCATCATAATACATGATATATGTATCATCGTCGTGTTCTACGACAGCTCCACTTGTCGATGCGCCTTGGCCGTTTCGGTTGCCACCATCTTCCGCTCTTGTAAACTTATTGTTGGCGACAACGTGCCTAGTGACGCATTGGGTCAGTCCGCCTCGAATGCCCTTTTCGAAGAATAAATACATATCCACGTCTTGTAGGGTATCGAGTACCACGCCGGTCTTGAGTAACATCACGTCCCAAGCGTACGAAGGTAGTGTGAGATAATGTGCAGGATCCAGGTTGTAGTGTGTCATGCACATTTCTCGGAATCCCTCAAACACATCGGCCAGTAGCAGAACGTCAGTCTGGAGATAGATTTCCGCGTACTGTCCGAGGGACCCACAGTTGAACTTGTTCCATACGCGTTGGGCGTGTGCATAGTCCTCGTCGGAGACATTCTCGCCGAAAAACTTCCTTAGGTGGCAGTCGATCTTCATCAAGTACTTCCATCAATGTAATGTACTCATAGGGAAAGATTCCCTTTCTCCTAAGCAGGTCAAACTCTTCTTGGTCTTGGTATCGGGCGCGCGTGATGGTCATCTTATTGGCCGGCAGAATCGATGCCAGTGTGCCCAAAGCCTTCGACATTAGTCGGTATGAGTCCACAAACTGGAGCTTGATGCTGTTCCGCCGACCCGCGCCCGGATATTTGAACCGCTTGGAGAAGGTGATATATTTCTCCTCGGTGTTGGCGAGTACATCTACATCTCCTTTATCCACGCCGAGCTCACGTACGATGAAATGTGCGTCGTAGTTGGATAAATTGTGGAAGTACATGTTGACGGTCTCCTGTTCTCGGAAGCGGAGGTTGCATGTGCGATGAGCGGCTCCTCTGTAGTTGTACGGAGGCGAGTGTTGATGATCCCTAACCTTGATGTTGTCACCGTCGTTAGGGCCGAATTCCCGCTGGCAGATATGACAGACAGTAGCTCGTCGAAACTGCAATTCCTGCTGTTCTGTCAACTGCGGCGGATCTCCGGGCATGCGCTGGCCGTACAGGATATCCCCAATCTTCTGTACGTCATCCCGTACAGCGTTGATGAAGTGGACGCGCAGCATCCTCGCCTCTGTACATCCGCAACTTGGAGAATGTATTATTTTCCTGCTGCTCATCGCCTTCGCAGTCTCCATCGTCGGCTGATCGTAGGTCGTCGCGAATGTAATAAGCGTACGCGTAAGGTCTATGGACTTTCCTAACATTATTGGGCGTCCCACCCACTCGCTGTTGTCCAGTTATTCTGTTGGTAGCAGGATCCCACGCTGGTGGCTGGACAGTTGGTGCGGGATGAGGAGGCATTTCTGCCTCAAAGGGAACTAGCATACTTTCGAAGTCGGCATAGATGGTAAACCGACTTCTCTTGGTACGCTCGGGGCGATTGAACATGATATGCTCCTCTTCTGATACATCGGTGCGTAATGGTGCATTTTTGGAGCAGTATCGTCGGTGTTCATTCAATCGTTCAGCCCCATTTAGTCCTAACTTGTTTGGCCGGTTGTCAAAATACGCAAAGCATCTCTTGCAGATAAACAAGCGATGCCCACGACGTGTCAATTGACAAGTGACTAGCCTCTCAAAATTAGCGATGTACGCATAGTGAGTGGTACGCTCATCTGTTAGGAACAAGAGATCGAAGTGGTTCGGCAGCTCTTGATCCACGACGCGAAGCGGAAAGACGAAATGTTCTTCTTTATTAGGATTGAAGTGTTTCTGCTTCTTCTTGTCCAGACCATACACGTTAACGCTTACCCCTGGATTGTTGCGCTCAAACTTGCGGATATCGGTGATTTTCAATGGGAATTGTAGTCCATCGAAATTTAAATTAGCTCGGGCTCTGACCTCTGCGGTGAAGTGATTAGAGGTGAGCCGATCACGTCGAGCATCATCGATATACTTCGAAAGGATAGAGTATTCGAAGCACCGTTCATCCGCATCGTTAAGCACATTAATCACAGAGTGTCTCACGGCGATATCGTGAGGAAGGGGGATGAATGAGCTGCCTCTGAGAGGGCTGTAGACATTTACTCGGACCTCCATGTCCAAGACCCTCACAAAGCTCCATCCCGAGCCCTTCATTTCGCATGTCTCCTTCTCCAGTAGAATTTTGTTTATGAAATCTTGACATATTTCATCAACATCTGAAGAATGCAAGATGGAGACATTTTTGGTTTTGAAGGCTCGCCTACACGTCTCGCCGTGAATATTGACAAATTCGCATTCGACCCACAAATTGACTTTGATGGCATGAGTGTGATTTAAAATACGTCGCATGAGTGTGATTACCTGCGTCCTGAGCGACAGTAGGAACTCCTGCAGGGTGACTGACTGGTCCGCGGGCTCGGCTAGGCGATACGTCTTGAGTCGCCCGCGGAATGCCGTCTCGATCTCGACGAACCCCACAGGAGCTAGGTCGCCGGGGATCACAGGCGCCTCGTCGTCTTCACTCGGTGCTCCTCCTCCTGATGATGACGACGAGGGGGCGGGCGATGGCGGAGGGGCCCCACCAGTCTGGGGTTCCATACGCGGCCTCTGCAGTGGAAACGGGCATGCTTCAGCATGTTGTCCTTCCTTGTGAAGGTTCTTCCACACCCGTCACACGTGAGGCCTGAAATAGCACACAACGTGTTGTAGGCTTATGTATAATAATGATGAAGCTGAAAATAGTTTCCAAAAGTGACATAAAATCTAAATAAATTTCCTTAATGTTTCCATTTTAAGTGATAGTTCTCATACACATGATCTGAATTGTTGCGAATGATGATGGTTAAGAAAACAGTTCCTAAGCTGATATAAAAAATAAATTTACATTAATGATCATTGAATAAGTTTCTGAATATTTTCATTTAAATGAAATTACTTAAAGAATTCCTTGAAAAACTTTTGTAGCAGAACAATTTAGATAGGAGGTTCATCTAGAGTGGATGATATTCGAGACATGATTGAAAATAAAAAGAAAAAAAAAAAAATAACAAAGAAAAGGTTTTTTTTTTTTAAAGTAAAGACTAGTACATACCTGTTGTGGGAACTCCAGTGGGCTCTGGGGCTCGTGATGTTTCCGGGATAATGGACGGACCCGGTCTCGGCTCGACGTCAGGAGCAGTAGAGGGGCCAGGCCTAGGCTCAAAGTCAGGAGCACTGGAAGGGCCGGGCCTGGGCTCGACGTCTGGAGCGGAAGAGGGACCGGGTCGCGGTTCCGCAGGGGCTGGGGTAGGCACGAAGTCTAGAACAAAAACACAGACGTGATTAGAATCTTTAAATTATAAGTATGAGTAAAGTGGTGATAGAAAGCATTTCGACATGGGGTATGAGTGTCTCAGTATTTAAATGTGGAGATTTGCATTCGAGTAGAAATTCACAACAGAATGTTTTAAATAAGTTTGAAAAAAAAGAATGATGTGTATACTGAGTTGTTTTTAATTAGCTTGGTCCCCTGTCATAAACATGACAACAAGAGGTTTAACTAATTTTGTAAAAGAATGATGTGTATACAAGGCTGTTTAATTTTATTTTTCATTTCATTTTATTTATTTATTTTTTTTCTCCATCATTATGTATAGAATAAATGAAAGTATGATTTGAAGTGTCTAGACATCTGGCTGTTTAGTAAATATAAAGATACTAACCTGGTCTAAATGCCGGGTTCATCGGTGGTTGAGGACGATGCATAGCAGCAACGTGACGGCGCAGATTGTCCATCCTCGTGAAGGACATGCCGCACTCCATGCATGGAAATTCGGCTCCTCTGTGAGCCGAACGCATGTGGCGAGAGACATTCCGCTTCTCCGAGAAGGCTTTGCCGCACGTTGCGCAGGAGAATCGCTTCTCGATATTATTCATCGTGATCTATAAACCAAACAGTGCGTATTAACGCAAGAAATAATTTTTGAAACATTTAAATAATTTTTGGGGTCAGCGACTTGGATGGTCTGAAATTTATTCACAACTCTATACTACTAGTGAATGTAGGCTTTATGACATATGAAAAATCCTAATTGAATCACTGGTTTAGCTATTGCTACAGAATCTCAGCATTCGGTATGCGAGCAGTATTAGAATAGGTTTTGGGCGATAGAAAAAAAAAATCCAAACCACAATACTGCTGCATCTATCGTTACAGAAACTCAATATTAAAAGAGAATTTACGTTCAGTATGCAAGAACACTAAGTGAATACGGGTTATAGGCAAAATAAAACAAATATCCATAACCGCATCACTGGTTCAAATTATTGTTACAGAAACTAGATATTAAAATACATATTTTTAAAAATGATATGCAATGACAAAATGTAAAACTTTAATAAAATTAAAATATTTAGTTTAAATATGTGTAATGTTGTAGAATCTCCAAAACTGCATTAGTAGAGGCATTTTGGGGCTTTCAGGACAAACGCAAATTCAGCGGTTTTTAATCAGTGGTTACGTATTTGTGACGTGTGATGACGTATGTGTGACGTCATACGGTGACGAGGTGGAGTGTGTGACGTCACGGGTGTGACGTGGTGGTGTGACGTCACTGATTCGTAATCGGACGCCAATGCCACGTTATTCTGAATGAAAACCAATGTTTAGCGTTGACCCCGTCTAGCTAAATTTGACGGCGACTTCAAACATGTCCAAACATGTTCAAGGTCACTCAAACGAAGTTTTAAAAAATATTTTTAATCATAACTTACAAATATTGAACAAAAGGTTGAAATTAATTGGACTCGTTAGAAACTCCATATTCACTCTCGGCTGTTATCTTCAAATGCAGCGGAGGATCACGACTCACGAGACGAAACAGTAATCCATGGAAGCTTTCCAAATCAGCCATGTTTGACAGAACCAGTTGAATTTTTTGTGAAGGATGGGTGGAATCGGACTGACCTAAAGTTTCATTGACAAATTCGAGTGTTATATATAAATCTTGCGGATCATCACCACTTAACAGACGATAAAGTTGTTGATAGCATATTACTGCATCCATAATGTCGAATTCAGAGGCGTCAAGTTGGAACTTCATGTTTCTGTGGAGTATGTTGTTGTAGAGGTTGAGTGGATTTAGCTAGTAAAATACCATGAACCATTAACGTACCCTACCTACGTACTGCACAGAATACGGTGGGAAGAGAGTTATAAAATAAAACAAGTTCAAACATGTTCAAGGTCATTCAAAAGAAGTTTTTTAAAAAAACATTTTTAAGTATTAGACACTTTAGTAGTTAGAAATCATTTAATGTTTTTCCAGTTTAACATAACATCACGGAGATACATCATCCCCGGACTTCGAGGACTCTTGCTCTGTCTTCACAGGTAGCTGATCACTCGAAACATATGGTGAAGATGATGCTATCGGAGATCCTGGCGGTGACTGTGATGAATTTGGTTCTTCAACCGTTATATCGTCAAACTCAATTGTAATGTTTAAACGGAGAGGTGGATCACCACTCATTAGACGAAACAGTGTTTCATGAAACATTCCCAAATCCACTTCGTCCAACAGAACTAGATGAAACTTCATGTTGATGTGGTTGTAGGATAGCGGAGTATATGAATGAAGCTTGTAGTCAGTACTACATATACAATCTATAACGTCCCCTACCTACGTACCGTACAGAAGACGTGTATATCCTACGTACCGTACAGAAGACGTGTATATTTTTTGTAAGGTTGCGATGATGGGCTGATTACTTATGATGAATAAATTTAAGTGGGAGGGGGGGCTATAATGTCTTGAAGAAACTATGTCAAGGTCATTGGTTGGAGTTTTTAAAAAATGATTTATTTACAAATAACAGTAAAACGTAAGACATACATATGAGAACTAACAATGCTAAATAATAAAGAATGAAAGAATATTTACAAAGCTATGAACTTAGATCATTTTACAAAGGTGTGTTCAAATGGATCGTAATTTCTGTAGAGTTGTTCCCAGACGGTCCATGGGAAACTATATAAAAAATTCCGGGTTTGATAGAGTCCAGGTCTTCGTTCATGAGCACATTGACAAATCGTTTTGGAAGGTATACTTGGAACTTGGGTTTGTCTCCTTCCTTGTAGGGCGAATCTCCAAGAACAGCGACGACAGCTTCACCAACCGATGTGTCCATTTTTTTCATTGAATGTACTGCATAATGCTTCTTCTCTTGAAGTTCGCTGCATTTCTTTGTTGTTAGAAGGTCAGATTTAGAATATTGGTTGAATCTGTCCGCAAGAGCTTGCAATGGAGAACTTGAAGCCATAGTGGAGATGATGTTTACTGGATGAGATCCTGTGTTAGAATGATAGTAGGATGGATCTACACCGGTATATAAGGATTTCCCCCTCCACTTGATATAAGTCGACCAATCCTGTATGCTCGCGACAATGCGCAGTTGGAGATTTTGTGTTGAGGATTTTTCACACCGATACAAAGACCATTTAAGTCCGTAGCATAAGTTTTATCCAAACTAACGTTTGTTATAACAGACGTAGTGTACATTCTGATCCAATTAGATTTTTCTTCACCAGCAGTAAAAATTTCGTCATACTGTTGACAATAATGATACATTATGTTATCCAGCTCTTTGTATTGTGTAAATCCTTCGTTCCATGTGATGTGATGAAGGTATTTCGTTAGCCACGAATTTGTTCTAGCACTTTTTCGGTTTAGTTTCTTAAAAGAAAACGGTGGTTTAAAAAGAAAGTAGTTAACAACATTTGTATTTATGTCAAAAAATACTAGTTCTTTTATGATAAATCTGTCATCGTTGTTTCTGAAAGCTTGGAATTCCACCACACACTTCTTAGACATGGAAACATTATCAACAAAACGAACTGTTCGGTCCATTGTTCGTGAATAACTAAAGATAACTGAGAGAAAATATTAGGTTGTTTGACTTTTATGATCATGTCAATCCTTAGTTTCCATTTGTATGTGCTGGTGGTGGGGGAGTTGTGTTTTTAAGATTCCCAATCTTTCCTGTTTTTACAAAACTTCAATACACATTCACAGAATGCTTTAGGGTAGCACATTGAACATGAGCGGGTAAAATCATGTACATTAAACTTGTAACACATGTCCATACAACAGGTGAAGTAGTGTCGAGTCTTGTAGATTTTTAACATCTGCAGGGTTGGGGGTGAGATTGTAAATGATTTGCAATTGCATCTACAGTAACTGAAGCACTCACATATTCTACATGCTATTCCGTCAACTTGTAAATTTGGACATATAAAACATTTTTCGCTGCAGCAATAATTATTCATTTTGCGAGTGTTCTTCAATGTGAATCTTACAATCAACTGCATCCATGTAGCAACATTTGTTTAATATATAGTTGGTGAAAAGAACAATAACATGTGTAAACTGGAGCTGTTTCAAGGTCACGAAATTTTGTTTTAAAAAAAGTATAAGTAATACCTACATTAGCACCTTTGCAAAACTGAGCTTTTTCAAGGTCATATAATTTTGTTTTTAAAAAAGTGTAAGCGCTACAAATATGTGCAAACCTGAACTGTTTCAAGGTCACGTCATTTTGTTTTAAAAAAAGTATAAGTGCTACTAATGAGGGCACTTTACAACACAATCACTCAAATCCATTTTTACGACTTTTCTTGATTTACAATGTTCTCCTGCTGGTTCTTTGTTGGAGAAACTTTCACTGTGGTTTCTTCACTTCGACGATTATTAAAGAAGAATACAGTTTTCCTGTAGTACGACACCTCTTGAGGTAATCTGTTGTATACAGGGTGTCTGTAAAGTACATCACCAAACTTCATAATATGACTAATTGGGTCAAAATAAGCAAAAAAGTTCCTATGAAGGTATGTCCCAAAATGCATATTTACCCAGATATCCGCCATTTTGGTTTTTCCACTTAATAATTTTTATTTCGGTGACGGATTGATCTAGGAACTTCATATTTGGCATGGACCTTTATAGTACTAATGTTCATTTCCAAAATAAAAATTATTTTTTTCCGATGCATATTTTCAAAATGGCGGCTATTTAAAATTTTAAAACTCAAATATCTCAAAAACGGTAAAATTTATAAACATTTTGCAAGACACAAAAAAGTTGACAAATGAAATTATCTAAACAGTGATACCAAGTTTGTAAGGATCCGACAACAAATAATGGAGTAATTGTGGTTTTTCTGCAGAAAAACACTGATTTTGCACCATGATTAATGCCAATTTTTACGTTATTTTAAGAGAAAAATCTCAATAACTCCGTTATTTGTTGGCGGATCCTTACAAACTTGGTTTTGTTGTTTAGATAATTTAATTTGTCAACTTTTTTGTCTCCTGTAATATTTTTATAAAATTTACCGTTTTTGAGATATTTGACTTTAAAAATTTAAAATGGCCGCCATTTTGAAAATATACATCGGAAAAAAGTAATTTTTATTGTGGAAATGAACATTAGTATTATAAAGGTCCATGCCAAATATGAAATTCCTAGATCAATCCGTCACCGAAATAAAAATTATTAAGTGGAAAAAACAAAATGGCGGATATCTGGGTAAATATGCATTTTAGGACATACTTTCATAGGAACTTATTTGCTTATTTTGACCCAATTAGTCATATTATGAAGTTTGGTGATGGACTTTAAAGACACCCTGTATAGACTGGTCTATCGGTCCATATAGCAGTGGCACAGCTGGATTTGTGTTCACCGAAGTGTTCAGATAATCAAATATGAGAGGGGAATATGTAGTAAGTTGCTGGATGTACCGGATTATTACAGGTGTTAGGTTTGAAAGAGTTTGAAATTCTTCCAAAGTCATGAGGATCTTCTTGTTGTGTTTGGAAAGATCTCTAAAACTCACAAATTGGGTACCTCGAAGTCTTATATTATCGATTTCCAAATTAGAATCTTCGAATCCAATTGCAGTTTTTCTTCCTGTCAAGTTGTTGAATAAATAGGCTTCAATGATAGATACATATTTAGTAAATTTATCCCACATATCCAACGTGAGAAGCAACGAGGCTTTTCCGCAGTGATTAATAAGCACTGCAGGATTGAAGTTTAACGATTTGAAAACCCCAACGGTGACAGATTTATCCATGTTTTGATTCAACGGGTACATTAAGCGTAAAAACACATCCATCAACACTTCCATATTTTCTTCATCATCATCCTCATTGTCACATAGTTTCCTTTTTCTTTGGTCGTTTCCTTCCAAAGATAAAAAATCAGACAGTTCTTTCTTAATCTTCTCGGTAGATGTTTTGGAGTTTTCAGTCGGTTGTTCTTCGTTTTGTGCTGGCTTTGTGTTAGTAATCGGTACTTTGTCAACCGGTAATGGAATATGTTCTGTTGGATGAGTAGGTAAGTCTTGAACTATTGTTGACGAAGATGGAGATTCTAGTGAGTTTTTGTCAGTTTCAAAAGAAACATCTTCAGTTGCTTTAGTAGAGTTCTCGCTAGTTTGTGAGGATGCTGGTAAATCATGTGCCGATATTTCAGACTCAGATGTCATAGCTGGTGGCGTGGTCTCGAGTGCTTTATATCCTGTCGTTGATTCATCGTCAGGAATAGTAGATAGTACACTGTCCATGTTAACCATCAATGTTGACTTGCTGGTGTCAGGATGAATACTAATGTTTTCTCACCGAGCAATCTCTCTTTTATAATCTGTGGTGGGGGTAAATATGTGTAATAGCTGCATGCTGTCATAAAAAAAATCTAAATTATTCTTCTAACCACGCCTGTTAGTGGTGTGTATGTTACAATTGTATCATGTAGTATCAAACAATAAGCTGTAGTTTGGTCAGGAATATTTTCTTCCAACTCAAACTCGATGCGAATGTCTACTGTTGACGACTTTATTGATTCGTTTTGTTTCGAACAATCTATGACTGCTATAGGTGCAATATTCTTGAATGAATCAGGTTGGAGGAGAGGTGAGTTTGTCCTTCCATAGTAAGATGAGTGAAATCTTGCATACATATCATATAGAATCCCAAATCGGTCCTTAGAAAACATAACATTGAGGCTGTCATATGGAAAGAACTGTGAATTTAAAAACAGTTTAATGTTTGTAAGTTGACAGTGGTCAAATTTGCTTGCGTTTGCCGTAATGTTAGATCTTTTATTTGTTTGTAGAGCGAAAATAACATATCTTGGTTTTTCTAGGTTACTAGATGTTTTCACAGCCCACGTTTAACGCTGAGTTGTTGGCAAGACTAGCCATTCATGCATTTCCCAGCTTCTAAATGGAACCACAATATCCCTATCAGATTCCAACATCCGCAATAGGCTTACTCGCCTTTCATCGGCCAACCGTACATGAGGTACCCTCCAAACTATTTTATCCAAATTTAATTTCCATTCAAGTTTGTCAGGTGTTGTTTCACTATCGGCTTCTATAACATCTGTATCATAAGACGATCTCAGTAAGACCAATTCTTGTTTGACATTAATGATTATTCTTCTGTAGTCCTCAGCGAATCCTAGTAAAAGCCGCAACGGAATGCAAAAGTCAAAATAGCCACTTGCATTAGGTTTTACTTTGGTTGCACTAGGTAATATCCACCCGGCTGTTTTTAATGCGTTTATTTCATTGGGTGATAAGGATACCAAACCTTTAAGCGTACTGCTCACACCGACTTTTTTAGTCGAATCCACTACAATGCCTGATATTTCATAGCGAATTTCTTCAAACAAAAAGGCCATTGCATTGTTAATAAATGGCACTTTAGATGGCGTAGATCCATTTTTTGCCAAAACCCTTCCTTCAATATAAATATAACTTTCAGATGGTAAGGTATAAGCATCTTGATGTTGTATTGGAATTCGTATCTCATCATTATTTCCTAATTTCGATGAAGCGTAGGGGTTGTGTGTGTGAAACTCTTTCTCCCATAGTGTTTCGTCGAAAACCGGTCCATGTTTTATATCCAGTATGTCCATTTTCATTAACTTTAAAACCGAGTCCTTCTAAGAATTTAGTGTTCTCTCTGGTTAACCTCTCCGCGTTAGGAGATATACTGAAACTGTTCGAATGTTGTTTGGTGCTATATCCAAATTCAAGTCCCATCGTTCTTTTATGGTGCTTGTCTAATGTGTAAGCGCAATGTAATAACTTCTCCTCTAAAATCCACAGTGTCACCGTCTTGATCTAGTACGTTCAATACGGTGTCTGAAATGTGAGTGGTGTTTAATGGAAGATATATCAGATTATGAGGCTTTTCAACAATCTTAAATCCCGGCGGAACGGTTGGATAGAATGAATGTAAAATATGTTGGTTTGAACCATCTTTGTAGGCCCCTTGAACAATATTACATGTAATATTAATAGTATTAACCTTGATAATGTTTACAGTTTTTGGACTCGTGTGAAACATATTTGGTTCAAGGATTGTGTCTTGGGATGGAAAACCAAGTAAAGGGCCAATCGATGCCGGTTGAGTTAGATCCAAATAAAATTTACATTTTATTTCACACTTTAAATTGTTGTTATTAGCCCTTAGTTCAATTGCATCCTTTCCCAACTTATTTTGGAGCTCTCTGTTTATGTCAGCTATTTCATAAGCACCAGTTTCAATCGCAACAAACTCAGGTAGCTCAGTAAGATCCTTAGCCGTTTTATTTTTTGTATAGTGTAATTTGTTGTTGACACCTTCTATTATGTTTGGAATTGAGTTATAAGTTGTAAAATCCAAAAGTGCAATCTCCCACTGTTTATCTTCTCTTAGGTGTAATGGTGGAAATAGTGAACTCCTCAAAGTTGACGATGTGCCTGTAACTGTTACAGTACAGGAAGACATCTTATAGTTGACTGACGCTTGTGGCTAGAAAGTCCAAACATAAATGTCCGCATACTGATGTTTCTTCTTTTTGTATTCTATCGTAATTAAAATACACTTTAGGCACTGAACCGAAATATTCGTACAATTCTTTTGGAGGTGGAAGGTTCCCAAAACTGTCAAAATAAAACACAGAATCGGATAATTTCTTGTAACAAACCCAATGGGTACCAGCACCATGAATAACATCAAGATTTACGATTGCGGCTTCATTTTTCCAGATTTTTCTCGGCAACCCGTTCCGCATAAACACACCTCTGAAAAAAGGTATTTTCAAACATGATGCATAGCGTTCAAGCTCCTCGTTGTTCAAGGCTTTATTTGGCAAAATTAATTTGTTGTTATTTAATATGCACGGTATGGTCTTAGGTATAATCCTTTTCCGTTTGACTTTTTTTTTAGAACATGTTGAACACCTTTTCCTTTTACGATTTATTTTCTTAGTAGTGCTACTTCTCTTCCTTGTGCCTCCACCGGATGTATTTTTTCTTCGTGTTGTCTTTCTTTTCCTCCTCCTCGACCCTCCTCCAACTGCTGTTTTGGCTTTCATAGCTGCTGTCACTGCTAATGCAGCTGCTCGTTCCCCAACACTTGCGTCACTAGATTTTACTCTCTGCCAAGCTTTTTCAGCAAGAGCTCTATCAGCGATTGATCTTCTTTCCGAATCTGAGTAATTTGAATATGCAATGTCATGCGCTTTGCAGGCTTCGTCCAATTTGTTTATTCCAGGATCTCCACGGGCTAAACGCTTCCGTAATTTCGTACCCGGACCACAGTATTGATAACCTCCAGGTAAATGTAGCTCTATTGGAAGTGCGTCGATAGCTGTATTTATTAGTGCACCTGAAGGTAAAGTCGCAAACGCTTTCTTAAAAAGACCTACTGCTGACCTAGTGAGTCCACCTCCTCTTCTCATGAGTGACGGATCACTACTAAATGGCTTCCTCCTATGCATGATAGTTTTAACGTGTTAGTTCCTTAGTGGTCAGCAATGGTAATGGTTTTTCTAGAACGCTCTTCGTATTATATATTGAATTCACACTGTTTGTAGGGGTTTCACTGCTGCCTCCGCGTGAAAAGGCGAAAGGATTCCTCCCAGACTGTAATTTATCTATTTTTTCATAAATATCTTTCTTTAGTTTGTATATCTCTTCCAAAACAAATATTCTATTTACAACATCAGTATCATTTTCCGCATTCGCCACATTTATAATTTTTTTATATTTGGCATCAAACATTTCTTCACCATTCTTGCAATTTAACGTTAATGTATGAATAATCCCAAGATTTACTGCTTCATCCTTAGAAATGGGATTCGCAATGTTGCACAAACGTTTCCCTCTTAGATCATAGTTTCCATCTCTAGTCAATTGAAAACCTTCACCAGGTGGACCCCTCCAAACCTCTCGGGCCAAAGAGCTTTCATGACGACCGAACTTGTCAACACTCATGTTTAGACTGAACCCTTAAGCTATGTATCCTCTACTTTTTAATTCTTCAGTTAAGGCAATCATTTCGTTATCCAGCCCGTTATGTCCAGCCTGAATAGATTCATATAATAACCGCATTCTGTCAACGAGCTTATTCACATTATTATAATATATGATGTTTGTATCATAGGCAGATTTCATAGACATCCCTTTACCTTTAGCTTTCGAAGGTTTTCCTCTAATATTAAAAAATAGCTTTGCAATTACATCCTTGTACATATCTGATTTATTTCTATGAATAGGTGCATTAGGAGAATAACCTTTTCTATGGGAATTAGTTAACAAACATATATTTTTAAAATTATTTAAATCCCTCTTGGAATATTTATGGGGAGACGACTTAAAGATCAACTCAAACAGTCCAGCGGTGCCTTTAAAAGTTTGATCTTTTACTTTAATATTATCTTTGTCATCCACCTCTATCACACTATCTCCCATTCGAAGACCATCTCTATCCATGCGAGCTCCATATACATGGTATCTTGACGGTTTCCTTGCCCCATGTAGCATTTTAAAAATATATTTTCGTGAAAGAGGTCCTTTGTTCCCAATTTCTTTACTTAAAATGCTGATATTTGTAGGGGAATCTGCTTCTTGTAAACTGCCTACATCTTGAGTTTCTACATCTGATTTACTGCTTGCTTCATCTTCATCTTCATCCTCTTTTTCCAATGAATGCGTTGACCTACTAAATAATTCCGAATCGATCTCTGAGTTGTCGGTTTCTGAAGATGAGTTTGCTTTAATTACTGGTTTTTCTGTTTCTATTTCTTCTTGATCCGTAAATTTAGATTTGTTAATTTTTTCATTTATTTTATTCAGAGGATCTACAATGGGTTTGAATGTTTCCTCTAAATATTTATTTCTAGCCACTAATCCTTCTTTTAGTAACAGGTGTTTCTTCCGTATAGAGTCACTGAGAACTTTTATTTCACTAAGCAACTCCTCCTGATTTGGCATTATTAGTTTCGAGTGTTCTCTACAACGTCACAATAAATACTGAAGATTATACATTTAGATGTTAATGTAATAAGACAAATTTATCGAAACCTAATCTATAACGACCGTTATTCATAGCCCTCTCTTTATCCACAACTAAAAATCCAAACTTTTCTTTCCATGCTCTCCCACACAATTCTCTAAACTTTTCAAATGTCATATCAGCACCAACGTGGTCGTTGTATATGTGTTTGAGATTTTTTTCATCCTGTTTGAAAACTATTAAGAAGTTAACATTGTCCCTAATTAACTGTTTTGGGATTTTACTGTATGTCTGACCAATGTAAATAGAGTCGATATGATTATGCCTTCCCATAGAAAAGTATGTTCTTATTCGGTCATGATTTTCAGAAGAAACATCGTCAAAAATAAAAATTGAATACGGCTCGGCATTGTTGGGCTCTATGATCTCACTACTTGCGTCAAATTTATACAATGAGACATCGGGCACATCATTCATAATCTTTTCCAATAACAGATATTTTGGTTGATTGAGAGACTTGGAAAAAATATATACATTGTTAAAACTTAAACCGTTTGGCTTTGTTATTAAATTGAAAACAACGTTGGTTTTCCCACAGTTTGAAGGTCCACTAATAATACATCTCAATGTGTTGGGCAATAAAGTGCCATGCTTACTTACTTCCTTATCAAAGATATCCGGTGTCAAACAATCAATGTCATTGACGTCAAGTCTATCCTTTTGACAGATTACTTCCATGATGTTAGTTATACTTGAGCAGTCTATCCGAATGCTGCGACCTTACTGGTTTTTCCATTTCAAAGTAAGTCCTTTTGATCTATCCAAGTATCTTCGGTCTTATCAAATCCCAACCATCTCACTAAAAGCTTATTACCTCTTTTCCTTAAAATCTTCTCAACCAAATAAACACTACCAGTTTTAGATTTTAACAATTCGTGGCCATAAAATCCCCCCTGCAATATTTCTCCTTTACTATCCTTTAAAATGTATGTTTCTGGAAAGGTTGGTTGCACTCGATGCACTGTGAAAACTTCATTTGTCCAATTGGGTAGGTATCCTTTGGTGAATATCTGTTTATATTTACTTATTCTCACATGGTCTCCAATGGAAAATTTAAGAGGAGGCTTCTTATCTAACCGCGGCGTAGTATTTTCCTTTATGCGTTTCAAAACTAAAGATTCATTTTTTTTGTTCACCTGATTTGGTTTCATACCTATAGTACGATGTTTTGTATTGTTGTAATCTTTGATTAGAGTTGGAAGAATATCAAACCACACATAACTTCCTCTTTCTGAAAATTTCTTGTACATCAATGTTTTCAATGTGCGATTGAAACGTTCGACAATGGAGGCTTTCTTTTCACTAAAAGTAGAATAGTGATTTATTTTATTTTTCTTCATCAGATCAGAGAAATCTTTGTTAAAATTCTTTGCCGTCGTCTGTCTGTAGATGCTTTATACGTTTTCCTATTGCTTGCAGTACCTTTCTCATAGCTTCAGTAACCGAAGGCCCATATTTATTTTTAAGGGGAATAGCACTGGCAACCTTTGTAAAACAGTCAATAACTGTTAAAATGTATTTGAAACCTTTGTTTATTCTACTGTATGGTTTCATTTCTACAAGGTCAGCTTGATATAAGTCATTAATACCCTTCACGACCGTTGATCTTCTGGGAAAATTTTTTAGAACTGGTTTGTGAAGTTCTTCAACTATAATTTTTCTCTCTTCCATTGGTCTGCTTCATTCTTCGTCCATTATACAACTGAACGATAATTGTAATTTATTCAAATATACTTGTATGAATTTCAAAAGTCAAATTGATATAAAAAAGATGAGTTCAAGGTCATCCAATTCAAGTTTTAAAAAACTTTACAGTTTTAAGTCAAATTGATATAAAAACATGAGTTCAAGGTCATTCAATTTAAGTTTTAAAAAACTTTACAGTTTTACAGTTATTCTTTACAGTACAATACAGATTTTGTGGATGTCCGTTTCTTTTTTGAATGTCTTATTCAATCCATTTCTGTTAATGAATAGTGCCCATAAGGGAGTGTGTGGATCTTATTTTGAAGGATCACACGCTTGTCGTCTCTGGCTGACAATGACTTCTTTTTTACTGTCATACTGTACAAATTATGCTTGAAACTCCGGATGGTGTTGAAAGTTGCATTGTACTCAGCTCCTCTAAATAAACAATTATAGTAATGTTCGAATCTCATGTTCTTCATTATATAATTTTTTTTAATTCCTTTTGCCTTTTTAATGATTCCGGCTTCGTTTTCATCCGCCGTGTCATTTTCTGTTCTGCCTGTAAACATCCTTAAGGCATACATCTTTGACATAAGTGCTACAATTTCTTCTAGGGGCACACCAGAAGTTTCATCTTTAAACTTTCCTATCACCTTTTTGTTCACGCAGTTGTCATAGGTTGGATGGTCAATGGAAGTCTGAGCAGTGTCTGGCAAGTCTGGCAGTCTGAGAAGTCAAAGGAATTCCTGTGAGGAAACACTCTGAGGTCTTCATACATGTCGAGTGTCTTGATCCAGTAGACGATCCCATCAGTGTCCATGTAGCATATTCCAATTTTATCCCGTCCGTAATAGGAAACCATCTTGTTGTAATGGAAGTCATACATATGGGTCTTTGAAATGTCAAGTATACACATTCCTACATATAGAGGTCGATCCATGACAACATTGGTTTTGTCCATGCAGACTGCTACAAGATTTTCATTAATTACAATAGAAGTTTTGAAGTTAGGCTTTTGAACTAATTTTAACATTTTCTTTTCGTCAGAGACCAGTTTCAGATTCATGTGATTCCTTTTGTTTTCGAGACATTTTCCATAAACTGCGTTATTCATCAGTTTATAAAACTCTTTATGGAAATTTGATGTTGCAGCAGCTCTTCTTGCAGTATTAGAATCAATATATTGTTTCAACCAAGGCTTTTGTGTAAATTGAAGTACCCGATTAATTCTAACAATTTTTATGCCCAGTTCAATCGCTTGTTGCACAATCCAGTAGTGTGCTATATAGTTAGTTTTATTTTCAAGTGTTGTCATCAACTTGGGATGTTTACCTCCTGGAGGAATCTCGGTCCTTGGTAGGAGAGGAAGATCATAATGATGGTCGTGAAGATTTTGTGGATACTCGAAGTCAAAGTCCAAAATGTATCCAATATCATTGAACTTTGGGATGTTTACGATGTCTCCTAATACAGTAGGTTCTACCCAGCAAAAACCACCATAAGGCAATGGCATGGACATGGCATAACCATATAGGTTATTGGCGTCAAAGTAGCCCAGATATACTGAATCTTCTCTTGGATTATAATTTGGAAGATGTTTGTTATTGGCTTTGACATAACGTGTAACTGATTGTGTTAGCCCTCCTCGAACACCATCTTCAATCATGAGAACCATGTCAATGTCCGTCAAAAGTTGGAGTTCACATTTAGTTTCTTTCATCATTGCCTGCCAAGCTAATCCCGGAGAGGTGAAATAATAAAAACAGTCGAGTCCATAAGCTTTCAAACAGGAATTTCTAAACTCCTCCATTACATCACAAAGGAGAGTTACATCAAGTTTCACATAAAAATCACTGTAATCTCCAAGCGTAGACATGTTAAGTTCTGTCCATACCTTAACAGCATGATCATAATCCTCCGGATCTACTGGTGATTCGTTGAGTTTACTATAAAACATTTCTGGTGGAGGTAGTTCAGTCTCGTCAAATCGGGAAATGGAGTCTATATAGTCGTAGGGAAATACTCCTTTCCTTAATACAAGCTCCAACTTATCTTCTGAAACAAGCTTCCTCGTTTCAATCAAGTCTCCTCTTTCTAAATTCTTTGAAAGTGTCATCAAACTGAAAGGCATAAATCTTAATGAATCTATGAACCTTAATTTTATATTTTTTACTTTCTTCGAAAAGCTGATAAATTTTTCTGTAGTTTGTGCCAATACATCTATTTGACCTTTGTCTCGACCGAGCTCAGGGATAATAAAGTGAGCGTCGTATCCACTTAGGTTGTGTAATACAACAGGTATAAAATTTGGGAGTTTGAAATTGATGTTGCAGGCGTTGCAAGCAGCTCCTCTATAAGCGCCTGTCAAATGATCATGGTCATGAACCTTGATGTTATCTTCAGTAAACTCCTTTTTGCACAAGTAACAAACGTTCTCCATTAAATGACACAGTTCTTGAAGTGGGTTCAGAGTTTCCATTGGAACGATGTGGCCATAGAGGGTAGATACCTTTTCAGCAATAATGTACAGATCGTCAACAAATCGTTTTGCAGCTTCCTCTCCCCGGTAAAGTTTTGGCGATGTTGGAATACCATAGTGCTGAAGATGTTCTTCGGAAAGTGTCGATTTTACCAAAAGACAATAGCTGTTTGGTTCATGTCTTTGATATTTTCCACTGTCGGGTGCATCGGGATCTATATTTTCTACTGGTATCAACGAAGATTCAAAATCTGCGTAAATGACTATTGGTATTCGGTATTGGTGATGTATGTTCTTAAACTTCAGAACGGAATTCCTCGGGGTAGGCAGGATAACCTTTACTGCCGCATGATCTCCACAAAGCTTAGAGTGTTCCATCAGCCAACGATGACCTCCTCTAATAAAAGCGATATTCTTAAAACAGAAACATCTTTTACAAACTGTTATTTGACTTTTCCTTTTTGTAAGTTGTTTGTGAATCAGTTTAGTAAAATCTTTTATATACACATAATGTGAAACATCACCATCTGTTAGTAGCAATAAATCTGTATGATCTGCAAGTTGCCGAGTCACTACTTTTAAAGGGTAGACATTGTTTCTACTGTCGAGTCCAAAAACATTAATAGATACACCTGGATTGCGTTTTTCAAAACGTCCTATCTCGACCAATGACACTGGGTAGTTTAGCCCATTAAAATTATACCTACAGATTAGTTCTTGATACCTTCTATTTGGTCGTTCCGGATGTTGGACACCTTCATTCACTAGATGTTTTGCTAACATAGAATATCTGAAGCATTCATTGTCATTGTTTTGAACATTGATGCATGACAAAGTATTTTTTATCTTTGCTGGCAGTGGAATATAACTGCTGCCACGATCTCCGTATCCACGTTTATGAACGCGTAAATCCAGACTGTTAATGTTGAGCAGGGACCATCCAGATCCTCGAGCTTCATGTTCCGTTATTTTGAGTACCAGTTCCTGCAAACATTCCTCAACAATTTCATCAATATTTGAGGTCACCATGATACTGCGGTTTCTAGAGAGAAACCCTCTGTTGGACAGTTCTCCTTCAACATTATTAAAAGTTGTATCTAATAGCAATCCGAATTTTATGAAATTCAATCGGTGGAGTTCATAATTTAGTTTTTCAACAATGACATCTTTTACTATAGTCAGGAAATTTTGTAGTTCAAGCGAATTTGTATTGTTTATTCTATAATGTCGGACAACAGCTCTCTCAAATGCTTCCACTAAAACTTCCACTCCCAACGTAGAATCTTGACTCGGAGTTCCTGTAGTCGAAGGTTGAGACGATTCATCAGCAGAATCCATCACATCTTCTCTTGGGGGTGCAGCTTCACTCGGTGTTCCTGTAGTCGAAGGTTGAGACGATTCATCTATAGGATCCACCACATCTTCTCTTGGGGGTGCATATGCGATGACACTTGGCCTATTCTGCTCCGTAGAATTTTCGGCAAAGAAGCGCACAAAATCCGGATGGTCTTCACAGTCGGACGGTGTATTTTCCGTAGCATTATGATAAATTTCACAATGCAATACATACAAATCTTCGTTAGAGAAATCTTCATTACAACGATGGCAGTAATACATCGTAGTTGAATTGCTGTTCCATGCGCTGTATGCAGTTCCAGAAGTAGGAATGAGAACAAATGCTTGAATTTTCTACTTATATATCAAATGCTTACCTCAGCACTAAATTCCTATTGGTTCATTTTTTGCTGACATCAGCACCTTTAATCTCATTGGCTCATCAAATTAACCTGTGAACATGAATGTATTTTAAAATCATTATTGCACGAACCTTTCTAGCGACAACATCGTAATGGAGCAGCCTGTACAGGTCCCTGAAATATCTTCTACTACACCACCTTTTCAAATATTGCCTACGGGGAGGCAAGTCACCGGTGAAAATCAACCCGTACAAGTTCATTCTGTAACAAGCAGAACTAGTATAACATCAAGAGAAGTGATCGCTGCGTTGGAAAGATTAGTGGGAGCAGATTATTTGTCCGATGAAGATGCCAACGCAGAGTAGTTACGCTCCATAAGGGTTTACTGTGTAAAACCTATACAAAACAGCCGTTTTCACGGCTACCAATTTTTCACTCGTTTGTAGCAGCAGCTTGTAGCAAATATAAAATTAAATAAAAATACAAAATAAGTTAGCTCTGCAAAGTCTTTAAACGATGGAGTGTAATGGTGGCCTTTAGAAAGGCCGTTTTGAAGTAGACTAAAAGTCTAACTATCGCTTAAGTATGTGACACCATCATCATCCTCCTCATCGCTGCAACCGTCAAATAGTCTCCGTCTGGCATCAGGAGCATCAGGTAGAACAGGGGTCGTGTCTCCCTCGCCATCTTCGATCGGAAGGAAATATTCAATGCTGTCGGCTTCGGACTCTGTGACATGGTAAGCAACGGTCAAATCAATGTATTCATCAATGTCCGATGCGAAAGATGATGTTTCAGCTTCATCGAAGTTGCTGAAAACTTCCATGTCAACATGAGGATCGTCGTCTGGCATAGCAATTACTTCCTCAACGACCACATCAAACTCTTCATATAGCACATCTTCCATCGTGTCTTGCAGTCGCTTCCAGGTGGGAGGCATGTCAAGTGGTGCCATGGTGAGTAGGATGAGAATGAAAATGGACCACAACATGCGCTTAAGTGCGACCCAACGTACCGTACAGAATATTCTGGTAGCTTCTTAAATCGCATACCATTTTATTTTGCTGACCTACTCAAATAACTAATGTTTAGTGTGAGCAAATATCTCTCAATAGAACAATTCATTGGGAAACAGAACACAGAAACTTTAAAAAAAGTGGTTATTAATGTTAGTTTGTTTTGAGTTCGTTAAATCTTTTAATTCAATATCATAATGTATTTTGTTGGTCGAAGACTAAAAGAGGTGGCACTGATAGTGTCAAAACGAGTGAATGTTGGTTTGAGGAAATATTTCTCAATAAAACAATTCATTGGGAAACAGAACACAGAAACTTAAAAAAGAAGTCATGAATGTTAGTTTGTTTTGGGCTCGTTAAATCTTTTAATTTAATATCATAATATACTTTGTTGGTCAAAGACTAAAAGAGGCTGCACTGTTAGTGTCAAAACGAGAAATGGTGGTTATAGTGTCGAAACGACAAATATAAAATTAAATAAAAATACAATATAAGTTAGCTCAGCAAAGTCTTTAAACGATTGAGTGTAATGGTGGCCTTGAAAAAGGCCGTTTGTGTCCGCCCTCAGATGTTGTGTGAGGTGGTGCCGTCGGTCCGCAGACTGTGCCCTTACGGGCATTTGATGATGACGATGACCCGGCCGCTGATCTTAAGTAGGCGCCGAAGGTCTTTCAGCACCGCGGACTTTAGAGGCATGTCATCCTCCAGAGGAGTTGGCGGGACCCACACCCCAGGTTCCAACAGCCGGAGCCGGACTGTCTTCCCGCGGGGGTCGGCCGCGATGCTGTCCAGGTCCTTGGCGACCAGAGCGATGTCCGATCGATCCCGGACTTCTCTTTGCAGGTTGGCCCGCTGGTTCCATGGCCATTCTGCGATGTGGTGGCTCCTCGCCGTCTGGTGGTGGACGATCTCGTAGGCCATGTTCAGCTCATGCATTTTCATTTGAATGGTACGCTTAAGTGCGACCCAACGTACCGTACAGAATACACTGGTAGCTTCTTAAATCGCATAAGCTATGCTGATTCATCATTTTATTTTGCTGACCTAATCAAACAACTAATATTTGGTTTGGGCAAATATTTCTTAATAAAAAAAATCATTGGGAAACAGAACACAGAAACTTATTTTATAAGTTCCTTAAAAAGAAGTTATAAATGTTAGTTTGTTTGGGAGCTCGTTAAATCTTTTAATTTAATATCATAATGTACTTTGTTAGTCAGTCTAAAAGAGGCTGCACTTATAGCTGCAAAACGAGTGAATGAAATGGTGGCCTTGAGAAAGGCCGTTTAGGACCAGCTCCTCCAGCTTAGTCGGACTCCCACATCGGCGTTGCTTTTCGTCCCTCTGTCTTCGGTACATTCTTTTTAAACATTAAATATGACCCAGTCTTGGGTATTGGCATCATGAATTTAGGCAGTCTTACCTTTATAATTTTATGTTCATCTAGAAAGATGACCATTCTAGGCTCTTTGGTCTGTTGCAGAAGTTTATACTTCTTCGACACCTTCAGTCTTTCAAATTTTGTACCCTCAGCGAACGGTTCCAAGTCGAAACTTGCTTTGGGTCTTGCCGCTCGGTTGTGTGTGGAGCACAAATCCTCGCCCAGCCTGCAGTACTTGCCACAAGCCTCGCCCTTCTTCGCTCCTCTCTTCAACTCGTAGGTACACCGTGGAGCGTTCTTCACCCTGGGCGTCAGCCGTATTTTCGGTGTACCGGAGGTCGAACTTCCCGTCGAAAGCTTGGGGTCAGTCCTTCTGATGTAGTCCCTGGTCTCTTCATCTGACGACTCCGAGAGGTCGGGACCAAAGTTCAGTGGACGTGCGATGTACTTCGGGGCGCTCGATGTGGGAGCCTCGTCTGCCGGATCGAAGATGGACTTCTTTGGCAGGATTGCTTGCACAGCTGCAGTAGTCTCTGAAGGGTCCATGTCTCCTAGCTTCAGTGGAATCAAGAGCGAATGGAAAATACCCTAAGGTACAACACCAACGTACCGTATAGGAAACGAGGATAGTTAAGTTGATGAAAGACTTATAATTTTCTTTACTCAAACCTTAAGCGCATTTGAAAAAACTATGTTGACCGAAAAATTAATGAAATTTACGGTCAAAATACAGCATTAATTTGAGCCGGTATCTACTTGGCATTGTGATTATTAACACACGAGGTGCTGCATTAAAATAGTAATGTAACTACTGCATTAGTGCTCAAACGACTTGAAAATTTGGTGGCCTTTAGAAAGGCCGTTTTGTCCAGGGTGGAAACTAGATCCAGTAGGCGAATCCATTTGGATAGCGAGGGTCTTGGCCTGGCTCGTCCTTCTTCAGGAACCTCGTAGAAGTGCTGGGCCACTCCATTGATCTCGGCAGCTGGACCCTCAACGTCTGCGTCGAATCCCTCACGAAAACCAGTCGACCTGATGTCTCGGTGTACAGCACTTCGTAGAGGCCTGGATCGAGACGCCACAGCCGGTGAATTGGAGGTGTGGAGGAGCTGAACCGAGCCAGTGGAGCTGCAAACCTCCGTTCCAACCTTGCCAGCTTCTTCTTCGGAGTCGTTGACAGTATTTCGGCCCAGGTGTCTTCGATAGGCGTCACGAGCTCCCACTGTCGAGTCATCTCAGTTAGAATCTCCTCCACGTCCGGTAAGTCTGCCCAAGTCACCCGCTTCTTGTGGACCGCGCCGGCAGAATTCTCGCTGGCCCTCTTCAGGATCGGGCGAGGAGCAGAGGTCGTTCCAGTCTGGTCCATCTTGGCTCTTCAGCGGTGCAGGAACAAGTGAAGGGAGCTCGACAAGCTCTCGGGTTTTGTCAACTCGCTCTGGCTTCCTATTGGTGCGCATGAATTACACTTACTCAACATTTTTTCCGTGGCCTTTAGAAAGGCCGTTTCAAATGTCGGGAGGAACGGGAACCAAATACATTAACCCAAAAGTTTTAATTGTTTAGGCCAAAACATGTTTAGCCCGATGAAACTTCTAAAACAGTATTCTGTACGGTACGTAGCTAGGGGAAAGATTCGAGTGATTTTGACAATGATGTTTAAACTTTTTTTCCGCCAATCTTTACAGAACATGGTTGGACATTGTTAGGGGAATAAAATAAAGTAGTTTGACCACGATGTTTGACATCTTTCCGCCAAAGGTTAAGGGAGACACACAAACGATTTAGACCACGACGATTAAATATTTCCCGCCAAATATTTTGTGTGGATGCGGGGTTGTAGTTAGCGCAGTAGAATAAACTTATTTTGGTGACAAGGTTTGAAATATCCTGCCAGCTTCATCGAGTTCATTCATTTTGACACAAAAATTTGCTTTGAGTACGGTAAGTAATGGAAATGGCCCTACAGCAGTGAAGTATCCCGCCAAAAGATCTCGTTACCGGTGAAATTTACAAAACCGATTTCTGTACGGTACGTAGAGGGGAAAAAAATAAAGTTGTTTTGACCGCGAAGTTTAAAAGTTTTCCGCCAAACGTTATTTACTACGGTCGGGCAATGTCAGGGGAGCCAAATAAAGAAGTTTGACCGTGAGGTTTAAAAACTTTCCGCCAAAGGTTAAGGAGACACATCCCTTTGTGTCACTATGATGCATAACAAATTTAGGTACACTTTTGTTGACTGAAATCGGTGGTAGTTAGTTGATAAAAATATAATGTGTTTAGAGCTGAAGACTTAACATTATTAATCCAAAACTTTGTGTTTTAAGTCGGTAGCAATTAGGGGGCCGATAAAGCGGTTTGACCGAGACAATTAAAATTTCTGTGCGAAAGTAAGTGAGTTGAAGTGGCGTGATAAATAAGGAAAAAAGAATTATAATTTATATTCATTTTTGTATAATAATAATATATTGCACATCGAATAGTCCATTAGTTTTCGGAAACGAATTATTTCAGCGTTCGACATGATTGCAAAACGATTAATATTGGTGGCCTTTAGAAAGGCCGTTTTGTGGTATCAATTAAACTGATATCCACTTAGCGGTGACTCGCTGGCTCAGTTGTCCATCCGTTGGCACCCCAATCTCCAAGTACGTCTTCTTCGGACTCCGATGTGGAAGAGGTACGCCAGTGGGTAATGGCGTTTGCACGACGGTTCTCCCCAGAAGCAGCAAGGCCACTCTCTCTTCCGCATTGAAGTCCAGCAGACAATAAAGCCCGGGCTTGAGCTTCCACAGGCGGTGGGTCTTGACTCCCGGAAACGGTGATTTGGGCCGGCATCGTTCACCGGGCGTGATGGGTGAAATCGGCCTGCCTTCCGTTGTTGGGACGACCACGGGAGCCGGAGCTGAAGTTGGTCCCGCCTGCAGAACATATTTCTCTGCGTAGTCTCTCTTCCCACCAAGAATTTCTCGAAGAAGACTTCCGGCTCTCGCGGCGTAGGAGGTGATGACTACCCGCTGAGGCAGAACTGGAGTGGGTGACGCCGGCTTGGTCCTCGTTCGATTCCGCACCGGAGATTTGGGGTTTTTAGCGGGCAACTGAGCAACGGGGTCCCTCCGAGGCATAACCATCTTCTTGGGCCGAGTAGGTTTCCTCAGAAGCATCGGTGGAGTCTTCTCTGTGGCTGGCATCCTCGGGATCTGGCTGGAGTGATGAATAATTCCGCAGCGTGGCCGTGGGGTAGTCATAAACTCTAGCTCGCTTCTGATTGGCCCAGCCGCTGAGCCAATGAGAGACGTCGATTTCTCGCTGAGTCAGCGGAAAAGTTGATAAAACCAGGAGCTGCTCACGGCACAGCATCACTCCGGATCGAGCCGTCACGGGACCATCCAAGAAGCAGCTCCGACCTCTCCGGCCGACTTTTGGGACTCGGCGGACACCATCGGAGACACCGGGCATTCGGCGTTGTCTTCGGAGAAGCGCATCCCTACGTGGTATACCGCCTCGGAGCCAAAGCCAAGCGTGCACCCAAGCAGGTCAACTCGCTTGCGCCGCTCGATGTCTACGGAGGTTGCCGTCGAGTCACCGGGGTTGAGCGCCGCCCCTGTACCGAGGAATGTCGCCGTGCCTGGGAAAGACTACTCCGTACGAGGGCGAGAAGTTTCGGAGCCGCTGTGAGACGTTCCCTGGGCGTCAAGATCAGTTTGATCACGGGACCGTTAGGTCCCTTCCCTCGTTTGCACTTGGCCTCTGCGCTTGCCTTCTTTACTGTCCTTTCTTTGCATGGCTTTTGCGTGGGTTCTTTCTTATATTTTTACTAACTAACACTCAAGGGTACTTAAACTATGTTCCCTTACCTGATTCCTATCACACCCCCCAAAAACAAACATACCCGGGTGGTTCGCGCAGTGCGGTTTCTGCTGTCCCCCACACCTTGGTTCACTCGGTCGGCTGGCCTGCCCAGCTACGATGAACTGCCCCTATACTTGGCTGGTCGGCTGGCATGTCCGCTACAGTCAAGTTCCTTTTTTTTCTAAGTCCCAAATGACCTTGAACATGTTTGAACCTGCCCGGGGTAAAAATATTAGTTAAAGTCCGGGGAAACAAAATAATTATTAGTGGCGGACAAAATAATAAAAAATGTCGGAGACTTACAGATGAAGCCCGCAGTAAAAATTTTGAGAGAAAGCCGAAACGGCCTTTCTAAAGGCCACGGTAGTAAACAGGATAAATCAAATAATTCAGAGAGAAAATTGAAATGTTGGTGTATAAAAGAATAATGAAACTGGTCAGAAATAAAAATAGAATATTTGCATCAAATAATTGTGGTTAAGCGGAGTTTGTAGAGAAATAGAAAGGGGAAGAATGTTATTTATTGACCGGGTAGTTAAAACGGCCTCCGTGATTTGTTGAATCATAAAACCGGTTGAATAATTGTTAAATAATTATATTTGATGAAATAAACTATGTTTTGATAGAAAAGTGTAAGTCATTAACGAAGAAAGAGCATTAAAATATAACCCTTGTAAAATAATCCCAAGTAAACGAATTATGTTGTGATCTAGTCTTAAATTAGTTGCAATTACCGCCGTTTGCAAGTTAATGGGCGAAGGAATTATGCCTTACTAGCCTGATCGGCGCAACACCCGGGGGGGTTTGGGGGGGCGAAGCCCCCCCCAGCGCGCTTATCTTATCTTATCTAAGATCTAAGATAAGATAAGAGATAAGATAAGATAACAGATAAGATAAGAGATAAGATAACCTCCCAAGAGGGACCACCCACGTCGAAATTATAAAAACTTCGTTTTTGCTCGTTTTTCTTCGTTTTTTGCAAAAAAATTGTAAATTCATGTATATTATCATTTTAGACAATTATTTAACACTTTTTCATCATAAATAAACGTAAAATAAAATGAAAATTAGGCCTCTCTGGTCTCTGCTTTAAGTTCAATAGCGTATTAGTGACTTCACACCACCACGTCACACCCGTGACGTCACACACTCCACCTCGTCACCGTATGACGTCACACATACGTCATCACACGTCACAAATACGTAACCACTGATTAAAAACCGCTGAATTTGCGTTTGTCCTGAAAGCCCCAAAATGCCTCTACTTGCATTACTA
This sequence comes from Neoaliturus tenellus, assembly GCA_030545055.2. Lineage (NCBI taxonomy): Eukaryota > Metazoa > Arthropoda > Insecta > Hemiptera > Cicadellidae > Neoaliturus > Neoaliturus tenellus. The sequence continues at coordinate 182,890,542 of CM061531.1, read as the reverse complement.
GTTGAATTATTTTTTACGGAAATTAAATATTAGAATAATTATTTTTCTTTGGTACATGAGGGCAAATGTTAAAAGAATTAAAATATTTAGTCTCAATATGTGTTACGTTAATGTGAAGTGAGTAATAAAAACTATGATAATTCCACTCTTTCACTTTCTTGGCTAAGATGAAACAACTAAAAACCAAATAAAAGGAAAAACTAAATTTAATTATAACTAGTTATTGTAAATAATGAGTAATACTTACAATTGAATAGAAATATATCCAATCACTAACACAGGCACAATCACGGACACTAGCACTGGTAGTCGGGAGCGATGCGCTGAGACGACCGAACTGTGTGAGGAGTGGCAGTGAACTGGCGTAAAGATGGCGGCTATGGAAGGGACGCGATGTCAGTGATGGGAAATAGTAGACGCGCTATTGTGTAACTCGACAGATGGTGAGCGGTCGTTCCCACGCAGGGGTGATGTTTATTGTCTTCGGCTCCCCTAACTGTGGAATGTCGCACCTGGCTGAGGGTCGGGTTGCAACACCGCAGGTGGTCCTCGGGGGGGGGGGGGTCAGCCGCCGGGAGGTCCTGGAGGGGGGGGGTCAGCCACTTGGGTGGTCGGTGCCAAACCCGGTTTGGTGTAGACAAAGGCGGACGCCAGGTGTTGTCCCCAATCCTGGCTCCATTCCACCCTGCGTCGATCCGCTCATTCACAACCATGTCGTCGCTGCTGGAACTCGCTTACGACGATGCTCTCGTTGCCGCGGCCGAGGAGGCCGAACGCTGCGTCCAGGAGGAGGACGCTCTCCTCGTCGCGGCGGCGGAGGAGGTGGAGGCGGCGGAAGCGGCGGCAGCGGAGGCGGCGGCCATAGTAGCCATGGCGGAGGCGACGGCGGAGGCGGCGCTGCGGAATGGGACCCTCCATGAGCTGGAAGAAACCCAGCGTCAAATGGAGGAGTTATTCGACGCGACCTACTGCGCCCAGCCGCAATCGCCGGAGCAGTGAGCCGACTACTACAGTCTGTCGGCCCAGCTCACCGCTATGGAGGCCGCTATCGCCGCGAGGAAAACAAACTAAATAATAAATGTTTTTCCTCCTCCTCCCTTAGTTTTAGTTTAGCTGTAGTTTTAGTCGTAATTGTACATAAATAATTGTAAATAGAAAAAAAAATAAATAAAAAGGAAAAAAAGATAGAAATGAATAAATGTAAATAAAAAAAAAACAAACAAACAAAAACTAATCTAATCCAAGATGTTAACTATATAACACAGTGATCGTGTTATTTAGTTTTCATCTTGTAGACCACGCAGGGGTGTGGTCGGTCTATTGTGCCGGCTCCCCTAGGTGTGGAATGTCGCAAACGGGTTGCAACAACACCGCAGGTGGTCCTCGGGGGGAGGGGCCTCGCCGGGAGCTCCTCGGGGGGGTGGGGGGGGGGGCTCGCCGTGGGTGGTCCTCGGGGGGGGGGGGGTCGGCTCCTCCTGCTCCTCCTGACAGTCTTCGGCCAAGGTACCCTACTAATGACACATTATTCAAATTATCTAATTATATTTTTTATTTGCAGAAAATGGTTCGGACGTATAAAAGAAAAACCAAGAGAGGTTCTTGGAATGAAGAGGCAATGAAAAATGCTGTTACAGAAGTTGTCAATGGCCGGATGGGCTATTATCGAGCGGCAACTACGTTTCACGTGCCGCAAACCACGCTTGAACGTAAGGTGAAGAAGTTCAAATCGGAAAGTATTACAGATGAACAAAGTGAATCTTTCGATGTTAAGGCTCAACTGGGACCTTACAAAAGTGTATTTAGCCCAGAAGAAGAACAAGAATTGGTCAGTTATATTAAGACTGTGGAAAGCCGTTTATTTGGTTTGACTGGTAATGATGTTAAGCGTTTAGCCTACCAATTAGCTGTAAAAAACCATAAGCAGCATAATTTTAACCAAACCAAAGAGTCAGCTGGAAAGGATTGGCTAAGAGGATTTTTGCAAAGGAACCCAACTTTGTCACTTAGGAAACCTGACCAAACCTCCGCAGCTAGGGCTATGGCTTTTAACAAAGTTAATGTATCGAAATTTTATGGTTTATTAGGGGAACTATATGACAAGCACAAATTTACATCAGATCGCATTTTCAATTGTGATGAAAGTGGGATCTCTGCTGTTTCAAAGAACACTTCCAACATATTGGCATCAAAAGGGAAAAAACAAGTAGGCTCATTATCATCTGCCGAAAGAGGGAAAACTGTGTCAGTTGAATTTTGTATGAATGCAGCTGGAAGTTTCATGCCACCCATGTTAGTGTATCCACGCCAGCGAATGAAGCCTGAAATACTAAACAATTGTTCACCTGGAATGTAGGCAGAGTGTCATATCTCTGGTTGGATGCAGAAAAGCATCTTTGAGAAATAGTTTGATAAATTAATAGAATTTTCAAAGGCCACCATTGAAAAACCAGTTCTATTACTTTTAGATGGACATTCAACACATGTGCAGAGCCTCACAATAATAGATAAAGCAAGGGCTAATGGTGTAGTCATCCTCTGTTTCCCACCCCATTGTACGCACAGGCTTCAGCCTTTAGATGTATCTTTCATGAAACCTCTCAGCATCTACTATGATCAAGAGTTAAATAACTGGCTAAGATCAAATCCTGGAAAAGTTGTTACGATGTTGCAGATAGGTGAGATTTTGGACAAAGCCTTTTTAAGAGCGGCAACCATGTTGACAGCCATAAACGGCTTTCAAAAAACAGGAATTTGCCCTTTCGAACCAAACATTTTCCCTGATTCAATGTTTGAAGCGTCAGCCACAACAGACATTCCTTTAGGCTTATCCGCAAATGAGGATGCAAATGTAAATGTCAACAGTGAACAAGTTAGCGGTTTAGGTGACCCAGTTAACAGAATAAATGAAATCCGGTAAATCAAGCTGGTTCTAAAGAAGCAAATGAGGTTGCTCAAGACCTAGCAACACCTGGATGCTCCTACTGGAAAGACTCCAACAACCAAACCACAAAAAGGCAAAATCCCGAAAACAACACAGCCTAATCAAGTAAAATCATTTACGGTTACAACTGATCAAATTGTTCCAATGTTGGAAGGGAAAACATAAGAAAATCTGGCATCAAAAGAGGAAAAACTGTGGTGGTAACTAGCTCTCCTTACAAAAACGAGCTTCTCGACAGTGCAAACAAAGCAAAGGCAGGGAAGAAGAAGGAGCAAGAAGGAAATAGGCCTAATGTCCCTAAGAAGAATGCAATAAAAAACCTTTTTGTTTGTAAGGGTAAAGTTGAGAAAAAGAAAAAGACAAAGACAAATTTGGCGAAGAAAGTAAAAAAATAAGTAAAAGAAGAAGACAGTACATCGGAAGAAGAAGATACAGCATGCCTGTATTGTGGCTATTTTTATTCTCAGTCGACAGAAGGATGGGTGTGTTGTGCCTCTTGCAGAAAGTGGGCGCACTGTTCCTGAGCAGGAGAGGAGGACGAGGATGCTGAGGTGAACCATATCTGTGAATTTTGCTTACAAAAGGACGATGATAACTGAATAATATTTGACATTTTTTAAATACTTTCTTAATTAGTTTTTTTTTTATGATATAAGTTCAATTTAAATGTTTAATTTTTTTAAAGTTAAATTTATCATTTTGAAGTTTTGAGATAGTGCCTATTAATAGGTATACACAATAAATATCTTTTTAATATGTAAATCTATTTTCATATAGTAAAAGACCCTTTTCCTTATCATAGTATTGAGCTACCCTATCTTGCCCCACCAGCCTACCCCATTTTGCCCTCACTATAGGGCAAGATGGGGTAGTTGGTAAACCTTAAAAAAAATTAAATGTTAATACTAAATATTTTTTTGTTCAATTTTTTTATTGACTCTATAGATACTTTGGTTTTATTTGAAATATGTTGTATGTTTATTGAGGTATTCATAACGCAACCAAAAAATATTAAGTGCTTAAGTACCCCGTCTTGCCCCGCCTTCCCCTACTCTCGTAAACTAACCTAATTTCAACTTCACTGGCTCATCAATCCTTCTTATCCTTGACAACTTATTGCTTATCCTGTATTTTTATTTACAGGTCCTACTTCTCAGTCTGTAGAGAAAAATAAAAATACTAAACAGCGTGATGCAGAATCAGAAAATAATGTCTCCGAAGGTGGCCCATCTGTAGGCCTACCTTATATGACTAAAAGGCACATAATGTATACAAGAGAGATTAACAAACGGCCACTAACGTATTCACGATATGAAGGTCAGTAGGCCTAGTTATAGCAACTATTAGCTAGTTATCTAGCCAATTGCACTTTCCTAGGTTAATGATAAACATTAAATATAGCCTACTCGTAAGAAAAGGGCAAAAAAGTTGTCCCCGTATATTTTAAATAGGAGGATTTGCAGGCACACGCCATGATAAAAAAAATAACTGAACTAAAAAAGTGATTTTAGTGAATTTCAAAAATGGGAAAGAAGCTATAGCCGTCACTCGCTTCGTATGAGGCCTTTAGTTACCAATAGATGACCGTTGGCAAATAAGAAGTTTTTTTGGTTGTAACCAACAAACTTTATCCGCAGATTACAGATATAGAAATATATTTTGTCGGAAACACATATTTAACGTCACAAGGCACTATTCGTTCCAATGTTTTACATATGTTTATATGAGAGACGGAAACTCCTTTTCGGACCTACTTCATTATAAGTTTTACATATTACTAGGCCTTCTGCTTAAAAGTTTTATTTTTTCAGACCAAGGATCCAACATGGACGTTACTGACGCAGAGCTCAGTTCCCTATTTGATCATTCAAGTGACGACTATCAACCAAATGAATCATATAGTGAATCCACACAATAAGATGATATTACTGAGGGAGGAGATAACGTTCTTGTACTCGAACCACCTGTTGTTACTGAGAATGCTCCTGAAGAAATACCTGGTAACCCATTGAATGACGCCGAGCAGGTAAATGTCCAATCATTACCTATAGCCCTAAGAAAAAAGAAATATTTTTCACCCAAGATAAAGAAGTCTAGGAAGAGGACAAGAAACACTGAAACTTGGAAAAAACACCACATCCCTGGAAAATCCGTTGCAGTTAACTTTGCGCTTTGTGCGCAGATAACTGCCGATTATAGTGTTATGAAAAATTGAACTAGCAAAGAATGCAAATAAAGTCAGCTTTTTATAAACTGGACATAAATGGTAAAAATGCTCTTTTGTTTCGTGCAATCAAGAATAAAACGCCAGACAGAAAAAGAAAGTGTGCAACTAAACATAAGGCAGTAACTTATCAGTATTTTCTTACTTATGAAGGACGTCACAAATTAGTTTGCAAACGGGCTTTAATGTCACTGTACCAAATTTGTGAAAAAAAAGATAAGAGTCATTCAAGAGAAAATCATGACTGGATCAGGTGCACCTAGTCCAGATAAACGAGGTTGCCATAGTAATAGGCCTCAGGAAATTAGTGAGGATGTAAAGGCCTATATAGTGGCACATATTTCTAGCTTTCCAGCTGAATCTTCTCATTACTCCAAGTCTTCCAATATCCATAAAAAAGTACCTTTCACCTTTACTGTCAGTACCCAAAATGTACTCCCTTTACCTTGAGCTATCCACCTCTGAAAACAAACCACCCGAGTTCCGTAACAAAGAGTGCTACTACCGTAGTGTATTAATTTGTTAATGAATTCAATTTATCATTTGCCAAACCCAAAAGTGACACATGCAGTACATGTGATGCCACAAGTTGTAATGAAGAACATGTAGAAAACTACCACTCAGCTTTGGAATCAATGAAAATTGATCGAGACACTGCTCGGACATCAAACAATGTGGAATATATAACTATTGACTTGCAACAGACTCAGCCACTACCTAAATTGACCACTTTTAAGGCTTTTTATTTAAGGCAATTGTGGCTCTACAACTTTGGGATTCATATCATAGCTGGAGATATCAAAAAGACAATATTTTGCATGTGGGCGGAAGATCAGGCATCCAGAGGAAGTAATGAAATATTAAGCTGCTTATTAACAGCACTGGAATTAGATGAAGTCCTAAAATCAAGAGATAATTTAATCATCTGGTCGGACTCGTGCGGTGGCCAAAATAAAAACGTTTACTAATTTGCTTACACCAATTATTTCTCGTGCAAAAGGGTGCAATCAAATAATAGATCACAAATATTCCGAAGTTGGGCACACGTACCAAGCCACTGGCCAAGATTTCGGCATAATTGAAAATAATCTGCAAAAATGAAACTGTCTATACACCAGATCAATACAAAAATATTATTGTAAAGTCTAGCAAGAAGAACCTCGTGATTGATATGACTTGTGTAAGTGACTGCCTCAGCAAGGTGCTGCTAGAAAATAATGTCGATGTTCTCTCACTACAAGAAACACATGTAGAAGACTTAGAGAGCAGTGCGAGGGGCAACATCACAGGATATAGGCTTGTGGATGAAATAGGACACAGGCAGAATGGCGTGGCGACTTACGTTAAGCAAGACATAGACGACGTATCAGTCTCCCACAAAAGTTGTGTGAACAGCATATTTACTGTTGCTGTTAAGGTATCTGAGACACCATTTAAATGTCTACAAACCACCTAACATCCAGTGGTCAGATACAGTTCTCCGAACTTTGAACATCCTGTGGTATATGTAGGTGACTTTAACAGTCATCACACCCAGTGAAAATACTCGTATGATGATGACAACGGCACTCGTCTTTCAAGCTGGGCTGATATTAACAACCTTTTTTGGTATTTAATGCCAAGGACCCACACACTTTCTATTCAGCTCGATGGCATCGTGGGTACTCTCCAGACTTGTGCTTTTGTTCTTGTGACCGATCAACAACACCCACACCAACTTTCAGGAAGGTCCTAGGTGCCTTTCCTCATTCTCAGCATAGGCCTGTACTAATATCAGTGGGAATCCAAATTCCTCTCGTAAGATCTTTTCCTCGGCCTAGGTGGAACTTTAACAAAGCTGAGTGGGAGGCCTTCTCCACCAGGCTTGACAAAGGCATCAGGTTCATCCCTCCTAAAATAAAAACTACGATCGGTTCACACAACTTGTTCAGTCTTCCGCTAAAGCGTTTATCCCAAGAGGTTTTAGGAAAGAGGATACATCAGGATGGAGTCAAGAGTGCGAAGACCTTTACAGTGAGTTCACTGATACTGCTGACGGAGATATAGCGGACCAACACCTTTACTCTCTCGACAACACCAGGAGAGAGAAATGGGTGAAAACTATTGAGAAGATGAACTTCACCCAGAGTAGTCGCAAAGCCTGGTCTCTGCTCAGAAAGCTCTCCACTGGTAAGACAAATAATAAACACACTGTCTCGCAACCTCGCCCTTGTGAAATTGCAAAACGCCTCTCCTGTTTGTCTAAACCCGTGCGTACGTCTGCAGACAGGAGGTGAACTTTAAGCTTAATGAAATAAAGCAAAGTCGACAAGCACCATTGGAAGTCTCTAGACCTTTCATTATGGATGAGCTGGATGCGGTGATTGATACGATGAAAATTAGCAAAGCAGCAGGCTTGGATGAAATCTTCCCGGAGTTTATAAAACACTCGGGTAAAAGGCTAAACAGTGGCTTTTTGCAGTTTGTGATACCATAATGGAAACCGGCGACTTGCCTGGCATATTTAGAAAATCAAAAATAATAGCCGTCTTGAAGCCCTGTTAGGATAAAAAACTGTCCGAAAATTACCGACCCATAGCCCTTCTTAGTGTCTGTTATAAGCTGCTCGAGAGGTTGATATACAACAGACCAGCATCCCCGTCGAACAAGCTGGGTTTATACCTGGGTGCAACTGCTGTGACCAGGTTCTAGCTCTTACTTCTTTCATCGAGGATGGATTTGAGCGAAGACTGAAAATCTCCGTTGCTTTCTTAGAAATTACTGTGGCTTATGACACTGTCTTTAGAAAAGGTCTTCTTATTAAATTTCCTGTTATGCCTCCTCAACTCAATGCTCTCCAACAGGATGATTAAAGTATATTTTTGACGCAAGGAAATTACTTTGAGGCAACTAAAAGATGGCCTGCCACAGTTGTCAGTGCTCGCCCCACTGCTGTTTAATGTGTATACAGCCGACACTGACACTCACTCCTCAAAGTTAATTTACGCAGATGATATAGCTCTGGCTTATCAGCACCAGGAGTTAAAACAAGCTGATTAAACACTAACAGATGACCTCACGGCCCTCGGTGAATACTTTAAAGCCTGGAAGCTAAATCCAAACCCAACAAAAACCGAGGTTTCTTACTTCCAATTGAATAGTAGAATGGCCCACCAAAAGCTTAAAATTGTATTTGACGGTGTTGAGCTAAAGCACAATGAACACCCACAATACCTAGGGGTCACTTTAGATCGGTCCCTGACAATCAGAAGCCACCTGAAAAAACAGCTGCCAAGGTGAGAATCAGGACTAACATTGTCCATCTGCTAGCTGGCTACACATGGGGAGCTAACGCACAAGTTCTGTGAACCACTGCTCTGTCCCTAATTTATTCAACTGCTGAATACTGTGCTCCCGTGTGGTTGAACAGTGTGCATGTCAGAGATATCAACGTCCAGCTAAACAGGGCTATGAGAGCCATTAGTGGTACACTCATGGCAACCCCCGTCCCCTGGCTCCCGGTCCTGTGTAATATTGCTCCACCTGAAACCAGACGAAGGGATGCACACTCATTAGGGAATATACTCAGATCTTATGTGCTCCACATCTGCCCATCCATGATTACCTACCAAAGATGATGGGCCGATTGAGGTCCCGAAAACCACCACTGCGGACAGCATCCCAGTTGACAAACTTTTCCATCCATACCCGACTGGACCTCCTCCTGGGAATCTTTCCAAGGTCGTAATTGCTTTCTGATTGCTGACCTGACCGTAGAAGTAGATGGTATGGATCTTCCTCGGAATCAGTGGACTTTACTCAATCGATTCCGCTCTGGAGTAGGAAGATGTAATTATTGGAAATACAAATGGGGAATGGCAGAAGATCAGTCATGCAGCTGTGGTGCGGAGTTCCAGACTATGACTCACATTGTCACCAAGTGCCCTTTGAGTGCTTTCCCAAAAGGGCTGATGGGCCTACATTGTGCAAGTGAAGCTGGGCTGCAATGGCTTAGCGCCCTAGATTTAGCTTTATAGAAAGATCATGAATGTTTATTTTAGTTTAATTTTAAATGTACTGACGCAGGTGCTTTGCACTGCAGAACATTCTTTATTTATTTTAGTATTATTATTTTAAGTTGATAGCTGGCTATGATAACCATACGATTTGTAGTCTAAATATATACAGGATGAATCTCGTAAGGTGTCCTAAATGGATTACAGACAAACGCTTTGCCCTACATCCTTCAAACAAAATTATTTCCCACTAAATTGACCCCAAGGAATAATTTTAAAATATTTTAAACGTTGTATAAATACAGGGTGTACCAAAAACTGGGGGTCACAGGTTCGAATCTTGGAAATTTCAAATACAAACATATGTCATATTATACATCATTAGAAAGGTCTATTTAATACAAACTTTTTGGTGAAAACAGAATTGAGTTATCTTTATTCGTTTCAAAATGGCGTCCATTTTTGTAGCCAAAATCAAAATTTACGGAATACCCTGTAATTCTTTTATTATTTGTCATAAATGACTTCTGATTCAAAATACTTATTAGAAATAAGCTAAGCTTTACAATGATATGCCACAGGATCACATTTATTCAAAAACTAAAATTTCCAAAATTTAATATTTTTGAAAATGTTTACACAAACAAAACTCAAAAATTTTTAATGCTAACCCATGTCATTTTGTATATCATCTTAAAGCTCTCGTTGAACTGAGCAACTTTGTAATTTACACTAATGCTGTATCTCTTTTGGTTTTGTAGCAATAGCGTAAAAATGTCATTTTAGCATATGATTTGCATGTTAATTAATCAGGACATGATAGTATGGCAGTACTTCTGCCATTGTTGCCATACCATTAAATTAACTTGCAAGTTATATGGGGAAATAACATTTTTCCGTTATTACTACAAAACCAAAAGAGATACAGCATTAGTGTAAATTACAAAGTTGCTCAGTTCAACGAGAGCTTTAAGATGATGTACAAAATGACATGGGTTAGCTTTTAAAATTTTTTGAGTTTTGTTTGTGTATACATTTTCAAAAATATTAAATTTTGAAAATTTTAGTTTTTGAATAAATGTAATCTTGTGGCATATCATTGTAAAGCTTCGCTTATTTCTAATAAGTATTTTGAATCAGAAGTCACTTATGACAAATAATTAAAGAATTACAGGGTATTCCGTAAATTTTGATTTTGGCTACAAAAATGGACGCCATTTTGAAACGGATAAAGATAACTAAATTCTGTTTTCACCACAATGTTTGTATTAAATAGACCTTTCTAATGATGTATAATATGACATATGTTTGTATTTGAAATTTCCAAGATTCGAACCTGTGACCCCCAGTTTTTGGTACACCCTGTATTTATTCAACGTTAAAAATATTTTTAAATTATTCATTGGGGTCAATTTAGTGGGAAATAATTTTGTTCGAAGGATGTAGGGCAAAGCGTTTGTCTGTAATCCATTTAGGACACCTTACGAGATTCACCCTGTATATATATATATATATATATATATATATATATATATATATATAATTATTAAAAGAATAAAAATTCCATAGTACCCTTTAAATTTAATTTTAATTCACACTTAAATGTGATATAAATATATATATATATATCAAACCACATAATGTCATATAATATGACAAACCACATTCAGAAAACCGAAAACCTAGAAAAACATCTGAAGCTTTACAACAGAAAAAAGGACGAACTCAAACAACAAGTGCACTTTAGGGATGGCATTAGTGGGGATGTCCAAGAAGCGGAAAGGTCTTGGGATTAAGACATATAAACATATATAAAGTTCATGGGGGGAGTGACAAAGAGAACTTGATAGTGCTTTGTACCAAAAGGGCTAATGGAGCGATCGCCCCCACTCTTAATTGTTTACCCGGGGCAAAGACTATCCGCAGGAATCAAGTTAAATGTACCTAGAGGAGTGGGCCATTTCTCGTTCATTATCTGGCTGGATAAACGGTGAAATTTTTTTTATTTATCGTGAACACTTTTTGTGTTGCTCACTGAACAGAATGTTCCTCTTCCTGTGATCATATTTATGGACGGGCACAACTCCCACCTGACATCTTAGTGTTTTTTGTGCAAAATACAACATTATTTTAATAGCCCTGCCATCTAACTGCACACATGCCATTCAATTGCTCGATGTGGAGGTATTCAAACCTGTAAAGGAGTGGGCAAGCACTGTCCATAAATGGAGAATGGCGCATTATGATGAAAACTTAACAAAGTTCAATTTTGCTCCCCTATTAAAAGAAGTGCTGGACAAAACGATGAAAAAAGAGACGATCATCAATGGCTTTAAACGCTGTGGTTTAAGTCTTTTTGATGCTGATGCTGTGGATTACAGTAATATCGATGTCTACAACAATGTTGTGCTAGTACCTAAAAAAGCCACTGAAGTAAATCCACCCCTTCTACATACAAGCCGAGACTGCCTGAAGTTTCTTGAAAACTTTATTAGTGATGAGCTGATGGTACTGTTCAAAGCTATTTCATACGTCGTAGGTAGACAATAAGCTCATACCATCTCACACCCATACCCATAATACTAGAAATAGACATTTAAATCCCTCCATTCAATATAGACTAGCAGTTTTTTAGGAGAAACCTGATTACATTGGACTCAGACAATTCAAAAATCTACCTAGTAATTTAAGAAATCTGTGTAACAATACAGCCAAGTTTAAAATTCATCTGAAAAAATTTCTCATTGAAGAGAGTTTTTACTATCTACCACAAAATAATTTTTAATGAAGCAACTCTGACTCTATATCATTATCTTCCCTAACGAGTCCCTAGACAAAAACCTGACTTGTCCTATGCCCCAGAGGTGAGGTCCTAAAAGACGACGTGCGAGTAAGTAAGAGTAAGTAAGTAAGAATAATATGGATGATGAGATGATAGGTATACTTCAAGTGGAAAAAATTATTGAGATACGTGAGTATTTAGTAACTGAAAAGAAAAACAATAAATCCAATGAAATTGATAAAGGAAAGCAGAAAGTAAAAATAAATTTGAAACCCAATAGCGTCTACATAGTTTTCGAAGAAGATAATCATATTTTCAACCACTTCCAAGAAGTTGTTAAAGACTGCTTATCATTTATAATTTATTAAGCCCATAAACCAAGATCATTCTTAAATTACTCAGTCTGAAGTCACAATAAATCTTATTAAGATGACACCCAACGTGGAATAAGTGGATTTTTTTCAAGATATATATATATATATATATATATACATATATATATATATATATATATATATATATATATCAATTTAACTCGTTTAACTGTCAATTTAGCCTCGTTGATATTGACAGTTTTTTTAGTTGAACCTCGATATTTGACAAGTAGAAACACATGATTATACTACGAACAACAGAAGTTCAGCATCAAAGATATTGTACAAAACAAAATATTAGGCTGGAAAAGTTGGATCTCTGTGTGGAGAAATAATAAACTGGTATGAAAATGGCCAAGCAGTGGACTGAATGTGATATTAGTCGTTTCGGAGAGAGTCGAGCTCAGCAAAAAACTTCACTTAGAAAAAAAATTTGATCATAAATTCAGTGCTGCTCATAAAGCTGCTGTAAAATTTTTACAATTCACAGAAATAGAAACGTTATTAAAGGTTTTTTTTTTTTAACTGTGCCAAAAGAAAAAGAAGTAACGGTGCCAGTTTTTCAAACTGTTTATAAGATAGCATAGATGAATATGAAATAGATGAAAACGTTTTAAAAAGTAGACTTGTTGCTTTGGCATGTGATAGATGGAGCAGCAGTGATGTTTGGAGGCAAGTCTGGAGTTGGTGCACACTATTGAAAGAGAAGCTTCCATCTATTGTTATTTGGCATTGCTGTAATCATGACTAGAGTTGAGTGTGAGGGACATGGTAAAGAAAATGGCCAGTATAAACCGGTTCAAGGGATTCATAGACAAACTTTGCGTACTGCATCACCCCTTGCTAAGAACAGATGAACGTGTGTGCCGATGAACTTGATGTACAACTGTTAAAAATCGCTAGAATGTTGGACACGCACTTGGTCGCATCATGTTTTCGCACAGTTTCAGCCGTTTGGGAAAATTATGAGGATTTTGCCAACCTTTTTGTAGCAGCCAACGTCGACCAGACACGTGATCCTTTTGAAAGATGCAAATACGAAGGCCTGCACAGGAAGCTGACATCAATGTGTTTCATTTTGGATTTGGGACTGCTATAAGGAATAGCACTGCAAGAACTATCTTGACGTTAGTGGGGAGCTTCAACATCGAGACATTGACTTATTTAGAGTTGACTAGGAACTTCAGATTTTAATGAACATGTTTGTTTCTCGAAAAGACAGTCCTGGAACGTTTTATGCGCAAGCTGAGACAGCTGTCGACAACAACAAGTTTTATAGGAATCAAATTGTTAGCGAAATCTAAAGAAGACCCTATCAATGTTGTTGTTTTATGACCACAATGCTCAATCAATCGAAGAGAGGATACTCGGTGGGGAAGATGCAGTGTTGGCCAATTCTGCCCGAATAGACTATTGGACAAAAGCACTTGGCCCAAAAACATTAAAGACATTACTTTTGGGGCAAAAGACATTGAAGCGCTTGCAGTTCACCTTCAAGTGAACAAACGAGAGGCAATTAAATCATTCAGAGAATATATTTTTTACAATTGTGCAAATTTGGGGGGAAATTTTGATAACAAAAGTTACCCAGAAAATTATTTACCTTTCAGATTTTTGCTTCCTACCAAATACTTTAAATTGCCCTTTTTGAGGCTAAATTTTAAAAGTGTTCCCGGGGGCGGAACTCCCTTGAGTACCCCCAGGAACATTGCTTACCGGAACCTATATTGTTACGAAGACAGCACTGTATATATATAAACCGGGTGTCCCACATATGGCAGCAAATCTATATACTCACCCCGTGGCGTTTATGGGGAAAATGTAAACTATTAGAATTTGATGCAATTTAGAATGAATTTGCACTGGGAAGGAATTATCTAATATTACCCTACAACAACCCCATGGCAGCAAATCTACATCCTCGTTCCCATAATGTTTATGGGGAAAATAAAAAAAATGCCTTATTTTGTTGGAAATTGCTGAGTAGGTACGCAGGTCTGCTGTGACAGGGGTGTTTGAGAATAGCAATGGCTAGGTAGCCGAGTGGTTACAGAGCTTGCTGGTTCGATCCTGAGAAAAATTAGAAGTTTTTGATGGTTTGAAACTTGACCCTGCCACCATTTTTTAGTAACAAAGCTACACTATTAGAAATCTGGAAAAAGGTGTAAACACATTATGGGAGGTGTATTTCCCATTATCTGATCCTCCTGCATACAAATTTTTTCTCTAACTTAAGGACAATGGTGCAGTAATTTTTTAATTATAAAAATGTTTCATTATAAATAGCAATATTTTATTGCTCCAATTATCTCTTGGAATTATCTTCCAACGACAGTAACTTTTTAAGTTGTCACTCTCAACACACCTATCCCTAATGGCTAGAACATCAGCTCATTGTTCATTGGCGAGTTCTGGCCATGAATATTACTATATTCAAATTGCAAAAGAGAAATTTAAAATTGTTTCTTCCTGAGAAAATCAACTTTTACTATAAAAGAAAAGCATACATCAAACATAACTTTCCCTGAATAAAAAGGTGAGCAGGTCTACTAACATTAATTAATTAATAATATCTTGATTGTAACCAAACACAGGTTTAAATATTAATCATATATGGATGGATGTTAGTCTTCTTTACAATGTGGTTAGACAGATTAAGACCAATTGTGTGAAATTTTTCCAGTCTTTCTTTTTATGGGAAATACCCCAAAAATGATAAGCAATTATCATTCATTTGGGACAGTACATATACAAATAAAAAATGTTGATAAGATTTTTCAGTCAGCGTCTTACCTAAAAATAGAATTTGTAAATATCTTTGTAATTTCTAATGTTTCCTCAACATAAAAATAAGCAAGGGCTATAGGTAGTCTGTTTGGTTTATGGTCAAAATAACTGGAATAAATTGAAAATTTACCTAAATGTTTAGCTATTGTTGCCTTATCATACGAAAAATACATATATGTGTTAAGTTTTGGAAATTTTCACTAAGCAACTCTTGGTTCGTTTTGCAGGACCAAAACGACACAGAACTCACCACGAAGAGGTGGTTGCACAGAGTTTGACCCACACCCTACCCAACCAACCATCCATTTGTTGGGCGTGGCACTAATTGTTTCATAATAGTTATAAACAAATACCTCTATTACAAATGTGTTACATACATAATTATCTCTCACTGTGTTTTACATTACCATATTTTATCACTACTTAACACTAATCTGATATCATAGAGTCACGAGACACCGCAACAGATGCAGACACTTCAGCGTTGCCCTCAGATGCAGCACTTCCCAGCTTCATGTCTGTGCCCCTGTGACAAGTTGAACACATCTCTTGACAGCCTCGGTATGACCCAAAATTATAACAAAAGAGTATATGTTGTACTTTGACAGTTTAAAATAATCAAACAATTCATAATTTGGAAGAAACAATAAAAAAAATATTAACTGAAAAAAGCTGGCTACAAAATTAAGCTATATAAGTTTGTTTTTTGAAATATAGATTTTTTTATCAGTTTAGATGAGACACTTATCTAAAATCAACTTATAAAGCTTCATTTTTTTATTTAGTTGTTATTCATCATGAATTTTTTTAAAGCAGTAAAAGATTGATCAGAAGATGAACAAGACTTACTCTCTGGAAAGGGCCAATATGTATCAATGGGCCAAATGTGACATAATGAACTGTATTATAATGTAACTGTTTTTCTTGACCCATAAGCAAATAATGTGTAACATTAAGTTTTTACGTATATAAGTACCTGAAGGTGAGACTATGGTTAAGTGTCAATTATCCAGACAAAATGTATTGAATTTAGTGAATAGTAAAAGAGCCCATGTGTGAAACCGTTGATTGAACGTAAGCTTTTCATCAGTTCAGACGTATCCGTGCAAGCTGTACTGACACATAGCACGGCCATCTCTAGTGCAAGGCCATGGCCTTCGAACTGGTAACGCCGCAACAGCGTCGACCTATAGTAATGTTCTTTTCACTCACGCTATTATTGTAAATGGAACTTACACGTACTTAATTCACGTTACTGCACTTTAGTATGAAAGATTAGTAAATATACTTTGTTGGTGGGTAAATAATAGCGTAAACAATATAGAACGTTTTAATTGAATGACAATTTGCAATAAAAATTCAATGTTTATTCAACTAACTGCTTCTATTCGACTTTCCCTTTTAGAAAAAGGGTTATTGAACCATTATTTTTTTTTAATAAATTTAGTTGTAATACTATATATTTAGTTGTTTAACAAAATTTTCGCCATTATGGACACAATCTCGGAAACTATTACGGTGTTAAAGGTGGCTATATGTCATTACGAAACGATTCTGTTATTTATTCTTTGATCTAAAGTATGCTTAGCAATTGATCTTCAATTAAAAATCAGATGAAAATATTTAGAGTTCAAAAACGAGCTATCAGAATTATAAATAACGTACATCATTTGGAACATTGTTATAATTTATTCAAAAACAACAAAATTTTAACCGTATTTGGCTTGTTCATTTTTGAAATAACAAAATTTTATCTAAAGAATAAAAAGTTCATACATGAAGAATGCAAACATAACTACAATACCAGAAATTCATCACTAATTCCAACAAAAGGACACAGAACAACAGTATATGAAAAATCTCCTTATGAAGTATCCCGCAAAATTATAAATTTGATCAGAACGTATTATAATTTGGAAATAAAAACATCTAAAGATTTAAAAGTATTAAAAAATTTACTTGAGGAAGAACCTTTATACTCCCTTAAAGATTTTTATGAGAAGAAGAAAAAAAAGAATCTACATTAAAAAGAAGAAGAAACATCAAAATTTGGAAAACACTGGATAGAATTAGTTTATGAGAAAATTATTATTAAGTTAGAAATTAAGAGTCCTAATGCATGTATACATGTCTGTAAGGTAAATAAAATTTGAAATTTGATCTAAATCTTTCGTTAATTACTATATTTTGAATGGAAAACAAGCAAAATGTATCAGGCCCGCGGTTTGTATGTGACGCGCTATGGGCCCGAGAGATGTTTGCGCCCCCCCCCTTCTGCCCCTCCTCTCACGAGGATATTAATCACCAAATAAACAAACCCAATGCCATAGGTAATTGACGATTTGAGACGAGCATTCGCAACATAACAACAAAATGAAACAATGACAGAACTATTTTTACTGTGTTCATTTCCGACCGCTAATAATGCGGTTGCGCATTGTAAAAGTAAAAAATATGTAAATTGTCATTAAATACAATAAAGTTACATTTACACTTTATTCCCACAGACCTAAATTCATTGCCACTTGGTTTCTTACTCATTATCACACAATTGAACCAAACGAATTGGCAAAGAGAGACAACATTGCCAACTAACTATCAAGTAGCAACACACAGAGCTCAGGCATTGGCAATGATGAGTCATAAGTGGGAATCGAGAATGGAGAGGATTCAATTGGCAGGCTATTTGTAGGTCTACCAGACAGAGAAGAACCTGCGCAGAACCACGATCTCGAGAATTTCGCGCACGTAGAGGCTGCGGGGGGGGGGGGGAGGGTTGGACGGCGCAGCAGGGGGAGATGGACCAGTCCTGGAGATGGACCCGTGGTGGGGATTAGTCGTTGGCACGCCGTTCGAAAGGACTGGTGTTCCTGCCACGTCGCCTTTCCGCACTTGTGTGCTACACAGTACAGTACGCATTGTATACTGCGACCTCTACTGATCGCAAAACATTATCATTAATCATTATTACTGTTAGGAGTACGAAGCCCCGTGGTTATGGCGTCAACGTCAAAATCTGCTTAATAAGTGGTAACATATTTTCATTGTCGCGCTCCCAACAAACCTAAGAAAGCCCTTGGGCTCTTGCGCCCCTTGCGCCCGTGGGCCCTGGCCCACCGGGCCCATTTACAAAATCGGCCCTGAAATGTATTCTGTAAGTTAATAATAATACAAAAAAACTCAAATTTAAATATGTTGCATGTTTAAAATTTAAGAGAATCATGTAAAAAGTTTCAGTTTAAAATATTACATTCCATAGTTAAACAAGTTAAATTGGATGTTTTTAATTTTTATTCACTCATGTACTGAGAATAAATTTTCATGAAGATATAATAATGTTTAGGTTTTTTCGATATGTAAAAGGTTACTGGATTATGACCATTTCGGCTATGTATTGCTATCAATCACACACGCTAAAACTGTTTAATGCTTCCTTTTTACGTTTATTTTCTAATTAGTAAAATAATTGAAATTAACAAATTAATTCCTTGTGTAATAAATTTGGAATTTTGTATAAAAATAGTTTTACGTAACGCACATAAAACAGAGTACATCGCGGCTTTATCCGCTCCGTGTGTGCACCCTCAAGTCTGATATAATTTCATCTAGAAATGGAAATACTGCTTTTAGCGAGTTATGGCTGTTAATTATGGTAAGTTTGGCTCTTCCTCTAAATTACCATAGAGGCTAAAGCTATACTTTTCAATTAAACATTACAATATAGGCGATTAAAGTTAACGGCGCACAACTACCTCCATTTACTGCAATGCTACTGGCAGAGCGCCGGATAACACGAGTGCAACGTTTCCACTTTTCGCTCGCCATGGCCTTGTAAGAGAGATGGCAGTGCACAGAGCCAACTAAGCTACTGCGACAATTCGTTAGTAGAGTCCCGCAAACCCAGCATCTAGATAATTTGGACTGCCTGCCAGAGGCGGTAAGCTTTAAGACTCAAAGTGATATGGCATTGGCTGGAGCACAATGTGGTGCTTTAGTTTTGCTTTAAGTTTGTTCTTAACATAAAAGGTTTAAGTTGAAAGTTTTTGTATTATTTATATTATGCAATAAAAAAATGCCTTCTTTCACATTAATAACATAAACTACTAGTACATTGTTATGTTAACACCTTTCCTGATAACCCAGTTTTTTTTATAAACCCGGACACCGTTCAGTCTACCCTAGGACAACTTAAAAACTGGTTTATGCTAGTTGCAAAGTTGATATTGGGTGTACAATAAACGAAGTTGTCATAACATGTGGTAAGTCTTTTGGCTGTCCACTGTGTTAATTTCCCTTCCCTCATGATCCACTCATGTTCTAGACAGCAGGGGGTTGATGTCATCAGGAGGACATGGAAACCTGAATTGAAAGTCGGTTGATTGGCCATGTAGAGGGCAGAGTGCCTGTTAGAGCCTAAAAATCAGTTGTCACAGGAGCATGGGAGTTGGCCCTCTGAATGGTCAAACAGCCGTCTGATGTCCCATCTCACCCTTTCTCTTCCTTCAATATCCTGTCCTTCCGGGGGCTTGCGCAAAATGCCCATTAGAGGCAGATGTGCTTAACGGGTCGGCCGGGGTCTCCTTATCCACCAATACCAACAACAACAACAACCGTTCAGTCCTCATTAGTCCGGGTTATTAAGACTCTACTGTACCATTTTACTTTCTCCTCCTATACCATAGTATATGGAGAAAGTATTGTTTTCGTCAAAATTTTTGAATTTGAGTTGTTGGTGGATTTATCCATTTTGGTTCCCCCTGAGTCCAAAAAAGTGGTTTTCGGAGTGATGTCTGTGTGTGTGTGTGTGTGTGTGTGTGTGTGTGTGTGTGTCAGGGTGTATACAGAGCTAGAGAATGCCCCAATGGTCCGATTTTGGTGAAATTTGGTACGTAGGTCCAAAACCACGATAATTCCAGGCGTTTTTTTCATTTTTTTGAATTTTTGATTTTTAAGGGTAGTTTACCCCCAAAAATCCTCAAAAATCGTCAAAAATCAAATTTTCTCAAAAACGGCTCTAACGATTTTGATTAAAATTTTGTGGTTAATTAAGCTTAAAATGGTGAATAAAATGACACCACCCGCATCTCCGAGAAAATGCGCGTTCCAAAGTCATGGAGTAAAAAGTGTTTCAAAAATCAATTTTTTGAATTTTCAAAATAGCCATTATCACCATTAAATCAAGCTCAAAAAACTAAATAATCCAGTATTTTAAATTATTGCTCTACGTCAAGTGGTTGCGGAGAAAATTCAATTTTTCGTTTAGCGGTAAACGCAGTACGTTGTAAAAAGTCACAGACGCGCGTAGGGTCAAACGAGCGCTGCTCAGCTGGTTGCTATCCGACTGAGTCATCAAGACTTTAATGTCTGAAGCTTTTAACACCTTTTTTTATTTGTACGCCCCTAGCTTATATGTGATGCGCTTTTCTCACAAAACGCAGTTCCTCATAAGTTCCATTCTGTCTGGTTGTAAGATACAGTAGCACATTAAAGGTACTCATCTACTGATGCATTATAAATGTTTTATAATCATGGTTTGCACTTAAATTGTATTCTTTGCTGAGCATTTGCAATATTGTACCGTTCTATTGTTTATACCATATTGTTTTCCTTTCATCTTAAAAAGAAACTGAAATGCTTTATTAATTAAAGAAGATTAAAATAATACAGAGACTAAGGAATAAGCAAAAAAATCCTGTTTCAAAAAAAGAGAAAAAACCCATGTACCAGGTGTTCAGAGCACCTGTACAGTGTACTCTCCTTTAAAATTACAGAATTAATTTTTTTTACATAAACAAATTTTACTAAACACGATTACACGATACATAAACGATTTATTGGTAAATCGATTACGCTAAATTTATAATTTATTGATGCTAATTTAAAGGTTCAGAATACACGATGAAACATTTCCAGACCAGAAGTCATTAATTTTAAGACTAATTTACAATTTGATTTATAACCCTAATCCTAAGTGGTTAGGAGATAGTGCCGGTTGAAGTTTAGTTTTTCCCACAAGAATGACATGGGGCAAATTATCACATCCACCATCTGTAAATTTTTTTTTTTTAACAAACATGCATAAAATTGTCTTAAGACTCTCCTTTTAAATACTTCTAATAAAAAATTATTAGTTTTGTCATAAATAATTTTATATTTCCATAATGTTTACAATCAGGCGGAGATTATTGAAAATGCATAGAAAAGTAAAAATAGTTACGTGCTGATCAAAATCGGTATTTCATGATAAAAACAATATTAAAAATTATGTGCGAAGACATTTTGATGTTTGGACAGTTTTATTTAAGGCAAAAAATTTCAGAGATAATAAATGTGAAATTTTTTCAGTGTTATTCTTATGGGAGAAAACAAATTATGAAGCCTTATAAATTTACAAACTTAAACTGCCATTATTTCCTAAACCATTGGGACTAGGGGTGCAAATTATATTGTAAAGTTGTCTTAAATTTGAGTGTAGAATCCTAACCTAAAAAGCCATAAAAATTGGAAGTTTGTTCTTAAAATTATACTGATTTTAAGTTTGGATAAGTTACTCCTGGTACACCCTGTACCTACATTGGAATTAGTGTTAATCAATTGAGTGCAACTGGTTTCCCAATAATGGTACAATTTATTGTAAAAGATTAATTCTGTAAATTTTAAAAGGGTGTACGGGTGGTCTTGGAGACCCAGTATATTCCTACGTCAACTAGTGTCTTTAAGAACAGATTAAGGGATTTAAGAGGTGAAAACAGCCGTCTGATGTAGCATCTCTCATCCTTCCTCTTTCTTCAATATCCTGTCCTTCCGGGGGCTTGCGCAAAATGCTCATTAGATGTTTGATTACATGAACAATTTATCAACGGTACCGATAAATTTAGATAATAGTCTCTCAACTATATTAGCTACAAGCAGTTGAAGTACAAGGGTGTTACAAGTAGGATCACTGTACCTAACATCACTATTACGCTTTATTCTTTTCCAAAATAGGAAAAATAAAATTTTTTTGTGTCTAAGTTATTAGAGAGGAAATACCTAAAGAAACCCTGATTTTCTGTACTCATTGAATTTCCAATGGATTGAGAGATAAGAACAGTCCATATAAATAACCAGGTCATTAAGATTAAGCTTAGGAATGGGAAATTAATGTAGATTATGTTTTCAAAAGCAAGCAATTTTGAGTAAAGGTTTGTTTACGCCTTGTATTTCTTAGAATACCAGACCAATAGTCAGGAATAAAAAATGACCAAAACCAAAACATGTATCAGTATATTACACTTTACTAAATCTTATATTAAATATGTAATACATTTCGTATACTACCTGTTTGATTGATCGATGTCACTAAACTTAAAAGGTTATTTTTAACTGGGGTCTTAAAAAGGCATTTGAAGAAAAACCAGAAGAGCATTAAGTAAAACATGTGAAAATTACTGCAGTCGAACTGCGCAAGGATGCTCTGGTCAAAGATCGGAACAAGGCCAATTTACAGCTGTCTAAATGGCTGGACATATGGCCGGTATTACACTATCATAGTTCTATGATATAGTTCTATTATCATATAACTTTGATCAAAAATATTACAGTGTAATAGCTCAAATATTATAATAGTTTGCCTTAAGGCCGGCGCACACACAGCAACAGACATATGCAGACGGATTTTTAAGGAAAAATCCCTGCCCAGGTTATTTAATGTTGCAACGCACACAGACGTTCGTCTCTTAGACATTCAGACAGATGGACGTCTGTGTGCGTTGCAATATTTAATAACCTGGAGAGGGATTTTTTCTCCGTCTGCATACGTCCGTCTGTTGCTGTGTGTGCTGGCCTTTAATCATATGTGTATGATCATATATACTGATATTGAAAACATATTTTAAAATTAATTTTACAAACAATCTACCATGTAATCAACAAACTATAAAATAATAAAACCAACTAAATTTTGTTTTATTTATTTTTTTTTACAAAAATGTGAAAAATTCTTATAAAGTGTTATTGAGAAACAGTTAAAATAATATTTTGTTTCTATCATAGTTATATTATCGAATATATGATAATAGATATATGTCATAGAACTATGATAGTGTAATGCCGGCCTATGACCCATCAATACACCAGATGACTGGTTTTAAATTAATAAATGAAATTATTTCTCACATATAGAGCAATAAAATATCTTAACCTTACTCCCACAGTGCGCTATTTGATAGTGGGATCCACATAACAAGGGTATACGTCAGATATCCAAAGCCAATATTAAATGAGGTGAAAATAATAATTTTTGTCTTTTCTTAAATCATTAGTCAAGTAAAATTGGTTTTCGTTTAGTGCAACAGATCAAGTTACTGTGACCCAAAAAGGTCTAGTAAAATTTATAATCTCAGTTAATACCTACTCAACGTCCTAGTAAAACATGCCAGACAAATCTAACATAAGTAAACTTGAGTTTTGGGGTATCATTTCCTCACCTTTCTGAATAATGACTTATTTATTCGGCTGGTTTTGGTTTAGTTAGTTGGATTTTGTTTAGGGCTTATTAGGTTATGTTATTTAGGTAAAATTGCGTTTAAATGTTATTTTGGATTAAGACATATGTAGTCTTATCTGTATAAGGTAATAGTACTAGAAATTCATTTCACCTGTTTTAATATTTCCCTTGGTTTAATCATAAAGTACCCAAACAAATACCTTTCTTACTAAATCTGAATCTCAGTGTCTATACAGGATAAAGGTGTAAGTGTGAAAATAATCATCATAATTAGAGTATATTGAACATATTTTCTAACTGTACATAGGTAAATTACAAGTTTATACAGAATACTTACAAATAGTACAGATTGTTTAAATTTGATCTACTGTCCATTGCTCTCCGGATCTCTTGATTACTTCTGTGTTTTTAGACCCAAACAAAGCTCTTCCTTCACATATGGCACCTTTAGGGTCAAGGTATTTTGAAGCTACTCGAAGAACATCTCCTTCAGTTACTGCCATTAACTGAAGCCGATGATTTCTGAATTCATTGTCACTGATACCATACAAAAAACTTCTAGTCCCTCGAGCCCCAGGTGGAATTGGGGCATCAACAACCTGAAAAGTGCCTAATTTAGCTTCTTCAATGTCCCGTTCTGTAAACTCTTTTTTCTGTAACCACTCTAATGATGCATCAAATGTATTGAATGTTTGGGCTGGATTGGGATCTCTATAAGAGTAAAAGGATACCACACCAGAAGGATTTATTCGAGCTCCAGCTCCGTAAGCTCCTCCTTTTTCTCTTACAGTAGGTAGCAAATATTTAGCTGACAACAGTCTACATAAAATCCTTAAAGGAGCATAATCTTCATGGAGATACGGGACCGTCTGAATAGATTTACCTGTGTAGCTCACAGGCAATGACGTCTCATACTGAATTCCTAGTTTACAAGGATCACCAAATTTGTTGTTTTCAACTGTGACTAAAGACTTTTCAAATGAACCTTGAATCGAGTCCATGAAAGTGTTTAAGGTTGAGTCAATTTTAATTTTACTTTCTGGGGATAAATTTACAGCAACCCTCATATACCTCTTGCAAAGGACAGTGTTGGCAATCAGTTTTAACTTATCAAGGACTTTATCAAACTGATTCTGCTGAACTAAGTTACAAAACCACTTCACATATTTGAGGCCTGAATTTTCTTCACTACGGAAAGAAGCTGGATTTACCAAAGCTGCTGATGCACTCATAGCATACAAATGTCCATGATCTGCTAATCTGTTAACCAAATTGACTGCAGTTGTTTTCATCAAGGTCTCCAGTCTTCCTTTATCCTCAAATATTACCTGATTGAAAATATCTTTCCAAATAGTAAACATACTATCTACATTTGATTCCAGGGCATAGGACGAAAACAAAATCCCTTCTTCAAAGCTTATTGGATCGTCTTTCTTTTCAGCTATATGAAGAGAAAAGTTTAATCCTCCAGTTTTGGATTCTATAAGTTGGTCAAGATCTTTATAATTGTAATTTTTTGTACCCATTTTTGTAGCTACACTCGTAAATAAGGGTAAAAATGGTTTCAAATCACTTTCAACATGAGAAATGTCAAGGACTCCTCTAACATACGTCAAACCATTAGTGGGCTGCAAACTAACTTGTACTGGTACTTTAGAAACAAGTATTTGTTGGACTGAATCTTTCTCAATATCTTTTTGTAAGTCATCCGATTTCAATGTAGGCAAAATATCAACATTCTGCTTCATATCTTGTTCTCTCTGTAGGCTTAAACCATCTTCAAAGATTTTTTTCTTCATCTCAGATGTTAATCCCAAGGTTTTACTATGTAGAAGATCATTTTCAAGTTTGATTTTCTTCTCTTCGTATTGTTCATCTGGAGTCATTGATAGGATAAGTTTATGGTTGTTTTGTTTTAAGTATTCATCTACTTTCTCTTGAAGATAATAGGGATTCTTAGACAACTTTTCTTTGAAAACGTTAACAGTATTATTAACTCTAAGAGCTTGAATTAAATCACCATCATGATTCCACAATGAAGTTAAGCTATACAAAAATCTTAAACCAAAATCAGTGGACTGATGTTTAGTGTTCAATTCAATCGCGTGCAATATAGCATCAATACGTCGCTGATCGAATCCTTCTTTAATGACTTTATTTACAGTTTTCTCACATGTCTCAACAACCCAATCAAAATCTTTTGGATTCAACCCTTGTAAACCTACTGAGAAGAAAGTATCTCTAGTTTGCCCTTCATACCCAGTAACAGGGCTGAAGCCAGAACCAATGTTAGGCTCAACTAGACTTTGGTAGAAAGCAGAATTTGGTCCAGATGTCAGCAACTCAGATAGAACTTGCAGAGTAAAAGATTCATTGATATCTCTTATATCAGTGCATAAATAACTAAGGGCGAGGGAAGACTGTTTTTCAGGTTCAGATGCCATCTTGTCAATTTTGCCAAAAACATTTTCTCTCTTAGGTGATGACCACCTCTTCTCTCTAGGTACTTTTGTAAATTCGGAATAACTTTTCTCTATTTTACCGTACTTTTTTAAGTAAGCTTCATTAACAAACTTTAAGTGGTTGATTAAAGGAAAGTTACCATAAGAATAAAATCTTGCATTACTGGGATGGTAATATCGTGCATGAAAATCTTTGAGTTGTTCATAAGTTAATTGAGGAATGTGTAGTGGATCTCCACCTGAGATTACACCATAGGTGTGACTAGGTAACATTTTGTTCATCAGGGTTTCACCAAATACCCTTGAATTGTCAGATAAAGCTCCTTTCATTTCATTAAAAACAACCCCTTTTAGTATTATTGGAGAACTGGGGTCATTCACTTTTTCATGTTCCAACCTCCACCCCTCCTGACGGAAATCAGATTCTTTCAACTGAGGATTGAAGACAGCATCTGTATATACAGACATTAGGTTATAAAAATCCTTTTGATTTTGAGTTGAAAAAGGATACAAAGTGTAATCCGGTCCAGTCATTGCATTCATGAAGGTTGCTAAAGATCTATTAAGCATTTTGAAGAAAGGATCTCTACATGGAAACTTCTTACTCCCACAAAGGGTAGTGTGCTCCAAAATGTGAGGAACACCAGATGAATCAAATGGAGTTGTTCGTAAGTTAATTGAAAACGCATTATTTGTATCATCTCTTTCTAAATGCAAATATTGAGCACCAGTATCATCGTGAAGAAGACGAATTGCTCTCATCTGAAATTCAGGTATTTCAGATATTTGTTGTACAGTAAATCCTTCAATGGTTTGGTTTTCTTTGAAATCATAATCATGGTGGCTTTTTGATAAATTTAGTTTTTGAAGTAAAGAGGATGTACTTGAGAAGTCATTCTGTAGTTTTAATATATTTCTTAGTGATTTGAGGGAATTCCACTGCCTAGGCTGAAGAAAACGTGCTCGCCACATGTCTGCTGAAAAAATAATAAATTATTAGTATGAAGTATGTCACTAATAAAAAATATAAACAGATAGTACACATTACTATATACTGTACATTAAAACTTGTAGTACACTGCAAATGTACTAAAACTATATATTTACACAAACTGTACAGCATGAATGTAAGGCACCCTAATAGTTCTAATGATCTAGGTTTGTCCATATTTAGGTTACCATATTTTTAGCCCAAACTTTGGCATTTTTGTGATACCATATAACCACTGACTAAACATACAGTATGTACAGTCAACGTGATAATTTAATACATAATCGCAATAGACTTTCCGTTTTTTATTAATGTTTTTATGCTTGCAATTTATCCTCAAATAAATCTCAAACATTTTTTGTTTCTCACTCATTGTTTACTTGTAAACTGATATTACAAATTACACAACTGCAGGGAAGAGACTAAAAAGTGGTAGTTTAATAGTTGATAGTCTTAATACACCCTTGTAAAGTCGTTTATACTACTAAATTTTTCATTGCAGGCTAAAAATAGGAAGAGTGGCAAAAATCCAATACCGAAAGAACAGAGGGTGCACCTTGGAGGAATTATATATAAGGAGTGGCTACGCGGAGCTAGAAGCGAAGGCGCCGCACCACGCGCCGAGTGGTGGGGGGCTACCGGGAGCTTAATCAGAAGTTTAAATTAGTTGTTTTAAATGACAGAAAATATTTTAGAATGTTTTTAATAATTTGTTGATTATTACAGTATGTCTCCAATATATTTGGCATGTTAATGATTAAAAAAAGTTTTTATGCATAAGTAATAAGCCTATTTTAATCAGCCTGTTATTTACTATTTTCGATTCATTTATAGTAATTATGAATTTATTTTATTAATTCATAACTAGCTAGTATCGTGTACCAATAAATTACCGCCCGACATATCTTAAATGAGATATATGAAACTTCCCTTAAAGTTGTAAACTCAATCTTTTATTACAAATTATAAAATAAGGCAATATACATTCTAAACATCAACTCATGTATTATTTTTTGTTAAAAGTATTATATTAAGCAATAAAACTAATTTTACAATAAAATATATACATTGGCATAGTTTAAATTTCGTTTTTAAAATGCATTAAAATTATCTCTTCAATAAAAACTTTTACTTTAATGCCCTTTTATAAATTAAAATAAACTTTTATCTATAACAAAAATATATCAGTGGATAGAGAATGTCATCATCTTAAAAAAAACAATATCAGATAACTGACACATACTTTCTCCCAACAATATAAAATAATGTGTCAAAAGCTTTAAACATTAATGTCTTGAAGACTCAGTCGGATAGCTACCAGCTGAGCAGCGCGAGCTTGACCCTACGCGCGTCTGTGACTTTTAACAACGTACTGCGTTTACCGCTAAACAACAAAATTGTATTTTCTCCGCAACCACTTGACCTAGAGCAATAATTTAAAATACTGGATTATTTAGTTTTTTGAGCTTGATTTAATGGTGATAGGTAAAATTTATTTCAAAATAACAGCTACAGTAAACTTTTGATTTTCCGCGGGCAGATTAACCGCGGTGCGGATTATCCACGCGTGTTAGGAAAAGCCATAAAATACGCATTAATAAAAAGTTAGACCAAACTGACAAGTTTTTTTTAGAGCAAAACGCGCGCAGGCCTCCGCGCCACTGACAATACACAAGTGTTCGCGCCAAGGTCACTGAACTCCCCCTCCCACCATTTCTCTCCTCTTTCTCTCTCGCCTACAGCCGTAGGCCCCGCCTACTCACGTGTCCAAACTATCGCCTCTCATCTGACACTTCAGTATCGAGTGAGTGCTGACGCTGACCGGTCGATGTTTACTGTATTTTTCGTATTTTATCGTGTTTAGTAATTAATTGTGTTGCCTGATTTGGTATTTTTCGTTGCGGATTTAAAATGGCTGAAAAGCGAAAGAAGGTTGTGTTGACGGTTGCCCAAAAACTGGAAATGATATAAAAATTAGAAAACGGCGCTTCGAGGAAGCAGATGTGTTTGGATTATGAAATCGGGGAAACAACAGTACGTGACATTTTAAAGAACAATGAAAAATTGCTGAACTTTGCAACATTGCTGAATTGCATCAATGTCAGACAGTGTTTCCAGAATGAAAAAAAGAAAAACTATGAAGAAGTCTACATTTGATGAACTAGATACGGCTTTGGCGGAGTGGTTATCTCAGGTGCGAAGTGAGGGAACTCCCGTTAACGGTCCTATCATCGCGGCTAAGGCAAAGGTTTTTTTTTTATTTGTTAGGCATGGAAGGCAAGTTTGATGCAAGTTCCGGCTGGTTAACTTGTTTTAAGCAGCTTCATGGAATTCGTGAGATTGGACTTCATGGGGAAAAACTTAGTGGCGACCAGCAAGCAGTGGACGATTTTCAACAGGAATTTGAAGCATTAGTGTCAAAAGAGAAGTTATCATTTAAATCTATAATGCTGACGAGTCTGGACTCTTTTGGAAATGCCTTCCCACCCGCACGTTAGCATTTGAATGTGAACGTCAAGCGCCATGACACAAAAGTAGCAAAGAAAGATACTCCATCATGTCGTGCAGTAACGCTACAGGTGGTCATAAGCTTAGGCTTGCTGTAATTGGAAAGGGTAAAAAACCGCGGTCTTTTTAGGGCACTAGAGAAGAAAATTTGATTATTTCAACCAAAGAAAAGAATGGATGGATCAATTAATCTTTAAACAATGGTTTGATAAAATCTTTGTTGGGGAAGCCGGGGTAATATGAGACAGGCCTGAAAAACCCCTTAAAATATTATTTTTAAAATGTACAAAAATGCACACAAATATTTTTGACATTTCATCTTTCTTACCACACACTTATTTACCCAATATTACTGATAAGAAATTTTTTTTTACTTGGGAAAAAACCTTACTTCCGAATTTACTGAGCAAATTCGCAACTTTTTTAGGACAAATTTTTTTTACAAAAATTGAGGTGAAATTTTGGAAATAAGTATTATGTTATTTTGTGACCAAGATGTCATGGAATACTGACCAATTTTTTAAATTGTTGTATGATGTTTCAATTTCCCCTTTTTTCAATTTCAAGGGGTAATAAGAGACGCTTGTCTCTTATTATCCCTACAATATATATGTTTAATTTTTTTAAGTTTTGAAGTGAAAATCTGAAGGAGGTGTGAATATTTTTCTGGCAGTGAAATAGACTTGAATTCATTAAGTTTTCAACAACAGTCAATAAAAAATTTCTAACATGCCGAGACACTACATAAAAAAAAATATCCGGTGTAAGTTTGACCCTGAAGACCTACAAAAAGCAATTGTGCAAGTGAAAAAAGGAATATCTATCAGGGCAGCAGCAAAACAATTTAATGTACCTGCTTCAAAGCTTGGAAAACACTACTAAGATCCTCACATTAAAATAGGAGGAGGACGTAAACAAGAAATTTCTGAAAAAGACGAACAAGCTCTTTCAAAATATTTGGAAACATGTGCTACTCATGGCGAGAGACTTACTAAACAAGAGATTCTAAATTTAATAAAAGAGTTCCTAGACTTTAACAAACTAAAAACAAGATGGAATGACAACAAACCATCAAATGATTGGTTTAAATTATTTCTAAAAAGACACTCAAATTTGAAGATTCGGAAAGGGGAAGAGTTGAGTAACCAGAGAGTAAGAGGTGCTGATCCCTTTGTGGTTTCACATTTCTATAAAGATATAAACAAACTGTACAAAAAAGAAAAATATAACCATAGATGATGGAAAGTTTATATTTAATTGTGACAAAACCTCTTTTGCCCATGACCCAAAAGACGTTTGAGTTGGGGCCAAAAAAGGTACAAAAAGAGTGTAAAGACATTGCTGGCTCAGGAAAACTCAACACGACAGTACTGCCTAGTGGGGCAGCAGAGGGGACAAAACTACCTCCTTTCATCATATTTTCTGGCACTTACGTCTGGAGTACCTGGATCCCTGAAAATGATTATCCAGGAACATCATACACTGCACAGAAAAAAGGATGAATGGAAGGGACTCTTTTTGCAAATTGGTTTTCCGAAGTATTTAAAAAAAATATTCCACCAAAAGAAACTCGTAACAAGAAAGTCATATTATTTTTTGATGGAGTTGCATTTCATGTAAACTACCAAATGATCCAAATGGCCTTTGAAAATGATGTAGTCTTGGTAAAACTACCACCAAATTTGACTCATTTTATGCAGCCCCTAGATCTAACGGTCTTCAAGCCACTTAAGACAGCATGGAACAATCTAATGATCCAATGGAACCGTACCAATCTGGGTACTCCTCTCCCAAGAGAAGAATTTTCTAAATATATCAAAGTGTTAGGGGAGGAACATTTTCCTCCAAGACTTCTAACTTCTGGGTTTCTGCACACAGGGCTGTTTCCTACAGATTCATCCAAATTTCCAGAAGAGGCTTACGATCCTATAAAACTTCAAAGATTCAAGGCTATTGAAGCTAAGAAACAAGGTTCAGTAACTTCACCTTCCATTGCACCGAGCCCTTTGACACCATCCGGCACACACAGGTCACCTTCGATTTCTCTGACACCACCATGTACACACAGGTCACCTTCGATTTCTGTGACACCTTCCAGTAAGACTACACCTGGGTCAATTCCAATTTCTATGACACCATCACCACTGAACCCAAATTCATCTGAAATTGAAATCTTAGCTGCACCACTTTCAAAAGATCCACTTCCAGAAGATCCATCTCCTGGATGTTCGTATTTTACAGGAACTGAGCCAAGTTCATTTGAAAATTTCATTCGATTTAAACTGACAGAATCTGTCTCAAAATCTGCACCAAAACAAATAACTAGGCGGAAGAAGATTTCTGAGAATAAGGGGGAAATCCTGACATCTAAAAAGGTTATGGAAAGGTTGAAGAGAAACAAAAAAGAGGATGAAGAGAAAAAGAGTAAAAAGAAAGAAAGACCTCGTATTAAAAAGAAATGAATAAACTACTTAAAAAAGGAAAAAAGGCAAAAAACTTAAAGTTTTTGTGCCTGATTCAGATTCGGAGTCAAATGATTCTCTTCATCTTGATTCAGAATCCAGTTCTTTGGATATTGAGTCATCATCTGAAGAAAGTCTTCCAGATGAAATTAACTTTTTGGAAAATAAGATTGACTTGTGCCTTGAAATGTATTATGCGGTTTACTATGATTTGGATTGGTACGTTGGAAGAATTATCGATTTCCCTAATGAAGGACTGACAAAAGTGAAATTTCTTAAGAAAGTGTTAAATAACTTTGACTGGCCAGTACATGACGACATTCAAACTGTCCCGAACAAATTTGTATTCTACGGTCCAATTAAATTGGAAGGGAATGGGCCGTTCACTATTTTCCGAGGCCAACTAAGCAAAATCCGATTGGTGTACAACAAAGTGAAGAAGGACTTTAAAGTTTAGTTACTCTAATGACATTTCTTCTACTTCAAACATTATCACTTGGTACTTCCCTTAGGCTAAATGTGCTGTTTTACACAATCATGCTTTTTTGCTAAGTTACAAAACTTAAAAAATTAATATAAAAAATGTTGGTAGAAAATTTAATGTTTTATGATCTTAAAGTGATTTACATATGTTCTTTCCTTTAATAAAATCATGTTTCACTCATAAAGTCACTATTGTGTTAGGTTAAATTTATTTAACAAAATTGATTTTTTTCCTTAATGGTCCATTTTGACCATTTTAACGACCAGTTTTGGCAATTTACCAAAAAAATACCGTTAACATTATTTTTTGTTTTCCTGTGCTAGGATAAAGTATATTATCTGTGGATTAAAAAATCGCCAACTCTATCATGTTAACACTTTTCTTCAATTTAATATTAAGTTTAGAAAATTTCAAGGTACAACTTTTACGTTTCGTTTTTTAAACGTTAATATCTTTGGGACCAATGTTTATATTTTAGTGAAATAAAAAATAAAATTTTCAGAATTTTCTGGATGTTTCTCTTATCACCCCCTCATATTTTACATTAGTTTAATATGGGAAGCAAGAGCCATGTCTCTTATTACCCCCAATGGGGTAAAAAGAGACACTGAGTGAAGACAAAAATTCAATATTTTTTTGTAAGAAAACTTTTTTTAAATATCATAAAAATACCAGAATTTTTAGTTTTTTTTAGTACAACAACATATAATAATTTGAAATCAATCAATCATTACCTTAAATAGAATTTTTTTTTTTGCCTCTTATTACCCCGGCTTCCCCTTGTTGAAGTGCGAAAACACCTCAAAGCAAGAAAAGGCGGTGCTGTTGATCGACAACGCACTTTCTCATCCCAGTACAAGTGTGCTTAAGTCTTCTGATGGCAAATTTGTTGCAATGTTTCTCCCTCCTAATGTTACTGCTCTAATACAACCGATGGACCAAGGAGTGATTGCATCAATGAAGAGACAATACCGCACCAAACTTCTAATGACCAAAATTGAAGAAGGTTGCGATCTTAAAACTTTTGGAAAGAATACACAATCTTGGATAGCATCTACGATATTACGTGTGCATGGGAATCAGTAAAACAACTAACCCTCACTAAGTCATGGAGGAAAATCTTCCCCAAGATTGAAGAAAAAGTCTGACTAAATGAAGAAAACAATGACAAGGGTGAGGAGGACGTGGACATGCCTACTGCAACGCTGTCCAAGTTAGTAAAAACTGTTCCTGATGGTGAGAACGTCAACAACGAGAACATTAAAGAGTGGTTGGAGTGTAACAAAAACGATCCCGGCTTTGAAAGATTGACGGATGAGGAAATCGTTCAAAAAGCAATGGGTGAGGTTCAGAGTGAAGAAGAGCGGCAAAGCGACAGCGAAGAAAAGGATGCTAATGCACAGGCACGGATGACACATGAAGAGGCATTACAACACGTCAACAGACTGCTCCATTATTTAGAGGAATAGGACGAAGACGCGCAGTTAGCTGAAAAACTTATGTTACGAAAAATTCAATCACGGATTTAAAAAAAGTGTTTCCAAAGCAAGAAACAAAAACAAGTAACTGAGTTTTTTAAGAGGGGTTAATTATTAAGCTACTGTACTCATGTTTACATTATTTTACGTCTCACTGTATTAAATAAATTGATTTTTCATGTTATAAATGTTTTCTCTTTTATTCTCTACCATTTTCAACATTTTTGCGGATTATCCGCGATTTTCATCATCCGCGGCAGCCGCGCCACCCAATTCCGCGGATAATCGGGAGTTAACTGTATTTTGAAAATAAAAAAAAATGGTTTTTAACACTTTTTATTGTATAACTTTTGAACGCGCATTTTCTCGGAAATGCGGGTGATGTCAATTTATTAAGCATTTTAATCTTAATAAACTACAAAATTGTAATCAAAATCGTTAGAGCCGTTTTTGAGAAATTTTTATTTTTCACTTTTTTAGGGTTTTGGGGGGTAATCTACCCTTAAAAATCAAAAATGAAAAAAAGCCTGGAATTATCGTGGATTTGGACCTATATACCAAATTTCATTAAAATTGGACCATTAGGGCATTCTCTAGCTCTGTTTACATTCTGACACACACACACACACAGACATCACTCTGAAAACCACTTTTTTGGACTCAGAGGGCACCAAAACGGATAAATTTACCAACAACTCAAATTTTAAAGTTTGGACGAAACCAATACTTTCTCAATAGGCCTATAGTGTATACATTTATAAGGGGAAAGGGGGTTCCAAAATGGATGTATACATCATCAAAATAATGCGAAAATTTTTATGAAAACCATACTATCTCCATATACTATGTTATAGGGGGAGAAAGTAAAATGAAAAAGGTGGTCTGTTTGATTTGCCTGGTGTGCTCAGGATTTTAATTCATAGTTGCGTGCGTCGTGTTTATTCCTATCTCTCCCGTGTTACAGCGGCGGCACCATGCTACTCTACAGACGGCCGTGCCACTCTAGTGGAGGGGAGCGGCCGGCTTCACTTTAGCACGGTATATCCATATGGGCATGGCCACTCCTTATATAATTCCTCCAAGGGGTGCACCCACTGCTAAGTGCCAAGTGCCGATGCCATTATGGCCGTCCATGCATCGATGCGGCCGGCACATACCGACAACATACTGCACCTTTGCAGGAATTTTTGCAGGTGTTGTGCCAGTTTTTGAAGTAGGCTAACAATGAAACTGTTTTGGTTTTACAAGTTTGAACAAGGAGGTTTAAGTTTTATTTTTTATACTATTGCATTATGCGATAAATAAATGTTTTTTTTTTAGGAATAACGTAAACCATTTGAACTTTTTCTTGTGTTTACTCCTTTTCCCGATAACCAGGAATTTTACAAACCAAAACAACATTAAATTCCATTACACTGGTCAATTCACATTAATCCGGGTTTGCAGGACTCTTAATATACTTATATAAATTTTATTTTATAATCCCTATGTGTCCATTAAAAACCCTCAAATTCCTAGCAGTTTTTGGAAATTTTGAAGACTTAAGGAAAAATTTTGGCCCATATAAAATTAAAAAATAGGTCTGGCATAATGGTATACATTTTCTAAAACTGAGGTAAACTGCCTAAATGCCGTGACCTTAAGCATCCTTCAGCCTGGTTAAGTTTCTTTTCAACCATTAAACACCTTTTTCCATAAGTATGGTTGTATGTTGTATTATTTTTTCACTCCTCATTATTTCCCCTTCAATATACTGTTTTCAGGTGGTAAATAGCTTCAAAATATGATTAACTATAAAATATTTACGAAAGCAAGTCATTTTTGCACCATTTACATAATTCCTTGAGAACAAAACACAACTCCGTGATAT
Organism: Neoaliturus tenellus; assembly: GCA_030545055.2. Classification (NCBI taxonomy): domain Eukaryota; kingdom Metazoa; phylum Arthropoda; class Insecta; order Hemiptera; family Cicadellidae; genus Neoaliturus; species Neoaliturus tenellus. The sequence goes on along the minus strand of CM061531.1, from coordinate 182,854,696 downwards.
GCCAGCCAAATTCCGTGACCATCCTGCTGTAACCATATTATGGTCAGAAACTTTTTTTAAGATGTTACTTTAGCAATATCACTACCTATTATTGCTAAAACAATACTTACACCCATATAAGAAATGTCTTTTACAGGCTGACAACAGTTTAGAGCATATGATGTCAAGACTGCATAGAGTAAAATATTTCTTCTCATAGAGGGATAAAATACCCCCGTCGCAGCAGACCTGCGTACTCAGCGAATTTCCAAAGAATTGTTGTTTCAACATCAAAGAACTTTGTGGCTATCTTATATAATTAATAATCTTTACAATGAAATATAATATATTTAATGGCATTATATTTCTAAGTAAATTATTTTTATTTAATAATTTATATATTAATATTTATATTGCAATAAATGACTTTTTTAACAGTAATAAAAGTGCATATCCAAAGTTTCCATGAAAAAGGAATGATTTGTTTACAAATAAAAAAACATAAACATTTGAAATTTGACAAATATGCAGAAGACAGCTGATCAGCTGATTAGGAACAGATACCTTACTATCTCCATCTCTCTTGCTCCCATTATATTTTTATTTTCCATAAGAATACCATGGGATTTAGCATGTAGGTTTGCTGCCATGTGGGTTTTTTATCAAATCTTAAATTATTAATATATGTTGATAAATAAGCGATATATAACTTTTTAAAGATTTACCCATAAGAATAACATGGGAAACTTAATTTGAATTTTCTCTATAACCAGTTAAGCTATTTAAAAGATTCAAAATACTAAATTGTTTATTTTTAAAAACTCTTTTAAATGGATTTAGTTAAAATTGGTGAATTTTTAAAATTTAGGTCCAAAAAGCCAAAAACCCATTTTTGACCCCTTTGAAACCCCATAAAACCCCGTTCCCATAACTCGACAATGCTGGTTAACGAACTCAAGAAAATAGACCTGGTCTTACACCTTCATACCAAATTTGATCAAAATCGGAGGTCCGCTTCAAAAGTTATTGGTACCACGGACACACATATATATATATTATAATTAGAAATAAAAACCATAAGTACCCTAAATTTAACATTTTTATTTCTAATTATAATATATACTAAAGTAGCCCTTTCCTGTGAACGTTTCTACATAATATATATATATATATATATATATATATATATATATATATATATATATACAGGGTGTTTCCAAACAACCTGGAAATATTTTGTGTGTATATTCCTTAGGTCAAGACAATCACAAAACATCATACAAACATGAGTCTAAAATTCTTTGTTAAGCCGCTAGCCGCCATTTTGTATTTTACTCATAATAATTTTTATTTACGTAACGGATAGCTGTATCAACTTCATATTTGGCACGAACCTTTATCCTAACCATGTTCATTTCCAGGAAAAAAATAAATTTTTTCCGCTTTGTATTTTCAAAATGGCGGCCATTTTAAAATTTCAAACTCAAATATCTCAGAAACGGCAACTTTATAAAAAATTTACAAGAGACAAAAAAGTTGACAAATTTAATTATCTAACCAATGGTACCAAGTTTGTAAGGATCTGACAACAAATAACGGAGTTATTGTGATTTTTCTTCATAAAAACGTTGATTTTGCTGTTAAAATGGCCTTATTTGCATTAAATTCAATGCAAAATCAATGTTTTTATGAAGAAAAATTGCAATAACTCCGTTATTTGTTGTCATATCCTTACAAACTTGGTAACATTGGTTAGATAATTAAATTTGTCAACTTTTTTGTCTCTTGTAAAATTTTTATAAAAGTTGCCGTTTCTGAGATATTTGAGTTTGAAAATTTGAAATGGCCGCCATTTTGAAAATACAAAGCGGAAAAAATTTATTTTTTTCCTGGAAATGAACATGGTTAGGATAAAGGTTCGTGCCAAATATGAAGTTGATACAGCTATCCGTTACGTAAATAAAAATTATTATGAGTAAAATACAAAATGGCGGCTAGCGGCTTAACAAAGAATTTTAGACCCATGTTTGTATGATGTTTTGTGATTGTCTTGACCTAAGGAATATACACACAAAATATTTCCAGGTTGTTTGGAAACACCCTGTATATATATATACATATATATATATATATATATACATATATATGAAAATGAACGAACGGTGTTTTTGGCTTCTGGGGACCTCAAAATGAAAAAGTAAAGTGGTCCCGGGCTTAGGTCTTACCATGGCTACTACCGTAATAGCGTATTCCCTATAAGGAAATTCGCTAATAAAGGAAAACAAAATAAAAAAGTTACATTATATCAAATTCTTTTTATTTTACCAGATTAATAGCCTTTTAAATGAAATCCAAGTGTACACAATACATTAGAACGGCAGTTAAAGTAAGTTTTTGCTAAGTACTTACATCATTGACTATGGATTTTATAGTATCCATAGTCAATGCTTATATCTTTGGTCAAGAAATAACTAAATTTTTTCAAAAGAGCATTGACATACGAAATATTTAAGGTCATTAAAAAGTTAAGAAAATATTTCTACTCCTACATTGCTTTAATGTGTTAAGCATCTTGTTAAAAACCTAGTACAACAAACGTGTTTTCAGTAATGTTAATACCAAAATATTGACCACGGATTTTGGGATTTGTGTATTTTAGTGTTATAATTAACACTTTTTCAACTAAACTTGGATCAAAATGTGGAAAAAATTAGATATTTCGTTACTAAAAACCACCTCATCAAAAGCTTTTATCTGTGACTCCAAGCACGGAATTTGAAAAATGCATTATTTTCATTCAAATCCCGTGACCATTGATGATTGGGAATTAAAAAGGTTGGATCAAATTTTAAACAATTTATTTATTAAAATCCTTATCTGCAAAATTCTCTGAGTAAAAATATATTTTTACAATTAAAAATTTAAGTGAAAAGACAAATAAATAACACCCTCAATAATCAAAGCTTAATAAAAGTCTTAGTAGATTCGTTAAAAAAAACTATTTTAATGCAATACTGAACAGGCACATATAAAAATCAAATTTCCGTGGTCGTTATCACGGGTTTTGGAAACTTTTACAGTGGAATGATTTACAGTTTAAATCCCATGTCAGTTATTTTAAAGACATTCAGAAATGAAATCGTCTTAATGAAGCAGTTTTAAGATATAAAAGATTATAAACAATGTTTAAATCGATGAAAACCCCCATTTATATGAAATATGCAACGTAAATAACTTATTTGGCTCTCCTGCATCCTTGGTAAAGAAGCTAAGAAAGTAAGCACTTCTGCACCGGGCAACGTTTGACCGCCAACTGACGAAAATTTAGCCGCCGCGTCCCGTCAAGAAACACACAGAGTAGTAAACAAAGAGTTTTTGAGTGAAAATGACATCGTTATTTCGCCGTTGGTTTGCCGATTTCGTCAGTATTCGCACGTAAAGTGTGGAATCACGGCGTTTGGTATGTTCACGGCATTTAGGCAGTTTACCTTAGATGATATTAATAATTATGAATACAAATGCTTATAATGATCTTATGATCAAACTTTATATCGTGTATAAAAGAGGAAATCCAAAAATATGTTTTAAAGTTTTATTTTATGAGATGTAGACCTACGCTAATTTAAGTTATGGTATATATAAAAATGAATCCCTATTTCCCATGGTCACGGCATCACGTGTGAACGGCTGGACTGATTTTGCTAATTTCTTGTTGTGTTAGTTATTGTCAGGAGAAGGTTCTTGTGAAAGAAAACATTAAGAAAATTCCACAGGGCTCCGCCCCACATATCTTCAAAATTACCATGTTATTCTTAAGGAAGCAACATGTATTGGAACATATGATTATGGAACATATCCATATGGGTATGGCCACTCTTTACATATAATTCCTCCAAGGGGTGCACCCACTGCTAAGTAACAAGGGCCGATGCCAAGAAATATTAGTTCTTTTAATAGCTGTTTTCATTTAAAGTATTGAGGGAAGATTGGTAGGCCTAATAAAAAACTATAGAACATTATAGAGTTACGGCTAGTGAGCGTAACTAACCTGAAGGACGAAAGATTCCTCAGATTGGCATTGCAATGCATGCCAGGGTAAGCTAGTGAAAAATAAGTTTTAGGCAATTATTATCAATTATACACATTCTGATCCAAATTAATTTACACAGAAAATGAAGGTATAATTTTATAAGGTTTGTATTAAAGATTTTCATAAAAACCATAAAAAAATGTTATCAAGGGAAAACTGCTATTTGCTAGGGTTAAGCTAGATAATTTTTCATAAGTAGCTGAGTGTTAAAAAATAATTCTGTTAATTTAGGATGGATCAAACGGTAGGACTAAACTTGTATATTTTCAAAGGAAACACAATTAGCTATCTTAAACTGGTAAAAGATGTACCTATTTTTAACCTCAAAACAAAAATAAATTCAACAATAACAAAATACAAACTTTTTTTATTTGAAAACAAATCAGGTGTGTAAAACAGGTAGGCAAATAACACAGAAATATACCAAATTGTGAGACAGAACATATTTATATCGTACTGGTTTTTTTCCATAAATTACATGCAAAGTTGGTGAAATTTTGCTCACTAACGTAACTTATAATTTGTTGGATAGAAAGTTGGTGAGTATTTACTGATTAACAGAAAGATAACTCATTGTATTAACAATAAACTAGTTGTCGCCCGTCGATACACTACAAATACAGCTCCAATTGTTGTGTGCGTATTTCTAGGCTGATGGTGCAAAACTTACTGTATAATATGTACTTTTTAAACTGCTATTTCCTCTCAATTATTTTTCTTGCAGCAAATTTGAGAGCAATAATGGATTTCAAGGCAATGAAGGATCAAGTACGGTATTAAACTGGTTTGAGAGCGACGAAATTAGCTGGCAAGCTCCAGGGAAAAGAGAGTATGTAAAAGTGTATGACTCTGTAAGCAAGATGAAACTTCAGGGGCAAAATTGATTTTTGGGTATGAATATAGGCTAAATGAAAACAGCAAACTGTTTCAGGAAAAATATAATGTGTCTCTTTCGAAGTCCAAATTTTTTGAACTGCGACCAAAACATGTTCTCATAGTGTCTAACACACCACACAGTGTTTGTGTGTTGTGTCAAACATGCTAATTTTGCATTCTTAGTAAAAGGTTTGAAGAGAGCTGCTGGTTTGAAAACAAGCTTCAACCATCGTAGCTTGTAAAATTCAATGGGCTGCAATACGAAGAGCGAAAGTTGCATGACAAATACCTGTGACAATTGCACTCAAGATGTCAAAAGTAACTTATACTAAAAGATGACATTGATTACTCAAAGATTACCAAGTGGAAAACATGGCAGAAGATCGAAGGAAAATACCTAGTGATTGCAAAAAACAACTTCCTTGCAAACACTTGTTGAAAATATTAATGAAATGTTATAAAGTTTTAAATTCCATTGTTTTGTATAGAAGGTCCAGTCAGCACACTTTGATCAAGTTAAGAGCAAGTTCAACAAAGGTACGGCAGTTATTCAAATTGACTATGCTGAAAACTTTATCTCACGCCCCAAGATGAGATTCAGAGTGCACACTGGGGCCACAGACAAGTGATTCTATTTACAGCTCGTATTTGGTATAAGGATTAAGTTAAGTCGTATGTTGTAGTGAGTGATGATTTGTCTCACTCTTAGGAATCAAACTGGGTTTTCTTGAAAACTATTATTAGTCATTTCAAGACATTTTGCTACAACGAACCTACAAACCTGTTAATATTCTCTGATAATTGTTCTGCTCAATTTAAGAGTAAATTCACTGCTTTAGACATCTGTTACCTTGCTAACGATTTGAATGTAGAGAATGTTGAGTGGAGTTCATTTGCACCTGGGCATGGGAAAGGTGCTGTTGACGTAATTGGAGGCCACCTCTGACAGATCTGGATCGAAATAAAATCTTGTTCTGTGATCATAAACACAGACCAACAGTTTTTAGCAGCCTATGAAAAAACCTGTGACACTGTCCAGGTATTGTTTGTTCACAGGGAAGATGTAGCAGAGACTGGTAAAATGCTGCAAAAACTATGGGAAAACGCAGCAGAAATTGTAGGGATCCAGAAGTATCATCACTTTAAAAAGCTGGATGAAAAGCATGTTCTTGCTGCTTTTACAAACAGTTCTTTGATGAAAAAACATGAAGTTGTCACTAATCGAGAAAAAAGGAAGAAGAAGCAAACTCCCCTTCGATACTCCGACATCTATTCCAGCGACTCAGTCAGTTCTTGTGTCAGCGGAGTTGGGACCTTATTTCAACTGGAGAAAGACCTTGTTGGGGAAAAATGTGCAGATGAACTTATTAAAGAAAATGAACTAAATGAAGAAAGTCAAATCGGGCCCGACAAACATGTGCTAGTCAAGTACACTACCAGTAGAAGCAATTTTAAGTATAAGTTACAACAGTGTGTCAAATTTCTGTTTGTGATGATGGAGAAGTGGGTGTTTTGTTCCTCAATGCCATTGGTAATGAACGCCGACTTTTTAAAATCAATGTGGACGGAGAAAAGTACGTTGATTTTGAACAGATAGTGAAAATTCTACCAACACCTGAAATAAAGTTGGCAGGTAAGTTAATATGGTACATTATGAGTACCCATACCCAATCTTAGTATTTCGTCAATTGTTTAACGCTCATTTTAAAAATTTGGGAATTTTCTTGTATTTTTCACCTCCTACCGCCCTCATGGGAAAGGAAGGGGAGGATAAGGGCCAATGTTTGCTTTCATCCCGAAAGGAATGCATATAACAGTACGCAATCCAGGTAAAAGAACAAATTTAAAAAACTATGAATTTGTCAGGTTTGAACTATTAGGTACACACCCTGTAAAATTGAATTTTCATTAGGCCTAAGTTATATTTTTTTATTTTGACATTTTGGTTTCAAAATTTTTTGAATGGCTGTATAGTGTTATACATTTTTATAAATTCCTTGAAAAATGACACCCCTCCCATCTCTCTATCTAGCTTAATTCTGAGAGGTGTTAGAGCAGTTTAAAGTGTATATATTGTGGTTCGATTTGGACATTTTTATGGAAACTAACAAGGCGTAACTTTTCAAATGAAAGAGATAAGTAATTAAGTTGAAATTTGATACTTTTCTTAGTCTCTATGGGATGTAGCAGTATACCATATTTCATTAACCCTCCGAGCGTTAATCGTCGATTTTTCGGTCTAGCTTTTCGGCCTCCGAGCGTTTGAGTCGATTTTTCGACCTTTTAAAAAAGTGACGTAATTTAATAGTGAATGACAGAAACGGACCTGTGAACGCTACCGCTGTTACCGGGAGATTCTAAGCTATCCAAAAACACCCATTTCAAATGGCGGAATGTGATTGGTTGTTTGTAATATGCAATGAAACATCTGGTAAAAAAACTGTTACCATCTGCTAAATTTGTAAACACCGAAATCCATATTTTAAGTTACCAATCGTTTTAAGGTTATGAATGATTAAAAGTGTTACTAATACCTTTAATTTACATTATTGGAATAAATTAATATGTTTTATCGAGTTTATAATCATAAATATGAGTAGGAATTAGTGTAATGTTCCTAGCTTGGTTTTACATGTGTTCTTATGGGATTAGGGTAAGTACCGTAGGACATATTTGGTTTTATTCAACATACATTTTTTTCAAATACTTCAAACCTATATAAATTATATATTTTCTTGAACTGCATAAAATTCTAAACAAAATGTATATCTTGGAATTTTAATTATGTGTATCCAAAAATATTTTGGGGGAGAGCAAAGTTATATACAAAAATTTTTTTGTAATTTTTTAATTTTTAACCTATAGCCTAATTTTGGTAACAATAAGTAAGGGTAAAAATTTTTGTATTATTAGGTAGTCCATTTTATCTACTTTCATATAATATATACATTTATAGTGCTAGGTCATAAAATATATTTTTTACTAATTTTTATTTGAAAGTATGCAAAACCTTCAAAAAATGCGTAACGCTCCAGGGGTGCTATATTGAACGCTCGGAGGGTTAAAATCTGAGATGGTCAGGTAAAATGACCGTGTTGATTTGACATGGAGGGTGGTAAGATTACAGTTTCATATAACGCCTACATTTCTACCCTATAGACAAACATAAGTTAAATCACCCTAGATCACATCTATAGACAAACATAAAACCCAAGATTATCTTAGTAAAAATTGCAAAGAAAAATGCTGCTGTCGTTAAATCGGGATAGCCTACTCCTCAATTGTTTACTTTGAGATAAAAAACCAATTTACCTAGGCCCTACCACCATACTAATAATGAACACAGGCCTACCCGTAGAAGGTAACATTTACCATGTGTCCTCTTCACCGCAGTCTTCAAGACAGGGGAGTCGTCGAGTGGCCCATCAGCAGATAGGGCAATGGGTGCAGGTAGGAAGTACCATGAGTCAAGGTTAATTTATTTGGTTTTAGGCCTATTTAATTTTTTTGGTATTTGGTACCTAACTTACTGTGTTCTTGCTGTACAATCTTATGCCCGCACAATACCTTGTAATAAACAAGGCATAGCCTAACCTTTATCAATTTTATTCTCTTCCTCAGTGAGAGTGAAATATTATCATTAGGCTAATAAAACTTCCAGGGCAATTCAACGCTTGACCAGCATAATTTATTAGGCCTCAAATTTCGATACATAATGTACTAACTTATTTTAGCAACAGTATGAATTGAATATTGTAATTAGTAAGAAGTACTAACCTTGCTTGAAAACCCCTATCGATACAAGAAAGGTAGGCCCACATAGGCTAGATGAAAAGATCTTAATAGGACACCTCTATTTTAGGAAAATTAAATTCACGCTTGAGTTTCATACATGATTAAAACGAATACCTCGATTTTCAAGAGTGACTTATGTACCTAAACAAATAACTTAAGTGTTAAACCGGCGAAAAATTCGGGAGACAAAATAATAATTACGAAACATGTGGAGACATTGCGCAGAAGAAGAATTGATTCCTTGAATCCTGTCACTACTGGGGACTGGCAGCAGTGTTGCCACCTTCTAACTATAGTTTTACTCTAAACAAGAGGAAAAATACACTAAATATTTTTTAAATTGCCCTAAAAATTACACCAAAACCTAATTAGGGCTTGTACCATAATCTTATACTATAATACGAGCACTGTCAGAGGGGATTTTGTGTGTTCCACGATCTCGAAATCTAGAGGGTAGACTTTGCTAAAAGTTTGCATTTAAGAGTGTTTTGGCAAAAAAAAAAAAAAAAAAAAAAAAAAAAAATACCTAAAGAAAGAAACAGCCTCAATCCCAGGAAAAATCTAATTTGGTCCAAAATTAAGTTTTAAAATCGTAATTTTTTACATTGGTCTTATGGGTTGCTAAGTTATTTTGGTAACGAAATAACAACGAATATAACCTCCTTGAACGAAAGGTATACAAAAATAAAGGTGCTTAACATTAATGTTTTTTGTGGAAATATAATAGCTTTATCATTGACTTTACATACAAAACTTTAGTATGTAAAGTCAATGGCTTTATTTTATTACCATGACACTATAACAAAAGTTAATTATAACCAACGAGCAAGGCTCGGTACTACTGGTACTACTGTTTTAAAACGCATAAAACAAGAGGAAGGCAGTTAAATAAAATAAATAATTCTTAAATATATCAAAATAAATATAATAAAATAATTTTAAAACATTTTAGGCTAAATTTATATGAATTTTTTGTGTGGAGGCCTCTACTAAAATACAAACCCTTCCTGTTTTTTTTTTTTTTTACCATTTTAAATTTTTATCTTTATCACAGTATTTCTGGCGTATTTTAAATGCATAAGCTACTCTAATGTTTTATTCTCTGTTTAAGATAACTAATTCTACATCATGTTATCATGTTTTTTTTTCATATATCTTCCAGTTTCATTATTATTAAGTTATGTCTTTGCCTATAGTCACCATTCCTATATGCCTACAAAACTAATTTTTAAGTTACCTAAGCTTACCCAATAGGTTTTTGAAAAGTCTTTAAAATTATTTCTCTCTGATTTTTAGCGAATTTCCCATAGGGAATAAGCTATTACCGTAGGTCTCATGGTAAGACCTAAGCCCGGGACCATGTTACTTTTTTGTTTTTAGGTGCCCAGAGACCAAAAATAATATTCATTAAAATTTTTATATATATGTATATATATATATATATATATATATGTATATATATATATGTATGTATGTATGTGTCCCTAGACACGATAACTCTCGTAAAAATGGTCCGATCGACACCAAATTTGGTAGAGATGTGTAATCCTACGTTTATTCGGATGAGTTCGTAAACCAGACATATCGACCTATCGGAAGGGGTAGTTTTGGGGGGTTTTGTACCCCAAAAATGGGTTTTTTGCATTTTTCATATGTAATTTTTTTTAAATTCTAATTTTTATTTTAACCATTGGATTAAGCTAAAAAAACACACAATTTAGCATTTTGAAGCTTTGCTCTATCTCCATTGGTTACCGAGATATTACAAAGTCTAAAGACAGTACGTTGTATTTTGAGGCTCCAATATGTTAATCTTATGGAGAATAAGGATGTGTTAATATTTCACTTATTAACCAATGTTTTTGGACGAAACTTGGTATTCAGCTTAATTTGGTTGAGATTCATCCAGTTATGGTAAAAAATCTTGGTTTTTATGCTTATCATGGCAGCAAACCTGCATACTCTTTTCCCATGTTAATCATATGGAGAATAGGCAAACTCCTTTAGCAATGGACAGATATTGATGAAATTTAGTGTATGGCTTCATATGGTCAAAATAATTTTTTTATGCTAAAAACCTACTTTTAGTGTTCCCCAGGTGCATACCTGCATACTCTTTCCCTACATTTCTCATAAGGATCGAGATAAACATTTATTTCCTATTTATGAGCTTCTGATGATTTTTGGTTTACAGGTTTATCTGGTCATAATTAATACTACTAATTTGGAAATTCGCTGAGTACGCAGGTCTGCTGCGACGGGGGTATTTTTACTTTTTTATTTTTCCCTATTGTTAATAAGATAAGTTTTATGCCGTTATTATGTTTAGTCCTAAAGGTTCCTATCTGTTATTATCTTACAATAATTATATTATTATAACTTATAAGTGTTGTCACTTTATTTCTTCTATTGATTAAGTTAAAATTACTTTTTAAGGTTAACTGTAATAGCCTATACTGGTGGGATGTAGTAACATTTTTCGTATTTAAATTTTACAAACTAAGTTATTATTTGAGATTTTTACTGTTCATGTTTCATGTTTCTCAATAGCTTTCATGTTTCTCAGTAAAATGTTGACTATTTGCAATATTTGTAATTTTACCCAGAGATTACCCTAGATTTTCCACTACTCTAAAATTACCCTAAGACCAGTAAATTACCCAAAAAAGGGATTTAACACTAAAAGTGGCAACACTGACTGGGAGACACTCGTATCGTAGCTGCATGTTGTCCGCGGGGCAACTAGCGCTTTATGCGGATGGAGCCGGCGTGACTGGAGTTCCCGGCCGTTCTCGCTATGGGCGGGAACTTTAAATGAAACTCTGGTGTGCGGCAGCCAATTCTGAAATACATTTCGGTTGTTATCATTCTCCGATTGGGATTTAATTTGATAATTTTGATTGTTACCAGCATTGCATAGTCAATGGCATTATTGTCAGCTGTATTCGTATGGCGGTGATGGCTGCCATCACCTGTGATTGTGTTGTCAACTCGGACGCTAACCATTACGAGCGCTAGTAAATCCACAAGATTACTGTATTGGCATTGAGTAAATATGGCGAGGTTGTTAACATAACGACCATAACGTATAGAAAGGACAATACATAGGGAAGATAGCGGTGGGGCATACGGGAGACATTCGAAGCAGCTTAATGACGTCGCTTCACTGTGTAACGGCTATGATGCTGACTTCATAACATTAAAGTTTCTATATTTTGCCGCTACTCGGCTAGTCTCGCTTGCCCTCTTTCTTTCTTTGTTTTTGAGTATTGAGGAATCGTTGTTAGTGTGAGTCTGCCATTGAAACTCTTAGTTACCGTATCGAATAAAGATAAATAAATAAGTAAAACCTAAGCCTAAAAATCTTAAAAGCATTTTATTTACTAATAAATATACCGATATTCATGTGTAAGATTAGAAATAGATACAGTATCCTTATTTTAGTATATAATCCTTAACAATTTTTGGATTGGCACTCTTAAATGTAGTGTTAAGTTAAATTGGGTGTGTGATAGATTGGTGTAGGATTCTGCAATCCAAACCTTGCACCTAAGTTTTGGTTCCACAAAACTTAATCAAATTTAAACTTTACTACCGGTAATTACTTAAGTACATCTTACCGAATCCGACTAGGATTCGTTTATGGGGAATTAAGGAATAGGCTGACTGTTAAGACGGTTAAACTTAGTTGCATAAAATTACGTTTCATACTAACCAAAAATATAGCCTAGCAAGGCCTAAAATGTTGAACGCTTTGAATTTCTATCAAAACTAAAGCAGGCCCAAGTTTATGTAATTAAGGCCTGATAAAAAGAAAACAAAAAATACCTATAACAAAAAAAAACATTTTTATTTTGTAATAGAGTTTTCAAATTCTCCTTAAAAAGAGGACCATGATAGAATTTATCCATTTCCATTCATCATCATCTAATCCTATAGAGGTTGGTGTAGACAATATTATTCAGTTTTTGCAGTCGACAACTCTGAAATCAAGCGTATTTAGCGCTGACTGTTCGTAGCGATAACTCAAGGAACTAATTCGATGACGTCATAGTTTGCTCCGAATGTCTCCCGTATGCCCCACCGGGGAAGATAGTAACGCTTGCCACAGCCACAGGACTCAGTCCTGTCTCGAGACAACTATCAATTATTAGTAGTATTCCGGGCGCCTCACCAGGGTCACCAAAACGGTAACTGTCGTCTGCTAAACAATGCAAATGCCTTGTTAGCAGACGACATAGCAGACGAAGTTACCGTTTTGGTGACCCTGGTGAGGCGCCCGGAATACTACCAATGTTGTAACATCTGTGTGCAATCAAGATCTGTAGAGGAAAAAGCATAACTTCTCCCTAAGGTCAGCTGAATGGCTATTTTTTGTGTTCCGGATATGAATCGTCAAAACTAAAACGGAAGTCAAGTTACGTTATAATATGTACCATTACACAGCTGATTGAAAAAGAGAATGAAGCAGTCTTGCCACAGGTAAGATATTTATCGTAACGACACCCAGTGGCGGATCCAAGGGGGGGCTAAGGGGGCTATAGCCCCCCCCTTGGGGGCCAAGGTGGGGCGCCGCGACGGCCCGGAGCGGGCGCCGGCCCGTGTCAGGCGCAGGCCAGGTGGGGCGCCGGCAAACCAGCGCACGTTTTTCCGATATTTTTCAATGTAAACTACTTTGTGTCTGTTATGCACACTGTGAAATAAAAACATCACCCCTAAAAATACTTATTCTTAAAAATGATATTATAATGTCCTTTTCTGGTAATTCAACTAGACGACACTGTCATTTTAGTGTCTCTATTTTTACGCCATCTCAATCGGTGGGGCACCAATTCTGATTCTTCAGAGTCCCTCTGTGTGTGTATGCCGAGTCTTCGTATAGTTCGAGGCGGAGATGGGGAGTGACATATTCCATCCTCAAGGGCCCTTTTACATCGCGTAGAGCGACGCCGCGAGGGCTTGCACCCGCCGCGTGTCGCTCGAATCGCTGTAGGCCTTTATTGGATGACTCGCGACAGACGACCGTCAGGCGCCGGGTATAAATGCTCCTATCTAGTGCAATGTACTTATTTTACGTGCCTTGAAAGATGCGATGTATAATAGGGGACTAAGTGGAAGTGGTGGAGGCGAAGGGGAATCAAAATTACAACTAGATTTTGTATTTATTTAATGTTTGGTTGTATTGCGCGCGCAAACTATTCCTGTCACAACACGAAATCAAGAACAACAGACAGTGCAGAGCAAAACGCAATGCTGTATGTGTAATGTCTGATAAACCCTTTGTGATGACTACCTATTGATTCAAACGAGATCACTTAATTAATTATTAAGAGTCATTATAATAAATAAAGTAGTTCTAAAGAAGGTTATGTCTGAAAAAATAAGACTGGTTCATTTTAAAGAAAACGATAATCTGATTAAATAAAAGACGACGAAAAGCAGTTTTTTTAAGCCAAGTTTTTAACTGGAGGTAAAATTCGTTAAAATAATTACTAATTCAAATAGCAATCATAAATTTTTGCAAAAATAGGCTACTTATAAACTAATTATAGTATATATCGGCACTCGATCCCTACTAACAAAAAAGTATATTATTATACTCTAATATTATTGATGAAGTATGTATTATGTCTATATGTATGTACACACGGATATCGAGAAAGGCTCCAACGATTTTCTTCAAACTTTTCAAATAAAGCAGTTCTGGGATAAAAATGGTAAGGCCTATATTTACAGGTTTCCATGTCAGGAAAATCTTCTTTCGGGTACTTTGTCTATTGTTATACATAAGCCAGCTAATTTTTTATGTTATTTTGATCTGCAGTATTAAAGACCACATAAATTGAAAGAAGACTATTTACCTAGAGCATTGTGTAAAATTTCACTTTTGTAAGTCTTGCGGTTTTTCGGTTCTACATCCTTAAAGTTAGAAATGTCATCGATGATCGCGGTGAACGCATTTCCGCCCGCGGCCTGACACCGGGCCTGCTACAAGTACTCAGCCAAGTTTACAATGCGCTGCGAAGATAAGGTTATGTTTGTTATTGATATATAGGTCAGAAATACTTTCACTAACTCAAAACAAATCACACTGTAGTGATAAGTCATACATAAGACCGACTAGACAGCTATAACTAACCCAGCGTCACAGCCTTCAACAAGGATGTGTTCGCCACGATCATCGGTGACATGGCTGACTTTAAGTAAGCCCAACTCAAAAACAGTAAAACATAGAAACGTGTAATTTTCACACGATGTTCAGTAAATAGTCTTCTTTCAATAGATGTGTTTTTAAGGCCGCACTTCGAATAACATAAAAAGTAGTTAGCTTAGTAAGTAAAATTAAGTTCTTTCGTTATAATGTTTACCAATGGTTACGTTAATTACATTATTTTTTAACAATGGTCTTATGAAGTACAAAACTAAAAAAAAAGAAATAATGAAGAAGCTGACTCAACGGTCAAAGTACAAACCAAAAGTGTCCAAGTTAACATGTGGTTTTGCATTGTAGCCAGTTACTTAATTGCCGGATGGTACTATAATAAAAACGATAATTTTTTATTGTACTTTGTATTGGTGATTATGAATATTTAGATAAATAAAATAAAATAAAAGTAAAGTAAATGGATAATACAACTAAGCACCTTTTAGAGTTACTATAAGTTCACCACATGTGATCTACATAACATGTGCGCCAGGCCTATACATGATCTAGTGGCTAATCCATGATGAAATGTACTGTATTAATAACATTTTAAAATATTAACCTACCTACCTATTACAGACTTAGTAAATTAAAGTTAAAAGTGTTAACACGAGAGTGTACCATTTCAATACGAAATAAAGATAATGAAAATTTAGATAGCAACAGTGACAGGCCTATAAAAACTAACCAAATTTTTTAAGGTTAGTGTATGCATTGTGCTTCACGATGCAAAATAAATTCTCATTAAATATTAATGATAATAAGAGCGATGAAAGTTGGTTTATGGCCAAACTGTTGTTTGTAATAAAAATTGATTGGCGATTTAGTATTGTTTTCCAAGGCGATGGGTGAAGAAATGACATGAAACTGCTATTTTTAACACTTAAATTTTAAAAACTTCTCGAGGGCCCCCGAACCCCCCGCCGGTCTGGCCCACCGATCGGGGGGGGGGGCAGACCCCCCGGTTAGCCCCCCCCTTATTAATGTTCTAGATCCGCCACTGACGACACCATATTACTCTATTTTACATTTGGATTATTAGTTAATAACAAACCATTAGGTAATGACCAAATGAACAATTTTCAATCAAGGTAAATCTAAAACCATAAATTCTACCGTAGTTTGCTTTGAAATTCCTTATCTATACTTATTTAATACGCTAAGGGTTTTTTTGTCTTGAGAACTCCTCCTACAATTTTCAACCGATTTTCAAGTTTTTGGTATCGTTGGATAGGGCTTGGTCTGTAGTTGTTTCCGCCAAAAACTGATGAGAATCGGACTGAAAATAAAGGCGCTATCCACCAGGGGTGGACTGAGCCGCCGGGACACCGGGAAAAATTCCCGGTGCGCCCTCCCCATCATGGCGCCCAGGCGCCTCTAGGAAGAGGTTTTTCATTATAAGGAATTGTAAAATATTTTTTGAAAGTTCAATATTTGTGAATTTGTATTTTTCCTAAAACGATTAATATGTGTTTGCACTCCATGACTTGAACATAATACGTTTATCTTCATGTAAATTGAATGTTCAAATGTATGATCAACTGCTCCAAAACTCTTTTGTATAGCAGTGACTCGATATAGTTGGCTAACCTGTGCTGCGAAACAGCTGTCAGCCTGGGCGCGACCATTGCGACGTAGTACGAGTAAAGGTCAATCCCAGGGGGATGATTTTGTTAAACCTTACACAAAGTGTGTAATTTGTATTTATTCTGGAATATGTACAATTTTGAATATAAATACGCGTATTAAAACGACTCTTGTAATCCATTATTTTAACAAATCGACAATTTTTAACAGGTTAGGAACGATGCTGTGTTTGCATTTTGCAGAAACTATGAAGTTTCCAGGCAATATTCGTTGCTATGACTTTCCTGATGATTCTTTAGCACACCACTCCACTTACAGATTACCTGCAAACCAAGGATCTTGACTATGTTCAAGCATTGAGGCTAGTAAGCTGCACTTAGGGAAAAAAGCGCCTTTAGGATTTAAAAGGTGCTAGGTCCAAGTTTGCCGATGTCTTCAAAGCTGCTGAGGTCTTCGTCACTGAAATAACGAACAAAATCGAATACTTGTCGGGTAGCCTACAGTTCCAAATGTGGAAGAAATCATTATAAAAATAAAACTGCCTGGGGTGAGAGTAGGAAGAAGAAGAAAATGCCGGGGAAACTTCATCAGGAGACTTGGCAAAATTGAGGACAGCAATCGCCGATTAGAAGTAACCGTTTTTAACTGTGTTATAGATCAAGCTGTCAAATTTATGAACGAAAAGTTTTCAGGAAAACGGTCTATGCTTAGATTTAAAATATTTTGATCCCAAGCGGTTTAACAGCATTGACTAACTCTTCTAGCTTTCAAAGGATAATAGAATTAGTTACCGATTGCGAGAAGGGGAAACTGGAGGAGGAATTAGTATTTTTTAATCACCGTGTCATCACCAGTTGTCGAAGCCGGTAAACACAACAGAAACAACCTATGATTTTGAAGGTGAGCTCTCAGAAGAAGAATTGGTTTCCAACTTAATGATGACGAATAAAGAGACCCAAACGATTTGCAGTATATTCATCAGTGTAAAAGTGGTAAAAATGCAATACTTACTTCAAGTGTGCATTCGACGTCTTACTTGTATTGAGTACAATGTTTTTGTTTTCAATGCTGTACACGAACCTTTTTAAAGTCTTTAAGTAAATCTCTTGACATTACTAGCTACCCAAGTGCATGTCATGTGAACGGCCTTTTGCAAAATTAAAATATATCAAAACAAGGCTCCGTTGTCCGTTCACTGATGAACACCTTCAGACCTTATTTCTCATGAACATGGAGGGAGATATTCTTGTCAAGATCAATAATTATTAGATAATCGACAAGCTGAGTGGGAAGAGTGAACAATTACGAAGACTTCTTCACGTATAAACTGTTGGTATGTTGACTTAACTTTTATTGGCAGCAATATAAACAAACAGTAATGTAAATAAAATACAGTATGCTGGTTTTGATAAAGATAAAAAACTACGGCTTTCAAGTTTAATATTTGCCTACAAAGCCTTCGAATGCTTATTGTAAAGTTAATTTTACTTTCATTAGTTTGATTTTTAATATCAGTTTATAATGTTTATTGAAAACTAAGAAGTTACTGTTTAACAATTGTTTGATTTAGGTACTGTATTTTACAAAGTACTGTAATATACTTCTATAGATACATTGTAAATTGTTTAAATTTTAAGGGATTCTGTTATTATAATCATTAGAAATAAAGACCAAAGTAACCATATTTTTTGTCACATGTTTCAACTATGTCATTTTCAAGTAATTAAACTATAAACTCTTTAATATTGTAAGGTTACAATTTTAATTGCTATAAAATTATATGATAGTCGAAACATGTATAATAAATGTTCTTTATTATATACATAATAATATGAATGCCATATATGTATATAATGACGCCCCTCCTGTACCCATTACACCGCCCTTTTCATAGTGTCAGTCCACCCCTGCTATCCACCATTGAAATCTCAAAATTTCTGATTTAAATAAGATTGGGAATGAATAAAGCATTTTAAACATGTGTTAATAATCAGCTGTAAATAAGTGTTGTTTTGGTGATTACAGATACTCACAATATTGGATTGGTCGGATGTCATTGATTTAGAGCTAAAAGTAACATTTGTATTGTATTAAAATAAATTGCTCGATTTCGAGCAACACGTATACTAGTTTTAGTAATAGGGAGACAAAAAATCTCCAACGCTAACTAGAACAATTGTTGTTTCCTGCAGCGTTGGCAACACTTGCAGGTAACAAAGAGTAAAATGTTGGTTTTTTAACACTTTTTTAACCAACAAAAACTCTATGACGACATTCACGGATGTCGCAGAAACTGACACCATTGCTCTTATGGGATGTAGCCCACCTGGCACTACAGTCATTTTGGTGTGCAATCAGTCTATTGATTCGACTACATAAACTCGATAGTCATCATCATCATCATCATTGAAAACTTATGGAGGATTCGAATCGAATCGAGCTATCGCTTGTTGAAAGCTTTCGATTATATTGCATTTGGTAGCCAGTTAGTGGTGCCCTTAGCGGACGATCTAGCTATTCAGCGCGTTTCCAAATTTTAACATTGCTTGTCCACTCGATAAGTTATACTAATAACGTCGCCCTGTTTATTCAATGGTAGTGCCACAGGTGAACTACATTCCATAAGAGCAATGGTGCAAATTTCTGCGACAACCGTGGTTGTCACCACCGAGGAAACAACGACTAAAATGTGTTTTAAAAAATCAACATTTTACTCTTTGTTACCTGTAGGTGTTGCCAACGCTGCAGAAAAATCCCTTTTTTTTCTCGTTTGCTTTGTAGTATGTTTGTTTTAGTATTACTAAAATAAGGAATTTTAAAGTAAACTAAGGTAGAATTTATTTTTGCATATTTACCTTGATTGATAACTTTTATTTGATAACTATCTAATGGTTTGTTATTAAGTAATAATTCAAATGTCAATTAAAGTAATATGGTGTCGCTACGAAAAATATCGTACCCGTAGAAACACTGCTTCATTCACATTTTTAATAAGCTGTTTCTTATAACGTAGTCTAACTTTTTTTAACAACATTTATTTCTGGTTCAACATACAGAGTGTTATACACAGAACATTTAAAATTTTCAAAAGAGAATGAGCTGGGTTGTTTAACAGCAATAACAGCGACGGGTTGGTCTGCGGATCTGTTTTCTCGTGCTACATGTGTTGAGGAAACAGTTCGGGTTCTTGGGGGAAGTTTGTGAGATGAATGTTTCCCGTTGACAACAGCAGCGTAGGAAACCCCGAATGATTGGGGTTGGGGAGCTTCAGATAGTCTAGTTTGAGCATTAGCTGGAGAGATATCTTTGGTTGGGGGTTAAAACGGCTCAGAATTGACCCGCGTAAACTCAGATTGATTTAGGTTTTTGGTTTTAGACAAAAGTCCCTGGTAGGCCTAATGTGAACATAACCTGAAATTGGCAGTGTGGTTTTCCCCACAGTTTACACACGAAGTTGTAACATTTTTAGGCAAAGGATGCTCAGAAAAATGGTGATTACCTGTGCAGCGAACACGTCTGGGGTCGAGATGACAAAACTTTTGGTGTGGCCATACCGTTGGCAACGAGTGCCTTGGGGAATATCCCTATTTTTCCGTTTTGGTTCAACGGAAACAATGTATTGACATAATTTAGTAATTTTAAAAATGATGCCATGGCCGGCATCATTATTCTCGAGCTCAACCAAACACAAAGAAATGACAAGGTTTTGTTTGTTAAGTAACCTGATTACTCTACAAACTGGTAGGTTGAAGCTTAAAAGTTCAGTTTTGATTTCATCTTCAGTCAAAGAACATGGCACATTTCTGATAAAAACTTCCAGTTCCTTGTCCAAAGTGGTTTGAAAAGTGTGAAATTTGACACCGGATTGTTCATAAAAATATGTTAGCTTCCTAAAATCATATATGTCTGTGAGGATGATTTTACGAGATTTGCCTTTAACTGATGTAGAAAACTCATTGGTCAAATTAATTTTTATATCTTTAATAATTTCTTAATGTTAGTGATTGTTCACTTCATGAAGGAAAATGGGAGGAATTTTGTTTTGTTTCTGGTTAGGTTGAGCTTGTTATTCTGAAGATTCTGTATTACTTGTAGTTGCATAGTTGTGATCAGAGAGTGCGTTATATGGGTTTTGTTTACTAAGTTGAGATGGATCTCTTTGATGAGTTTCAGACATGGAGTTAGCTTTCGCTGGTCTCCGAGAAGAAACGAAGTTTTCCTCTTCTTTTTCCTGCTCAATTTCGTTATGGGATTCATTGAAGAAGTCAATGTTTAGTTTGTTCATATTTGTCGAGTAGTAAGGTCTAGTAGTAGTCAAAGCTTTTATCATTAAGTCTCATTTTTCAAATCAGCCAATGGCAATTTTTAGCAGAATTTTTTTCCACTGTCAGATTCGATGGTTTTGTCTCACAAGTTCTAATTGAGAGTATAGAGAGTGTCGTTTGAGTCACATATGGGAATTCCGTTTCCATTCACCTTGCATTGTATTGCGGCTTGAAATGCCAGCCGATTAATTGAAAGACACATGAGCGAATGTGGGCTAGTTAGCGGATAACGATGGCCGTATACAGATACAGCATGTGTGCGACGCAACTCATACGCACCCAGCTCACGCACGCATCGTGACCATGGCCACCATTGCGTAACGCATCTCACTGCTCACTATTGGCATTGCCTTTAGAACGCTACTCTTGGATTGGTGTGCGAATTGTAAAAAATCCGCAGTCCTCTTGGCATCTATAACACTTCAAGGTTGGGATTAGGACGGAATTTACAGTACAGTTTGTTGGACAGTTCGAACCTCAATCCTATAATCATTCTCAACACTTTTCGTCTTTCCTCAAAAAAGTCATCAAGGGACTTAGGAAAGCTATGGGGAAATAATTTTAAAAAGAATGATTTCCCATGACTTTTTCAGATATTCTGACTTAATCAACTACTATATTTTTAAAGTACAATTATTCACTAATAATAATGGTGGGGTGGTTTACCTTAAATAAGTTCAAGCACAATGGTTATTTATTTAGAATATATTGTTGATATGAGGATTATACTAATTTCAATGTGGCCTTTAAGCTTTGGCCAGCAAGGATAGCATTAATACTGTAAATTATAACTCACATTTTTAATCCCAATAACTTTTGTAGCTATTCAAAGTACAAGGCCATTTGAAAGTTTGTGTTCAATATATTTACCGCAACCACGACCAATTTGGAAGGACTGCGGAAACTTAACTACGAAGAAGGAAGGCCTTCCTCGAACAGATAGAGTACAACGGGAGCAACGGAAGGAAAGCTGCAAGAGAGCCTCTACAATTGGCTATCCGAGCCATCTTCGTACAATTGCTCTGTAAAGAAACAAGCGCACGCGTTTGTCTCTTCACAAGGTCAGGGGTTCGTCCACATCAAGAGTAGGCCTACAGAAAGTAGCGAAACTACACTTTTCGTATAATAGCTGAGCTGATTTCAACGTAAAATTAAGCTACCCTAAACTGTTGACTATGTACACAGTGTATAGAGCATAGTCAATGCCTAGACTTTGAGTGCCGTTTAAACGTGTGTACGGTATGCTCATCATAAATCTATTTAATCTCTGCATTCTGAACTAAAAAAACGGCACCTCCTATTTTCAAAATTAGCAAATATATCACTATTATGAGACAGGGACGTCACATAGTGGGTATTTTAACCTGAATATGAATGAGAGATGAGTGTAGGATTATTGTGGAGCGGCTGACTAAGGCCGACATTCTCCTTGGACAGGTCTGTTAATTCATAGCCCAACAGCCAATGGTATCTAGGGACCTACAGTTTAACTTGGGATCCGAACCACAATTTTGACATCATATTTACGACTTGGTCTAATTATGAGGGTGGTTTTTATGGATGAACTAGTATTCACTAGTGCGGACGTGAATTCCCTCTAGGGAATATCGCATCCACAAGCCATCGCTTATAACTATCCACAATTCGTGACCTCCAAGTAGCTGGATTACTGGACGACGCGACGCCACCGTCCCAGTCGGTCATTGAATGCAAAATATATACAGGTTTCTCTAAGGATGTATTTAAGTTGAGTAGAACTTTTTTTTGATATCGTTAAGCTGAATTATCATATATCTGAATTATTATTATATGTTTAGTGTATATACAGTATTTATATGTACTCGAACAATAGATTAATACTTACTTGTTTGTTTATTGATTAATTTATTATTGATATATTATTGGTATTAACATGTTACGTCAGATTAACGTTCGACTTTATTAAACTTTTCAACGCCCTGCCCTCATTCTTAAAAACAATACAGATGTGCACAGATTCAGGTCAAGTCTTAAGTTATATTTGTTAGAGAAGGAGTATTATAGCGTCCATGAGTACCTGGATCGTGTATGAGAACTTTTATTAGCGAATTTCCTATAGGGAATAAGCAATTACCGTAGGTCTCACGGTAAGACCTAAGTCCGGGACCATGACTTTTTCGTTTTGAGGTGCCCAGAGACCAAAAATAATAGTCATTAAAATATATATATATATATATATATATATATATATATATATATATATATATATATATGTGTGTGTGTGTGTGTGTGTGTGTGTGTGTGTGTGTGTGTGTGTGTGTGTGTGTGTGTGTGTGTGTGTGTGTGTGTGTGTGTGTGTGTGTGTGTGTGTGTGTGTGTGTGTGTGTGTGTGTGTGTGTGTGTGTGTGTGTGTGTGTGTGTGTGTGTGTGTATATGTATATATGTGTCCCTAGACACGATAACTCTTGTAAAAACGGTCCGATCGACACCAAATTTGGTAGAGATGTGTAATCCTACGTTTATTCGGTTGAGTTCGTAAACCAGACATTTCGATCTACCGGAAGGGGTAGTTTTGGGGGGTTTTGTAGCACAAAAATGTTTTTTTTGCATTTTTCATATGTAATTTTTTTAATTTTAAATTTTTATTTTTACTATTGGATTTAGCTAAAAAAACACACAATTTAGTATTTTGAAGCTTTGCTCTATTTCCACTGGTTACCGAGATATTAAAAAGTCTAAAGACAGTACATTGTATTTTTGGGCTCCAATGTTAATCTTATGGAGGATAACGATAAGTTAATATACCACTTATTAACCAATATTTTTTTATGAAACTTGGTATTTAGCTTCGTTTAGTTAAGATTCGTCCATTTATGGTAAAAAAATCTTGGTTTTTGTGCTTATCATGGCACCAAACCTGCATACTATTTTTCCATGTTATTCATATTGGAAATAGGCAAACTCGTTTATTTATGGACAGATGTAGATGAAACTTAGTGTATGGCTTCATATGGTCGAAATAAAATTTTTTATGCTAAAAACCTACTTTTAGTGTTCCCCATGGCAGCATACCTGCATACTCTTTCAATATATTTATCTTAAGGAGAATAGACATTTATTTCCCTATTTATGAGCACGTTATGAAATTTTGTTTACAGGTTTAGCTGGTCAAAATTAATATTACTAATTTGGAAATTCGCTGAGTACGCAGGTATGCTGCGACGGGGGGTATTTTATTTTTGACAAATCATATTATTTTCATTATTTAGTGTATGTCACTGACGATTGTTAATGCTATGTACGCAATCAACAACAATAAAGAATTCTTTATTCTTTCAGCGGTTTTATAAAAGTTCATAGTAGTAAGAACTATATAGAAACGAGTTGCTATTGTGTAAGTCGATGAAGAACTGTTGTGATGTGTTTATACTTAGGTCACGCATCAGTCTCGTATATGTAACCATTACGATTTACGCGTCGACGTCGTCGTATTTACTACCTCCTCACGGACTCCGTGTGTGACTCAGAATCGTAAGTTTACTTGAAGGTATTTTATGTATCATAATTGAAGGATTCAATTGTTTCTTTTCTACTATCTGAGGACGAGATTCTTCCCTGTGTGGATTCAGATTAAACGTCCACGACAGTATATTTTTGTTTGTCTTCTTCTGTTGGTGTACAGAATGACCATTCTCAGTACTAAACTGATTGCGGGCAAGATGGCACATTTGCTTGGGAAGATTTTTATTAGAATTCTTTGTGAATTAACCACCAGTGAAAAAAATAAAACTTTTGCTATTTCTACTTAAAAGCAAGTCTCATTTTCCACCTTCAGAGTAGAAGTTTTGTTCATGAAGTTATTCAGTTCAATATGGACAATATCTTCCGAGAATACATGAAAGAACTTTAGAGATTTGGTCTCTAGGTAGCAGAGCTGAAATGGTTCTCCTGTGTCAGAAGAAAAGCTATGTTATATTAAATAGCAATGACAGGATTAAAAAATTAGAAACATTCTTGACAGACAAATGACCTTAAAAAAAATGTCATCGACCTTTTCGAATTCGAGTTGTCGGTAGAAACATACGTGTTTTTCTCTTTAATCCCGAATACGTGGGGTTTCACAGTTATGTCTGTCTGAGTGTGTTCGTTAACGAGGTTGCTAACAAAACTATATGACATCAATTAATTGAGCACTTTTTATGAAATTTTTTATGTAAGGCCTATGGAAGCGTGTGACGCTAACCGAACTATAGACAAAAATTGAAAAATTTAATAACCGTGTAATAAGTCGGTGAGAATGTTAGGGCCAGTTTAGGTACCATTTATATAAGTTTCTTTGTGATCGTGAACAGAACAATCAGTCCTATCATGGAGATTCTGCTCATACTGCAGATAGGCTACTAAATAGAAATACTAAATAGAAACGATGCTATGTCGGATGCCCGGTGGTGGCGTTCAGTTATTACCCACATTTATTACACATCACCGCCTTCCCCAGTTGCGTCACAGTTGCATAACTCGCAATCTGTAACACTTTCATCTGTGTCACTGAAGGCATCTCGTGCCTTCCTGCCTTCCCTCGCGGCTCGTGTGCAATCACATTGGCACGAGATGAGGACTAACTAACTGCTCTTCCTACTCGGTATACATGAATATTGCATAGCTTAAACGTAGAAAGGTAAATAAATTACTTTTAGCCTACCAAAGGAGCAGATACAGGATGAGTGGACCTATTTACAAGGTGGATGTTCGATAAGAGGTGCAGAATTTGTATATTTAGGTCAGTAATCCCAATTTTTTTCAGCTCGCATAATAATAACACATGACCTAAAAATATACTTTCATGCAGTTAACTTAGAAACACTTTTTAAGTTGAGATAGCTGAAATTATACATTATTGAGCGGGCTATTTGGTAACACTAACATTTTCACTGTGTTTCCTAAGGATGATCTAAATTGAGTCCATTTCACTATTTAACTTACTTTAATACCACAAAATATACATATTTCATAAACTATACAAATAAAAAAATATTCATATACAAAGGTCATCATGTTCCACCGTCAGATGGTTAATGGAGACAGGCGAAGGAGTGGTAACTAGCTGTCTTCTGTAACGTGTGCCCATAAGCAGATGAGTCATCAACCCAGACTGACATCCCTTCCCAACTTTAACAACATTCGAGGGAATTTTAATTTGAAAAACCATTCTAGCATCTAGTAGAGAAAAATATATTGTCCTATCGCAGTTTCACTTGAGCCCTCAGGTGATTGTGTACTTGAACACCCTAACGTTCATCATAGGTCAGACGAAGTCAGACCTTATAGTATTTACTGACTACGCTAGGTATTGTATTGTTTACAACGATTGATTTTTCCTTTTATTTTTTCTCTTGGTTTTATTTTAATTTTTTTTCTTGTCCCTGGGCAAGTCTTGCAGGCCTCTCGGCAAACTGGTAGGGACTCACTCGTCTACATGATCAATAAGACCCTGAGCGGAATTCGTTTTCACTGAGATGAAACCCAAGATGAGTGACGAAACCGCAAATTCTAATTTTAAATCATTTATAACTTAGCTTTGCGAATACATTTTTCTCAGCAAGATTTCACTGTGTAAAATGTTTCGTTACTAAATGCTCAAAATTTGGTTTTTACAAATGTATTACATTTTAGTAAGGTTTTATTTTACTTTTTACAACACTGAATAAGGAGTAATCGACTAGTAAATAGTAATGCCTAGAATAGGTTTCTTCACAGTAATAGTTGAGTGAAAAAAGAATAAATTAGGCCTACCTGTAAAGCGAACAAGAACAAAAGAGCTAACTTACACGATTGTTGGACATTTTCAGGAACTTATTATTACGGACAAAAGTTGGCAAAAGCCTTTGGTTTGAGCACTACTACAGTTTGAGAGCATGTGGACTCAACCAATAATTTATGAAGCCACAATGGTGTTATAAAGACCAACCGTTAAAGTGAACAAGGATTAGGCATATGATACTTCAATACGGGGAAACAGATTAAAGTGAAAAATAATGCGCTTCAGGATGGACTTAGATGTTGTTTGTTTTAAGATGGGCGAAGTAGAGAATATATAGATTTGCAATGAAAGAAAAAGGACAAAGGAAGTGAGTGTTTAGCGTTAATATCACCACCAATCAGTTTTTTCTTGAGCACTAATATTCGACTGTTGAAATTAATTGTTTTGTTTATAAACAAAATATGCAGACCAGCCATTATATCCTTCAGTTTTGTTTTAAAATAAATTGTAAAAAATAATTTTACTTTTGTGAGGCATCAAAACTGGGCCCAGTTATTTGTGAATGGCTCAAAATAACTTACTTAACAAGTGAATCAGTTGATGTTATTCAGTAACAAAGCTAAATGATACATCACCTTCTTTCTACACTCATTCCCATTTATACTTGGCGTAAAATATGTCGTCGGTAAGATGTCGCCATTTCATTAACTAGAATTAACAGAAGAAAAAGTGTGGCGAGTGTCCGATTGTCCGGCACCACTTGGGTCTATCAATCTATCATTGGCAAAAACTTTCAAGTGTGTACAGCACATTTAGGAACAATAACTGTTGAAACCATTTGGTTGGCCTGCTTGCTCAATGCTTTGCTTTGATTCTGTAGAGATCAGCTAATAATGTTTCAATCGCCAATAAGTTGTATGATTCGTAATGCTGATGAAACGGCGCTCTAGAGGTCGTTTTATTGATTTAGCGTTTACCAGTCTTTCCACAATTGCAGCAATTCCGCAGTTTTTACTAAAATTTCTCAACTTCCTCACTAATTGTAGCTATGTTTATAGTCATTTAAACATTCTATAAATCATGAAATATTACATGTGTGTATATGTCCCTATTAAACCATGTTTTTTCAACATGCTGGTTTAAGTTGGTAGCACTGGCGCGGCGGGCGCGGGAAAGTGAATGATGTTTGATGTTTCCCAGGGTGCCACACGTTGACACGCAAGGCACGATGTTGGCAGTTGGCACCCCTGTCTAGTGCCTACAGGCGATCCTTCCCGTGGGACTCGATGCCAATAATGCTAATGTTTGTTTCCCTGACAATTCTCTTTTCCTGTGGCTTTTAAATGACGTTTTTAAGTTTTTATGAAAGAAATAAATTTTTCCTACCACTGCATGGAAATAATCACATTGCCACAGCTGTAATCCTACGCAAAACAGTTCATTTCCGTTTTCCGGTCCTTTTCCGCTCTAGAGCGGTAATGGAACATTGGCGCACGCTAAATCAAGGTTATTTTAAATCTACAATAGGTTAGAACGGTAAAGAAGGTGACGTCACAACACAGACTAGTTTCTATTGGTCAGAAACCACATGACAATCACCATAATTATTACAAATTAATTGTAGTTGCTTTGCTCTGAATCAGCTGATTTCACGGTCAGTATTTTGATAACACTAACTTCCGGTTACACATCTATGCAAGTGATTACGATTTATTACAGTTATTAAGTTAATGAAAGTTAATGAAGTTAAATTTAAAGTTGATATAATTGTGTTCGTTTATTAAATACATTTAATCGGTTGTAATTATGGTGGTAGGAAAAATATTGTGTGTATTACGAGCACAAATAGTCATTGCCGCTCTCGAAATGTTTGGCCGCACTCAGCTGACGCTTCGTGCGGCCAACTACATTCTCGAGCGGCAATGACGTTATTTGCGCTCTTAATACACAAATAGCTATTAAAGTACCGTTGTTTACATTGCGTTCAAGTATATAATTACATTTTGTCATTCCCTTTCAGCCTTCACATTTTTAGCCCTTAATATTATCATTATGGACATTTTACAACTGGATTTTAATTTGAACTTAACAATTTTAAAGTGAAAAGGCTAATTAATTCTAGAATGTCAGTTTCAAACTATTATGTGTTTGTTACAAAAGTTTATAAAATATATTTAAAAATAAAGTCCTCGTAATATTGCATGAGCCTGAACATTAGTTTAATGTTTATTGAATTAACTAATTCGTTAATTTATTTATGTGGTCTAAGTTTGCATTCCATTATTATTATCATTACTTAATTCTATATTATTCATTCTATTTATTTGCATGTTCACTATCCTCTTTGAATGTATAACTATGTGTATTTAATTGTTATTTATATTTTATTATATTTGTCATATGGCCTTTCAACCATATGATAAATTATTATATTTTTGTTAATTGAATGTTTACTTACTAAGTTTTGGTTATGTATTTTTGTGCTCATTTATAACTAGGAATACGCTCCGATGTCCGTCCCGTACAAGAATTTTTTACTCACTTTTTGAGTTATTAGGTGACGCTTTTTTTTGAGGGAGAGGCAAGAAAAATGCATTACGCACACAGGTGGCAAGCCTGTAGTGTGGGACTCCCCTAAAAGCGGGTTTACCCACTAAAAAACCTCGCCTCTACTCTTTAGGATTCTAACCTGGAGTTGTTTATCACATTACGTAGGGGTAGGCCTAAATTTGGCTTATGCCCGTGGGGCTCACTCCTTATCCAGCCACTCGATCAAGGGATCTGGGCCACTTCGTTGTCCAGATCATGTTTCTTTTCCAGGAGGATGCCCCGCACGAACTGTGATAAACAATCCCAGTTGCCCTCATCCTCCAAGATCTTTTGGCAGACCGAGTCCACCGAAAATGCACCAAAAATTTGTGTGGCCTTCAGGCGGGACCCTTCCCAACGGGGACAGCAGAAGAATGTGTGTTCCGCATCGTCGGGAACGCCCGAGCAATAAATAAAGAATTGGTAGCCGTTCCACCCATGGTTGGACGTGCTTGATAAGTCGCGCAGTCCATCGTTCTCGGGTGTCGTGCTCCCAGCTGTGTTGCCTCTGCTGGAAGGTTCGGGAGCGCTGTGCTGTTCTTGCCGTGTCCTTGCAAATCTCGACTTGTCTCTGATAAATTGCCTTCCTCTCTCCTACCAAGAGCTTGACAGGGATAACTCCGGCGACCACCAGGACGGCAGGCTCGGACACTGTCCGGTAGGCGGAACACACCCCGAGGGCCGCTCAACGTTGAACCCGAGCGAGTCGCAACCTGTACTACTCTTTATCGAGAGCGTCTGTCCACACCTCTGCTTCATAAAGAAGCACGAACTGAACCGCGGACATCAACAGACGTCTTCTGCTGGATCGTGGAACCCCGACATTGGCCATCAGCCTACTAAGGTAAGTGACTACCTTAGCGGCCTTGTCCGCCGTACGGAATATCTGATCCCTCCAGCTTAACTTGGTGTCCACCATAATCCCGAAGTACTTAGCAGCACGAATTGATTGGACCACCTCCCTTCCCACTCGGAACAGAATGACGGTGTCTATCCTCTTCTTCGTAAGGATCACAATCTCCGTCTTACGGAGAGCAAGCGAGAGACCGTGATCGGACATCCATGTGTTGACCACACGCATGACTCGGTTCAACTTTAGTTGGGCCAGCTCAACGTTGCGTGCGACAATGAGAGCTGCGACATCATTGGCGTACCCAACCAAAGTGGTTTAAGTGGTTTCCTCAGGCATCTCCGACCTCAGGAGGCTGTCATAGGCAACATTCCAGAGATCCTGGCCGAGTATTGAATCTTGCGCGGCACCAGAAGTAACTTCCATCGTCCACGTTCCGTCCCTTGTGTCGTAAATAAGGCTTTGAGAGCGGAGATAATCCTCAATGAGTCGCAACAGATATGCACGAACGCGAAAGGTGTTGCGAAGCGCATCCAACATATCGACCCACCTCGCCGAGTTAAAGGCATTCTTGACATAAGCGTAACAAGAAGCACTACTCAGCGAGAGAAATGGTTGTGGCTCTCGACTCTCTTCACAGTTCTCCATGGACTTCGGTGATAGCGTCAATCGTTGACCGTCCCTTTCTAAAGCCATACTGACGGGGGCATGAGTCCCCGGCAGCTTCCATGGCAGAGGTCAGGCGGGAACGGATCAGCTTCTCGAACAGCTTCCCAGCCGTGTCCAACGTGTAGAAAGGCCTGTGGGACGACGACAGCTCGGGATCACCTTTGCCCTTGCTGATCAGTACAAGTCTTGCGGTTTTCCATAGGGAGCCGGAAACACCCCTTCTACCAAACAGGCGTTGTACATTCTCAACAACAAGTCAGCATTAATTGAAAATACTTTCTTTAAAGCCTCGCTGGGAATCCCGTCCGGGTCAGGAGCCTTGTTGCTCTTTAGGGAGAGAACGGAGGTTTCCATCTCCTCGAATGTGAAGAGTGGAACGTCATCTAACCGTCCGAAGTCAACCGGCGTACATCCTAGGCCTAGCCTACAAATAAATACATACAAAGAATGATTTTAGCTAAGACCTCAAAACAAGCAAGTAACTTAATAATAATTATGCTTACAATATTAAAGGTAAATAGATTGTAGAGCAAAAAAAACAATACAATTTAAAATCCATGATTAATTAATTATTCAAAATTAATAAAAATCAAGTAATGTAAGTATTGTAGAATTACGCTTACTTAACACTTAATGCATATTTTGTTACCTGAGACATAGGCTACAATGGCACAACACATTCAAATTAGTTGTTCAATTTAAATCTTTCTCCCAAATAGATATTATTTGTATCCCATAAATTATAGTTAATCGCATAATTCCGTACGACATCAATTCATTCCACATCAACATGCCTATCTTTTGGTATAATTTATAATTTCAAAAAGTAAACATGTTGATCTATTTAATTTAACAAACAGGTCTGTCAAAATATCAATTAAATTTTATTTAAAAACGTAACATAACGGCGAGCAAATATAAACAAGAAAAGGTTATGTTATGTTGTTTTCAGCATACAGCGACAACTCAGCTGCGATGGGGGAAAATAAACTGATCATAGCAACTACATTAGTCAAACAATGTAGCCTAAACAACTAAAGTTCTGTCAAAAATTCCGGAAAATAAGCTTTTTTAATACTTGAAAATAATTGCTCGATTATAGTTTATTACCTAGTTTAAAATACTTAAAATCTAACCTGAGAATTTCATTGAAATCAAATTAGTAATAAAAAAGCCTTTTGGGGGTCAAAAATTCGCCTAAGAGAAATTTAAAGTCGATCTAAAAGAATTTTTATCCTCTATGTTCCATATAGTAAAAAATTCAATAATAAATTATTCACTTTTTTAAGTGTATTTCCTTTGGTTCACGCCATTTCAGTGGCGACGAGAAATTTTATGAACCAACGAAATGCCTAAGAGACGCCAGCACAGTCCGGACGAAGGGCGGGAGCAGCAGCCTGCACTCCCGAGGTTCAATTGTGAACAGTTCGACCCGGAGAAAATGGATATTGAGGTTTGGCACATCAAACTCGTGACTAGTCTTACTCTATCTCAGATTAAAGATGATGTTACAAAAAGGTTGCTTTTTATCAGTTGTCTAAGTCCAAAAGTTTTAGAGACCCTCATAAACTTATGTAAACCAAACTGTATTAATGACTTTTCTTTTGAGACATTGTACGAGAAATTGTCCTCCAACTATAAAGTAAAAACAATTGCTGTCGCTGAGAGAGTGAAATTTTTTTCTCGTAAGCAGAATTCTGAATCATTAACAGAGTTTGCTAACGATCTCAGACGAATGATCAACAAATGTAATTTCCCAAACGAATTTTATCAACAAGCACTAATAACATCTTTTGTTATGGGAATAACTAACCCAAGTATTAAAGAAAATCTTCTTAAAAGAGATTATGATTCATTTACTGAGGTATTAGAGTTAGCAAAAACCCTCTCCTGCGTTCAGGCTGCTTCAACAAGTAACTTCAATGTCGATAAAACAACAGAGGAGTGTAATGCAATTTCCGCAGGCCCTTGTTTCATCTGTGGAGGAAAGCATCTGAAAAGTAACTGTAGAATAAAAAATCCCGTTTGCTACAAGTGTGGAAGTAAAACACACATCACAAGGGTTTGTAAAAGTAAGAAGTCTGTTAAATCCGTAAACCTAAATGATTCCGAATTGGATCAGAATTTACCTGTTGACTCATTTAACTCAGTAGGAGGTGTTCTTGACGTCATGTCGGTCAATAACTCCTCTAAGAATTTTCAAAGCTTATTCCTTAAACTAATGATCAATGAGCGTCCAGTATCAATGCAATTCGATACTGGCAGTTGTGTGACTATAGTATCTGATGAAACCTGGGTAAGTATCGGTAAACCCACCCTTCATACAAGCTCAAAATGTTTTACATCATTTACAGGACAGACAGTAAAGTTATTAGGCAAAGTCAGTGTACAAGTAACACTTGGAGGAATCAGGCGTATACTTAATCTCTATGTTGCATCTGGAGTTCGGCACAACATATTAGGAATGGACTGGATATTTCAACTTAACTTACAAAACCAGTCACTTGTAAGTTTGCATGATTTGTCCTCAAATCAAACTCAGTCTGCTTTACTGGTTCAAAGCCCTGAAAAAGAATTGATTGAGATATGTAATGAGTACTCAGATGTTTTCACACCGGGGGACGATAAGTGTTCAAAACTACCCGCTCAGCTCTACTTAAAGAAGGATGCCGTCCCAGTTTTTAAGAAGGCTAGACCTATTCCGTTAGCTCTTAGAGATAAGGTTAGGGAAGAACTAGACCGTCTGATTAACAATGGTGTGCTCGAAGAAATCGATCATTCTGAATGGGCTGCTCCGTGTGTTTTAGTTAGAAAACCTAATGGAAAAATAAGAATTTGCGCAGATTTTTCTACAGGTTTAAATCAATCATTGGAGATACAAACTTTTCCTTTACCCACTCATGACGAGCTATTCACAAAAATAGGAGGTGGTGACAAATTCACTACCCTAGATCTTACTGATGCCTACTTGACTATTCCCATGGAAGAGGAATCAAAGAAACTTCTAGTAATCAACACACCGTTCGGGCTGATGCGGTACAATCGACTTCCTTTTGGTATTGCTCCAGCGACTGCTATTTTTCAAAGGAGAATGCATGTCATGTTGGAAGGTCTGCAAGGTGTCGCTTTTCTACTAGATGATGTAATTGTGACTGGAAAGAATAATGAGGAACATCTCAAGACCTTGAGAGAGGTATTAAAACGAATCAAAGCTTATGGATTTTGTTTGAATCGATCAAAGTGTAAGTTCATGCAAGATAAAGTGAACTATTTGGGCCTGAGTGTATCCAAAGAAGGCATATCAACTAATGTTGATAAAATTCAATCCGTCCTCAATATGCCGGAACCCAAGGATGTCAAACAATTGGAAACCTTCATTGGCATGGCAAATTTTTATTCAAGGTTTATTTGCGGGTTTTCTGACATCTGTGCTCCCCTTAATGCTCTGCGCAAGAAAGACGTTGCATGGAATTGGACAGATAAGTGCTCTGAAGCTGTGACCAAAATCAAACAAGCTTTAGTATCTGCCCCAGTATTAGTACCTTTTGACAGCACTCTGCCTATCGTAGTAGCAGCAGATGCGTCATCTGTAGGCATCGGCGGAGCAATCTTTCACCGATATCCTGATGGTAAGGACAAGCCAATTGCTTATTGTTCCAAGACCTTGACATCCACAGAAAGAAATTATTCCCAAATAGAAAGAGAAGCATTGGCTATAATCTACGCTTTGAAAAAGTTTCGAATCTATTTGTGGGGAACTGAATTCCTTCTCCAAACTGATCATCGTCCTCTCCTATCTATTTTTGGCTCGTCGAAAGGAATTCCTTCTGTTACCTCATGCAGGCTGCAAAGGTGGGCCCTATATCTCACACAATTCACATTCAAAATAGAATATGTGTCCACTACGAAGTTCTCCAAAGTAGACTGTTTAAGTCGCATTCCACTCGGAGAAGATCAAACTTTCGATCAAGCTGGTGAAAGCTATGATACTGTGGTAAACCTCATATTTTCGGGGAGCATGTCTTCCCTCCCAATAACATGTGAGGAAGTGAGTAAAGAAACTGATAATAATATTGTTCTAAAGGAGGTCAAGAATTACATTGTAAATGGATGGCCGAACAACACTGATCCTAAGTTGAAAGGATATAAAGCAAAGAAGCACGAATTGACACTTCACAACGGCTCTATAATGTGGGGTATACGAGTCGTCATACCAACCACATTAAGAAGTAAGGTCTTGGAGAATCTACACGACACTCACATGGGAATGATGAAAATGAAATCCTTAGCTCGTGAGTACATGTGGTGGCCAGACATCGACAAATCTATTGAACTTATTTCACAATCTTGCTCTCTATGCAACACGTTTGCACCTAAACAACCGCAAAAGAAGTTTCTCGTCTCTTGGCCACACTGTAAAACACCTTGGGACCGCATACATGTTGATTTTGCTGGCCCATTTCTTGGCAAAACATTTCTGTTGGTGGTGGATGCTTTCTCGGGCTGGGCAGAAATAATAGTTATGAACTCCATGACCTCTGCAGCAACTATCAAACAGCTTAAGCTATTGATTTGCCGTTATGGAATACCAACTACAATTGTGTCCGACAATGGAACATGTTTTACCTCCTCAGATTTTTCCGATTTCTGTAAACAGTTCGATATAAAACACTTGACTACACCAGTGAATCACCCATCATCAAACGGACAAGTTGAGAAGTATGTTGGAACTATGAAAAATGCTCTTAAAAAGCTGCATCATGAAGTTTCACCGAAGGGTTTGGAGGCCGATTTGAATAACTTTTTGTTCAAATACAGGTTGACGCCTCATGCAACAACTGGGGTATCTCACGCAGAACTTTTTTTGGGCAGGAAATTAAGGTGTCAATTTGATTCAATGCGGCCGAAACAGCAAGAAACGGAATGTTCAAGAAACCACACAAAAAAATCTGAAACAGGAAGACCCACTCACGTTAAAGATTTTATTGTGGGGCAACTTATTTATTGGTCTGAAGTGAGGAACGGCAAGGTTCGCTGGAACGCTGGCAAAGTCGTTAAAAGACTAGGAACGAACATTTGGCAAATTGAAGCCGGGGGGCAAGTGTTTAAAAAACATGCTGACCAGCTCCGAAAGAGAACTTAAAGTTTTTAGGGTTGTAGCCAGTCTCAGCGGGGAGATGTCATATGGCCTTTCAACCATATGATAAATTATTATATTTTTGTTAATTGAATGTTTACTTACTGTGTTTTGGTTATGTATTTTTGTGCTCATTTATAATAATGAACTATTCACTTTTTTAAGTGTATTTCCTTTGGTTCACGCCATTTCAATATTGTTATCTAGGTATAGTGACTGTTGCTTTGCTTGAATGGACTGATTTATTTACTCTTGTTCATGCATGTAAATTAATGTATCTGTTCTGATGCTTTTATGTAATTGGCTTTTTGCTGTTTAAAAGCATCCAAATAAAGAAATTTGAATTTGAAAAGTTAAACTTTGAACTTACTTTGATAGATAAAATTTGTAAGGTTATTTTTCAACTAGGTATTTCATTTTTACCTCTTCTTACACGCTAAAATCTATGAGTGAAATAGGTCGTTCTTTAGGTGAAAGAATTCAAAAAAATTCTCAAAGAGTGAAAATTTCACTCAAAATGAGCGTACAAAAAATATATTTTGAGAAGGATGAAATTTACTTTTATTAAAAGAATAAAAATTCGATATAGTTCAGAGCGTCTGAATTTTATTTCCAAAAAGGAACTGGTTACGTTCTATTTCGGATGAATCCTGGAGTCACGTGACGTGAGCGACTCACTGGACAGGAGTAAGAATTTCCCTTCGCCATCTTCGTTTTGATAAGTGATTGGTTAGTGGTTCAAGTGGTAAAGTGGTAAAAAGGAAGATTGAAGATTATATCCAATAAACGCGAACACTAGAGCCTATGCCTTTACTTTGCTTTTAATAGTACCAGTACAGTTCACACGTGTAACCTAGGGATTTTTGGTGTTCACTGATAAACTACTCCCATATAGGCCTATGCCAATGTCTGTCTAATTAACTTACATAACCTATAACCCCTGTTTTTAAGCTTGCTATCAATTGTCAATAACTAGCTTGCTGAGCCAAGCCAAGGATTATTTATACAATCGTCTGTAAACCCCCTAATTTGGAAAGATTCGTTAGGTTAGGTTTAACGATAAAAAATATTTCATGAAAGAATATTAGTTCTTCGTTTAGTGAAAAGTCACTCTTTTGAGTAGTTAATTTCACTCCTTTTAAAATTAAAATCATTTCTTTTAGGATTGATTTTCACTCAAATTTGGCATAAAACATTCACTCTTTTGGTGGGTGATCAAAATTTTTCTTTTAAGGTAGTGAATTTTCACTATGAAAAAGTGGCTCAATTTCACCTCTTTAGAAGAGTGGTAAAATGACTTAACAAGAGTGAAAATATCTCCTTTCCCTTTTACAGTGTTTACATCTTATACATTAAAACCAGCACTTAATGCTATTTTTCGTCCAATGGTTTCTTAAAAAAAAAATAAAATAAATATGGAGTTTTGGTTACGATGAGGAATCGTTTGAAACATTAGGCAATAATCCTTTGCGAAAACCGGGCTTCCGTTCAGTGCCGTTCGTTATCCTTTTCGAATTTTTTGTGGCTCCTGTAATTAGAACTGACTCCTGTGATGGTAGGATAATAAACCAACGTGCAACATTGTCAACAAGAAGTTCAACAATTTTTTAGCAGAAGGCAGCCCCTGCAATTGTATGAGCAAAGCGAACAAGCTAGCCTGTAGGGGCGAGAGAGCATGTCTTGATATAGGCATGTCAGCGTATGTAATCACAAACAAGCAGTAATGCGATTTTTGGTGATTTTATACGTTTAACGGTCAAATGTTTGGTTCCTAATCCAGATATAATTTAGGCCTATAGCTAGCCAAAAGTGGTTGTATTAATTAATGGAGAGTTATGCAAACATGTAAATTCGCAATCATCAATATAACTATGCACCATATTCGAATTTTAATAAAATATCTTCTTCCTTTGAAAACTACGCAACCAGATCATTTTCACACCATTCATTTAGAATTGTTATCAACACCGATTGGAGACTTCCCAGTCTTACACTACACTGGTAAACAGGAAGAACACGGTGCACAGTCACCTTCCCACAGCAGACAGAATCGCAACGGTGTCAAATTAAAAATCAATCTCACAGTATCTCAGCTTGAAACTGATTCAATGGAAGCTTAACCAGCCGTGAAGATGGTAAACCGTTGTGGGAATGGCCGTTGAAGTGGTTGTTTTGAAATTCAAAAAACAATACGACCTTGGAGTATCGACCATGCCAGTCCGATTGTTCACGCCGACTCTCTCATCACAACGGACTTTCTCACGTCCGAGGTGCAATCAGAGATAACCACGCCACGCTCGCCGCCGCCGCAGCCGTGGTCCTGGGCCCCGGGAGGATACCCAGGGTGTCCACACAAAATGATCAGCGCAATTTAAAACATAAGACAGGCTCTTATTCTCAACATAATGTTGTAGTTGTTTAAGCTTGCGCTTAAGTTTTGTTTTAATAATTAATTTTGGAGAGTCGATTTTCGTATAGCCTATATTATGGCATAAAATGTAAAATTATGCCTGCTATTTATAGGCCTAAGATAATTTTCCGGAGGGTACAACAGGCCACCATACCATCTCATATCACTTTACTCAACATCATTTCCAACATAATGGCCCACATCTTCACTGGTACTTGAATATCCACAATTTGTGAATGAATTTCCCAAAACTTTTGATGGTTTGACATGCCATCTATGGAACTCTGTTGGAAATATGATGCTTGATTTTCTTCATGTGTTTTCACAGAAAGAAATCCCAATGGATTATATTACGCAAATTAAGTAAAATTTGTTTCGATCAGAATCATTCAATTATAAATATCCATGAAAAGTATGCCAAAGTCGTGGTTGTGTATTGTATTCTCTGAGAAGATTACAACGTACGATTAAAGGTTAAGCCTTTGCAAAAAAAAAATAAATAAAATAAATAAATAAATAAATAAAAACCATATTGTCTTATTTACAGTATGGACAAAATTAGCAACAGTTACCATAGTAGGTTACACGAAAATAATCCGTTCGTTGGCTTCCATACAACCAACTTAGCTTAAACATCATGCTTTGGAAAATAACAAACCGGTTTATGATTGAGAATGTAATAATCATTTGTAAACATTCATTTGCCTCACGTACACAGTTGCCTTGTTCAGACCTCATAACCGAAAATGAAGCAGGGATGACGAAGGCACAATAGCAGTGAGTTTATTGGTGGGTACAAATATTTCTTGGAAATGTATTTTATTAGCAAAGCTCATCAAGTATGCAATCATGGCATAATATAAGTGTTTCCATTGGGAGGGAGGGGGCAAAAATTTCTGTGATTACGTGGTGATCCTAATGAGAATTCTCTCCTCAAAATGTGATTGAGCTAATTCTTGTGATAAATAAATTGGGACTCGTGCAAAAGAATCGAAAGTTTTTAATTTATTCTACTGTGACACAGTTGTGCGTACTTACTGATTCCTAAATAGCAATGGTGTCACAAGCCATAATTTGAGGACTCGGCGGAATTTCGGTCAATCACAAACTTTTTACTAGGCTTTTAAAAACTCTTTCTTGCCCTTGTTCAATTCATATTCTTAGTGGGTTTCCACCCATAAATAATTTTCCCAGCTTTGCATAAATGCCACGCCCATAATTTTAATAATTACGGATGGTTCGAGGTAATTGAACCATGCAAAATAACACGGTCTTTAGAATCGATATCAAATTACACAAGTCTAAACTTGTCTTGTCTAACCTATTTTTATTTTTTATACACACATGTAGACAATCAACTCAAAAGTGTGTGAACATTACAACGCTGATTGATATTCTCACCAGAGTTACGCGTGTGAAAGTCTAGCTCCGCCGAATGAAACCCCATCTTGAACTATCCACGATTAACCTATTGCACTCATTTTTGAAACGGCACTTTAAATGTCCACTTATCCACCATATCCAGGCTTTATTCACTACAAATGGGTTTTTATTGGTCAACAATGTTCAATAGTAAACTATTATTCTAAAACATTAATTTCTTATCTTGTTATCTACAACATTGAAGTTCATATTTTACATGTCAAGCCTTATCTTTAATACTGACTCCATAAATCGATATCACTTACATGGCCGCAATTCTTTGCTTTAGCTGTGCATTCACTTGTTAGCTCAAGTTGCTATTTGTTTGTAATTTTTGAAATTTTAAATCTAATTCAAACGGTTTTCAAGCAAGATTTTTTTTATGAAGTGAACATATTCGCAATGTAGAATCTTTACACTCTTTTTATATTTACATGCCATTTCCATGGTATCCAACACTTACATCACATGCCCATACTGTAGAAAAATATTAAATTATAATACCCCCGTCGCAGCAGACCTGCATACTCATCGAATTTCCAAATTAGTTATATTTATTTTGACCAGCTAAACCTGTAAACAAAATTTCATCAAGTGCTCATAAATAAGGAAATAAATGTCTATCCTCCTTATGATAAATATAGGGAAAGAGTATGCAGGTATGCTGCCATGGGGCACACTAAAAAGAGGTTTTTAGCATAACAATGTATTTCGACCATACGAAGCCATACACTAAGTTTCATCTACGTATGTCCATAAATAAACGAGTTTGCCTATTTTCCATATGATTAAAACATGGGAAAAGAGTATGCAGGTTTGCTGCCATGATAAGCACAAAAACCAAGATTTTTTACCATAAATGGATGAATCTCACCAAATGAAGCTAAATACCAAGTTTCATCCAAAAATATTAGTTAATAAGTGGAATATTAACTTATCCTTGTTCTCCATAAGGTTAACATTGGAGCCCCAAAATACAAAGTACTGTCTTTAGATTTTTTTAATGTCTCGGTAACCAATGGAGATAGAGCAAAGCTTCAAAATACTAAATTTTGTTTTTTTAGCTAAATCCCATGGTCAAAATACAAATTTTAAATTTTTTAAAATTATATATGAAAAATGCAAAAACCCCATTTTGGGGTACAAAACCCCCCAAAACTACTACCCCTTCCGGTGGGTCGATATGTCTGGTTGACGAACTCATCCGAATAAACGTAGGATTACACATCTCTACCAAAT
Source organism: Neoaliturus tenellus (assembly GCA_030545055.2). Classification (NCBI taxonomy): domain Eukaryota; kingdom Metazoa; phylum Arthropoda; class Insecta; order Hemiptera; family Cicadellidae; genus Neoaliturus; species Neoaliturus tenellus. Next base: position 182,813,783 of record CM061531.1, on the reverse strand, counting down.
TTGGTGTCGATCGGAAAGTTTTTACGAGAGTTATCGTGTCTAGGGACACATACGTTTATACACACACACACACATATATATATATATATATATATATATATATATATATATATATATATATATATATATATTTATATATAAAATTTTTAATGACTATTATTTTTGGTCTCTGGACACCTCAAAACGAAAAAGTAATATGGTCCCGGGCTTAGGTCTTACCATGAGTCCTGCTGTAATAGCTTATTCCCTATGGTAAATTCTCTAAAAACAGATATTTCAGTGATAAAACTTTTTTTAACGAATAGGCTCCACATAAACTGAACTTTTGGTCGAATTTCGATCAGGCGACGATCTTATAAGTATATGTATAACAAGCACTTTACATAAAGCTTAAAGCTATGCTACATAAAAACAGCTTATGCAAAAACACTACAGTTTATTTATTTATTGTTGTTTTTTCCAAAATCTAAAGCAGTTAAGGTTCCCAAAATATGAATTACATTAGATAGCCTTGAGAGATTAGATGAATATGTACCGAAGAGTCATTCGTGGCTCAAGCGACCTTCGCCTCTGGAAGTGAGAAGGAAGAATCACGTTTTATTGGAAGGAGTAAATAATGATTGAAATCTTCACGGCAATACTGTGTAAATTATGGTTGTAACAGAAAAAAGAGGAAAAGTAGGAGTATAGAGATTTTACCCCCCTGAATAATATATTACTGAGAACAAAACGTTTAAATGTAATTAAACACATTAATATATTTAAGCTTTGTGTATTTATGTTTAGTAACACATTCCAGGCATTCTTAAAATGAGATAGAAAAAGATTTCCTCTAACGAAACCAAGGTATTGAGTCTAGGGATTTTAAGTACTGTACACTAGAATTTAATAATGTTTAGAGAACACGGTTGGAACAGCGTGTGAAGATACCTTGTAAGGTTTGGTAATTTTTTATAAATAAACCTTGCCGAATGCTCCTTCCTAACAGGCATGTCTCTCAAATGCAGTGTTCAACCCTAAAAAACGATGCTGATGAAGGTTTACTACTGTAAAACACAAAAGGGAGAAAGTCCAACTAGTAAGTGAAAGTTATCATCACTTAAAAGCTTGGACTTTTGTTTTCTATCCGGGCTTTTAACGCACTCTGCTAGAGAAAGTTTCACATGACTCCCAAATCACGGCTCAGTCCCGATATTCGTTGTAAACTTGAAGTAGAACAATTAATTCCTCGTTACTGTTGATAATGTCTCATTCCAGTTATTTTTATAAAATTATGACATTCATAAATATTCCTCAATGTTTTGTAGATAAATTTTGCTATAAAATATTTCAGGCTAAGTAACATTAGATTAACGAAAAGCTCACCCACCCGTAACATCAATAATTCATGTGTTCTGAGAATAAGACCAATTTGATTGCTTTGCTATGTACTTTGTTGAAGTTTCGTTGATGATTAGTAGAGAGAAGACTAGGCCTACCTAGTCTGAAGTGAATTTTCTCATGAATGTACAGTGAGTTTCATAAAATTGCTGGCATATGTATATTATATCGTTCAAACTAATCATGTAGTGTTCTTTCACTTCATACAAATTTCAATTAAAGGACAAAATCATAATCTCCCATAAATTTATCGAAGCTGAAATATTTTAAACACCAAATAACCATCATTAGTTCCTTTATCATTGATTATGTGGGGTCTACCCTAAATTCGGGAACTATACCTTAAATTCGATAAATAAATATAAAACGTTTTGTACATTACAGTTATGACCCAAAATGCTCTAATATTTGTTTGTCTTCAGATACATTAGTAAAATTGATTTTAGAAGTGAAATCAATTACAATATAATTACTTTATCTTAACCTTAATTAGTGATTTATTTCCTTAATTTATTTTCTTATTTTCCTTTTTTCAATTGGATCTTCCTTCACGGCGTTAACATTTGTCAAAATGTCAAAGTCCCAACGTGATTCTGTAATTTTTCAACCAGTAGAATCAATTGGTGACAAATCAATGTAGAGAATCATTCATCCTCGGTTATCGATACAATCTCATCCCCATACAATCATCAGAGTGCCGCCCCATGAGCCGCGAGCCTTCATATCCCACCACCGGAGCGCCACACCTCCGCGCGGGTCCGGGTGTAACAAGACTCGTTGGCCGAGAGTTGGAGTACTGTTATATCTAATCCCATTGTAATATATGTACCGGGTCGCCGGTCCGGCACACGACTGTACTCTATGGCTGAACATCTGAATGTGCATTGTCGGTCGGCGACCCCTCCCCTCCCCCACACCTACATGCCGCATATCACGTCTAAGTACGAACCTCATTTGAATTTCATTGGGCGGACCGCTGCAACATTGTAGGTGCTTGTTTTGGCAGATGCGTGCGAGGCGTCCATTAAAGATACGGCTTTATTGCGCTTTACTGTGGACGATTTAGATAAGCGAGACTTAAACCGGTGTGTATACATAACTCGCGATATCTTCTGACTTGTTTTAAAAATCAATTACAGTATTTTAGATATAGATGTATCGTGAAAAGGCTACTTTCAAAAATGTAAGCAGTTTTCTAATTTGGTACAGCGAAACTGTGACTACAGTGAATTAAAAACGGGATAAAATTTTTGGATAAACAACGGACTGTGCAATGATATGTGAGTGAGCTGTATTTTACACCAACCAACGATTGTAGGTAGCCACAAATACGTTTTGACTAAGTAAACATTACTAGTATACGTGTTGCTCGAAATCGAGCAATTTACTTTAATACAATACAAATGTTACTTTTAGCTCAAAATCAACGACATCCGGCCAATCCACTATTGTGAATATCTTTAATCCCCAAACCTACACGTATTTACAGCTGATTATTAACAGATGTTTAAAATGCTTTATTCAATCCCAATGTTATTTAAATGGGAAATTTTTAGATTTCAATGGTGGATAGCGCCTTTATTTTTAGTCCGATTCTCTTCAGTTTTTGGCGGAAACAACGACAGACCAAGCCCTATCCAGCGACACCAAAAACTTGAAAATCGGTTGAAAATTGTAGGAGGACTTCTCAAGACAAAAAAACCCTTAGCGTATTAAATAAGTATAGATTAGCACTGTAATGAACTCTCTGTAAATCTGTCATGAATTAAGCAGTGTTTAGACGTACTACATGCATAAACTAAGAACTAAAACACAGTTCTGAGAAGCGTTATGAAAACTTAATCTACCTACTCGCGGTGAAATACTATACTGCTGCCTGCAATGGATCTATATTAATGTATAACCACTTTTCATCTCTAAATCATCATGGTTTGAACATCATTAAGATCGTTAATATTTGAAATATTCAGGTAATTAAAAAGTCCGGCACGGGCTTAGTGATTTCAAAATTGTTATAGGAAAAAGCAATACAACTTTGTTTAGTACATCATTTTTATACTTAAAACCTAATTTTTTAAGCACCTTCTGTTTTTTGTAATTTCATGGGGACAGTCCACTATAATTAAAAAGAAAATCTTAAACGCAAGTAACATGGATGGACATGTACATAAAAATTGCATATGTCCCTTAGGGCCGTTTTTTCGAAGAAAGTTTAAACCTAATCTCTAGTAAACCAAAAGTCTCCATATGTTTAACATTGAATTAAACTAAGTTTAAGTTAAACGTGTTTGGAGATACTAGCCCTCAGCAGATTAAAATACCGAAAATCGATGTGATCGAAGCTTAAAGGGACGACCGAGACGGAAGTGGCAGACAACCAAAATTCCATAAAATCTTAAGAGTAAAACTTAAAAATACCAGAAAATTATAGAAGATTTAAAGATGGAGCATAGTAATTTTGTTTTCAATTTAAAAGCTTTTGCTCTTTAATTATTAAGAAAAGCCAGAGTGGGACTTTTTGTACTTTCTGTATATCAATATAAATTATGGAGCCCAGGTACCGAATGTACTTTAGCAACCACGGTGCTTTTCTCGAGCAAGCGTAGAAAACGGTGCAAACGACGGAAATTTGACGAGCCGTGACATGATCCGTGTAAATCCCGAAATGGGGTTGGGGAGGGGGAAAGTGGAACTCGGAGCTAATGAGGGAGCGACGACGCAAATGGAGGATGAACGCTCAGCCTGGATACGCGACTGTCGATGTGGGCCTCGCAGCGCGCTGCGACGGGGACGCCGCCGGAGACAGCACTGGTGGGCCTGGTCTGTGGTTGGTTACGGTTACGCGTCAAATGTTAAAAAAAATATTTAACTTTTAATATTATCAGCTTGATTTGAATGAAAATCATTCGATACTGACTTTTATCACTATAATTTGGCGATATAAGCTCGCTCTACATTACAAATGTCGCGGTGCAGCTCACAATAATTCTTAAGGCCGTGGCTTGCTAGACGTGTGATGGGCTGCGTGAGCGGATCCAAGCCGCTGCATACTTGTCTTATGAAGTAGGCCTACCTAGACGCGTCTAGCCGTCTAGCAAACCATGGGCTATATAGACTACACAGTGTTCTGCGGAAATCTTGAACGTAAGTGGAGGTTCTTAAGTATAGTCCAGGCTCTAAACAGGTTGAGCATGCACTGAAAGTCTAACAAAATTTGACTTTGGATTATTGTTGAGAACATTTAGTAGATGTTAAAAAATCGATATTGCCACATTTCCAAAATGGTTACAACATGGGGGGCGCCCCCTAGAAGAAGTCGTAGAGGAAACGTATTGATCTATGTCATGTTGTATATCATTTTAAAGGTCTTTGAATTTATATTCAAATGTCACAAACCCGACCTCTAAAGGTCAAATATAACGCGAGTTATTGCGTTTTGAAATTTCGGCAAAATGCTTTTCATGCAAAGTTTGACTGCCTGCCATTTCTGACTCGATCGTTCATTTGAGGTCGTCTTTGCGGCATTGCCTTCTGTTAAACATGATCCTAAAGCTTACGTTAAATCTTTCACAACAATGTCAAGGGCTATCCCAAATTGGGCTAAAAATCATAATGTAATCATATTTCGGACAGCAATCGAAGACGGCAAATGAAGACTTAAAAGAAAATATTTAACCTAATTTTCAGGATCTTTATAAAGAGGAGATAGATAGATTTAAAATAGATTTGAAAACAATGTCGCCAACTCGACCTCAAATGAACGTTTGAGCCAGAAATGGCAGGCAGTCCAACTTTGCATAAAAGCAGATTACGGTATCGAAATTTCAAAATGCAATAACTTGTGTTATATTCTACTTTTAGAGATCGGGTTTGTGGCATTTGAACCTATATTCGAAGACCTTTAAAATTATATATGACATATTCCAATACAGTTCCCTCTACGACTTCTTCTAGGGGGCGTCCCCGTGTTGTGCCCACTCTGGAAATGTGGCAACATCGGTTTTTTACATCTACTAAATGTTCCCAACAATAATAAAAAATCAAATTTCGTAAGACTTTTAGTGCATGCTCAATCTGTTTAGAGCCTGGACTAGTAGGCCTACATCGAATGAAAGATTCCCATTAGTAGAAAACAATGACGAAACTCACATGGATATAACCAGAACGAAAATGTCAGGTTATCAAACCTTACTATAATATCATTTGATTACGACATCCTTCATCTTCAGTGTACTACTGAGTCTTATATCTACAATCATTATACTACTTGAGTCTTTACCAAAGGATTATCGTAAATTAAACACAATTATACTTGATTTAAGAGAGAGTGGTAGTTAGTTAATTTCATAAAACGTAGCCTATCATCTTTGCTTTGACATCTTCAATATCTAAAAGGCTGTTCTGAAATAATTCAACCCTTTATCAAGGGTATATCAATAGGATTCGAGGCTGCAACCCCCAAGTTCCCATATAGTGTTGCAGGTAAGATTATATAAATCTAGTGTGACTGCACGGAAGGGCGTAGGCATGGCACTGCTGATGATAATTGCACCGACTGCAACGAGTGTAGATTAGAACAGAACCTTGAACGGTAGCACACCACCTGCCTGATAAGGATACCAGTCGATTGATTACCTCTTGATTTATATTGGCCAAGTGTTTCCTTATTGCCTAATGAATCATGCTGAGCTTGGGAACATTTCTGGAAAAGACATTGTTATATTGGTTCAATTTCATGGTTTTATGGACTGATAGATCTCTGTGATGATGACAAAGATGACAATTTGTTGCTCAACAGTTCAAACAGGTTTTTAAATGTGCTACTTGATGAAGTAAATTACTTTTGTTATGTTTATCAAAAACCCTGAGACTTCATATGCATACATGGTAATGTGTGTCGACCATATGAAATATGTTTTGAGAAAAACATGAAATCTCTTATTGTTGGCTTAAAACCTGTTGTAGAAGAAAGAAAATTTTCAAAATAGATTCTTAAAAATCAAGTACTACAAATGGAACAATGTGAACACCTCTCCAAATGTTTCAATGTTATTTTGCATGCAATATTAAGATACCCTATTCACCGCTGATTCGTATACTAAAAAATTCTTAATACCCAATGTCAGCAAACCAAACCCAGCCTTCTGGTACTTGTTACCAGAACTGTTGTACTGGTACTTGTTGACCGTTGTAAACCATTAAATTACATTGGAAATTTGCGGAGAGTGCATCAGATCTGTTACGAATGTCTGTGATGAAAAAAATACTAACGTTGCAATAATTTTTTAGTTTTTGGAAATCCCCGTTTTTCAGATTATACTAGTGTTGCATCGAATAGTTTTCTTCTTTTCTTCTTCTAGCACTTCTATCTTAAATGATTTGTAGTTAAAAATTCAGTTACAAATAATTGTTGATAAAATAAATTAAGGTTTAAAATCAAGTAATTCATGTTTTACAACATTATCACAATTTTTTTACTATGAACTTTTTTGAATCTTAGGCCTTTTTTCAAGTGAAACACTTTGAAGAACACCATTCACTCGGTAAAAAAAATCAGAACCCCCGTGTTATAGAAGGGTTTGAATTCCCCCCTCCCCTGAGTTATTCAATACACATCCTGATATCCAAAAACAAAAAATATAATTATCAACAGTTCATTAACTGTAGTATTGTTGAATCCGAACCATCGAAGAAGATGATAGCAACATTCCTTCAGGCCGATTGACTTAGTTATGTATCACAGTTGAATGTGTTATAGGTGACGATTAGTATGGGGATTTCTCAAACCCCTCCATCGGATGGCTGTTTCATCATAACCAGTAGCCGTATCACATCCTATGATAGCATCTCCCAACCTTTCTAACCTACATTGGCTAATGTTGGAGTGTTGGTCTGGGAAGAGTTGTATGACATAACTGCTCGCCAGGCCGCCAATACATAGCGCATGCGCAATAGCTGTTCGCATTGACCGGTTCATTTCTTATAACACTCATTTAGCCCGTAATTGCATTACCCGAGTTCAGATATTATCATTATCCTTGTTTATATAGCTATTATAACTATTCATGTCTCTAAGTTGTTTACTTGCTTGGACTAATCGACAATACTTTTTGCATGAAATGTGATTACACTGGGACATTATCGTTTAGAGGGCTTTTGATCTATGGAACGACAGTTATAGATTGAAACCACACAATATATCAACAATATAGAAAGTAAAAGTAGTTAAATACAGTACAGTATTACGTTAAGTTTAGACGTAAATAGTGACTAAACAATATAAGTTTCTGACTTTTACCTCCATCAATTACCTTATTGATAATAATTGTTTCTAGTTTATTTAGATTTTAAATAATCGTATTAACTATAAATTTTTGTTCTTGTTGAAAATTACCAAGCACAATACGTCCCAACAACTTCAAGGGCTTTGAAATATAATTTTACATCTCAACCAGAGTTTAAAATACATGCACTCAGTTAAAACTACTTTATCTGTGCTGCTCAGCAATATTTAAGCTACGCAATATAATAGGGAATTTATTTTATTTTTGATTGGCATATCACCCAAATTGGACATCAGTGACAAAATGCTATAAACTTATAGAGACGTATGTGTGTTGTTTAAGAGACCTCAAACATCTACACTTTTAACGGCTTAATTATTTTAAAGTTGTGGCATAGAAAAACTAACTAGTTTTTTCTATGGTTGTGGTCACGTCCATTCTACAACAAATACCTAATAACTGAAAAACAACTCATATTAGTAAAAAACTGAGCTTCTCAACAAGGCATCGAACTCATGCTAAGCATACACTAATAATCAATTTTTGTTTTTAGTCTCAGGGTCTTATATGTACATAGTAATGTGGATACAATAATGATTTGCATCCCTTTAAAAACAATATACGTTTTCTTGAGAAACAAAAGACGTGTGTGGGGGTGGGGATGAGTCACCGGAAGTAGCCTATATAGGCCATCAACGGCAACGGCCACCGGAAGTCTACCAACACCAACGGCCGTAGCAGGTGTTGTGCGTGAGAAGCAACGTCTCTATCCCCCCCCCCCCCCACCAATCACCTGCGTGCTAACATTAATTACCGTAACATTTTTGCTATTACCGGTTTTCTGTGATTTTTTCCCCTTATAAAATTAGGCCTATCTACGTGTCCATAATATGAGTGTTAGGTCGTTGGTTCTTATTACATTGAGGTTAATTCCACAACTAATCGAAGCTTGTTAGAAGAAAATTTTTATTCACCCATACAATTGTTGGTATAATAAACATGTTCACCCAAAATTATTCGAACCATGAAGGACTCTACGCTAACATGTCTTAAATGATTTTTTTCTGAGTCTGGAAGAATGATCATTTCCGTCATAACAAACCTTCCAAAATACCTGAACTACACCTTCACGTTTTTATGAGTTACTAATTCCTAAAAAAGTAAGTATAAATGCAGAATCACAAGATAACTAAGCATATCAGTAAAGGTGTGTGTATAAAGTATATAGGGTCCAATACGAGTTTAGTTTTTTAGCAACTACACTAATGTGGAGAAAAACTATTACCGAGTCTTTCTTGTAACTTTATATGAAGTTTTATGAAAAAAAGGCTTTGGACATTTCTTGGTTGGGCCAGGTTCTTTAAGACCACAATCAACATTCAGTGTTGTTTCGTTGATGTTTTAATAATTTAATCATGGTGCGTCGCTCATCATATGGTAGTTAAATTTTCTCCTTCCTTACATGACAACCTTGTGTTCTTTGCATTGACTCGCAAATACCTTCTGAAATGTCTTCAGACATCAAGGGATGACAACATTCTCTAAATAAGCCAGTTAGATATAACAGTATAAAAGATCTATTTCGTGGACATTTATTATTTTCCCCTCCATTGATAGCAACATTACGATAGAACCCAGCTTCCCAGCGCAGCGCGGCGTCCAGTCACTCTCTCCTCTTGGTAATTACAATTAAAGCTCTTCCTCTGTGGATCAGCGCAGATCCTCCGTCTAACAATGGTCTGATGTTATCACACGTGTTATCAGCACCGCGAAGGAACAGGTGAAACCGCTTCCTGCGCAGAGTTTATCGTGGAGCTGGATTGTATATCAGCCTCAACACTCTCACCTGCGAAACCGAAACTTCTGTAAACAATACAGTAGTCATATAAGCAAAGGAGAATTCTTCCATTTGTTCCGAAAGACAAAATTATACTCTACATTATTTTACTTAAATGTGTATTTATCAAATGCAACTCAGGCATCATCGCACAGCTCAAGCTGTTTCATTGAGAGGTAAGTATGGACTTTTTCATTAGTTTATAAGCATTTTACTCGTTAATAATTTAACTTGAAGATTTTAAAATGTACGTTGATTCACTTTGCAATAGTGAAGAAGGAGGTAGAAGTGACTGACCCTGAACGTATCCTTAAAATTTGAGCCAAATTTCTAGAGTTTAAGGGATGCCAACTGCATTACCTACATGGCCAGGGTAGGACGGAGTCTTTTATGGGTAAAATAACTTGTGAATTTCTACACTTTGTCGTATTGAATTCTGGCTTGGTAGCTGAGTGGTTATAATGCTCGCCTTAGAATCCAAAGGTTGCCAGCTCGATTATGCGATTTTTCAGTAGCTTTTTGAAGGTTCGATTCTTAACTCAATTGCCATATTGGGCTATTAATTAATGATGCTTTCTAACAACTGATCGATATTAGATAGTAACAAGACCGGGGTTTGGTCCGTTCTCCGTCAGAACGTTAAATGCCTCCTGCGTAGTGGCACACAAAATAAAAATATTATATATATATATATAATATTTTTATGTTTTTTGTTTTTATGTTTTATTAATGACGATGTGATAATACTTGACTATGAAAATAACAAAGACCGATTAAATGTTAAAGAAGATTTTTTCATATATATACAAAACAAAAAATGGCCAGACAAACTACTCAACACAACGCATGTAAATCAAGAAAATGCCATTTTTAAGAAGATTTATCAGTTCAAGTATGAAAATCAATAATTTAATATAGTTATTACCTAAAGAAGAAATAATTTACTAACCAGAAACCAAACTTAGTCATATAAGTGTAATCATATGATGATGAGATGTTGTTGTATTTAGTTTTAAGGTTATTTATTTATATCGACTTGAAAATGGCCTAAAGAGCCGAAACTAGTTGTCGAATAAATTATTTAATATGAAAAAGGGTACTCAGTTTTTATAATGTACTTAATATTAATAATATTAGTAGCCCTATCAAAAGAATTTCTTACTTTCCAAATAGAAATGGTTAACAACCACAAAGCTGTTCACAAATACAAATACCTTTGGTTAAAAGAACAAAAAATACGAGAAGATATACGGTTCAACAAAACATGTTTATCAAAAGGTTTAGTCCCAAACTATGTACAACTGCATACGAAATCAACTTCACAGGCTGCAAAACGAACACTAGAAACAGCTAAGAAAATATGGATCAAAGAAGAAGTTAATTACTTATATGCCAAACTAAAGACAACAAATGATTCTAAAGAAAACGCATACAAAGATTTGACAAAACAATACCATAAGGAGAGTATAGAAGAAATTATAATAGATATTTCAAACTGGATAAAACCGATAATAACGAAGAAAAGATCAACGCATGAAAAGAAGTTGCATAATTTATTTGAAAGACAAAAAGATAAAGAACTAAAACCATATGAAAAGATCCAATCTCAATTCTCCTCAGCATTGAAAAACCTCACATCGATTGATTTTACACAAGATGAAACCTCTTTACTCAATAAAAGTATAAAATACAACATCAATCTCGATGACAGAAAAAAAGTAATCGAAGAGGATCTGATTGATATTGAAGTCTCTATAAGAAAGAAAAATATACATATCCAAGATCCTATCCGATATAATTTGATCCATGAAATTGAAAAATCAAAAATAAAGACACTGAAACCTAGCATAAAAAAGAAAGCAAAAGAAGAAATAAATATAGTCAATTCAATTTCTACCAAACTAAAAGAAACTAATTCTATAATCACCAAAGCAGATAAAGGTAATACAGTGGTAATCATGAATAAAGACAATTATAACTCTAAAGTAGAAGATTTTCTAAAAGAAAACAACTTTGAAACTCTCACTTCCGACCCTACCGAACATTATACCAAATCAATTAATGCTGTCATAATGAAATGCAAAACTTTATCACGAAGAGAGAAGGCGGAACTGAAAATGGAAAAGCCAAGAGCGCCAATGCTACGCGGTCAACCAAAAATACATAAGCAAGATATTCCTATCAGACCAGTAGTAAATTTCCAAACTGCACCCAGTTACAAAGTATGTAAGTATTTGCAGACTAAAATAAAGAACAACATTAATTGGAATGATAGATTTGATATAACAAACACATACGATCTTCTTAACAAAATTAAAGACATTAAAATACCGCAAAACTCATTATTCATATCCTTTGATGTTAGTAATATGTACACAAACATTCCTGTACAAGAAACCTTAGAGATACTAAAATCAGACCTATTGAAAAGTAAAACTTTAAAGAAAAACGAAATAGATGATTTGATTAATTTGACAAGAACATCGCTAAACCAAAATTACTTTAAGTTCAACACCTCCTTTCATCTACAAAAAGATGGATTACCGATGGGTTCCCCGATTTCAGGATTGTTAGCTGAAATATTCTTACACAACCTAGAAATCAACAAAATTATCAATGAAGAAAATCCTTTGAAAAACAAAATAAAGTATTGGTTTAGATTTGTAGATGATGTATTATGCCTATTCGAAGGAAGCAAAGAAGAGTCAAAGAAATTACTTACATATCTTAATTCTTTATCTAATACCATAAAATTCACATCAGAAGTACAAACAAACCAAATAAATTTCCTAGATGTATCAATATCACAAAAAAATGGGAAACACGATTTTCAAATATATCGCAAGCCAACGACCACAGAAGTTATTATACCGGCAGACTCAAATCACCCATGGTCCCAAAAAATGGCAAGTTTCCATGCTATGATATACAGACTACTAAATATCCCGATGGACGGAACCCATTTCAAAAAAGAAAAAGAAACAATAAAATATTTAGCATTGAAAAATGGATACAAACCTCAAATGATAGAAAAAATGATTAAAAAGAAACGTAACAAACCAAAGAATAAAAATATTTTGAGAGAAAACCAAGACGAAGAAGTAGGCTACATTTGTATGCCACACAATACAACCTTAAATAAAGCAATAAAGCAGACCTTCAAAAATTACCCGATTAAACTAAGCTATAGAACGAAGAACAACTCATTCAGAATGATACAAAACACCCAGCAAAAACATGAGAAGAAAACAAATGTAAATAATTACGACAAAGCTGGAGTCTATCAAATTTCATGTGGTACGTGCGATAAGATATATATTGGACAAACGAAGAGAAACTTCACTACTCGGTATAAAGAACATATTCAAGCTTATAATTCGAGAAATATGACGTCCATGAAATCGAACTATGCAGACCACCTTTTAAAAGCAAAACATAAATACACAAATATTAATGACGATGTGATAATACTTGACTATGAAAATAACAAAGACCGATTAAATGTTAAAGAAGATTTTTTCATATATATACAAAACAAAAAATGGCCAGACAAACTACTCAACACAACGCATGTAAATCAAGAAAATGCCATTTTTAAGAAGATTTATCAGTTCAAGTATGAAAATCAATAATTTAATATAGTTATTACCTAAAGAAGAAATAATTTACTAACCAGAAACCAAACTTAGTCATATAAGTGTAATCATATGATGATGAGATGTTGTTGTATTTAGTTTTAAGGTTATTTATTTATATCGACTTGAAAATGGCCTAAAGAGCCGAAACTAGTTGTCGAATAAATTATTTAATATGAAAAAGGGTACTCAGTTTTTATAATGTACTTAATATTAATATATATATATATATATATATATATATATACAAGGCCTGTATTATATATATATATATATATATATATATATATATATATATAAACTATGGTTAAATTAAGCGGTCACCCTCTCGTATTTAGTCGGAAGTGCTGTGTGGACAAAGGGAGAAGTCGCTCTCTAAGCTACATCACATCGTCAGAAGGCTCTAATCCACAATGGTGTCAGAGGTTGTTTTTGGGAGTTCGTCGACAGCAAAAGTGAACAATCTTTTTGGGCGAAGCGTTAGCACACAAAGAAAGTGTGATGAACATCAACGACTTGCTACGCTCTGGGGACGGAGTGTAATAAAATCATGTCACTGTTTGATAGATTTGGTGAAATTTACTGAAATTTAACTAAAATTGACATAAGCAGAAGTAAAACAACCTCAATTTTTGTTGCTTCCAACAAAATAGGCCGTTGTCTGCTACTAAAAAGGACGCAAAAATGGGTGCAAAGCCAGAAAATACCTAGGACAAAAACGTTGAGCTAATGAATTGTGACCAAAGTGTTTGCCAGGACTGAGTAATTATGTTTTTGCGAAGAGCGCCGAGGTGAAGCGTAGAAGAAGAAACGTTATTGACAGAACGGTTCAGACGGCCACATTGTTGCTGGGCTGGCCTGGCTCTCTGCCATCACAGACTACGAGTTTCACCATCATGAGTGTTTTACAGTTGAAGAATATCATTGCTACATCTTCGCATGAACAGTCATGCGTATATCTTCTTCTTATTTTATCACTTTTAATTAATAGACCGACAGATGGTGGATGTACAGTACTTTAATGAAATTTATACTTAGAAATATAGGCCTAATTTTGCCTTTCCGGTGTAATTTATTCGTACCGATATGGCAGTTTTACTTTAAGTCATTATTATTGTTTTTGGTATTTGCATAACAAAAATATCCATAGTTTTATTTTATAACATAAAATTCCACATCGTTCACGTAATTGGAATACCTGACGATAACAGAATTATTGTATTAGATATAGGAGACGTATTGTCTACTTAGGTCAGGGGCAGTACTTATTGGGTTAAAACTTACTGTAATTCCTAAAGAAGGTCATCGCATTAAAGTTTCAATTGTTGGAGCCAAACTTTACAAATGTATGTGAAAAATAATATTTACGAGTGGGAAATCTCATATAAATATCGTAGACGACAAACTTTTTTCTAATTTACTGACAATTAATGACTCTTTGACTAAAGTGTAATGTAATTGATTGAATAAGTTAACAATAGTGTATGATTTGACAGATGATAATTTGTTTATAAAACAAAATCAGCCCAGTTATCTTACAAGATTATCTTACAAGACGTAAACCATCATTCTATAACAAAAAGGGAAAGAAGTCTTCTTCTTTCACAAAACATAAGAGGTTTTTTGAGACAACAATCCTGTTGAAACGGCAAGTATACGGAGTTCTGAATAATCATCGGTGGTCAAAATTCGGTGGTCAAAATTCAATTAATACATCCACAAAAAGTTTTTGAAGTTTTTAAAGCCTTTTAATTACGAAACCAGTACAAAAGTATTATAAAACTATGATAAACTTCTTTAATTTTCTCACTCGCCTCTATCTTGCACAAATTATTTATAAACGAGATCGGGAATCTTTCTATAACATGCTCAGTGTATTGTAGTAATATGAGATCTCTTTCCTTGAAAGAAGGATAAATGAGTAAAATCAACTGAGGTATTTTGTCATATAGTACAAGTGTGTAAGGTCAGCCTGGAGTGTGTGACTGGTGGGGCGAGATAAGCAACGGTGGAGGGAACAGTTCGGCTCTGAGTCAGTGTGGCCTGTACAGCGCTGGTGGACGGTGCGCGTTGCTCTAGCCGAGGTAGCAGTACGCATGTTCGGAGACTTTAACGCGCGAGACACTGAAGTGCCGGTGTTGACGCTACACCTGACCAGTGACCATCACTAATGCCCGTGTGCCGTGCAGTGTTTAGTGAGTGTGGTGGCTGGACCGAGTGACATGTACTATTGACACTTTTGGATTTGTCGCTGGATTGTAAGGTAGGGATAAACTCTGTTCTGTATCTAATTTACTTTCACTGAGGAGTAACCTAGCTGGGATCAGAGTAAAAGTAAAGATTATATGAAATTGTGAGACAGCTTTCACCAGAAATGTGACTACACTTTCGGAGGATAAAAATCTCTATTAATATTAACTCTCAGATGTAATTATCTTTAATTAGTTTATTCGTCAATTTAACTCAATTATGTACCCAAACTCAACGTAGGCCTAAATTCCAAACACACTAGAAAGTGTAAGAAACCCGCTACAGTGGTCATTAATATTAAGGAATGTTAGCTAAGTCTATTTTGGATCTAACTAACTTATAGCTCTTTACAATCATCTTACTGATTATCTACTGTCGTTGAGATTTAACCAGATAGAATCCACTGGTCGGCCGGGAACGGTTTTGAAGGCCAAGTGTACAGTAAGTAGCACTGCCACTACTTTGCTTCGATATATTTCAACTACTGTACTCAATTTGATCAATTACTTTTTGTTTATGGTCTTCTCATGCAACATCCTTGCTTTATCTAGGAAATAATCCAAATTACGTTATATACTCTGGGAAAAGACCAAAAGATTTATACAGTTAGAAAAATTGTCATAGCAGAGTTTTGATTTTTTTGCATTAGTATTTTTCGCAATTGTGTTTTTGTGACAATAAGTTGCCTTGTATAAAAGTTGAATTGAATAATTTGCTCATGAGCTGTTCATTTTCTCTGGAGCTTCCAAAATGCAAATAAACATATAAGTAAATATATATTTTTTTTTAAACAATTAATCTTATGTTACTATTTTCCCCCTCTAGAAATATGTACAAAAACATTTGGATGCAAATCCAACCTATCTTACATTAGCCTACATACAGTTGTATTTTTGTCGCTGCTCCATAGTAATGCTTTATGTATAATCCGATAGTTTTATTCTGAAATAGTATGTTGTTTTAAATTTATTTTTTTTTATATTTAGTGTTAGTTTTGCGCTTTTAAAATAAAATAAAAGGTTGAAATATAATTTCTTAATTTGATTGTTTAATTGATGTTTTATAGAGTCCTATAATTGTCATACAAGAAATGCTATTTTGTAGAGCTTTCTTTGCTCACTTCTAAGACAAAAGGTATGGGCTTGCGAAATCTCAAACTTAAAAATTAAACAAATCCGTTTAAAAAACATAAGAGAAACCTGGTTATTTTTCTTCGATAAATTATCATGATTTCTGTTCTTTTTTTATTACAAGTAGATAGTAAATATCAATATTACTCTAAATATATGCCATAGAAGGGGTGATACTTTTACTAATTGGTGATTTAAGATTATATTCGTGAGATGTACTCCATTAATAAAACTCGACTCATTTCCCAGGCAATGAGTACACGGATAATGAGATGAGTACAATCATCTTGTTGCCATTATCAAAGCTTTTCTTGCCTTTGTAGGTAGAAGCGGTAAATCCAACTTCAAAGACTTCGAACAGATTACTCATTTGTAGACTTAAGCTACATGTGAATTGTGCTATAAAAGATAACATTTATTGGCGTATTGATATTAGGGCTTATGTGACTGGACGCTAAGGCGTCCTGTGCATTAGTAAAATGCACGAAAAAACCCGGTGGAAGCTGTATAGGTTTGCTCGCCTCATCCCTCCAATGTATACACGGACATCCCATGTTAAAAAATTTTAGTTCCCCCCCCCCCCCCCCCCCCCGAAAACTAGAGAAAAATAAAGCGCTGATGCTAGGATTACTTCTCCTTACTGTCACGGGAAGCGCTCTTTCTACCTCTCAAATGTCAAAATGAGCATATTTGTTTACAAAAAATCAAAACAATAAGAAACCTCTGTAAAATTATTCTGGTCATCTGTTTCCACTCAACCAATCAGCATAATCCTTGTCATCTTGGTGGTGCTATCTGTGTTTCAGGGGCGGCGTTCTCACTTCCCCATAAGGATGTCCCTACTTATTCGGTTCTGTATACATTGATCCGAGAGGCCATGTAATGTTGTTGTTTACTTACAACTTATAAAATACATATCTGGGTAGTGGGTGGACACTTGGCAACATTAGCTACAATTCATCAACCCTCGTCCATCTTCCCATATTATACTATGGCACTAAAACTATACAGTATAATAGTTTTAGGGGCGAGAATTCTTTTAGATGGTAAATTTGAGATTTTAGTAGTAACCTTTAAAATTATAAAACGCTAGACTTATCAAAGATGCGAGTTCTTCTTGGATATTTTACAATGTGGAGTAGCGAGGCTCCCCAGAAGCTCGGGAGATCGTATTAAGACATCAAGCATTAACAGGCGGTGTTTAGCGTTTAGCGCAAGTGGCCCATAAGGAAGCGGCGGGCGGTTGCGACGGTTGCGTGCGACCTTGGGCTAAGCACCTGCTTGCGCCGCCTCCCCGGATTACTTTAATTAGAGTTGGGAAACCGTTGATCGGAGAACATCCGGAGTGGTGTCGTCACGCGCGCCACAAACTGGAAACAGAAAACATTCTTTATACAATTTGACCGTCATTTTTTAAATGTAGAATGTTAACACTACAGAAAAAGATTTAAATTGTGCTATTCGACTGAAAAAGTAATGTGGACTATAAAACCTATCACAATTGAATACTTTTTTGGGATGTGAATGTTTTGGATTTTATTCACCAGTAAAATATCATTTTATCAGTTTATTTATAGGGAACTACCTCCTTCAGGTTTGTGCTGGTGTTTTGAGCTAAAGGTCTCACCACTACAAAACATCGATCTTAACCTGAAGGTGGGTAGTGCCCCAAAAAGTAAAATATAAAATAATTGTTAACCTACTTAAAACATGTCTTTTAAAGAACGAATAAAGTGTAAAATAACAAATCTTAAAACTTATTACTTAAAAGTTAAAATGGTTATTTTAACTTTTATGTTAAATGGCATAAAGCCGTATTACTGTAATTGTATGGCTTGGTTCCATTTTTGTCCAACCTCTTTGAGCACATGCAATCAGCAGTCAGCAAAATCCAAAATTTTAGATTTACTGTCAAAACCATCCGGGAGCACTCTTTTACAACCAAGAGTAAAAGTTAGGTCCATCAAAAAGGTTTTTGTTTATAGTTACTTACTTAGTAAACGCAAGCCTTACATCTTGAACAAAGTGTTGAGGTTAATGTGACGGACATGTAGTAAGATGATAAGGGGTAGTGGGTGACGATGACGGGCGAGGAGATGATCGGATGATGGGGAGGTCGGACCATCGGGGTGACGGTGACGGGCAGAACACGCGCTGATCGTAACTCGGCCTGCCACCATAACTCGCCGGGCTGACGTACTCTGATATGTTAACTACGCTATTACAACCATCACGGCCCCGCCGGCCACCGACAATCCCGATTTATGTGAGCTGCAACATCGTAGCCGACGCGACGGTACCGCGGGACGGTGGCGTCCAAATCTGGCCATCCGACGCGACGCGACGCGACGGCACCGCGGGACGGTGGCGTCCAAATCTGGCCATCCGACGCGACGCGACGCGACGGTACCGCGGGACGGTGGCGTCCAAATCTGGCCATCCGACGCGACGCGACGCGACGGCACCGCGGGACGGTGGCGTCCAAATCTGGCCATCCGACGCGACGCGACGCGACGGTACCGCGGGACGGTGGCGTCCAAATCTGGCCATCCGACGTTTAGTAATACAATTTTGTAATTAAATTATGGCAATATAACACTTTGAAGGACGCCATTAATAAAATTTGATCACTCTTAACATTAACCTTACTCAACAACTTACTAACATAGAAAATCAGATTTGAATGGAGCCAAAATACAACTTTGATATTATTTATAATATATTAATGTTATACTAACCCATAGTTATTTATAAATTATTTTTAATTAATGTTAACATAAAACAATACATTGTTTACCAGTTGTCTGGCCAAGTGTTGGTTAAAGTGTCGTCACACTTTACCCAGCCTGTCCACAGATTTATGACTGGCCGAAGGTCACTCAAGTTCCTATACTGCAGGAATCGCATTTAAATACGTAGGCGTGGATATTGATTTACGGCTACTTTATTTTATCGATGCCTTATAGCATAGTATAACATGACTTTTACTAAACTAAATCGATAAGCCGGTGCTTGCCAGGAATTTTAAACGCGTATCTAAGCACATAGAACTTTATGTTCCTTTCTAAGTGCTTTAAGAGAGCTTACACTTCGTATTTGGTTTATCTACTATTTTAAATCTCTGATACCTTGTGTCCAATACAACTTGTCTAAGATTATGGTATTATATTCATTAGTTTGTATTAAGTTGTGTTCACATTTTAAAAACTGCCTAACATTTTAAATTTTGTTTAAAAACATTAACTTAATCTACGTAACCTCTTGTTAATAACGTAACCTTTTGCTTATTTCTCGAAATAAACTAATTAGTAAATATAGCTAAAAGTGTTTCCTATTTTATATTGTTATGATGAGTTGATAATCCACTATATAATGTTAGCTGGCTAGTCCTCAGATCATTATTAACAAACAAATTCAGTATAGAGATAATGGTGTTTTTATTAACAAACACATACAGTATACATACAGACATTACACATAGTCTATACGTTACAGTAGAGCCTCAACTGATATTCTTATCTATTATCGTTGAAAAAATGTACAGTAAAGCACATGATTTTAATATCAAACTAATAAACTAGATATTGTTGAGAATGAATGGAACATATTCTCATCTTATCCTTAGCGACATCAAATGAAGGTTTTGATGAATATGCGGGCACCGAGCACACTGACAGCAACGGAACGTTCAAGTACTTTGCCAAGGTGAACACGATCATCTAGATATATTATTGATCATTCATTGCTTTTTCTAAGGCTAAGATTTATAGACTAAATGCATGTATAAATAAATATAACGAAGTTCAAGCCTTTTTAGGACCAATAATATAGACCC
The DNA here is from genome assembly GCA_030545055.2 of Neoaliturus tenellus. Classification (NCBI taxonomy): domain Eukaryota; kingdom Metazoa; phylum Arthropoda; class Insecta; order Hemiptera; family Cicadellidae; genus Neoaliturus; species Neoaliturus tenellus. The sequence goes on along the minus strand of CM061531.1, from coordinate 182,793,432 downwards.
GAAATTTACTAGAGTCTTTTTAAGTGTTTTTGCATGTCAAACAAAATTAGGTAAACGCTGTTTCATTTGCAGTGCACTAAAAATTACAATATTAAAACTGCACCTAGATGTTCTGTAGGTCAGCACATGAATTTCGCATAGGTCCATTATCGTACTTAGGCTATATTTCTGTCTAAGTGCCGATATTCCTTTGAGTTTTTATCACATTGCATACAAAATTTGTTACAATAGATCATACAACATTAATTACTAAATTGAGGTACTTCTTTGATCGGTTTAAACAAAGATATGTTAGAGTGCAGTACTTGCAGTGTGTTGTAGTACGTAATTCACGAATGTTGCTGAGTCGAGTCGGCAATCTCTACAAAGAATTTGATTATGAGTTCTACAGGTAAAACTCGAGACCACCTCATAGAAAAACCAGATCAAAACGGAGCAGCCGATAATTTATAACTTGACCCGTCTCTTCTCCGAAGGTCCGCCCGGTGGTTACTGAAATCAGAGGGTTCCTCGTAATAAGATCGGCCGCACAGGTCGCTACCGGAGACGAGTGATAAGGGGCGTCGCCGGCCGTGTTATTATGATAACTGATAAGGCCGGCACGCGCGATGACGTCAGAGGCCCGCGGCGGCCAACAGCTGGTCACTCTACAGCTGTGCAGCCGACGCGACCGCTCTGTTTGTGCTACATATCGGCCAGGCGGCTCTGTAGTTTATTCTCTCCCTCTTCAGGGTCAGTATTGTTTTGTGTTTTTTTCTTATTCGTTTTCCAGTACTGTAGTATGAGTCGTAAGATTTAAGTGCGTCGTCCCACCTGAGCGAGTGACGCAAAATACACATTAGACCATTTTATTGTTAGATCAATTTATTGTTAAGACAAGAGATAATAATGCTATGGATTATCACATCACAGGAGTCAAAAGACTACACACCTAAGAAATATAGCTACGGTTGTAGGTTATCTAAGTAGGCGAGGTGAGTTGCAAACACTACACTACATGTATCAGCGGCCTTCAAGTGGGCCTGATCAGAAATCATAATACAGTTAAAGTGTATATACCGGTAATGATGAACAAACAGTAATTCAACATAGCTAGTCGCATGGATTTAAACATTTCTGCTACAACTGAAGTAGAATATAAGAAGTATTGATGAATTTATTGTATAGACAGATCTCTACTGTAATAAAATCTTCTTTAGCAAAGTGTAGAGCTACTATTTAATATTTACAATTCCTTCCTTCAACATTAGTTTGATTTTTTATAGCCTAAATGCCCGAATTGCTTATTTGGTCAACATAGAATAGATTAAACTTGTTGGTTTACATTATTATACCTTTCGACTCTCTTCGTCTCTACCAGTTACCGTTAGCCGCTGACAGTTTTACGTCGTCGTTCAACTGCCATATCACTGCACGAGGGTTTGAATAAGCATATCGTGTGCGGCATTGTGCCCTGGCAGCCATCAGGGTCCCGTTCCCTTTAGTTCCACTTCTCCGCGGGATAATTCGCGCCTTCCGGAAATATGTTGCTTCAACAATGGCAGACTACATGTCCAAGGTTCGATAACCTGAAGCGAATCGCTGCCTCTTTTCTGGTTCTTCCTTCAAAACAACCTCCATCATGCTCTACAGTCGAGTTTATGTTTGACTTAGTGTTGTTTCACAAAGAAAAAATGTGCAGTTTTATAAAATGTTATAATTTTAATATTTTTATAAATTTTTTATGAGTATTCTCTTCTAGAGATTTTAGAAGTGTCATTAATTTTATGAAATTTAGTATATATTACGACCTCAACTAAGTCTTACTATAGTAGCAGCCATTCCTATAGTAGCAGCCATTGGTCAATTTCAATCAAAGTTTAGTAACAGTATTGTAAAAACACGAAATTATTAGACTTTGCATGTATAGTTTTTGTAATTGAGTTTAACCTGGTAAATATAGCCTACTGCTATATAGTTATACTGTATATGTATTACTAGTATTACATTTTACTTTAGACGTTCGTCCAATTCTGTATATGGATTTTTTCCCCACCGGTAGTGTTTCAAAATCAAAAAGCATTATAATTGACAATTTCCCCATTGAATCTAGCCCCGCATTGGTAGGGACTAATCCCAAAAATGTTTAACCCCAGAAATTTTTACCTCCTCCCCCCTCCAACGACTATTCTTTCTGCGAATAGTATAGATCTTTTAGGAGATTGCTTTAACTATATAATATAGTTTGTTATTAGATTTTTTATTTGATTTAGGTAATATATATATTTTTCGGAATAATTTATTGTTTTAAATGGTTTTAATACGTTTAGCTCGAACGTTCAACCTGTTAGGGAATAAACCTTTCTTGAAACGAACCACATTTTTTACTTGACATTTTTACGAATCTGAAGCAAACTCTCAAGATAAACTTTTATGATTTGAACAGTTTTCGGTATACTGTAACGCTTGAGACTTTATAAACCATAAACAAATTTAGGGATTTTTTACGAAATTTTTACTACCCCCCCCCCCCCCCCCTTCACCGAAGATTCTTTTTGCGAATGGTATGATCTTTATGGGGAGGGGGGAGTATGCCACATTTTAAAATTGTATTTATTTCGTTTTAAATGGTGTAAATAAGTGTAGTTCTGAGTAATAATCATATAGAACCAAACGTAACATTTTTAGTGTGTAGGTATAGCAGTCCAAATTAAATTGCTTGATTTCGGGCCAAATATGCGCTAAATTCTGTTATAACGCTACTTTCGTAAAATGCCGAGCTCTAGAACTTCAGGTCGCTCAGGTCTAGAACCTATTAATGCGACTCCCGTATCTTTAAGAGTACATTATGCAACGGGTTTATGTTTTGTTCAATAATGTGCCTCTTCATTGTGTAGCTTGTGTAATATTGGTGGTTATTGCAACGGCCGTAGATGAAGGTTATTGATACAACCTACATTATTGAACTCTCGACGCCAAATTCAATAAAGCAAGAAAGGGAAGTTTGCTAATATCACACGGTAGAAAACTGATAAGTAATGTCCAACAAGGTGACGGGTGGCCCTAATTACAATATCACTTAGCGTAATGGATTTCTTACGTGGAAAAAAGTGTGTCCGCCAGAAAGTGAGTGAGCCGGGTGATAAATCCATAAGTGTGTCAATAAGAGTGTTTAGAGAGAGTTATGCGACCAGCGCTGGCCGGGGGCGGGTTGGCTAACGTCATACATAAACATGACGAGGGCCTCCCCGCGCCCGCGACTGGCTGAGACCCCTGACAGTAGGGCTTCCGGTTACGGGTACACATCACTTGTAGATGACACTAGTCCAGACAAGTGTATTTCGTCTAAACTATATCAGCTGTATTTTTAAAATTTTATTATTGGCTGCTACCACTTCTAGGTTTGATATAAATTGTCGGAACTTCAGGAGAGTGAATACCTCTTTACAGTAAAAGTAACACGAGCTCAAGATATCTTCACTATTTTGACAATCGATATAAAGCCTGGAGGCGGAAATGCCCAATAACTGAATTTAAAAAGCCCTGCCAAAAATGTCCTTCAGAGTACTTAAAGTGCTTGTTTGCAAAGAAATAAAAAACTGCCACCCAATCCAATTTATTGATTTTACAAAATTATTATCAACCAATAAAAAGATCGAGTACATAGTAATTCATGCATAATAAAGATTCATACAAAGTTTGTCACAAAATATGTTTTATCTATAACAAGGCGAAGATGATTTAAGATTGACCATGGAGTGTTGTAAGGACACACACCTTACCTCTAACTTTGACATTACCTCTAATTTTGAAAGGAACCGAACAGAACTCCCTTACACCGTATTTTGATCCTGAGACATAACATTCTTCGTTCATTAGTCAGTTGACGTGATGATAGGCCTACACTAGACACAATCAACTTCAGTAGGTCCGATTGGATTCTAAGTGTAATTAGGATTTTCATATATTACTATGAGTACTCTCGATAGAATTGACGAATTTCGATGAACCCCTTTATTAACACGCAATTTTAGTCTTGAAACGGACGGAGTTATCGATGCCAGAGGTGACCGCGATGTTGAGGATGTTGTGTAGAGGAAGCCGCGGCCCCGACGAAGGCTGCAGCTGATGGTCATATTGTCCTAGACCCAGCACCTACTTCCCATCAGGTCCCTACTCTCTCTGTCCCCACAACCGTGTCACACTCTATTCATCTTGGTATAGTCATGTCTAGAAATGATGCATTTTTTACAACAAACATTTAGGATAGTTTACTTTTTTCTAAATGTTTTTAGGATTAAAATATGGAAATAAATATTGTTTCCACTTAAATTTCGATTTCGGGGTGGTTTTTCCTGTGTTTGTTTTTTACACCAATAAGTTTGGTAAGGGGTTTTTTATCAGTAGGTAAAATAAGTTTTTATTTTTTAAGGAGGAGATTGAGCTAGAGGTTTGGTTTTGAGTGTGAATCTAAATAAAAATAAAAATATCTGGCGGTTGTAGCCAAATTTGTACCATAAATAACTTTTAAGACAACTTCAAAATAACTTTTTTTATTTATTCGACTATTATTTTGTTTACATTTGATATAGGACTTCCGTTTAAAATCGAGTAATTCGTACGTGGCTTTATGCCAAGCTGTTTGGAACTGCTATAGGGGTTTAACTGTAAATAATTGAACCAAAACGTCACAAAATTCATCACCAAATTACATCTAAAAATGTTATTAATAAGGCTAGAAATTTCTTTGAAGTAAGAAAATGTAACGTATATGTTCGTAGTACGTGGTAAAATCTCCCAAGGAAGAAACGAATTTGACATGACAACATATATACGGTAAATGAAAACTTTAAGTAGTTCCGAGCTAAAAGGTTGAAGTTTATGAGTTAATTCAAAGTTTTTACATCGATAGATTTGATTGTAAGCTAACCTATATCAGGCCCGCAGTTTGTCCGCTACATATGCAACGATGCGGGCGGGCAAGTCAGGTGTGAAAGTGACATGTGTACTGTGTAGTGCTGAGTGCCGATCGGAGCTGAATGGAGGGACGATCCTTGCAACACTCATCGGTGACGCAACAATGACTACAAATCTGTGCCGGCTAAACTCGTGGACAAACTATTACCGTCTGTTACAGCAGTGCGTGTGCGAATAGGACCGGTTCCGAGATTGAGCAAAGGATGGCTCAACTGACTCATTGTGCTGAAAGGTCACTCGCCCCCAACTACTTTCACAAAACATTCGGAATATGTTAAGTACGTTTCTATTAATTCATAAAATGCTGTGTTGGATTCGTCAAGCTAAATTTGATTCATAAATCGAACTACGCATATCAACCGCTCATAAAGTCTAGCTTGGAGTTGATGCGGTGTGCTGCAGAATTTTACGAAACCAAGTCCTCATGTTCATCAGGAAACTAATCAGCCAAGGAAATAACAGACGGCCACCAAAATGCCCATAAATGTTTTCTATACAGTTTATTTTTTATTTTTACTATGTTCTAAACGTTCAATTTCTGTCGCAACAACCTGCATGTTCAATTTACAATATACGGTTATACCATTGACTTTGTGACTTTGTACACTACGTGAGTAGACTTCTCATAGCATAGGCGTGTGTGAAGCATATTGACGGTGGTGCGGTGTCGTGCGGAGTCCATCGAAGTACACGTAACATATGATAGATAAATCAGTATTACCACTCTTTTAAACCAAGGATGAAACATTTTATAACTGAAAGTTATGTTTATGTTTTGGTAAAATATTTTGGCAGCACTGTAAATTCAGCTGAATAATAACAACATCGATGGCAGCGACTCTGGTGCGGCGTCCCCCGAACTTCCAAAATTTTGCCTCAAACTAAATGCATTGGATGAGAGGTCTATTCACGTTAGTGTACATATTCAATGGTTATACGGTTTTGAATTTTTGATATCTTTACCATGCCAACCATTGTGTTGGTTTGTTTCCACGACGATGTTATTAGTAAATATAGTCCAGAAAATTAATCCTATGGAAATGGTAGTGAAGATAATACAAAATTTGGGCGAGCTATGATAAAGTAGCATGTGTGTGGTTTTTTATTTCTTAAAATAATAAGGCTGAAAACATATTTGAACAATTATAGCTCTTATTAAAAGGCGTTGGTTGAATTATTTTTTAATTGCATTTTTTTCCTCTGCACTTTAGGCTCAAAATTTGCAATTACAATTTTGACTCTTTATGAATCCCTCGAATCCTCCACAACCCTTTTACCTTTCACCGGCCACATGTTCAGTTCATTCTTCTTTGTCTTTGGGAAAATCTGATATTCCTCATTAAAGTTATCATATTTACGGGTACAGAAAAACAATAGAGTTAAAAGCTTAGCATTTACATTATTAGGTTATCATACCTCTTATGTTAGTTTTTTTTATTTGATTTATTTTAAATGTTTTTTTGTGATGCCATTACTTGATAATTAAGAATGATACTTATCCAAGCAGTCGTCAAACGTGTAAGAAGATATTGTTTGTGTTCTAGTAATTTTTGTTCCACGTTTTCTATCCCATAAAGATACAGTAATGATATTCCGCCCGCCGCTGCTTCGGCTCAGCCGTAGCCGTTGCCCAATACACAACGTGTGGGAGTAGACACTTTATTTACGAGGATATTTACCTAATTGCTCTCTTCCCACTGTTATTTTCTCCCCCCCCTACCCTCACGGGATCCTTGTTAGTCTATATCGGTCATGGACGGCCCAGGTATCACTCACGTCCCTCCCCCCTTCCCTAATGCTTCTTATTCGTCACGCTTGCACTTTACATTGTCATTAATTTCTCTAATCCGTGCACTCGCTGCCTCTTGAAAGGGTTTAAGCCGTCGGTTAAAGAGTGACATGGACGCTTGATAAAATAGATGCCGGTAGTTCAGTGAAACAGTTAAGTATTTAGAGACATGTAAAAGGTTATCGTCAAGGCGACTTTTACTCTGCGATAGATGTCTTTTTCAGAACTTGCTTTAATTGAGTAAACATTGGTGTAACATATTCTCTTGAAACGTTTAAGCTTTCAGTTCAAGAGTGACATCGATGCGTGGTAAATAGATGGCGGTAGTTCAGTAGGACAATTTCATTACACCATGGGACAATTCAGTATTTAGAGGCTGTTAAAGTCATGGTCATGACGTATTTCATACTTACCTTTCAAAAACTTGCTAGAATTGAGTTTTGAGTGATGTAAGATATTCTCTGGAAAGATTTTAAGCCTTCGGTTCAGGCATAAAATACATCGATGATCGGTAAATAGAAGTATTTATAGAGGCTGTAAAAAGCCGTCGTCTTTGGCGTCTTTCAGGCTTACCTCACCTAAGTAGTGGAAAAAGGGGGCTGCTGGCTCACTTCAAGGTCACCTGAGGGATGACGTCATCGAGGTCAATGACCTCACCGATGACGTCATCGATGACGTCATTGATGACGCAATCGATGACGTCATCACCAATGACGTCACATCCATGACGTCACACCCATGACGTCACAAAAATGACGTGCTGATGACGTCATCACCCCTTACGTCACCAAAATGACGTCATCGATGTCACAAAGGTCAAGGTCACGCTGAAACCTAAAATTTTTTGGCACTTTTGCTGTTTCTCGCACTACGCTCCGAGTTTCAGTCCGGTTCCCATGACCCTGACGACTTGGAGCGAAATTAGACGAGAAACAGCAAAAGTGCTGAGGAAACTGCAAGTTTGCAACGTGACTCTGCCTAAACCGTTATGTGACACCGCACCCGGGGGGGGGGGGGGGGTTCGCACTTTTTGTCGGGGGGGGGGGGGTCAGGTAAGTTAAGTGGGTCAAGGTCACCCACAACACTTGTACTCTAAGTGTTGGCTATACCCCCACCACAACTGGGTCCCTAGGCTGCACAACACCGCTTCGCCAGTATGTCTCCGGCTTCCATGCGGTGCGTCTCGCTGTTCTCTAGCACTCTATATGTAAGTAATTTTACAAGTTCTGAATGTAGGTCACTACACTTTGACTCTGGGACGATATCGACTTGTAGTGTTTCAGTGTTTTGACTCAAGGTCATCACACTTTAACTCTAGCACATCGGTTATCATACCAGAGGTGCTCAATAACCTAACTTGTAATGTTTAGGGTGGCGTTTGCACGCCACGTGGTATCGCCATGAGTGTCCAGTCCAAGTTTTAAGTTAAATTAATTTTACTGTAATCTTTTCCATTTCTGCTTCGTTTTGCCAAAGTATAAGGTGTCGCTTAATAAAGTGGTATTTCTCTAAAGTTATAGGAGATTGCAAGGATACAATTAGTTTATTTAGGAGACTCTTCATCTTGGAGTTTAACACAATTTCCACTTTGACTTTGCTTCCTCGGCTCTCACAGCCTAAGCTGTACAGAAATGTTTCTTCTAGTGCCAACTCGGGCCAAGAGAACAGTGTGTTGACTGTAGGACAGCTCATGGTGAAGTAATGCGAAACTCCAGCGTACCACCTCACCTTCCCCCGCCACTGTGACCTTCCCCCACTCCTGCTGTTTCCCCCACCTCTTTTCCCTTGACTCATGCGCTACAAGCAGTCTCTCAGTATTGTGCGGACTTTTGTGAGGGGAAGCCATGTCGCGGGACGCTTTAGGTAAGAAACTTAGCCGTGTTAAGACTTTATTAGTTGCTCACTGTCCACCACTGAAAGTTAAGAGAGTTTCAACTTTAGCTAAGTGGCGCAAACTGTTGCGCGGACACCCTAAGTTTTATACAAAACAGACTAATGTCAGTTTTACTGATGAGGATTTGTTTAAAATATTGGATGAAATGACTTTTCCTTGCAAAATTCAGTTAGTTACTCCCATTCCTGACAGTTTAGAGTCTTAGTCTCTCAAGCCAATATACCTAGCATACACAGAGCCTGACAGTCAGTCACTCGGTGGCTGTCGTGGGGTGCGCATCGATGTCGGCGCTCCGTTGTTAAGTTTTTAAGGTCACAGTAATATGAAATTGGGGGTGTTGTGCTAGTTCAAGGTCACCTGAGGGATTACCGATTGCCCATTTAGGCAGAGTCATGTCAGAAACTCGGGTTTAACTTGGCACTTTTGCCGTTTCTCGTCGAAAATTCGCTCCAAGTGGTCAAGGTCACGGGGACTCTGACTGAAACTCGGAGCGTAGTGCGAGAAACGGCAAAAGTGCCAAAAAATTTTAAGTTTCGGCGTGACCTTGACCTCAGTGGCGTCGGTGACGTCATTTTGATGACGTAAGGGGTGATGACGTCATCAGCACGTCATTTCTGTGACGTCATGGGTGTGACGTCATCGAAATGACGTCATTAGTGATGACGTCATCGATTGCGTCATCGATGACGTCATCGATGACGTCATCGGTGAGGTCATTGACCTCGATGACGTCATCCTCAGGTGACCTAGAAGTGAGCCAGCAGCCCCCTTTTTCCACTACTCACCTATACTATACCTTTATCAAAACTGGCCAGAACGGAAGAATCAGTGATGTAACATATTCTCTTGAATATTTTAAATCTTAGGACAAAGAGGACCATTGACTCGTGGTAAACATAGGATTTTCACAAAGTAATAAAGATATTTTAAAGCAAAATTGTTATAGTGGTTTCATCTAAATTCTATAAAATTACATCAAAATAAAGATAATTTTCCCACGTGATTATACTTCATGTAATAGTTTGATAAGGCCCTCATGTTTGGGTCGGTATTCATAAATAATAAAATCAACAACTCCCCACTGTGATGACATCGCCGGAGTAACAGAAGCATTAGGACTGAATTCTCTGCCAAAGGTGCAGTGTCCATCTTTTTCAGACGCTTTCCATGTTTTCACATTACCCAAAGATAAATCTAATGTATTCAAGTACAGGCTTCTTAGTGGCCAAGATACTGGCCCTCGCAATTCGTCTGTCTCCAAACTTTTTATTTAGAACGTTACACACATGTAACTTGTAAAGGATAAAAAGCTTCCTTCTTGTAAAAAATAACAGTCCTTCATTTTCATTTTTACTTTCATACATCCCATGAAGTCATGTACTCCAAGAATTTTCGGGATATGATGCAGTTTTGGCATAGTCCAATCCTATCACGGGAGCAAGAAGACACTAATTTCCTTAGTATGAATGTCGAGCTAAGCATTGGGTCACATAAAACTGCTTTAAGGAATGCTTCTTTCTTTTCATATAATAATTGTGTACGTAGATGCTACCACCATTAAAACATTTTGCTTTAGAATGTTAAGATTGTTTTGTAGACGCCCGTATAGATGAACATAGTTGAATGGGGCGGTTAATTATTTGGAGAATGTAAAAATGTTCAAAGTAAGTTTATATGTTTGCACTTACTTTTCCAGCTTCAGTATATACATTACATTTCCAGCTATGTAGCTGGTAACCTTTATCAAAATTTGCTGGAATGGAGAAATCAGTGATGTACAATGCAGTCTAGCTTTCCCTAATCATGAGTGAATTATATTAGGCCTAGAATAAACAAGAACAAGAGCCAATACCAGATCGATTTACCAGCCATATTTTCTAGCTGATACAGTACTAAACTTAATAGTATGAGTCTGACAAATCAGAGTCGTAAATAATCAGAACGGCGAGCCTCGTTTGGCGACATTATTTTGTCAACCCTATTCCGATCTGGAGAGCATCGGCGCGGCCGTGAAGCGCCGTCATGCCAGATGGAGGATTCTATTAAGGCAAGTTCACGGACCGACAAACTCTTTGTATGAGGCAGTGATTATGTAGTGGGGCGCTACGCATGGCGGGCCTACCATGACCGAGACGGAGGCAGCGAAGAACGGAACGACTCTGGAGCACCGGTCTCTACAGGAGGAACGGCCCTGAGAACACCAATTATGGAATGATGAACTTGTTTCTATATTATTTTACGTTTTGAGGTTTATAAGTTCTCGGCCCATTCGTACTTGCCGGTTAATGGCACTGTTATTTTAAGGTCAGGTCATGAACTACTATGAAATTTGACATGTTACCAATAATTTACTGGTCAGTACTGGTTAGCGTTTTTGCACAGAATTCACGTATTGAAGTTGACTAAGTCTTTACAAAAGAGTTCCAGAAGGTGGCAATGTCAGCAAGAAGTGTAGAGTGTGTGCTCCAGTAAAGTTTGGTTACGTTAGGTCAGATTAGCTCAAGTTAAACAATCAAACATATACCGTATAAACCAAAATAAAAATTAGAAAAGGCTAAGAACTGCATTGATAAGTTAATAGTGCTTCAAAAATATTATAGTTCTCCCATTTAAAAAGTAACACTACATGAAAATCTAATATAGGTACAGCAACAGCGTAACATGATCAATCATGCACATCATACGCCTGGTAACGACAGAGCAAGGCTGAGCACTTGACCCTTGACCTTGAACGACCTTAGTACCAGTACGTCATCAGACGCAAGCATGTCAAACAATCGATAGCGAAATAACGGAAACCAGACTGATATATCTCTGCTGACCTGGCCTAACTGAACCTTTTTAAGTTAAATTAAAATATATCGTGACTATAATCGACAAGTATCGTACATTCCATCAACGTAATAAACTAATGGTTGTCAGCATATTTAGTGAATCTTTCCCGTGTACGGCGTTGTGCAGTATTAGTCATGACGAGGCCCCCAGCGTGATGGTGCCGTCCCATTGTAGCCCGGGCATCGCTCGTGTGCACCCACTTCGTCACCCCCCCATTTCGTCACCTATCATAAAAATCACTGAGCCGTACTAATGAGGGTCGGCCGCCGTCCCGTCCCCCTCGGGGCCTGCTACCTGAACTGATCGGTGTTAAGTATAGGATCCCGTTCCCAATCACAAGAGGGAACGATGTTCACCGTTCATGACTCGTTCACCTCCGTGCAGAGAAGAGTGTCCAAGCAGATTAATACTATAGTACTGTATAAACATTTCATTATCCATAAATGTTAGTATAATAATAGTAACTTAGGTAATTGAAGATCAAGGAAATAATGTAAATAAAATAAATTATAACATAAATGGAAATATTGTACACTGCTGTTTTATATTTTATTTTTGTAAATTAACAAAATACTGTCTTGTAAAACCATACGAATTAAAAAAAAAAACATAGCATTATTATGGATATATCAAAGAATAAATGACAACTTCATTGTTATAAAATCTCTCTAAGAGCTAAAGAGAAACGGCAAAGTTATTATGTTTTAAGGGGTTTTATAAATTGTGTTACCTAAATATTGAGTTGTTTAACTAAACACGTATACAACGGAATGGAGTAGTCACATCAGAGGTGCATTATAATAATGCTAAAGCGAAAGTAGTAATGCATTATAATAAGTAAAGCGAAATTCCAAATGAGTTCGATAAAGTATTATCATTAGTTAGAGATTACCTTTCACTCACTAGATAAATCAAGGATAGTCAAATAGGTTACTTTATTTAAATTTCCTTAAATTCCTAATGGAATTAAAGTTTATATTTCGTCTCTAGAAGCCACCTGTGTATATAGAAATATATTTGACGGTGGTTATATTTATAGTGGATATTCATATAGCTATTCTACCCTTGGGCTATTAGAGTAGACGGCTATATTAATCATAGTCATAGGGGAACTTCTTTTAAGTGGATTAAATTATAGCAATAAATTATTTGTTGGCGGATCCTTACAAACTTGGTTTTGTTGTTTAGATAATTTAATTTGTCAACTTTTTTGTCTCTTGTAATATTTTCATAAAATTTACCGTTTTTGAGATATTTGAGTTTAAAAATTTAAAATGGTCACCATTTTGAAAATATGCATCGGAAAAAAATCATTTTTATTGTGGAAATGGACATTAGTATTACAAAGATCCATGCCAAATATGAAGTTCCTAGATCAATCCTTAACCGAAATAAAAATTATTAAGTGGAAAAAACAAAATTGCGGATATCTGGGTGAATATGCATTTTAGGACATACCTTTATAGGAACTTTTTTGCTTATTTTGACCCAATTAGTCATATTATGAAGTTTGGTGATGGACTTTAAAGACACCCTGTATATCATGAAGTAGTTTTCGGAACGGAAAGTATTTTTGCTGCTTATAAATATATGAAATAATCAAACTTTTAAGCACTTGTAATAATTATTTTAAGACATATAACCATATATACTGGTAAGATTTGTCAACTTTTGCTTATCAATCAACCTCTTGTGTAAATGGACCTGAAGACTTAAGTTTATAAAACAGTAAATTCAATCATCTATAGCCTATTCGAACTGGACAAGCAAGAAATTCTGTTAATAGGGCTACTAATATTAATAATATTTAATAGATTACTATACTTACTTATATGCATTACTATAATACACTTTTCTTTGTAGTGAGTGACAGATAAACACAACGAAATGTAATAGTGTTGAAAACTGTGCACCCTTTTTCATTTCAGATCATTTATTCGACTATTCAAAACATCTGCAAACATAATGTGTTGTTTTCGTTTGTTATCTGTCAATTATCATACATCAGTTAAAGTTTTCTGCTTTTGTTTTCACCTGTAGCAGTAAACCAATCGATGAGTTCTAACCTATATTATTCCTAATATCTAGAAGCTATGCAAAATTCATCGTAAACGAAAATGACCATGCTCTGTACAGTAGTTTCCTCTGTAGACAATAATGTGCACTCTTTTATGATATACAGGATAATGGAATGTTTATACAGTACTATAGTATTAATCTGCTTGGACACTTTTCTCTGCACGGAGGTGAACGAGTCATGAACGGTGAACACCGTTCCCTCTTGTGATTGGGAACGGGATCCTATACTTTACACCGATCAGTTCAGATAGCAGGCCACGAGGGGGACGGGACGGCGGCCGAAACTCATTAGTACGGCTCAGTGATTTTTATGATAGGTGACGAAGTGGGGGGTGACGAAGTGGGTGGGCACCGCATCGCTAGCGTCTCACGCCTATCAGACGATCCCCCCCCCCATATCATCTACCAAAACAGTCAGGATTATTTTATACATTGGACGTGGTGTTTCTGAAACTGATTAATTTATTTTCAAGATTTTTGCACGATGTTTTCACGATATTTTGTAAGAACAATGCAATAAAACAAACATATATAATCCTAATTACTGAATTAATATACTCCAACTTACTTTGCCCTTCCACATAGGCTATTGATCTGTGAAAGGATAATATTAAACAAAATAAGGAGGAGAGTTACTATACAGGTGGATGGTACTGACAAAACGTTCCCGGCAGAACGTGGATTCGAGCCCACAACCATCTCAGACACGACCCCTTAGTTCAGCCTACTAACCACTACGTCATCGACTCCCCCAATTATCCGACTTACACACATTACCAGACTGATCACAAGTGGCTTACGGTTAAAGAACTACTCGAAACCAAATTTTAGAAAAGATAAATACAAAATGCCATCATTGTACATAATGACGATGTAATTATCCGTTCATTTCCAATGAAGGAATTAACACATTTTGTTAGTTAATTTTTAGACGAATAGTATTTTCCTGTATTAAAAGTTTAAACAATTGGTATACCATGACTGTGAGCAATGTCGGCGGGATCTACTATAACAGTGATTGTGAGGCCAGCTAGGGATGCGGGCGGCGGCGCGGCGCCGGCGGCTGACGGACCGAACGCACGAGCACGAGACAAGTTGTTTACCACTGGTTGTCTCACGCTGTTTTCCTCCTCGCCGAGTCTGCTACCACCTTCAAACACTTCTCTTTTTGCAGTCGATGCACCGCAGGATTTTCTTGAAACGGTGTATTGGAACGTAATAAATGTCTGGATGAAGTTGCAATGACAATAAACTTCCTTCTTTATTATTCGTTGATTCTTAGCCTTAGCACCAGCAGACATAGGCTCTAATATTTTATCAAAGATTTCTGTGTATTCATCGGTTCGTTGTATTGGTTTGAGATTATGTTATGCTCTTGAGATTGGTTGAGATTATGTTATGTAAGGGAATATATTAGACCTTTTTTATGTTTTTATTAAGAACTGTACAAACTCTTGTTTTGTAACTACCTACTGTCGAGTCGAACTTGTTATAGAAAATCATACTGTAGCCAAATGATGAATGGAAACTAAGTAAAGAATCGAACTTGACGGGGATCGAATTGGCAACAGCATTATGTGATGAGCACCATAACCACTGGGCTATCCAGTCAGTTATAGCACAATTTGTCGTGGAGTTATTCTGACAAGATTGTAATGTGACATTTGAATTGAAAATGTAATGTAATGTAATTTCTGTATCGTTATGGAAAAGATTTAATTTAAACGACAATTTATTTGTTTTTTAAAGACAATTCTAGTCCAACGGTCCGGTCAGTTGCATCCGTCAACAACTTTAAATGATCTCGTTTCCGGTCCGGTCCGATACCGGGTTCCGTTACATCGGTCGCGCGATCGCCCGATACGACTCCCGCATTGTATTTTTGAAAGGTCAGGAAACACCGCATGCAAAATGGGTAATAAAGCCGTGGCTCCGGCGACCGAGATGTTAACAAAAGCGCGAATGCTCCTGACCTTGTTGGACCGGCTGCACCCAGGGCTTTGTCCGAAACTGCCCGGACCCCGGACCGGCGGCGGCGGCGCGGTGACCTCGAACCATCGGCGCGACCGGGTCACAGTCGCGGTACGGCACACCGGCCAACTCAGATATACAAGTGGTAATTAAGTGTACAATTATCGGGATGGACATGGAGTCATTCTTGACAGCGGAGTCTCATCTACTGTTAAAATGCAAATACAAATTTCGGTAACCTTAAGAAGGATCCACATACTGAGGTAAATCAGTCAAACAAATCGGACTTATCACTGCTATATCTACATAGTTGAAGGCATGATAAGGTCCATCATGTTCTGAAGGCCGATGGGACAAGTCCTCGAAGGAGTTTTAAATCCCAATATGTATCCCGGAATCGGGGCAAAAACAAGAATCATTATATTTTATTCATATTTGCCTCCTGGGTTGATGAAAGACTTAATAATAGTATGTTACAATACCTTTCCGTCTTCAAATCACAAGCAATTACAAGATAAATCACATGGAGTGAAGACCGAAAGGTATTGTAATCTAAGTCTACTATTATTAAGAATTTCATCCGGGGAGGAAAGCTATCAATAGTAACTGTGTAATTAAATTTAATAAAAATAAGGTCGAAAATATCGATAGGTACAAGGCTTGGCTGGTGATAAAAGTTGTTCACAGATGAAAAATTTTAGCTATGAAGAAATGTTCGAGGTGGTGGTTCGCCTTGAAAGTTGGACGAACACAACAGGCAACGTGGGTGATGTTGTCCCTTTGAAATCACCGTAACAGACCGAAATAACCAATAAAATAACATGGGGAGTGGAGTTTAGAAAATCCCTTAAATATTTACGAATACTAATGGCAAAGCCAAGAGATTAACCACACTTTGTGATACCAGAGGTTGTGATTACCTGTAAACTAGGAGATTTCTTCCGCCGCCAACTCGTATACCGGGCTCGGGCTTCGCGCAGTTGATGCACATTTTTGGGGACTTTTTTGGGTTTCAGTTTATGCAAATCGAAGGAATTTTTCTCGCAGTCGATGTGCGACCACTGGATCACTTTAAGAAACTCACCCTGTATGATTAACGAAACTGAATAAAGACAAATATATTTAATTTCAACTCAACACTTAACAGGGGAGCCCTTTTTTTCTGTTAAATGAAAATACTTATTTCTGTGATCTCCCACAGGCACCACGTACTAAGACAAATCTCTCGAAACATCTCTTAACTTATTCACTGCTATACGGTATCCACTTCGTTGACGGCCTAATCAGATCCGTCAAATACTGAGCGCCGATGGGACAAGTCTTCGAGGCAATTTCAAATCACAAAAGGGGTTTTTAGATTTTTTTAGATTCCAATGTATGTCTGCTGACTAATTAAACTGTCTATTCTACGCGCATTTTTTGCTCACCAGTTTCATATTTTTACTGTTTAAAAGGTCATTTAATACTACGTCAGTTAACTTATATTAAATTTCTATAGCTAACTTTACTTAAAATGCTATCTAATAATATAACGAATCTATGTTAGAAGACAGGGAATTTTTATCTTTCGCTATCAAAACGTTCCTACCACTTGCATTCATATAATAATATAATATTAAAAGAAAATATTTCATTGATGGCAGATTATTGACAAATTAAGGTGTAAGATTTGTCATGATCTGGGCCAATAAGGTTATAGATTTGTTGGAAATTCCAAATTGTAATCCAAAGATATTTAATGAATTAGGTGAGGGGTGAACGAGCTATATCCATAACTGGATCTTCTAATTCCTCCCCTGTAGGCTAACAGTGAGAAGGCGTAATACAAATCTACCTGTTTAGTACTAGCCTATTCGGCATTGATCAAATCATTGTTTTGATGACTTATTTTAACTGTTCGTCTTCCTTTATACAACGTTTTTAGTCGGCTGATAGCAGAGGAATGTCGGACCGGCGCATGTGTGGTGGTCGTGGCCGTCCAAATTGAAAGGATAGCACCAGACTCGCCGCCGCCGCCGCCGCGCCCGACCTCCGACCTCCGGCCGTTATTGATGCGAGCGCTGCGCCGCGGCGGTCACGACGACTGGGCCTTAACTAATATTTGGGCACCTTTGTTTAAAACGGGTAATCACTCACTGTAGTTGTTAGTGTGAAAATGTTCAGCTTGGCACTTACGTTTGAAATCGTTGTTGTACATATATTGAATCTATCCAAAGAAGCTTAGAACTCGGAAAACAGTTACAGTTTTCGTTCGTGTCTAGTTATTTTGGTTGTAACTATTAATAGGACTATTGTATAAGTAGAAAAAACTCCCTGCACATTGTACTGAATTGATTTATTACAACATATACATTTATGAGTTGTTTGTTTTAAAATTTTGCCCAAATTTAACCTTCACAAGATATTCATCGTCTTTAATCATCAATTACACCCGGGGTAGTTAAACACTTCTGGTTTATTGGACAACCAGATGTTTAATTTATTATGATAAATAATTAATGAATTTAATAATGAATTTAATTTATTATGATGTTTACACTCATTATCTAAACGAACGTTCAAGACTTGCTGAAATTCGCAGAATCCAATAAAGACTATAGTGTAGGCCATCAGAATGCAGGATACGAAAAGAAAGAGGTTAGTTAAAACAAGGCTCCAGGCACGGGAAATCATCTCAGCGAAATATGACGAACAGTGGAGAAAGTATAGTCCGATATCGAATTGCGGTTGGCCACAGGTGTCCTCTCTCTTCCCGGGCACAAGAACTGCTTTCGTTTTATTTCATGATAAAACGTTCCTGCAGCAATCAAAACTAGGCATGTTCCACAAATACTTTGCTTGTCTCAACAATATCCTGTTAACACTTCATTAATCCCATCAAATCTAACATGTACAGTAACAAAAAAACTTTGTTTATAGACACTAGTCTTTAATAAAATATAGCCTATCACTCGCTTTGTGTTCTGTGAATTGTTATACTTTTTTGCTACAGTGAAATTTGTCATTCCATGTCCTTATTACATTTTAGTTGTTAAATTTGTGAGGACTTTTTAACACGATTTTAAATTTGTAAGAGAAATTGAAAGTTTTTGGTTTGAAAATTCAGCTCATAGAATTATTTTAGTGGATGTAGTGAATGGGTTCTTTAATACATATCTAAAAACATTAGGTTCAAGTGTCAAACTTACAACTGATGTTCTAGACTATTGCTTTGGCTGTAATTGCAAGAGAGTGCCGTTGTTATATGGACAAAAATAACAATACTTAAGTCAGGATTAACTCGTTGGGGGCCTTAGGTGGTTCACTTGGTACAGTAACAAGATTTGTCCAGTGGATTTATGCTCATTTATTCAATTAAAATAATTACCTCGACCGAGGTAATGTTGGCTGTGTTACGCTCAGAATTTGAATTACCAAACTCGCTTTCATCAATGTCTCGAATTAAAAGGTGACTCCAACCCAACTTTATAATATATGGCAGTCCATTACTTTTAACACAAAGGGGTTGACTAAATCAGAATGAGAGGAAACATGAACAGACGAAATATCGGTCGTTATCACAGTTAGTGGACATCTAGATTGACGTTTACACATTCGTTGCATATTACTGGTGAAATCAACAGTTCCTTTTTTGTGTTCCTTTATTTGGCCTTATTTATAAACTGGAATATTGTTACTACACGCGTTTTTTAATATACTTTTCTCGAAGTGAATACCTAATTCATTACCGTAAATAAATTTCATTAAAGCCTACCACAAAAATCCCAAAATCACAAGCATGTAATGCACAGTTCCTGCAATAAGTTTAGCAAACATAGAAGCTTAAAGACATGTGGAAGAAGATTTTGTGGACATTGGATTTTAAATCTAAATAACACAAACTCGTCGTAGCAAATCGAAAATAGGAAACGTAATAATAGGCACGACAGATGGATAAACTTGCTTGACAGTTGATTAATTATCATGATTTACAGCCGTGCCATGACAATCCTGCCATGAATCAATCCCCAGGTGAAGACACGACGAGCTCCTCGACACTTCCGACACACAAAAAGCCTAAGGAACATAAACACACCAGAATGATTTCAACTTCTCCTCCACAAATAATTATGAAAAAATATTTCTTTCTTTAATATTTTTAACTTCGGTAGTCAGTTGAAATATAAGTAATCAAAGTCCTATCTAATGACTAAATAAATGTTTGAATTTTTCCTTACTCTTCCAACCAGTTTTACAATATCAAGAAAGGTAAACAGTATGGCCCGAGATACTGATTCACGTATTGCAACAATGACAAAAAGGCAAGGAAAGCCTGCGGCCGTCCTTGTCGTTACCTCATGACTTTCACTCCGAGAAACCACCACTCGAGATAACTGGTAACAAATTCATCTGCTTTTAAGGAGAAGCCCAATCTGGTGAATGACAGTCATAAGCGGCGGCAAATCGAGTCTGCGGCCGCGGCGACGCGACACGCAGTCAGTCACCGGCTACTGATTGCGTTTTTTCGTTTGTTCTTTTTTGCCTGCAAAATCTCCTTTTTAACTGTCTAAAATATGCTGAAATGTTGTAAGGAACTGTAATAAGGATTATATGCAACATACCTGTGGGTTTAAGGCGATAAAATTGACATTATCGTAAATATTTTACGCTATCACGCAGACATTGGGAAAGTCGTTTGGCTTTGTCTTGAGTTTTTCAGTATTTTATTGCAGATAAATATGGTGGACTGTACCTTAGTTCAAAAGAATTATAATAATAATGAAAAAATAAAAATGCTGATAAGGGGCATTTGAGTTAGCGTTCTGCTTGGTGTAATAGTGTCATCAGTACAATTCGCCTGAACTGTTGTGGCTTATCCTCTCAATTTGTCTAAAACGTTCGCGGATAGATCTATAGTCCCTGTGATTGTGGACGGGGCAAGATTAGGCATAAATGAATGCCATCCTTTTAGAGTAGTCTAAAAAATAAGTGGAATGTAATAGAAAACTTATTTTATAATTTATGCTGTAAGAAGCGGTGTTTATGATGAACTCTGACGTTGTTTCAGGTATAATCGTAAAGTTGTCTCAGAGTTTCATAGGAACAACCGTTTCAATACTAGAGCTAAAAAATATCTCAAAATTTTTTTTCTATTTTTTTATTTTTTTGAGGGGGTTGAAATTTCCCTTTTTTGAGACTTTTCCTCTAAAGTTAAACTTATATAATTTAAGTTAAAGTTCTGCCAATTAAAGTTTCTAGCTCAACTGGAAGTGGTCACGAGTTTCTACCTATTGTGAGTAAGTTACACTTGCGGGGGATCCGTTGAACATACAGATATGTACCTTACGTATCCTTATGTACCTTATGTATCCTTGTTTTGGATAGGTCCCAAAGTTTTCAGGTGCTACGGCGTCGTTACGATGTACACAAAGCGAGAACAGACTGCCCATTTTATAAGATAAATTATTATTCTGTGACATCACCGTCAGGCGCAGACGCACCAGTGGAGACGAGTTGCGTACCGAGCGACGATCAGCCACGGCCGTGTGATAGGGCCAGATCGGCGCGGAGAGATCGCATCGGCCATAACGTCTCTAATTAGAAGCTGGTGATAATTAATTGGTTCCAGCCGGTGAACAACAAGTTCACGGCGAGGGAATGGATATCCGAGGTTTGGCTGGAGCGGCGGCGTGATGGTGGCTGTGGAAAAAGTTAACTTAATCAAGCACATTAATTGTGTCGTTCAGTTAATCACATTATCGTAATAGCATGTTGAAATTCTAGTTAGCTATATAATTAAAATACCCCCGTCGCAGCAGACCTGCGTACTGAGCGAATTTCCAAAGAGTTATTTTTCAACATCAAAGAACTTGGTGGCTATCTTATATAATTAATTAATAATCTTTAGAAGGAAATGTGATATATTTAATAGCATCTTTTCTGAGTTATTTATTTTTACTTAATAATTTATATAATAATATTTATATTGCAATAAATATTTTTTTACAGTAATAAAAGTGCAACCAAAGCTTCCATGCAAAAAGAATTATTTGTTTACAAATCCCAACACATAAACATTCCAAATTTGACAAATGCAGAAGAAAGCTGATCAGCTGATTATTGGAAACAGACACCTTATTATCTCCATCTCTCTTGCTCCCATTATACACTTATTTTCCATGAGAATACCATGGGATTTGGCATATAGGTTTGCTGCCATGCGGGTTTTTGATCAAATTTTCATTACTCATCAAATAGGACGGGTTCATAAAAATTTTTATTAAGATATGTTTATCAAATAAGCGATATATAACTTTTTAAAGATGAACCCATAAGAATAACATGGGAAACTTGATTTAAATTTTCTCCATAACCAGTTAAGCTATTTTAATGATTAAAAATACTAAATTGTTGGGTTTTTTAAGCTCTTTTAAATGGGTTTAGTTAAAATTCTTGAATTTTGAAAATTGAGGTTCAAAAATCCCAAAAACAGATTTTTACCCCTTTGAAACCCCATAAAACCCCGTTCCCATAACCCGACAATGCTGGTTCGCGAACTCATGAAAATAGACCTGGTCTTACACCTTCCTACCAAATTTCATCAAAATCGGAGGTCCGCTTCAAAAGTTATCGGTACCACGGACACACACACACACACACACACACACACACACACACACACACACACACACACACACACACACATATATATATATATATATATATATATATATATATATATATATATATATATGTGTCCCATAATAACCTACAAGGAAACATTTTTTAAACAATAATTATTCATAAGTAAGTATCGTCCATAACAGGGGAATACTGCATGTTTAAGTGTTTGCTGGGTGACGGAGACTCTTTATAAATCTATATCAATCAGTGAAATTAAAGAATCACGAACTCTGAGAACTTTTATAAAAACGCTCGCTGACTATTTTATTCAACCACAATATCGATCCATGCTTTAACGATTAGGCCTAGGCCTATAACTCTTGTTACTGTATTTAAAAATGTTGTTCAACATATATGTCAAAACTAATTTCACCTTGTAAGATATTGTATGTAAGGAAGCTTATGCCCCGCTATGCCGGCAAGTAATGCCTGCTAGAGGAAGGCGCTGATATGAGATCTGGGAGTGATTTCAGCGGCAGCTCTATTGTTTGTGGCCACGCGGTGTGTGGAGCGCATTACGCATTACGCCAACACTCGTAATGGCGAGCGAGGTGTTGTTGACCCCCTGTGACACAATTCGTGGCAAAGCTTGCCACAGAAGGACATGCTTTCAATGCTGCCGTGTTTTTACTCTGATCTCGTTGCATACATTAAAACCAGCGTTTATTAAAATTACAGAAGCCCTACTTTCAGATAGGTGATTTGTCATTGGCATGATTTAGAAAGTCTATTCAAACTAATTTATTTGACACTTATAGAATCATAAAACTCATTGTATTGATCGAAAGTCATAAAACATATATGATAAAATTTAGGCCTTCGAGGTTTTAGGAAATGCTGTTTCCCTCAAACTGTTTTGTGTTGTTTTCCCGTTATCGTAAAACCAGGTCCTGCACTATGAAAAAGTATTCTCGGTTAGGAGAAAGGGTAGATTCTATGAACTAGAAGCAGAGCTCTTGACACTTTCATTAAAGGTTTTTTTTTTTAAAGCAATGCTAAACGATTGACGATCTCCAAAATAAGAATTCCGTGCTGTATGCCCGGTGCTGCCGCTCCGCTACAGGAAGGGACGGTCGTGCCTAGGGGGGCTAATCGCCTTGTGACCACGGCTGTATGCCCGGTGTTGCCGCTCCGCTACAGGAAGGGACGGTCGTGCCTAGGGGGGCTAATCGCCTTGTGACCACGGCTGTATGCCCGGTGCTGCCGCTCCGCTACAGGAAGGGACGGTCGTGCCTAGGGGGGCTAATCGCCTTGTGACCACGGCTGTATGCCCGGTGCTGCCGCTCCGCTACAGGAAGGGACGGTCGTGCCTAGGGGGGCTAATCGCCTTGTGACCACGGCTGTATGCCCGGTGCTGCCGCTCCGCTACAGGAAGGGACGGTCGTGCCTAGGGGGGCTAATCGCCTTGTGACCACGGCTGTATGCCCGGTGCTGCCGCTCCGCTACAGGAAGGGACGGTCGTGCCTAGGGGGGCTAATCGCCTTGTGACCACGGCTGTATGCCCGGTGCTGCCGCTCCGCTACAGGAAGGGACGGTCGTGCCTAGGGGGGCTAATCGCCTTGTGACCACGGCTGTATGCCCGGTGCTGCCGCTCCGCTACAGGAAGGGACGGTCGTGCCTAGGGGGGCTAATCGCCTTGTGACCACGGCTGTATGCCCGGTGCTGCCGCTCCGCTACAGGAAGGGACGGTCGTGCCTAGGGGGGCTAGTCGCCTTGTGACCACGGCTGTATGCCCGGTGCTGCCGCTCCGCTACAGGAAGGGACGGTCGTGCCTAGGGGGGCTAATCGCCTTGTGACCACGGCTGTATGCCCGGTGCTGCCGCTCCGCTACAGGAAGGGACGGTCGTGCCTAGGGGGGCTAATCGCCTTGTGACCACGGCTGTATGCCCGGTGCTGCCGCTCCGCTACAGGAAGGGAGGGTCGTGCCTAGGGGGGCTAATCGCCTTGTGACCACGGCTGTATGCCCGGTGCTGCCGCTCCGCTACAGGAAGGGACGGTCGTGCCTAGGGGGGCTAATCGCCTTGTGACCACGGCTGTATGCCCGGTGCTGCCGCTCCGCTACAGGAAGGGACGGTCGTGCCTAGGGGGGCTAATCGCCTTGTGACCACGGCTGTATGCCCGGTGCTGCCGCTCCGCTACAGGAAGGGACGGTCGTGCCTAGGGGGGCTAATCGCCTTGTGACCACGGCTGTATGCCCGGTGCTGCCGCTCCGTTACAGGAAGGGACGGTCGTGCCTAGGGGGGCTAATCGCCTTGTGACCACGGCTGTATGCCCGGTGCTGCCGCACCGCTACAGGAAGGGACGGTCGTGCCTAGGGGGGCTAATCGCCTTGTGACCACGGCTGTATGCCGGTGCTGCCGCTCCGCTACAGGAAGGGACGGTCGTGCCTAGGGGGGCTAATCGCCTTGTGACCACGGCTGTATGCCCGGTGTTGCCGCTCCGTTACAGGAAGGGACGGTCGTGCCTAGGGGGGCTAATCGCCTTGTGACCACGGCTGTATGCCCGGTGCTGCCGCTCCGCTACAGGAAGGGACGGTCGTGCCTAGGGGGGCTAATCGCCTTGTGACCACGGCTGTATGCCCGGTGCTGCCGCTCCGCTACAGGAAGGGACGGTCGTGCCTAGGGGGGCTAATCGCCTTGTGACCACGGCTGTATGCCCGGTGTTGCCGCTCCGCTACAGGAAGGGACGGTCGTGCCTAGGGGGGCTAATCGCCTTGTGACCACGGCTGTATGCCCGGTGCTGCCGCTCCGCTACAGGAAGGGACGGTCGTGCCTAGGGGGGCTAATCGCCTTGTGACCACGGCTGTATGCCCGGTGCTGCCGCTCCGCTACAGGAAGGGACGGTCGTGCCTAGGGGGGCTAATCGCCTTGTGACCACGGCTGTATGCCCGGTGTTGCCGCTCCGCTACAGGAAGGGACGGTCGTGCCTAGGGGGGCTAATCGCCTTGTGACCACGGCTGTATGCCCGGTGCTGCCGCTCCGCTACAGGAAGGGACGGTCGTGCCTAGGGGGGCTAATCGCCTTGTGACCACGGCTGTATGCCCGGTGTTGCCGCTCCGCTACAGGAAGGGACGGTCGTGCCTAGGGGGGCTAATCGCCTTGTGACCACGGCTGTATGCCCGGTGCTGCCGCTCCGCTACAGGAAGGGACGGTCGTGCCTAGGGGGGCTAATCGCCTTGTGACCACGGCTGTATGCCCGGTGCTGCCGCTCCGCTACAGGAAGGGACGGTCGTGCCTAGGGGGGCTAATCGCCTTGTGACCACGGCTGTATGCCCGGTGTTGCCGCTTCGCTACAGGAAGGGACGGTCGTGCCTAGGGGGGCTAATCGCCTTGTGACCACGGCTGTATGCCCGGTGCTGCCGCTCCGCTACAGGAAGGGACGGTCGTGCCTAGGGGGGCTAATCGCCTTGTGACCACGGCTGTATGCCCGGTGTTGCCGCTCCGCTACAGGAAGGGACGGTCGTGCCTAGGGGGGCTAATCGCCTTGTGACCACGGCTGTATGCCCGGTGCTGCCGCTCCGCTACAGGAAGGGACGGTCGTGCCTAGGGGGGCTAATCGCCTTGTGACCACGGCTGTATGCCCGGTGCTGCCGCTCCGCTACAGGAAGGGACGGTCGTGCCTAGGGGGGCTAATCACCTTGTGACCACGGCTGTATGCCCGGTGTTGCCGCTCCGCTACAGGAAGGGACGGTCGTGCCTAGGGGGGCTAATCGCCTTGTGACCACGGCTGTATGCCCGGTGCTGCCGCTCCGCTACAGGAAGGGACGGTCGTGCCTAGGGGGGCTAATCGCCTTGTGACCACGGCTGTATGCCCGGTGTTGCCGCTCCGCTACAGGAAGGGACGGTCGTGCCTAGGGGGGCTAATCGCCTTGTGACCACGGCTGTATGCCCGGTGCTGCCGCTCCGCTACAGGAAGGGACGGTCGTGCCTAGGGGGGCTAATCGCCTTGTGACCACGGCTGTATGCCCGGTGCTGCCGCTCCGCTACGGGAAGGGACGGTCGTGCCTAGGGGGGCTAATCGCCTTGTGACCACGGCTGTATGCCCGGTGCTGCCGCTCCGCTACAGGAAGGGACGGTCGTGCCTAGGGGGGCTAATCGCCTTGTGACCACGGCTGTATGCCCGGTGCTGCCGCTCCGCTACAGGAAGGGAGGTCGTGCCTAGGGGGGCTAATCGCCTTGTGACCACGGCTGTATGCCCGGTGCTGCCGCTCCGCTACAGGAAGGGACGGTCGTGCCTAGGGGGGCTAGTCGCCTTGTGACCACGGCTGTATGCCCGGTGCTGCCGCTCCGTTACAGGAAGGGACGGTCGTGCCTAGGGGGGCTAATCGCCTTGTGACCACGGCTGTATGCCCGGTGCTGCCGCTCCGCTACAGGAAGGGACGGTCGTGCCTAGGGGGGCTAATCGCCTTGTGACCACGGCTGTATGCCCGGTGCTGCCGCTCCGCTACAGGAAGGGACGGTCGTGCCTAGGGGGGCTAATCGCCTTGTGACCACGGCTGTATGCCCGGTGCTGCCGCTCCGCTACGGGAAGGGACGGTCGTGCCTAGGGGGGATAATCGCCTTGTGACCACGGCTGTATGCCCGGTGCTGCCGCTCCGCTACGGGAAGGGACGGTCGTGCCTAGGGGGGCTAATCGCCTTGTGACCACGGCTGTATGCCCGGTGTTGCCGCTCCGCTACAGGAAGGGACGGTCGTGCCTAGGGGGGCTAATCGCCTTGTGACCACGGCTGTATGCCCGGTGTTGCCGCTCCGCTACAGGAAGGGACGGTCGTGCCTAGGGGGGCTAATCGCCTTGTGACCACGGCTGTATGCCCGGTGTTGCCGCTCCGCTACAGGAAGGGACGGTCGTGCCTAGGGGGGCTAATCGCCTTGTGACCACGGCTGTATGCCCGGTGCTGCCGCTCCGCTACAGGAAGGGACGGTCGTGCCTAGGGGGGCTAATCGCCTTGTGACCACGGCTGTATGCCCGGTGTTGCCGCTCCGCTACAGGAAGGGACGGTCGTGCCTAGGGGGGCTAATCGCCTTGTGACCACGGCTGTATGCCCGGTGTTGCCGCTCCGCTACAGGAAGGGACGGTCGTGCCTAGGGGGGCTAATCGCCTTGTGACCACGGCTGTATGCCCGGTGTTGCCGCTCCGCTACAGGAAGGGACGGTCGTGCCTAGGGGGGCTAATCGCCTTGTGACCACGGCTGTATGCCCGGTGTTGCCGCTCCGCTACAGGAAGGGACGGTCGTGCCTAGGGGGGCTAATCGCCTTGTGACCACGGCTGTATGCCCGGTGCTGCCGCTCCGTTACAGGAAGGGACGGTCGTGCCTAGGGGGGCTAATCGCCTTGTGACCACGGCTGTATGCCCGGTGTTGCCGCTCCGCTACAGGAAGGGACGGTCGTGCCTAGGGGGGCTAATCGCCTTGTGACCACGGCTGTATGCCCGGTGTTGCCGCTCCGTTACAGGAAGGGACGGTCGTGCCTAGGGGGGCTAATCGCCTTGTGACCACGGCTGTATGCCCGGTGTTGCCGCTCCGTTACAGGAAGGGACGGTCGTGCCTAGGGGGGCTAATCGCCTTGTGACCACGGCTGTATGCCCGGTGTTGCCGCTCCGCTACAGGAAGGGACGGTCGTGCCTAGGGGGGCTAATCGCCTTGTGACCACGGCTGTATGCCCGGTGTTGCCGCTCCGCTACAGGAAGGGACGGTCGTGCCTAGGGGGGCTAATCGCCTTGTGACCACGGCTGTATGCCCGGTGCTGCCGCTCCGTTACAGGAAGGGACGGTCGTGCCTAGGGGGGCTAATCGCCTTGTGACCACGGCTGTATGCCCGGTGTTGCCGCTCCGCTACAGGAAGGGACGGTCGTGCCTAGGGGGGATAATCGCCTTGTGACCACGGCTGTATGCCCGGTGTTGCCGCTCCGCTACAGGAAGGGACGGTCGTGCCTAGGGGGGCTAATCGCCTTGTGACCACGGCTGTATGCCCGGTGCTGCCGCTCCGCTACAGGAAGGGACGGTCGTGCCTAGGGGGGATAATCGCCTTGTGACCACGGCTGTATGCCCGGTGTTGCCGCTCCGCTACAGGAAGGGACGGTCGTGCCTAGGGGGGATAATCGCCTTGTGACCACGGCTGTATGCCCGGTGCTGCCGCTCCGCTACAGGAAGGGACGGTCGTGCCTAGGGGGGCTAATCGCCTTGTGACCACGGCTGTATGCCCGGTGCTGCCGCTCCGCTACAGGAAGGGACGGTCGTGCCTAGGGGGGATAATCGCCTTGTGACCACGGCTGTATGCCCGGTGTTGCCGCTCCGTTACAGGAAGGGACGGTCGTGCCTAGGGGGGCTAATCGCCTTGTGACCACGGCTGTATGCCCGGTGTTGCCGCTTCGCTACAGGAAGGGACGGTCGTGCCTAGGGGGGCTAATCGCCTTGTGACCACGGCTGTATGCCCGGTGTTGCCGCTCCGCTACAGGAAGGGACGGTCGTGCCTAGGGGGGCTAATCGCCTTTGTCGAAGCTCGCCCGATGAAGCAATTTGGTTGGGAATCACGGATGAGCTGTAAAGTGTTTTGGGCAAATATGAGAACGATAGGGTGGCCGCCCCGCCCCGTCATTGGGGCAGCTCAAATTACACGGCGGGCCCCACAACCATACGACCGTGGGTGGGACCTGGGAACACTATAGCCCAACACTCTCTCCGGCATCGTGTTTTCCGAAAGCAGCAATTAAAATACCCCGTCACAACAAACTTGCTTGAACAGCGGTTGAATTATTTATTGATTTGTCCGTCACGGCTTCGACTGTGATTGATTTTATTTAATAGGAGACTCCTAGATTCGTATAAAAAATTGGCCATTACAATAACATTACATAAAAATTGGAATCCTATGTGGAGGAGCCATAATGGACTTTTACATAAATGTTTCTTAGTGAACACCAATTAGGAAAGAGGAACATCCATGGAAAATTTCAACGTCGTAGGTTCTATAGTTTTCAGATTCGATGTAGGCCTTCGAGGTTTTAGGAAATGCTAGATTCGAATAAAAAAAATGGGCATAAGAATAACATTATATATTATAGAAATTGTGAAGTTCTGTGTGTCGTAGCCCTGATAGAATTTCGCAAAACTGTTTCTTAGTGAGCACCTATGAGCGAAGAAGAATGCCCATGACAAATTTTAGCATTGTAGGTCCCATGGTTTTTCAGTTTTATTGTCTCCTTGATTTTTATTGGATAGAACTTAGATAGAATTACAGTAGATAGAAATTTTGAAGTCCTGTGGGGCGTAGACCTGAAGGAATTTTGCATAAACATTTCTTGGTTTTAAGAAATTCGTGAGTATTTTTGAGCAAAAAGAAATGTCCATGCCAAATGTCAGCCCTCTATACTGTACGGTTATGGAGATCCTTTGATACGTGAGTAAGTGATATTTGACAAATATTATAGTAGATCTTATAGGGCGATAATTTAGTTTTCTGCGAACAGGGTGTTTAAAAAAAATATAGTTTAATTTACATTTTACACTTTACGTTTACATTTGTTCTAGAGATCCTCTAAATTATTTAATGGTTAAAATTGTTTAATTTTTAGATTGAAGAAAAATTGCAAATCTTTTTTTACTATTTTGAACCCCATAAAACCCTGTCACTATGCATATCAGCCTGATTTTCGAATAAAATCTGAAAAATACTAGCCTACAACACCTCCATACTTTCGTTGTATTATGAGGTTTCTATATATTTTTTTTTTTGTATGTGGACACATAAATGTGAGTTTGAACGATAGGTGTTTTGGCTTCAAGGGACCTCAAATTGAAATAGTATCATGGTCCCGGGACTTGGTCTTAACATTAGTACTACGCAATACTCTCCTGTTGGGAAGTTCGCTAATTAATATGGATCTTTATAACATTGACTGTAAAAAAGTAAAGTTGCATTTTACATGGTGGATGACAGTTGAAACTGTTTAATTTATCATGTTTTACACATGAGAAATTAAACACGTACATAAATATATGACCTATCTCCAATCCAACAAATAATTCTTTAGTATGCCTTTGGTATGGGAGATTTTTCACACGCTTGTCCACACAAAGAGTTGATGACGAGGAACTTTTCAATGCCGAAGACTATGGCCCATGTCCGTATCAAGTTTCAACTAAAAGACGCTCTCAGATTACGAAACGAAAGGAATCCTAACATTAGTTTGGCGTGTCAAACATATGTAAAAATAATATGATAATAATTGTATTCTTTCATTTTTTACAGTATATGCGATTTACAAAAAAGGATAATAATTTTTACATTATTCTAAGTGCAGTTCTCTTTTATACATTTTCCAATTGTAAATAAATAAGTATTTACAATTTGTCAGACTCTGTTTCTACTGAATATTTTCCTCAATGGCATTTAACGAACGTACAATGTTAATGATTATTTTACTGATAAAATATATTTGCAATCAGGTAAAAAAAACTAATTTTAAACTGTTTTTAATGTTAAAATTATAAATAAAATATACTTTTGTTCTTAGTAGGAAAAAAACTTGGGGATTTAATTTCAGTACAGAAATGCTTGTATGAACCATAACAATCCATGTTACAAATGTTGTAAAATTTTTCTATTCTGTATTTTTCCGATTTTACTAAAATAACTGGCCAAGTCGTGCGGATTCTCGCTACCAAGCCTCCCATCTCCGCGTCGTCTCACTCTGGTCGGTGGCAGAGGCCCTTCCTAATAGATGATTGTGTAATAACCACCGCAATTACAGCTTGCTTTCCCACGGGCCTTGAAATTATTGTTCTTGTCCTGATGTGTAAGTTCTGCTCGACTACTCGCCGATGGTTGAAGTAGGCATACACTGTGATGGTCCGGTGTGATCAATTGATTATGCTGGAAACGTTTATTTTCTGTTTTTCACCATATACCGTACTAATGTGC
This sequence comes from Neoaliturus tenellus, assembly GCA_030545055.2. Lineage (NCBI taxonomy): Eukaryota > Metazoa > Arthropoda > Insecta > Hemiptera > Cicadellidae > Neoaliturus > Neoaliturus tenellus. The sequence goes on along the minus strand of CM061531.1, from coordinate 182,762,328 downwards.
TTTAAATTAGCGAAATTGTTCTTCTCAATAACGCCGTTCCAACGTTTTGTTTTTTATACAACTTTGTTAACATGAAAAATAGATTGTTTTGCAGTAAAATGTTGTAAAATAATGTGAACTAAATTTTAAACCCATTTATCGAACAACTATTATACAAAAGAATAATATCCGGGCTCTTTTACTGCAAATCGTTTCACTGGTTCTACTTCTTTCCTTATCAACAATTTCAATCAGGTCTGATCAAAATTTGATCAGATCTTGTCAATTTCTTATGATCCTGATCATGCTGTAAATCCAACCTGGTAAAATAATTAATTCTAATGGCTTTATCAGGTCTCGACCGTAGGCCCCGTCTCGACCCAACTAGATCACAATCTTAATCATATGGCACATAATTTTTATTTCTAATTAAGTCATAGGTAAATTGTATTGTTTAAGATCACCGAAGTTTGATAAGTTACCAGGCTAAGACTGCTATCATACAATCACTCAACAACTGTAAATGAATTTCCAATTTCCATTTAATTAACCTTTTTGTTTCAAAATATTTATGTGAATTAGGCAAGTTTACAAATAAAAAGGATGGGCCATATTTTTATCGGATTTCATCCTAATAGAATATGAAGGGAACCAATACTCCCATCACTAACTCGGATCTGATCGGATTAGGAGGGCCCTATCGCATTTATTCGATAAAATGATATATTTTTTACCATATTGATTTTGTGATGAAAGTGAAATATTCCATTGCGTTTTCTTCTAATTTCTAAAATACTAATTGAAGATCTTTTATTAAAATTGTTATTAGTTTAGAATATAATTCGTCAGTGGTTTTCAGATGTATTACATAATTTCACTAGAAGAAGAGTTCCATCATAGACACCGTTCTAAAGAATGAAGGGTTTAGTCTACGGTGGCCTCGAGAGCTGGAGCTGGGGATGGAGCAATGAAAATCCAATATTATCTGCTGTGTTTGTTACATTAATAGGACAGGAATGCCTTTAATGGAAAATAACATTGAAAGCAAAAACCCGTCGACCGTTGAGGCGGCGGCGGCGGCGAAAGAAACACGACTGTCAGGTCAGAATAAGTGAAGCGCCACTGGCGCGCTTAATCCGCCCTTCCTCCGTGGTTTGCATACTCGCTGTGCAAGGGATTACCGACAAGTAATTGGTGGTAGGAGTCCAACAATTTGCTCAGTTCAATTTGTTGGGTTTTGTAAAATTAAAAAAGTGAAAATAGTTCCATTATTTGAATAAAGTAGTGAGTGTACACAAATGATCGATTCTAATTGTAGATTTCACTTATCGTGTCCCATATCATAGAAGGAAATACTAGCTCATAGAGTATTTTTTAATGTTTTATAATAAAGCGTTCAATACTTACTGTGCATTTCACAAGTTATGGCTCTTTTCCAAAATTTTCACAGTAAAAGAAACACATTATTAGATACGACCAAAATTATTCGCAGGTTGTACATGAGCTTCACATGCACTTCAGAAGGGATGCTGAACCATGTGCTGAACACACCAGAATAACCTACTATGGCATCGCTAAATTAAACAATCACAACAGGGTCGAGTTCAACGCCATTGGTAAAGGGAAATTCAAAGACTCCTCTAAGAGAAACTTTGGCCACATTGGTGGATGTTCTGAAGGTGTTAAGGCTCAAAATTCCCATGCACTCGTTTACTAGACGTTACTGTGTTAATTAATATAAGTTGTAGTAATAAGTTTATATCTCACAATGCCTCAATAACTACGAGAACTCTATGAAAGAATGTTTATTACAGTGGCAACAGTCAACCAGCCAATATTGGCTTGAGTAGGCCTATCGGGTATGGTCCGAACTGCTACATCGCTGATAAAGACGTTTTGTGGTCAATAGGTGAGACACTGAATATTTTTAGGTATATAAAAGAAACTTAACGAATTTCTCTTTCCAATGTTGTTGTTATATCAATATTTAGTTAATAATAAGTTCAATACAATGTTTTAAGGTCCGATGAGTCATTTACTGACACCATGTATTTAAGTGGATTGTGCAGTAGTGACCACAGAGAGTAAAATGAACTTTATACAGTCGTTACTGGCCCGTACCATAGCCACAAAAACGCTAATGGAAGAGAAAGTGTATCACGGAAACATTTAGAAACGGTATCTCTCTTAAGTAAAGTGTAAGATTGTAAAACACAAGTCTGAAGACAAAAAAATTAGCCTATACGTGAACGTTTTTGTTTGGGAGTAGAAATTTTCATGATAAGCTCAGATAACAAATATTTAATATTCCTTTTTGAGCGATAAAAAAGTACCACAGATCCCCTTCCCAAAGGATTTATATTAGTTTTAATCCGAGGTTAGATTTGTTTGCAGACTTATACTACAATAGTATATTTCGTCACAAGGGCCGAAAGTGGCGTTTTGCCGGCCCCGAGATCGTGTTTCAAGTTCGAGACGAAGTCGAGAACTTGAAACGATCGAGGGTTGGCAAAACGCTTTCGGCCCGAGTTACGAACGATATTTTTCATCACACTACACAATTCAATAAATTCTAAACAAGTGAAAACATTACTTATTCGTTCATAACAAACTAAACATAACATCAACTAACCTAGCGAGATGTACTGCTTGAGTTTCCGGTTGCTAGGCAACCAATTCATTTCATTGTTGCAGTCACATGTTTTTGTGATACAACGTGTTGATGTGAATGTTTTTATGTAAGGTCTAGGCCAGCTGATTTTGCAGGCCTAGGCCGGAAAATTTTGCCGGCCTAGGCCGGCAAAACAGGTGTTTCGACGGTATAAACGAGGGTCGAAAACAGGTGATATCGATGTAGTGTGATGAAAATATATTTGTTATTACTATTGATTCAATAGAGGTTTTAATTTTAGGGAATCTTTGTAACAGTTATGCAATTGGTGCTGAGAAAAAATAGGACGGGGGGGATAAGAATAAAGCCAGAAAGGTAATTATTCTTTATCATTCTGCTCCAAACATGAGTATTTTGAATATGGCTCACCGCATTTTTTTTTTAGTCACTTTTAGTGAGAAAAAAATCAAAAAGTTTGAGACGAAGTCGAGAGTAGGCTCAGTACATGTACGATATTTTTCATCACGCTTACAGTATGCAATAAATTTTATACAAATGGGAAAACCATATTTTTATTTGCCAATAACGATAAAAACATAACAGTAACTAACCTGATTAATTTTATATCCGGTTGCAAGGCAACCACTTCACAGGTCCAATAGCTTCCAGTGGGAAGTTATAGGGCCGAAAACTTTTCGACCTACATCTCAAAAGCATGATTTTCATTGTTAAAAGCGATGGTCGAAAGCAGGTGATATTGATGTAGTATGATGAAAAGTATCTTTAGTTATATCACGGGTCTCAGGTTTTTTTCGAAATTTGGTCATTTTACAATCCTTGCTTAACGTCATACGTAAAGCGTCACTTTAGACTTCAGTGGTTTACTACAGGCTATCGTCAAACTATTTATTTCAATCAAATTTAAATAATAAAGTATTTTATAATGCAGCATAATAAGCGTTATGATTACGACCAAATTTTCGGTCAAGCGCAGATCAATAAAACAGCTATAAAATAATAAAGCCTTCGCCCTCTAAGAAATGTAATAAAATACACAAAACCTTTGGTGCCGTCCGAAGGCGTGTTGTGTTTGTTTATGGGCCCAGATGGTGACGCTCGGCTAAGGTTATCTGGCAGCCATTCAGCAGTCAGCACCCACGGCCAAGACAGTCTCCTAAACCCTCTGACTTATAGTTGGCGTCACACTACACCGAGACGGTAGACTGAAAACCATCACGCAGACAAATACTGAAATGCAGTCAATTGTTATGTAATTTTGTAAACGCTGTATTGAGATTCCGCGCGAATTGTTGCAGTCTCTTTATGCAGTGAAATAGAACTTTCGATATATCACCAACAACCTTACAAATTGCTAACGCTAACTTATACACTGGACTAATTTACCTAGTTCTGTGTTCATACTAGAACGATTCAACATGTTTTCAGAGATGGTTTATGCTGTCAAACCGCATTTGCCGTTAAACTTTGTGTGATGACATTGCGGACATTCAGCCAGTATTTAGTGGTGAGAACGAGATAAAAAATCGAAACTTAAGATAGTTCTAACTTAGACAATATATATAAAGAGAAGCAAACTCATGTTCACGAAACGGACTTCAGTTGGGAATGAACGTCTCAGTTAATGAGTGTTGTTGTGTCACTTTGTTAGGCGCTAGGCACTAGGCCCGGGTCGTGCCCTCGGTGGATGAGTCAGACCTTGGCTCTGTTATGTATACAGATACAACACAACACAGGTGAGTGTCGCAAGCGTGTAAATGTCGACGTCGTGACGAGCGCTCACGCCGGACCACCACTGACTCACCACCATTCGCTACCACTGGCCACCACTCGCCCACTAGTCTCCACTCGCCAATAACCACCCCTCTAAATATTCACCACCGCACTCGAAGCTACTTATCACTACTCACCACCCACTCGTCAGTTTTCACCTACACTAGCCACCAATATCCACCACTGGCCACCACTCGCCACTCGCCCACTAGTCACACTATATACCACTCGCCAATAACCACCCTTCGAAATACTCGCCACCGCACTCGAAGCTACTTATCACTACTCACCACCCACTCGTCAGTTGTCACATACACTAGCCACCAATATCCACCACTGGCCACCACTCGCCACTCGCCCACTAGTCACACTTTATACCACTCGCCAATAACTACCCCTCGAAATACTCGCCACCGCACTCGAAGCTACTTATCACTACTCACCACCCACTCGTCAGTTTTCACATACACTAGCCACCAATATCCACCACTCGCCACCACTCGCCACTCCCCCACTCGCCCACTAGTCACACTTTACACCACTCGCCAATAACCACCCCTCGAAATACTCGCCACCGCACTCCAAGCTACTTATCACTACTCACCACCCACTCGTCAGTTTTCACCTACACTAGCCAGCAATATCCACCACTGGCCACCACTCGCCACTCGCCCACTAGTCACACTTTATACCACTCGCAAATAACCACCCATCGAAACATTCACCACCACTAGAAGCCACATATTACTACTCACTACCTCACTACTCGTTACTATTCGCCAATGTTCGTCATCACTCGTCGCCACTCGCCACCATTTGTAGCCATTAGCTTGCACTGGCCATCTCATCAACACTTGCCACTTTTTACCAATCACTTCAACCAGGACAGGAGGCATTAAATACATTTTTTGTGATTCTGACCCCTACTCGACATCGCTCACAAGCAATGGTGCAACGCTTCTTCATTGTCACCAAAATCTATAAATATTTAACTTCTTTCATCGTGTAGAAACATAAATTCAAAAGCTTGATCGATCTCGAACCATCTTGAGTGTTGTGGTGTTGAAAACATCACTTGAGTTGAATAGTTAGAGTATTTGAATAAGGATCATCTTTTAGATACCGCCATTTATATTCTAAGAAAACAAAAAAACCTGTACAAGTTTATCTGATTAAGTGTGCTTCGCTTTAAAAACATGTGATTTCCATCACTCGTAAAAACTAAATAATTCAAACACTCGCTGAAGGAAAACCGAAACGGAGAATGGCAAATTAAAACGTACAGAGATGAATGTTAAGTGAGAGATAGGCGTAATTTAAATGAAACGATGATCGGCGACAGTCGGATCGAGGCGGACCGGCCGTACAGGGGCATTACACGAATGTAATTCATCAACAACGATGTCACTCATTAGGGAACAATTACAGAGCCCAAGGCCGGGGGAAGGTCACCAGCCGGCGCGTGCGAGACTGGAATCTTGATATCCGACGGAAAAACTGAACCAGAGCGAAGGAGACGAGAGGTAAAAAGTAGTCGTGCACTATCGCGAGTGTAGTCGACTCGATGACGTGCGACGCGGCGACGGATGGGGCGAAGACCTCCGCCATCGGAGCATCAGCTGGCGGGGATAACTCCAACGAGGTTAAACTACACGCAGAGAGATAAACACATGGTTATTTAGTGTGCTTTGTTAAATGTCGCCACTTTACTCCACTTTACCCTCGTTTCCTTCTTTATCAGTTGGTCACATCAACCTTCGAAACTACGGATCATACTTATTAAACGTATTGCTTAATGTTTGTTTTAAAACCAATTTGATTTGATGGTCTTTCATCAAGACCATCTCAGAGATTTTTTTACTACGGAAACGTCAGATATAGGGGTTGGTAAAATTACAGATATATATATATATATACATATATATATATACACATATATATATATACATATATATATATATATATATATATATATATATGTATATGACATACCATATCCGCAATCCCTAAATTATAGTTACGAATGTATGGATGCTCCGCTATCCTCACCCTCCAAAAGTCTTGACCCTGACCGGTTATTAAGGAATCGGGGGGGGGGGGGGGTTGTGGGTAAAATGGCGGCAATCAAAAATTAACAAACATCCCTATCTTTGCAGTACTCTATATGTAGTTCAATCTTTTTGAATAGCTCATTGTAAAATTTAGTTGTACGAGACACCATTGCATTGCCACTCCTATCACTACCAAATTCGCAACCGAAGATACGAAATATCATGAGAAATAATCACACTAGTTCATATTTAACACGACAAACTGTTTTCCCAAGAGTAATTCGCACGAACCACGAAACAGTCATTATTTCGAGTATTACTGTAATTAGCTCGTGAAAGGTGAGGAAACTTATTATTAGCGTATTACAACAATGAGACAATTCTTGCATCTGAGGGGCTAGTCGGTCTGGTTCTCATCGGAATCGCATTACAAAAACTGACTAGTTTTATGAAGATGCCAGCTCTCTGGCGTACCAGATTTACGTATACCAAAACAAGGAAGGCCCTTCAATCATTTTGGGTGTGGTTGTCGTACCTCCAAGACCCTTTGAAGTCACTATCTGAAAGGTCCGATTAATTTTATGGATGGTTTATCTCCATGGTCTCGCAAGGTCACAAGCCGTAAGGAAGGGCTACTATCGTTGATAGTTATCATATAACTGTGACTTAGTCACGGACCAAGCTATGTTCTTGAAGTACACCATACAATCTCCTAAAATTTACATATTGATTGACCTACGTTTTTCATTTATGGTTAAATTATGTAATGCCTTCGTGCAATTTGAGGCAGAATACTCAGCGAATTTCCAAAGGATCTTGAGATTTTGTATTTTCCCCATAAACACCATAGGAATGAGTATGTAGGTTTGCTGCCATTGGATGTTGTTACAAAATGTTTGTTTTGTTAGAAAATGTAATAGTTAGGTAAGGTAAATATCAAATTGTATCAATATTCGAAACTTAAATTTTCCCCATAAGCCTCATGGGGGTAAGTATGTAGGTTTGCCGCCATATGGGTGTTGTAAGCAAATATCAGTTAAACCCTACCTAGTGAATGTACATACCAAATTTTATCAAGTTATTCCAATAAATAAGCGAGATACAGGGTTTTGTTGATTTCCCATAAAGATTAACATTGGAAACCTATTTTTAGCTTTTCTCCGTAACCTGTTGAGCCAAGTTAAAAATTCAAAATACTAAATTGTTTGTTTTTTAAGCTCTTTTAAATGGTTTTAGTTAAAATTGTTGAATTTTACAAATTAAGGGCCAAAAATGCCAAAAACCCATTTTTGACCCCTTTGAAACCCCGTAAAACCCCGTTCCCATAACCCGATCATGCTGGTTCGCGAACTCATGAAAATAGATCTATATATGAAAATGAACGAGTGGTGTTTTTGGCTTCTGGGGACCTCAAAACGAAAAAGTAACATGGTCCCGGGCTTAGGTCTTACCATGGCTACTACCGTAATAGCGTATTCCCTATAGGGAAATTCGCTAAAACTATTAAACATGTCTGGACATTTTTGAAGTTTGCATTGTTGGCCGGATGTACATAATTTAAAATTGTTTTCGGGCTTGGAAAAAAGCTAGCATTAGAAATTGCAAAACACCGATATTATTCGATATAGTTAAAATACTGGGTGTCCATAAAGTCTTTCCATAATGCAATAGCTTTTGCTGTACGGTAACTATTAGACCTACACGCATCTTGGACTTCTTTTATTTTTAAAGATAATTTAATTTGGTTTTTTCATTAAGTTTGTAGCACTTACTTTCTGCTTATTGACAACAATGCAGATTACTTCCAATAAAGTACAAAAACAAAATCAGGAATGGCGAGTCAGCAAGAGAAGTGACAGTGTGTCCTATGATCCACGAAACTCACTTTTTTACTACTCTCCACAGGCAGACATTTCATGTGAACATTTTAAAACCTGCACCTTAAAAAGTAAAAGAGGTCATATGCTGATTTTTTGTGAAAAAATACAGTGTATGTCACCCGTCACTTAGGAAATGTTAACCAAAGGAACGATATTAAAAGTTTCCTTGAAGATTTAAAAGTAATCCGAGGCCCACATATAGAGATGTACAGTATTGAGTTTGTACACAGCTGTAAAAAACTCAAGAAGTCACTTGTTATACGTAAATTAAAACGTTATCCTACCATAATTTGTCTTCTTACTATTCGATTTCTTTATCTGGGCAAGACTTTGTGGACACTCGGTATTTTACAGAAGACTGCTCCTTACATACTTTTACGATTAAATCATGTTGAAAACGGACCTTTTCTTCCCTGAAAGCTCTCAACCAATCTCGCTTCTGGAAGTCTAATGGTTATAAGGCATTTTTAATAAGTTAAATCTGTTAGCCTCTCAGACTATAATAGTACCATCTTCTCCAATCTCTCAATTATAGTTGCGAAAGTAAGGATGATCCGCTATCCCCACAACCCAAAAGTCTTGACCCTGACCGAGTATTCAGGCTCAACCGGAGTGTGAGATTGGATAAACCAGTTCCGGGAGATGCAAGGGGGAATCGACGTGAAAGGGCAGTTACGAGTATATATTATTTTGATAGCCAAAACAATACTCCTCAGAGATTCAACCTTAATTTGCTCAATCCACTACCGACCCTTCGACGAAAGGCACTACAGTACACTATGGGATAGATGATTAGATTTCGGCACACTACATGTGTAACAGTGTTGAAATACAAAGAAATGTAATTGTAAATTGTTTTGACTTTTTATGTGGCTTATTTTGACTTTCACCGCAGCACAAAAGTTATGCAGCGATGATCTCACAGAAATTACTCTGGAAATATGTCAATAGTAGACGAAGACACGCAACAGACAGCCATACGTATTGGACTGTGTGAGTTTGGGGGGGGGCGGGGGGGGGGAGGGCACATCTGTACCGTGGCCCCCTGACCCAGAGCTCGGGAAAGTGACATCCGTCGGTGGCCACAGGAAATACTGTGCTTTCTCACCATATCGCACTCGATCTGTTAATCCCACTGGCGCTGACTATTGTTTCCCCCAGTAGAAACTGGCCAGTCCACAATCGCTCTGTTATTTACAGACTTAGTAAAAATTGTGTTAATCTCTTGAAGAAGAATTAACATAAGAAACAAATAAAGGACATTGAAATTGAATACTAATTTATAATTTTATTATTATTTTTACAATAAATTTAAAAGATTCCAAATATTTTAAAACTTTTATGTTCCGTCACTTAAACTGCAACAATTGACATATATACCTCTCTATATAAATGAAGTTGATTTTGTTGAGCTCTAATTGAATTATAAAATAATCAACCATTAAAGACCAAAATAAAATGCAATTGACTTTCAGCAAATTACCTGAATACAGTGCGTAGATTACTCAAGTGTCACTGTAAGAAAGTTGGGTCCAAGGACTTTGCTGTGTTTTTAAGGAGTGTCTTTCTCAACCTCCAAATCTCTTCAAGACTGTTTTCCTCGTAATATCTATTTGTTTTTTCGTATATTGGTTTAAAATGGTCGCCGCAAAAAACTATCACACAGGTTTCCACTGGCTCAAACCACAGCTTTCAAAAATTTAATTTAATTGTAAATTGAATGTTTAAGAGTGTTTTGAGGAAGCACTTTTACAAAAACGGCGATTTAACTTTTTCTAGACGTTGATTAGCTATGGAAAAAACTATGAACTCTACTTTTGATGTATATTTCTTGTGCCAAAAAAATTATGACGAATTTAGAATCATACATCTGAAATTAAGTCACTATCAAATTCGCCGTACGCATTTAGTATCGAGTCAAATCGTTTGATTTTTTATTAGAATATTCAAATTGGAATTTAATTAAAAATCACTTCAAAGCTGTAAACTCAAGGCCCCCGCCATCGACATTTTTAAGCTTACAAGTATTAATAAAGAAATACAAGACCACGATAAACCCAGTTCCTGGAAGTGTTTATTTGTTTTTTGCCGCCGCATTACGAACTGGCCGACCTTCCAAACTGGCATCGTAAATCAGACGAGTGGTTCTCGGTTACATCGCCGCTCGACTGAAAGTGAAACCGATTGACGAAATAATCCGTTAATTTGGGCAGAACCGGTTCATTTTTACGTGTCGACATTTTACGCTACCGCGACGCGTAGACCGCTATGTCCGAGCGCCACTGCGCCGCCACCGGCCCACTAGATAGCTGTTCTCTGGGGAATGGAAACACTAGGTTTGTAAAATATGCAGAGGGGACCATAATGTCGGGTAAAGGGGAGACACTTATCGCACATTAGTTGGTGTTTGCTACGGTTTCGATATTGCAACTAAAGTTTTTTATTTGAGGGCTTTCCTAGTGCACGTGTATTGCACGAATGACTTGGAAACTGTGGAGTTGCATTCTTCATTGCGTCATGTAAATGTTGTCTATTCCATAATTAATTATTACTGTACTATTTGTACGAGTGTACAATGATTAAATCCAAGAGAATTAAAGCAGCTTCTCTTAATTTGTCTACTATACCTGTAAAATATCTAGTCGATCTTAGACAAAGCAGCAAAACGGCTTCTGATTTCTCGACAACATTCATTTTAATTTCATGCTGATCAAATATTAAAGATAAGCACCTTGCATGTCTTTATGGCATGCTGATAGTTTAGGGAATTATTACAGTAAAACTAGCGAATTTAGTAAATTTGATATGTCCAAAGTAAGCATGCAGTCAGGGCCGGATTTACGTTTTCTTCGCCCATGGGCATATAATAATCTGCCGCCCCTTCACCCCCCCCCCCCACCGGCTCCCTTTGTACCCTCCAAGGAGCCACATTGCGGCGACATTGCTTTTTTTTAAAGAAGGAATCTAACTTTAAAGTTTGGACGCACTTCATTTTCCTTATTCTTCTTCACTTCAGCTAATTTCCTGTATTCCGCGCCACTAAGTCTTTTTGCCCATCCATTAGGCCTATGTTTTAAAAATATAACGAAAATTATTGCGTATATCAAATTCAAAATAATGAAATCTCACACGAAACACATAGCATTAAGAGTTATAAGCAAATCAACAACACACAGTCGCACACGCACTACTGCATAACAAGCAAGCCGCAAGCGTAGGGGCCTACTCGTACAGGCTGTCAGTTGTAATGCGACATAACAACGCCACACAACACTGACGAATGACGTTTGTACACTGACCGCCCAAGCGGGAGCGAAATGGCGACTTGGCGGGATGGCTGATGACCGGTGGGGCATACGGGAGACTCGGAGCAAACTATGACGTCATTGAATTAGTTCCTTGAGTTATCGCTACGAATACGCTTGATTTCAGAGTTGTCGTCTGCAACAACTGAATAATATTGTTTACACTAGGCCTAACCTCTATAGGATTAGATGATGATGAATGGAAATGGATAAATTCTATCATGGTACTCTTTTTAAGGCGAATTTGAAGACTCTTTTACAAAATAAAAATGTTTATTTTTGTTATAGGTATTTTTTGTTTTGTTTTTATCAGGCCTAGCTTAGGCTTACATAAATAACTTGGGCCTGTTTAGTTTTAATAGAAAAGATTCAAAGCGTTCAACGTTTTAGGACTAGATAGGCTATATTTTTGGTTAGCATGAAACGTAATTTTATGCAACTAAGTTCAACTGTCTTAACAGTCAGCCTATTCCTTAATTCTCCATGAACGAATCCTAGTTGGATTCGGTAAGATGTATTTACAGTAATTACCGGTAGTAAAGTTTAAATTTGATAAAGTTTTTTTTCGAACCAAAACTTAGGTGTAAGGTTTGGATTGCAGAATCCTACACCAATCTATCACACACCCAATTTAACTTAACACTACATTTAAGAGTGCCAATACAAAAATTGTTAAGAATTATGTACTACTATAAGGATACTGTATCTATTTCTAATCTTACACATGAATACCGGTATATTTATTAGTAAATAAAATGCTTTTGAGATTTTTAGGCTTAGGTTTTACTTATTTTGTCATCTTTATCAAGATATTACTACACTAACAACGATTCCTCAATTCAATACTCAAAAACAAAGAAAGAAAGAGGGCAAGCGAGACTAGCCGAGTAGCGGCAAAATATAGAAACTTTAATGTTATGACGTCAGCATCATAGCCGTCACACAGTGAAGCGACGTCATTAAACTGCTCCGAATGTCTCCCGTATGCCCCACCGGGCTGACGACGGCGAGGAATACAAATACGGCTCCCCCCTCCCTCACGGCGCCCCGCCACTAGCACATCGTCTGCCGCACGCAAATAAATAGACGCTCGTCCACCCGTCCACGCATCCGCGGCTTACGCGCAGGCAGACTGCAGTCTGCCCTTTGCCGCCTCACCACGATACGGCTATGTGGCCTGCGACCATGACGATAACAACGCGCCGTGCATACAGATATAAATTTTAATTTCTCCAAAATTTTGCCGCCCTTGAAATTTGCCGCCCTGGGCATGTGCCCATGTTGCCCATGCGGTAAATCCGGCCCTGCATGCAGTGCATGGCTCTTAAATTTAATGCGAGAAAATTCATGATGTTGATAATGCACTTGCAGTAGGAATTTAATCGTTATCAGACTTCAAAAATATAAATGTATTAGAGTTAATTCATCACTAGTATTTGAAATGTATTTCATGATCAGCAACACAAAAAAAAACTCACTACCTATAACCCTATAACCAATAATAAATCATAAATGAGGATGGGAATCCCCAAGAAGAATGGAATGTAAATCAGTGAGCAAAGCACGTCCGCGTTCCTTGTGACTCAGTGAGTCAGTGAGTCTCGACCGCCCACGCCACTCACTGCTACTCTTCTATAGAGTCTGACTCATAGCCAGTTTATGATTTTCGATCCTCATTAAATATCTATGTAACCTAATTTCAATTTCTCAAAAAAGAACCTTAATCTCTCACCGTAGAGTGTAAAACTGTCTAAGGACAATAGCAGTAACAATCCCGCCAACAATAATTCCAATGAAAAACGCCAAAAACTGAGAAAAGACTAAGAGAAACGCATTATGAAGTTATATTTTAAATGTTCTACAACTTTGATTGTTTACACCGGTAAATACCCACAACCACAACGGTAAGTGTTCAAGCCTTGGAGTATTATAGAGATTATCATCAAGGCCAACACGGGTGTCGCTTGTTGTGGTGGATTTACGGAGCTACCTTTGCATATGTTGCGTCCATCACGGCAACAACATAGGCTGCGGACAGCTTCCGTGTGCCATGTTTGTTATAAACCACAGCTACAACATAAGCTGTGGACAGCTGCGGTGTCTAACATATATACTCCCGCAGGTGTAACTCACTGATGTATATAAAAGTTCGGACGGAACCGTTCAAGCTAGAGACTTGAAATTTGGCATTCTGTTAGCTTACATGATTTACATTCGTAAAAAATTATAAAAACTAGAAATTTGTCACTTTTAATCTATAAAAAAGGTAAAAAATATAGATTTGTCGGTAACGTAGTTCAGCCGTGTCACCGTTTATCACCGCGTCGGTATTGAAGATCACTTTGCAGGTTTAGTTCTCGCTCGTGTTTAAATGATCTCTTTCAACTACACTCGTGTTTGTAACAAACGCCGTAATCCAATTGGAATTGCATTTTGGTCAATCTAGATAATGTTTACTATGGTGTTTTACGGGAATGTTTGTTGGTGTTAATTCCTGGGCGATTCCCGCTCTGTTTATTTCAATAGTAAATGCTCAGTGCGCAGCTAATGCTTCAAGTGCGCTAACTTGGAAGTTCATTAATGGTCAATTTCCTTCTCCTATCATTGACTGACTAAGAAAATTAATTTACACCTTTAAATTTGGATTTCAGTTTACTTTGATATTTAACTGCTAAGTTACATTAGTTGTGTCTTCGTCATGACAAAATTGCTAATACCCCTTTTAAAATATACAAAACTCATTTTAAACAATAACACTAGTGGTTGAAATTTAGATTTTCCATATAAGAATAACTTGGAAAACATTTTTAAATCTTCTCTGATTATTTTTGTTAAACAAACTCGTCTCAGCTCAAAAATATCTTAGACTCTCTTTTAATGTTTCAAATACAAAATTTTGGTTTCTTCATATTTTTTTCATCGAATTAACAATATGACGGTGTTTTTTTTATGCATGGAATAGTAAAACTAATAACTTGATAATTGATGTTTTGTGATAAAATATTATTTAAAATAAGGTTCTTTGACATTTTTATGCTTGGCCAGTTCAGCAGACTGGGCAATTTTATTATAACCAACAATAATAACTAAACCCAGACCCAAAAGATGACTTCTAAATGCACATAATCAATTTAAAATATCTCTTGTTTCTTTATTAATAGTTGTAATGAAAAGTTAGGTAGACTATTTCATTTAATGTAATTATTACAACCCTAAAATTGATCCAAGAATCCTTCAGTTTTTAAGTTAACTTATTTATTTTATGTGGGTGGTTTACCATATGTGGACGTTACTTTTTAATAACCACTGTAAAATTATTTAATTCCTTCAATATTGCGCATGACTATATCTTGAACGGCACCGATATCAATAAAAGCACCAAACATATAAAATAATTGTGATGAATGCTAGAATTAAGTCTTTTTATTTTGCCTGTTAGAAGGAACTGGTTGTTTTACAATTGACTGTTATTCAACTGATTGTTTTGAATTGTTTGTTACTTAGTGATGTTTTACATTGTTTGTTACTTACTGTCCTAAAACTGTGGCCTCCTACTACTTGAGGTAAATTTGCAATTTGTAACTAATATTTGAAATACTTTTGTCAGTAATTACAGTAATATTGTGTTAAGAAGGTTGTAGTTTTGTATTTAAATAGCTTGAAAGTGATATTGAAGGAAATTTACTTTATTTTAAAGTTTAACACTAAAAATATTGAACTTAAAAAATTATAATTAATGCCTGCTAATACTCGTATCATGTGTTATTATTTAACCTGTTCAATATGAACGAATAACTCTGTTGCAGATTATTTCCGAATTAGCAAGATATATCTAACATATAAAAATTTCACTTTTTGTAGTATCTCAAATCTTTATTTTAAGACCGTTTTGCAACTTTTATCATTACTGAATTTGATATTCTGTAACTTTTTACTAGGCCTAACGACAGTTATATTGTATGTGAAGTTCGAATTTTACATTCAATGAACTTTTACAATATTCCTGTAACTTCAACATGATTTATGAGGAGTAACTAGAATAATTATTATTTCGTAATAAACATTTTTATTTTGTATCGAATAGTATTTTTGTGAATACTCTTTGGCGGGTTCCAAACGGTTTGTTCATGTTTTCCTATTTTTGGTTTTTGTTAAATTATTTTTTCATTGATCTGCAAAATAGTTTAATTAGCTAAGTCATTCTACCTTTTCATCTAGTTTATTTTTTTCATACTTTTTGCGCTAAGAGGGTGAGGCAAGGCATGGCGTCACATCCCCTAACGATTTGTTTACCACTGTATAGTTGTTTTTAAAATCCAAATTAATAATACTCAGATATAGTACCTAGAAACCACACATACGCCCACACTCATAACCTGATCAGTACAGTTATCAAACAAAATTAACAATTTTAACTTAAAATATTATGGGAAGATTTTAAATGTTTGAGACTTGGTAAACTACTAACTTGTTCGGCGAACACAACAAGGGGTATGGGGGTGGAGGCCTCAACTAGCCTGTTCAGTGCTTGAGATTTTTGTAACAGCAATTCAAGAATTGGGTCAACTAATTGCTGGGAAAGAGGGTGTAGGCTCAATCCATCATAATACCTAGAATATTTGCATAATTGATTATGATTTCACAATTATAAATTTTTTACGAACTAAGGAGAGAACTAGGAAGTGGTTTTAAAAACGAGCTACAGGCGATTTTTGTATTAGCCGGTTTTCTTACTGTCTAAGCGGACCAGTTCTTCGGTGGACCTAACCTGCTACAACTCTACTTTTCAATAATTTACGCATTTAGGACAAAGTTGCAACTTTCTTCATTTTAAGACTTTATAAAGACTTTAAGACTTCATGATTATAGTACCTACTACTCTGTGATCTATTACATACTACTAGGGCTCTTATTTTTAATAATTTTCTGAACCATAATATTTTAAATTGTTAATTTAATAATTGCTGATTTTAAAAGATAAAAATGTTATCTTTTCTTTATATGGTACATATATGATTCCTGAGTTTCTTGGCCTCCCCGTGGCGGAACTGAAGCATCTTAGCCTATACTGTATTTTTTATTTCAAATATCTTTATTTTGTCTTAATTTTCTTCTATAGCATACAACGATCCTCCATATAAACTTATAGTTTTATTCCACTTTTATCTTTTCAGAATACACCTATTACCTCAATCATGTGCAATCATAATCGTATCTACAAATTTTAACACAACAATTTTTGAGCATGACTATTTACATAGTTAACACAAGTTATTTCATAACTCCATTATATTTTTAACGAATTAAGGGAAGCTATGGAGTGGGATTAAACCATGAGCTGTGGGCAATTTTCAAAGATTATTATCAATTGTGAGTAGTGTGTATTGGCGGCTTCTGTTACTGTCATGGGAGTTGAGCCCTCAAGTAGTCTGGTCATTGTATGAGTTTTGACAGTAATTTATTTAATTGGGGCAACCAATTATTGGGTTGGACCCTCAATCCAGCGTAACACCTAGAATATTTACATAAATAATTATTATTTCACAGCTCTAATTTTTTTACTATTTACTAAGAAGGGCTATTAAACCCAATTTATAGGAGATTATTAAAGCTTTTTTACTATTGATTGTGAATTGTGTGTATTAGACGGTTTTGTTACTGTCTTGGCTGTCCAGTTCATCTGTGGAACTAAACTATTTCATACATGACTTTTTACTAATTCAAACTAGGGGGCAACTTCTAAGGGGGGGCATGGGGGCGGAGCCCCCATCGAGCCGCAGGCGAGTCTATAGTTATATAGGTCTAAACCATACTATTCCATGATATACATCTTATACTCTAAAACAAGCTCTGTTTGTACGGGCAAAGTTTTTTTCACTCCATGGGGGTTTTGGCCACCAGAAATCGATTGGTTTATGCCCTAGAGCTATTAAAAGTTTCCATGTTATCCTTATGGAGATTTTTAAATTGAACAAAAATCAGCTGATAACTGTAGATAAAATAAACCAATGTGTCACATCTTTAACCTGTGGATTAGGAAAATTATAACCAAATTCAACACCCTTTGACCTGGCGAGTGAGCGAAGCGAACGAGCTCGTCTTAAAAAGGAAGAGGGCGAGTGAGCAGAGCGAACGAGCTTCATGCTAGAAACGAAAGTGACAATTTTACCGAGCATAAGCTCGATCCCCTTGTTACTTTGTTCTAACACAAGAAGAAATTATAAAGCTGAATAGTCTTGGATCAAATCATTAAAAAACTCAAATACAAACAAATATCGGGTGATAAGTAACTACAATGACATCTATTTCACATGATATAACACACATGTCAACTCTTCCCTGTCAGTTACTGTTGCGAGGCAGTGTTACACTGCAGTAACTTGTCTATGTGTCTCCCCCAAACGCTTCCATCATCCATCGCACTTTGTAAACAAGATCACTTCCTTTTTCCAGAATTTTTCCATAACTTCATTTACAGTCCCGTGCTTGCACTCTGTCCCCCATG
This sequence comes from Neoaliturus tenellus, assembly GCA_030545055.2. Taxonomy (NCBI): domain Eukaryota; kingdom Metazoa; phylum Arthropoda; class Insecta; order Hemiptera; family Cicadellidae; genus Neoaliturus; species Neoaliturus tenellus. The sequence goes on along the minus strand of CM061531.1, from coordinate 182,744,206 downwards.
ATAACATTTCTTTTACACTTCCTACTTGTTTTAAACTATATGTAATAGTAATAGGCTCAAATAAGTTTGCAATTTCCTTCCATAGATTAAATAGGAAGAATTTTATCCAGTTGCATTTGGGACCGGCCTTCGTTGAATAAGGAGTCTGTAAAATTTCAGCTCAAAGTTTTCCTTCCTTAACACCCTTCACTTTAAAGAGTTGCAGTACCTCCGCCATCATAGACTTTTAGTCCCATAAGAACCATTTTAAAATTCTATTAACATTTTCGCATTTTTAATATATTTTTCTGTAGTGAAGCAGCATACAGATAGTACCATTATAAGGATAAGCCTTACCTAACCCCATTAATGAATGCACTTTGTCATTTTAGCGAATTTCCTATACTAGTGATGTCTAAATAAATATGCTCTAAATAAATATATACATACAAAACAGTCATACTAATATCTCTAAATAAATAAGTGTTTGTAAATAAATATGCTCATTCCTATTACCGTTGGTCTCATGGTAAGACCGTTTTGAGGTGCCCAGAGACCAAAAATAATAGCCATAATATATATATGTATGTGTCCCTAGACATGGAAACCCTCGTAAAAACAGTCCGATTAAGGCCAAATTTGGTAGAGATGTGGTAGAACTCTCCTACCTTTATTCGGTTAAGATCGTAAACCAGATATATCGCTCTACAGGAAGGTGTAGTTTTATGAGGTTTTGTATACAAAAATGGGATTTCTGCGCTTTTCATATGTAATTCAAAAAATTAGAAATTTTGATTTTTACTACTGGAATTGGTTAAAAAAACACACACAATTTAATATATAGAATTGTTTTGTTCTATCAATGTATACAGAAACTAATAAGTAGGGACATCCTTATGGGGAAGTGAGAACGCCGCCCCCGAAACACAGATAGCACCACCAAGATGGTAAGGATTATGCTGATTGGTTAGATAGAAACATATGACTAGAATAATTTTACAGAAGTTTGTTATTGTTTTGATTTTTGTAAACAAATATGCTCATTTCGACATTTGAGAAGTAGAAAGAGCGCTTCCCGTGAACGTAAGGAGAAGTAATCCTAGCATCAGCGCTTTATTTTCCTCTGGTTTTCGAGGGCAAAACTAAAATATTTTAAAATGGGATGTCCCTACTTATTTGGTTCTAAATACATTGTTAATATTCTTCTTGAAAATCTTTGACAAGGGGAAAGTGTTAAAATTATAAATTATTTTTTCTTTTCGCGAAAGGATATTTGGTGTTGAGGTGGGCGAAGATGACTTGGTTGGCCTTGACCATTCGCGCCTAAGGATTGAATCGTTCCTTGAAGTACTTAAAATTTAGGAGTCATTTCCGCTCGCAGCGTTCCCGTCGTGCCTTCAGTCATAACTACATTTATCATCAGTGTTCCTCCACCAGTGTAGGAGTTTTTGATCTGAGTTGTTTATGAACACAACAGACATATTTGTTTAGAAAAAAAGAAAAAATAACAAACTTTTGAAGTACCTACCAGCTGGCAGCTGTTTAGCACAGTAAAACTATCGATATACAGTGTAAACCAACCGAAGTTATTAACTTGAATTCGTTAATGAATTGAAGAACGGGTAAACCGTCAGTCTATTACAAAAGGAGACTTAAATGAATGTATGATGAATAGTCCAAAGCCGTAAAACTTCACCCTGTTTACTGTAATAGTAGGGAAGACAAACATTTTAGTCAATCGTAGTGTAAACATCCTATTTGAAAATATTGATGTGCATACGGTCGGCCAAACAGGGCCCTCTGTTGTTCATGTGTCCTTAAACTCCTAAAATGCGGGCATTTATTTTATGTGCAAATTATGAACATCTGCACCATAGATTATTTCTGTCTCCTATTCGTATTGTTTTATATCTCTTCGTAAACCTTTTAATTGATGAAATTATTTCGTTTCTCTGACCTAGAAAACATTTTACAACTTTAAAATGCAAACAGGATACAAATTGAAACTCGTAACACGGACAAGAGCTTAATGACCTTAAAAAGCCGCACAATCTGAAACCCCAAAAGTTGTGCCGCTTTACTCTTTGGACGAGAGTTTCAACTCAGGCGAGAAATAACCTCTCTCTCAATCTTGAAATCCAGATATCTTTCTCAGAACTTGTCATATCTCTCCTTTTAAAGAACTTATCCCTTCAAACGTTAGCTGCATCATGATCTAGAAAACTCAAAACTCCTAATCCTGACAATTTTCTTGTTGTTTTGTAGAGAAAAAGTTGATTTCTTTTCAAAAAGTTTATCCAAAGATTTGTACGTATTTGTCAAAAAAATATATTGTGTACTGAGTTAGGAAGACGTAAGTATATAATTGCTTCGAGGTACAGTTTTGTTGTTTTACTTACAGGAGCCACTGTAGAGAAGACTACTTGCAAAGTACCGGCAGCGGCTACTATCAAACGCTGATTCAAATACAGAGCAAGATTTGAGGATCAACATCAGATTTGACTTCCCTGTTTGCTTCCATGCGTAAATAAAGGTAGTTTTTTTTATCTATTTTTTAATAGTATAAGCTATCTTGAATTACCTCAGTCGTTATTTGGTGAGGGTTTTATGATCCAATTAATTTTAATAACAAAATACAATGTTTTATGGAACAGCAAAATGCATATAAAAGTAAAAAGCTTGCATCTTTCCGTATTATAGTACTGTAAAAATATGTTACTTTTACATTACATCATCTATGTTGTTGTAATATTTGTTTAGGAGATTGAAAAGTGTTTTTAAAAATTGCTTATAACCTCTCTTCGTGGAATTGTTTAGAAACATAAATATGGAAAGACCTCTGTAATGTCAAAAAAACAGTACCATACAGTATATCTTTCACTACGACCTACTGTACCAGCAAACTCTTCGATCCTCCGAGTGACCGCAACTTCGGTCGCCTTGTAGATTAGTTGTTCAACGAAATGAATTGATCTTCAGGCCGAACAAAAATTACAACCACAAAATTCAATACGGCAAATAATGCGGTCAGAGAGTCGGTCCGAAAGTATCTAAGGTACGCGGTCAATTTCTTGTAACGGAAATTCAAGAAAGTGCGCATATCAGTTTTAAACTTCATATTTGATCAAGAGTTCGGAAACTTTATATAATGTCGTGTCTTGAACTTCAGATATAAAATTATTTTACATGAATAATTTCTTAAAAATGAGTGTAAACACAATACAACAACACCAATAAATGACTACATAAAATAATTTTCTTATACCTACCGTAAGTTCTACAGAAACTTTTGACTACTTTTGGTCCCTTTTGGTAGAATTAATTCATCTCCAAAAAGGCTATATCAACTCGAGTGAAAAATATATCTGTAAAGATTATGCATATACGTTCGTAAAATTCGTAAGTATACTGAAAGCATTTTTAACTTGACTTTACACTGTAAGAAAATAAATTGTATATTTCTGTCAAGAACAACGCAAAAAATGGTTTGAAATAGTGTGTAGTTTAATATACTATTTTTTCGCTGAAATAAGTTTGTTTGTTACTAATTGAGGCTAAGCCTATCTTAAAAACCTACCTTATTTCCCATCTATAAAGCCAATATAGAGGCTGGTTATATAACAATTTCACCTGTTAAGTCCTCCAGGATTACACTCTCACAGGCTTTGAATTTGCTAATGTTATCCTTATAGATCAGGATTCTTTACTGAAAACATTGTGACAGAGTCAAACTCTTATAATAATCAGGCCAGCAAAATCTGAAGGGGGGTGAGAATTATCTGAACTTACTTTCAGAAGTTCATTCGGTTCGGCGTGTGTTTTCGTTCACACCCTGGTTGTCACTAAGTTCCGTGACGGCGACACTGCTCGTGATGAGTGGAAGGCGCGACAATGTGTAATAAATACACAATTAGTTAGAACAAGAAGGCATAAATATTGTTGACGACAATGGTATAACCCCGCCCGTCGTCAGGCGCACAAAAACTGGCTCTCGTTAATAAACTTTTAGAGGTTCCAGGAAGTTCTTTGGTTTCGAGGGTAGCGGAACAATATGCCCAATATGCCCCCGACGACCGTGCAGTAGTCCTCCCGCTGAGCTATTGTTTTTGTCTTTTGTCGTACAATAAGTAAATGCTACTTGTACAATATTTAATTAGTGAAGTGCCATTTTTAGGTATATGGGCCTATAGGTTTTTTCAATAACAATATTAGTATTTTTCATCACACTACATCGATATCATCTGTTTTCGACCCTCACTTCTTCCAACGAAACACCTGTTTTCTCGGCCTAGGCCGGCAAAAGCCGGTAATGGAAACTTTAGCAAAGAAATCTAGAATATAATAAGGCTGGTGACGACGACAACAACAACAACAACAAATAACAAATCAGTGACGTAGTTGGTAGTTCAGCTGATAGAAACTGTCAAATCTATATGACGTACATTGGAAAATGGTGCTTTTCCCTTGGAATCAGCTGCAGTTGTCACCTACCGTTAGAGAACTTTTTCTAGTTTCGGTGGCCTTAGCTGATGTGAAGTGGTTGCCTAGCAACTAAAAACACAAGAGTACATCTCGCTAGTTTAGTTGAGGTTACGTTTTGTTTGTTATAAACGGGAAATAGTTATTTGTGCTTCTAAGGACTAAAGTACACTTTTTCTCCCTGAAGGGAAACTGTTGTCGCCCGAAGGTGACTCCTTCGGGCGACAATTTCCTTGAGGGAGAAAAAGTATTTTAGTCCCTTGATGCACAAAACATTTTTCCTCCTCTACACGAATAACATTTAGGCCTGTAACAATAGGTCTACCGTATATAATTTAACCTAACCTTCATGATCCCTTGCTCCGTCAAGCTGGATCAGTCACATCAACATAAAAAAACACAAAAGGTAGGCTATATCATTTATTAAAGAACACAAAAAAAACAGGATTCAAGCCTAGACGAAATTCTTACACTTAGGTTTAGGTTTTGGACTTCTTAGGTTAATAGCCTACCCAATCGAAATGTAAACAAACACGTACCGGTATCGGTACACTGCTGACAGAATGGCTTGTGCTACAGCTGCTACTAGTAAACAAAGAGTTATGAAACAAATACAAGTGACAGCTCACTGTCACTCATGTTCTTTTTAATCTCTCTTTTAATGTTATTCTTATGTAACTAACTTTAGCCCCGTGGTACAAAAGAAGTTGAGTTTTCCCTAGGTAGGAAAATTAAGTATTCAAGTCACATGGGGTAAAAAATAGAACTTTAGTACTCTATTCCAAGGAGTAAAATACGGCTTTAGATCGTAGGTGGAGGAATTTTTTTCACTTGTTAAGAATTTATTGAATTGTGTAGTGTGATGAAAAATAGCGTTCATAACTCGGCCAAAATATTTTGTCTGCTCTTGATCGTTTCAAGTTCTCGACTTTGTCTCGAACTTGAAACACGATCTCGAGGCTGGCAAACCCCCATTTTCGACCCTTGTTACGAAATATACTATTACATTATAATGTACTGAATTTCTATTATAGCTGGTGTATAGAAAATTATTTTTAGACTAACTTTCCATAAGTTTTTCAGTACCAGTAAACGCCGGGGCGTTTTATTCATTTCCTTATAACGTTTAATAGAAACTATTTTTTAAAGTTATGAATAAGACAATTGAAAACATTTTTATGGTATAAAATTGTTGACACTCATAATACTGTAAATACATTTTATTTCCATTACTAAATTATTTGCAAAGGTTTGATTAAATCGTTAGATCCGTTTTCGATATATGTTTACATACATACATACCAATATACCTCACACCTATAGAGTATAATATTAGAGTCCAATAATTTATAACCACTCTGTATATCTAAATTACTACCGTAATGTATTATTCTCTTTAGGGAAATTCCCGAAAGGAAAACCTTTTAATCTAAATACGAGCCTCAATCCCGGTACAATTTGTCCAAAATCGAAATATTTTCGGATGAAACCACATTTTAACTGTGTTGACAGAAATATGTAGAGTAAATGGTTAATTTATGGCAACCGACAGTTTTCATTACTGCAATTCGTCTACATCTTGCCCCTCCCCTTTGGCTTCAGTTTAAAAACATAAGGATATTTTCCTTACATTTAAGTCGAAACTATATTCAACATTGATGCCCATACTTTCTTAAGTAGTTAGATTTCCACCTTACCTTACAAAAAAGTCTAAAGCACACCCAGAACAGTTAAGACTGAATGGGAATTTTCGTGAATGAAGGATGAGGAGAGCGATGCCTCAGGAGTCAGACACAGGATGTGCAACGGCGCAAGACAAAATAACGGCGCTCCTTGCGTGCTCTGGACACTGAACTATACAGTACACAAGACACTCACTGTCAGACCGAGCATACCTCACAGCAGTTATGAAACACAAATGTACATTGCGCAGAAAATGGATGTATACTGGTATATCTGAGTAAGCCCTTAAAGTTAATATTTACAAAATTCAACAATTTTTTTTAAATTAATTTTTCGCATATTTATTATTGCAGTTTGTTATATTTACCAACGAACTTTTTGTTATCTACATAAAACTTCAATGCAAGCAATAAAAAAATGACAGCGTTACAATAGGCCGATTCCCCGCGACACGGGCGCACACGAGGACGTTTTAAATTCACAGTGCTTGTTTTTGTTATCTTTAAAAGTACTGAATCGCATGGGATACGATCTAATTTCCACTTAATTTTACGACTTTACACAAAATTGTGAATATAAAATTTTATAAAGCTTTAATAACTCACTGCAAAAACTTGTAATTGTCTCTAGAGTGACTCATATTGGAAATGTAATGTCCGACGATTACTCTTGAAAGAAGTCACAGATCAGTCTCAAATTTCAGTAGAATATTACTTATGCAATTTTTAAGGCTAAGTTCGTTGTTGAAAATATTTGGTTGGAGATTAATAAAATAAACCTAAAATCTAACTTTTTGATTTTCCCCATAAGAAATGCATTGGAGGCATTTTTAGTCGTTTACATTTTGGCAACGTCTTTGCGAGTCTTGACTTGACAATCAGGACTGAGACGTTCTGATTGGTCTATTGACCGGCTTAATTCCAGTCCAGTCCAAAGTCGAAATTATTGGATCCAGAACGGAGAACGGGAGCGGATTGAAATAGTCGCATAAACAAAGTTCCTAATTTGGAGGTTATGTGGTTATGTCAATTGTCAAATTGGCGGCTCTGATTAGAGCAACGAACAGTCAACTACAATGTACAAAACTAATTAATATGTCTTATCTTTAAAAGTGAGTCCGTAAAGTAAAATTTGAAGAGTAAGTAGATTGCTTTATTTCTTGACGTTAACAACTTTTGGTAGGCAAAGCCTTTTAGGACCAGTTTCAGTTTTTAATTCATTATGCATGTTGTGTAGGCCTATCAACATTACATTTCACCAATTCATTACATTCTGGATTTTAGTGCGTACACTAAAAGTAGTTAGTCCTTAAAAAGCAGTATAAATCATAAATTACAGAAGAATACCATAAAGGCTATGTTTATATCATTCCTGTACCTTTAACAAGCGAGAGTTTTATATTTTATTACGAGTGATTTTAGTTGTTTTTAAAACCATTACAAAGTGGGATGAAATTTTTTGAATGTGACAGTCCCTAATGCAAAAGTTTAAATTTCGTCTTCGAATAGACGCTTACGAGCGTATTCCTAGTATATTTTTTAACGAGTTTGCGGCTAATAACGAGATGTTGTAATTGAATAGTCAGTGGCCAAAATCTTAGAATATACCTCTGCGAGGTCTTGCAACTCTTGCAAGGTAAAACAGTACCATGCCATACGTCTTTTACTAAGACGTACAAGCGACAAGCGAACGCACTGGTTGTTGGTTGGACACCCACAAACCTCACAGAGACACTATGGTGGACTCCATGAGTAACACTCGTTCCATGTTACTCTTATTAGCTGAAAACTGTAAACAGTTCCGACTCCATAATCTCTCAAAGATTAGCAACATGTGGAAAATATTGTTTTGTTGCATCAATATGTTTTTATCTATTCGAAAATAAAATTGAAATTGATTCCAGGTCTCATCTATTAACGAATTTGAAATTGTAATATAATTCCAAGGTCTAAATGAGAAGAATATTCTAGCTAGTCGTTACATATCCACAAATGGGTGTAGCTTATTACATACATCCTAAGAATGCTAATCCCACTGTTCAATAATGCACATATATCATATTTAAATTACGTTTCAAGGTTAAAAAGTAAATTAATAATTTCTGGTTGTTTGAGAATCAAAATACAGTAACTAAAATTGGAGGGAAAAAAATATTGATTTATTTTTCCTACGAGTACACAAAATAATTAGATTTAATTGTACTCGTACATCACCATCAATGTCTCTGGTTGTGAACTTGAGATGGAAACCTGAATGTTGGTAGAGAAGAGCGTTGTAGACTTGACGACGAGGAGAATAGAGGAGAGATGAGTATTCTTGAGGAGTGGAATGTAGGATGTTGCCCGGGGAATCACAAGAAGAGTTACGGTAACTTTAAAATATTCTTTTGATTACACGTGAGATGAGCGAAAACTTCTTTTAGGGGGTACTCCTTTCTTCTTCTACTTTAGAACAGCCGATAATGTTGAACTACCAAAAGGTGAATTGTTCGTAGGGGCGTTAAATTGGTGATTAACAGTTGATAATAAACATTATGGCACATTATTAGAACCAACCAATTTAAGGCTGTTATTTAGGCAAATACAATTAGTTTAAATAACAAACAATACATTTTCATAGAAATTTCATATTTCATAGTTATCTCATATTTTTAAAAAATCCCACTTTTCGGAGCAACGAGTAAACTACTGAGCTGACTGCTGCGACCAAGTCGCTCCGACATCTACATCCCATTGTTGCAAATAGCATCCAGTTTTTACCGACTACCGGTAATGAACGACTTCACTTCTAAATTAGAAGCCAATTACGAGAATTACAGGCTAACAGCCGGGGGACACGGAGCCATTCCGCTAATGGTCCTGTGTTCTCACAGAGCCCGGGGTTAGCGATCATCCCCGGCGCGGCGGAAGCGGAAACGCGATCAAACCCGCACTCCGAGACATGAAGATCCGCCAAAGTCCCCGGGGTCCCCGAAACTTTAACGTTGTGATAGGACAATCAAGTGGAAAATAATGAACTCTCCAGCTTCGATTTGTTTTACTCGGTTAAATAATTTCGTGTGAATCGATACGACTTGAAACAGTAGAAATTGGCTGGTTAGCTTAGTGGTTATAGATGTCACTTTATAATTAACAGGAAGTCAGAAGCTTTTCCATGTTTCGAAACTGGACCAGTGTCCTTTGCTCATTGGGATAAAGACCCTGGCAAATAAATCAGCTGGTCATAGACAATAACAAATCTACATTTCATGTAATGCATCAAACTAAACGTCTATTCACATTCACTTTCATTACACACCAAAGAGTGTGTTGGTGCCTTTAAAAATATCTAATGTGCCTAATGTATGTCGTATGATGAATGATACATATTTTGGTGACAAATAGATAACAAGATATTTTAACGAACTCAAAGATATTATAACGTTCTTTTAGATAACCAACAATATAAATTTTTAAAGCTGGAGACTTTATATATTTTTATATTTTCTTAACATCCAATTTAATTTACGTAGATGTCTATGTTTTCGTACCTTTCTACGTCATATATATTCTGATTGGATAGAAAGCAAATGCATACATGTAGACAGTATCCAAGAGTTGTGTCAGATGTAAAAAATTGATTAAATGAATGAATCGCTGCAAAAGATTCATTTAGTTTGGAATCAATTCCCCATTTTCGCGCTGTTTCGTTCTTGTCTTTAATTTGACAGTGGCCGACTGGCCGACTCATGGGAGGTAATTGATTTTTAAATCTGTAATATATTTTTTACGAGCGGTTATACCGTCTACCGAGTAAGTAGTAAAATATAGTTATTAAAATTCTTCAGTCTCATTTCAAGAGTAGAGTACAGTATATAAGATTGTTTTAAATTAATCTGTCTTGAATTATCATAAATTTTAAAGTTTATGTCAGTGTCAGCATGTTATATTAACATAAAAAGTTGTTATACTAAATTTCGATTTTTATTGGCAACCAGGAAGATTAAATTGTCCATTCGATGAAAAGCGAATTTAATGAGCAGTATGGTGAATGACGTTGTTCAAAACTCGGAGAAAAAGTTGTGTTTAATCGATTTTACGTAAAACGGGATTGCACACAAAAACCTTAAACCTTAAACGCTTAAACCTCAATTCTTAAAATCTGGTGGCTGGCTAAATTAGCCATACGATGTATATACCTGTATACACAAAAACCTGCCACTTTCGTTCTTAGTGTTCTTATTATAACTACTATATAATTTAATAGAAAGTATTAAAAACAATATAAATAAGGAAAATTCAAACATTTTATGGTATATTTTACTTATAACTATAAAAAACCACATAAATAATAATATTATTTCATAGAAAAGGTTTTTACAGTAGAAAAAAACAGAATTACGGATTAAAATAATAGCCATCATTTATACCAGCCATATGTTTTTTAAGTTGATTACAGTTGAATATATCTTTTTTAGGACAAAGTTTGAACAATTTTTTAGGTTAACTGTAGCCGAACCGTCATAGATAATTGGCAAGTAAGTTGCGCAACGACTCTCGCACTTGCATAAGTGTATTTGTCGTGAAGCCATCACTTTAAATGAGAGAAAGGGGAGCTGGCGACTGACCTATCAATCCAACTTTTACCACCGGTTCTCACGAGAGGGTGACTACAGCTACGGTGGCTGGCTTCCGAAACTGGTTACCAAATGTCAATCACACAGCGAAAAGCTGTCGCTCATGCTGTCAAAATATATTGACTGTGGTGAGTCATATTTTATATATATATATATATATATATATATATATATATATATATATATATATATATATATATATATATATATATATGAATGTCATTTCAAAACAAAGAGAATCCTTCTATGTAACAAGAAATTGATTTAAAAGTCCAAAGAGAATGGAATATCTCTTCACTTTGATGTGTATCCCAGGTCTGTGATGTTAGCGATAAAGACAAGATCTATTGCATGTCAGCTAAATGATAAAAAAATCTAATGTCTATCAACTATTGGATCGTAGCTAAAAAAAGCTAAAAAAAGGTTTACTGTTAAAAAATATTAATTATAAAAGATTGAGCCAGGGTGAGTACACCTGTTTTCAAAATTTTTATTTGGAAATCTAGAAGTTGATTTTTTCACTTTTTATAATAACTGTCGGTACGTTATCCATTTTATTATGTGAACTCACTTAAAATCCATTAAAATATTGTGATCACTTTACCCCTTCAAATATATCTATCACTTAAAATCCAGATAAGGATTTGCTACAAGATACTGACCGTCAGTTTGCCGTAAATGTTACAAAAAGCAGCCATTTTTCAATTGTAATTGAACTAAACTCAATTTTAATGACAGCATAACAAGCAGTTTGTTGTTCACAATAAACGATGAATTGAAAGGAGATTAAATAGATGTAACGCTATTACGGTAGTAGCCATTGTAAGACCTAAGGCTTGGACCATTTTACTTTTTCATTTCGAGGTCCCCAGAAGCCAAAAACACCATTCAAAATATATATATATATATATATATATATATATATATATAAGTTAATTAATATTTGTATAATGATAATATATTCATTGGAACGAACTGTGTTATCGGATTTCCCTACAGGGAATACCGGTACGCTATTACGAGAGTAGTCATGGTAAAGACCTCAGCCCGGGACCATGATACTTTTTCGTTTTGAGGTCCCTCGAAGCTAAAAACTTGTTCGTTGAAACTCATATATTCTTTGTTCTGATGCGAGTAAGGTATATATTTGTATGTATGTAGCGCCTATGCACAAGGATCTCGAAAATGGAAATCGAATGGATCTCTACTGATTTTATCTACTATGCAAAAAACTGCAAAAAACATGCAAAACACTGATTTTTTGTATAAAATAATATATACGCATTCCTATAGGCTAAGAAAAGTCTTATTTTGATGTAGTCCTTAATTGAAATTCTTGAAATTGTAACACTGGTCCAGGGGTGGACTGACACTATGAAAAGGGCGGTGGAATGGGTACCGGAGGGGCGCCATATATATACATATATGGCATTCATATTATTATGTATATAATAAAGAACATTTATTATACATGTTTCGACTATCATATAATTTTCTAGCAATTAAAATTGTAACCTTACAATATTAAAGAGTTTATAGTTTAATTACTTGAAAATGACATAGTTGAAACATGTGACAAAAAAATGGTTACTTTGGTCTTTCTTCCTAATGATTATAATAACAGAATCCCTTAAAATTTAATCAATTTACAATGTATCTATAGAAGTATATTACTGTAGTTTGTAAAATACAGTACCTAAATCAAACAAGTGTTAAAACAGTAACTTCTTAATTTTCAATAAACATTATAAAATCAAACTAATGAAAGTAAAAATAACTTTACAATAAGCATTTGAATGCTTTGTAGGCAAATATTAAACTTGAAAGCCGTAGTTTTTTATCTTTATCAAAACCAGCGTATTTTATTTACATTACTGTTTGTTTATATTGCTGCCCATAAAAGTTAAGTCAAACCAACAGTTTATACGTGAAGAAGTCTTCGTAATTGTCCACTCTTCCAACTCCACCCAGGTTGTCGATTATCTAATAATTATTGATCTTGACAAGAATATCTCCCTCCATGTTCATGAGAAATAAGGTCTGAAGGTGTTCATCAGTGAGTCGTGAACGGACAACGGAACCTTGTTTTGATATATTTTAATTTTGCAAAGGGCCGTTCAAATGACACTTAGGTAGCTGGTAATGTCAAGAGATATACTTAAAGACTTTAAAAAGGTTCGTTTACAGCCTTGAAAACTAAAACATTGTACTCAAGTAAGAAGTCGAATGCACACTTGAAGCAAGTATTGCATTTTTACCACTTTTACACTGATGAATATACTGCAAATCGTTTGTGTCTTAGTCAACGCTGATAGACTTTGTTATGCTGAAAACTTTTCGTCATACATTTGACAGCTTGATCTATAACACAGTTAAAAACGGTTACTTCAAATCGGCGATTACTGTCCTCAATTAGGCCACGTCTCCTGATCTGATGAAGTTTCGCCGGCATTTTCTTCTTCTTCCTACTCTCACCGAAGGCAGTTTTGTTTCTATGATGATTTTTTCCATATTTGGAACTGTAGGCTACCCGACAAATATTCGATTCTGTTCGTTATTTCAGTGACGAAGACCTCTGCAGCTTTGAAGACATCGGCAAACTTGGACATAGCACCTTTTAAATCCTAAAGGCGCCTTTTTTCCTAAGTGCAGCTTACTAGCCTCAATGCTTGAACATAGTCAAGATCCTTGGTTTGCAGGTAATCTGTAAGTAAAGTGGTGTGCCAAAAAATCACCAGGAAAGTCATTGCAACGAAGATTGGCTGGAAACTGCATAGTTTCTGCAAAATGCAAACACAGCATCGTTCCTGACCTGTTAAAATTGTCGATTTATTAAAATAATGGATTACAAGAGTCGTTTTAATACGCTTATTTATATTCAAAATTGTACAAATTCCAGAATAAATACAAATTCACACTTTGTGTAAGGTTTAACAAAATCATCCCCCTGAGATTGACCTTTACTCGTACTATAGTTTGGAGATGACTTGTTGGCCAGCTAGGGAAAAAGGGATTGAGGGTAGGTTACCCCCAACTTTATGTCAATTTGTAATACCTTCTTTTATTCCAATGCTATTTAACAGCTGATAGTGGTGGGGGTATCTTCCCCTTCACTAGCCAACAAGTCATCTCCCAACTATACGTCACAATGGTCGCGCCCAGGCTGACAGCTGTTTCGCCGCACAGGTTAGCCAACTATGTCGAGTAACTGCTAAACGAAAGGGTTCCCAGTTGGAGCAATTTATCAAAGTTGAACATTCAATTTATATGAAGATAAACGTATTATGTTCAAGTCATGAAGTGCAAACACATATTAATCGTTTTAGGAAAAATACAATTTCACAAATATTGAACTTCCAAAAAATATTTTACAATTCCTTATAATGAAAAACCTTGTCCTAGGGGCGCCGTGGCGCCTTGATGGGGAGGGCGCACCGGGAATTTTCCCGGTGTCCCGGCGGCTCAGTCCACCCCTGCACTGGTCTTATGGAGCTAAATATCAAATTCAAAGAAATGCTGTAAACAAGTTACTCAACCAAAGTACCAACCACGTGCTTTAGTATAAACATGTCGTTTTGCATCGTAGCCAGTTACTGATTTATTGAATGACAAACATTTTATTGATTAATCCAAAAGATCCATTGGGAAAATCGCTGAGCACGCAGGTCTACTGCTAAAGGCTATTATTTTTTCTTCTGAAGAAATCAAAACAAAAAAGTTTCAAGATCCCGGGCTAAGGTCTTACCGCTAATACTACCGAAATAGTGTATTCCCTATAGGAAAAAATCGCTAAAAGGCACAGTTTGGCTACCGGCAGTAAAGCAGTGAGTATCTTTGACTTCCACTTGAAGACTCGTATATGGTGGTGCTGTTCTCCACGCAGCGTCGCGTCGTCATGTCGCGTTATGCTTATTATCATACGGTTTCCTTAAACCCAGGGTAAAAATATATAAATATGGACGACTAACAAAAGTATAAGTGTTGGTTCAAAATTATAACAAAAATCCAGTGATTTGGGTCCATCGTTTAAAACATAAATTTATCTTCAGTAAATCAATCAATTATATTAAACGACCCTATTTACAACATTTAGACGTTTAGGGCAATATAAATATTCCAGGAACATTCAAGGAATTCATATTGAGCGATAAAGAAGGCTTAAGACTACACTTGTACTAGTGGACTTGTCCTGAAGTTTTCTTTATGTGAGGATGTATAAACATTTAACCATAACTTGGAAGGTAAATGTTGGAATAATTTTTATTAGAAAGTTACGGATTACACATATAAATGCGGCTCTAGGTTTTGTTCAACCAATTCCAATTTGTTTACGCTCCTTATGAAAATAAACTTAGTTATGTGATTTTTACACTGCTTCGAACCAACATCCTATGCGTGGTGCGTGAAGTGTGGAAATATAATTTCCTATGAGGGAACGCCCATGATGAAATATAAAATTTGCAAACCTACGCAATTATTTAGTTTTATCAGTTTAATTTTATAGCCTACTTAAAACTTGTTCGTTCTTCATTAAGCAATCGGAGCTGACATTTGTTTCTTATTTAATACGTAATTTATGATTTCTGCAAATTTATGACAACTGATCAAGACTATAAAACCGGTCTCGCTTGCTTTTTAACACTTGGGTAATGTAGTTAGGTGTTTGCCAATATAAATTTAAATGACATTTACTTATAATAAGAAAAAAAATATAGTAAACCTTCCCTGCAAATGAAATTACGGTACACGAATTCTAGTTTTAAGTCTACTACGACCTCAAAATGTGTATAACTGCGTGTATTTTGTCATTTAGGAATGACAAAGTAAAGACACTCTTAGCTTAAATCAATATTTTTCAACAACTGCAATTTATGTTAAAATTAATAAAAAATGGTTTATGTTACCTGCCTATAAATGATCCAATTTAGTTGCAATATCACAACAGCTGTTTCGTGCCCTTCATGAGCACATCTTCAAGGTGAAGAACACAAATTAACACATTTCACTCGCGGAAGAGCTCGTCAAAAAACATAAAAAGTACATAAAGTTCACAAAAAACACATTCATTATTAAAAGTACACTTGGCCAAGTAAACGCGGTCAACGTACGCGATGCGGCGCCGGTGGTCGGTATGTCATGACATACCGGTAAGTCATGACATACCGACCACCGGCGCCGCATCGCGTACGTTGACCGCGTTTACTTGGCCAAGTGTACTTTTAATAATGAATGTGTTTTTTGTGAACTTTATGTACTTTTTATGTTTTTTGACGAGCTCTTCCGCGAGTGAAATGCGTTAATTTGTGTTCTTCACCTTGAAGATGTGCTCATGAAGGGCACGAAACAGCTGTTGTGATATTGCAACTAAATTGGATCATTTATAGGCAGGTAACATAAACCATTTTTTGCTAATTTTTATGATCCAGAGGCTATCCATCATGAAATTAAAATTAATATTGTCATTATTCTACATTGGGTCGTTATTTGAGTTAAGTTTTAAACAGCAAACCTTACAAACGGTCTGCTATAACACACTCTCGACGAGGAAACACATATTCTGAAAGAAGATCGACTAATTTTGACTAAATATGGTGAAGGCTGTGGCCGCAAATTAAATAGATTAACCCGCATCCTTTGTGGTAGTTTAGTGACGAATTCCGGAGTAATTTAGTTTCGTTAACACTGCCTTATTGACTAAAAAAGTTCATTAAGAGTCATCTTCACCCCGTGCCAGTAGCCCATTGTTGCGCAGTCGGCAATGTTAACCATACGGTTTTTAATGCAAAACATGGTATTGCATTCCCCTGTTTCGGACGCCGTTTTCAACCGATTTTCTTTAAACTTGGTAAGTGTTTAGTTGAATAGTTATATTAGGTCTCTCATACCTCGGAATTTTGAAAATTTAACAAATATTACTAAGGAAAATCGAGTTACTTTGCGATGCCTCAAAGAGTAATATTTGTTAAATTTACAAAATTCCGAGGTATGAGCGACATAGTATAACTATTCAACTAAACACTTACCAAGTTTAAAGAAAATCGGTTGAAAAACGGCGTCCGAAACAGGAGAATGCCATACCATGTTTTAGCATAAAAGCCGTATGATTAACATTGCCGACTGCGCAACAAAGGGCTACTGGCCCAGGGGTGAAGATGACTCTTAAGCTTTCTTCCTTCGTAGTTTAATTTATCCATCCCACGAACATCTTATCGAAGGACTAGAAGTACTTCTTGGCTGTATCGTACAAAAGGGGAGACCATAAAAAACATGCTACCTTGAACTAAAATTGTTTATCTAATCTTCTTCGAATCATTGTGTTCGGTTGTAGTAAAGTGTTAAAACCTCATTGAATTTTTGAAAGTGGAAGAACCAGGTATGACAGACCTCCCTGAGGCATCCAATAGAATGATTCATATGAATTACCACCAAAGAGAGCCTTAGCCTCTTTACGTGAATCACTACAACGCACATTCTCATCATCTCAGTACCTCAAACATTCAGAATGACTCTCGGACAGTTTCACACTTGTTGATTTTACCCATGGACCCTGTGTCGCACAACCGTTATATAAACTTTGAAGTTCTTTGTAAGGGATCTCTGATTTTAGACATCTTACTATTAATTCAGATTAAAGAGATGAATCCTCATACTTTGTTGTATTAGATGTCGAATTTCAAAGTAATTTGGTTTTGGTAACTCTGCCGGATCACCTAAAAAGTTCATTGGTCTTCTTCAATTGTAACTTGATCAACCTATCCTCACGAGCATCCTCTTGATTTAATGAAATTTAGTGAGGCTGTTTATTTTTATATTTTATTGCTTTTCATGACGTCGACTCTTGAGCCATCTAGTGGATGATTAGTGAGATCTTTTTCAACACTTAACAGGCTTGAAAAAGTGATGATGAACATGAACCCTTTGCTTCTCCTTGTGAGATTGTTCTTCACTATAATTACTTCCCAGGCATTGCCGAAGGAAGTAAAGTCCTCCTTGACTGTTTCATAAGAAGTCCAAAATCTTGAGTGACGTGTTGAGCGAGTTATCAACGGAGATAACTCAAAAGTCGACGACATGCGAGCCAATGCACAAGAAAATCTTAGCCCATTGTCACAAAACTGAGATGTTCGTTTGATAGATTAATCAAAATATGACGAAAAAAACTTAATGAACTTTTTTGCCAATACGGCACAGTTTCCGAAACCAATTTACTCTAAAACAGATTAATTACCTAAACTTACATAATGTCCAAAATAATAAACCAAGTATGATCCTGGACTCTGTGAGATATACGCCCTTGTACCTCGAATTGTGAAATGCCTACGTGTAGTCTGGGAAGGCCCGGGGACAGGGCCAACACATGTTGGCACATACACAAGTAACAAAGCACTGACACGCCTGCAAATCATCTTGTGAAAACAAGTGCCAAAAAGTATTCAATTCAACCTTAAAACTAAAAACTAGTCTACTAGACTACCAATCGCCTACAACTGAAATTGAACTGTTAAACACAATGGGAACATTAGTGTCCTTGACGTGGCCTCGACGGCTCAGACACAATCAACAGGCAATATAGGCACAGCCATTACACAAAAAGAAACTCACGGCAATAATTGACAAATATGATGGGTCTGTAATAGTATGAGTTCCTGCGATCGCTAGACGTTCGGCCAACATGCAGATTGGAAAAGATTGTTTCGATAAATTAATTTTGAAATGACAATGGATACAAGAAATTTCAACTGAGGATGAACATACATAATTATAATAGAAGATAAAAAAATTCCATCGAAACTCCAAGTTGTAATTCAGCGTTTTATCAAAAAAGTTCCGAATATATTTCAATTAAAATATATAATAAATTACCTGAACATTTCAAGCAAATTAAAAATTTTAAAAAAAGTTAAAAAAAAAACACTAAAAGAAAAGCTTGCTACTGAATGTTACTACAAAATTGAGGACTATTTAAACAAAAAAATGAAGAGAGACAACAAAAAGAAATAATGAAGAAACAAATGAAACGCCTTGTTAAATTTAGCTTAAGTTATGTAATATTACATATAACGTTGTTTATAACACCATATTATATATAACCATATATGTGGCAATTAGATCTGAAATATAATTTTTTTTAAAGAGTAAGGTGTAGTAAATTTATTTGCGGGAAAGTTAAATGTTATATTTTCTATTCTTTTTTGTGTGTACGTCGTACGTAAGTAGGTGTAGGTGTATGTGTTCATTCACACTTGCAGTATTTTATAAAAATACTGCAAGTGTGAATGTTGATGTGGAACTGTTTAATTTAGAATGTTAATGTTTATCGCTCGACATTTAACAATTGTCACTCGCAACCAGCGTTGCCAATTGCAAGTGCTGGGTAACGTGAAATGAGCACCTATGAATGGCGAGTGCGGACTTGCGCCACTTGCCCCCCGGCTGCTCATTATAATGCGCTATTCATTATGTGTGGTTCATTTACATGGTTATGTCAGCGGAAGGCGAAAGTGAGACCTGCGCTCGCTCGC
Source organism: Neoaliturus tenellus (assembly GCA_030545055.2). Lineage (NCBI taxonomy): Eukaryota > Metazoa > Arthropoda > Insecta > Hemiptera > Cicadellidae > Neoaliturus > Neoaliturus tenellus. The sequence goes on along the minus strand of CM061531.1, from coordinate 182,724,928 downwards.
CAGTCGCCACCTAGCAACAGAGAATTGATTTCAAACGATCGATTTGTTTGCACGTGAATCGGTTCTTTAAAACCATAAAATTATTAGCCTAGACTCATACTTCCTTGATATGACACAACATTATTCCTGTGCTTCTGGGAATCATTAGATAAAATGACCTTTAGTACCAACACAACGGTTTAAAGTGTTTTTATTTTGTGTGTATTTCAACGCCAGTGATATTTTTGTAACGTTTTGATGGGGGAATATCCAAACTCCGATTAGATCCATCATAACCTTTGGTACAAAGATTATTTTTTTAACTATTAAAAGCTCATTATTATTTAATAGCCCAATTACAAATAATGGCAAACTGGGTGCTGGGTCCGGGATCGAACCTTTAAAACGCCACTGTCTTTTCTCAGGATCTAACCTGCAACCTTTGGATTCAAAGGCGAGCACTATAACCAATCAGCCAGTTGCCCTACCAACAAGTTGAAAATGTCATGGAGTGGACTAGGATTAATAAAAATAATCTACCTAACAATCGTACTTGAGTTGAACAAAGACATGATGCTGTCTCTTGTTAACATGGTGATGATCCTTAAAGTCAGCAATTCCTATGCAGTACATAGTTGCTAGACTTTCTTTCAACAAATAGTAAAATACAAACATTTTGTATATTGTAAACTATACAATGAGAACTATATGGGGATTGCAGAGATCAATGTACGTTGATCTTTTTGTACTGATTACTAATTACGGAAGGCTTCAACACGAATAACATTTGGGTAAGAAGAACACAATTTGATAATCTATAGATTTTAAAATTCATATTCCTGACCAAATACTAAATGGTTTGCAGATTCTTAAATACAGTAGTTAAAACATTTATATATTATTAGGTAAATTTATATCCCTATGAGCCATATAGGGAACATTTTTTTTGAATTGCAAAATAAATCAGCTGTTGATTGTAAAATAAACAAAAAACACATGTTATAAAAACTAGCTGAATCCTATACTCTTATACGAGCAATGTTTGCTTGTTTGCTTGCTTGCTTGCTTGCACAATTATCTCAAAAACGGCTCCGACGATTTCCTTCAAATTTTGGAATATGGGGGTTTTGGCCACCAGAAATCGATTGGAGCTGGTCCCATAGCTGGGAAAAATCCGGTTTTCGCGCTAGAGCCCTTCAAAGATCCCATGTTATCCTTATGGAAATTTTTTAACTGAACAAAAATCAGCTGATAACTGTAGATAAAATAAACCAATGTGTTACATCTTTAAGGCTGCGGTCTACCCCAACCAAAACAAAAACAACAACAATGCCGAATATGCCGCCTCGCGGCCGTAGCGCTAGGCGAGTTTGATGGCTGCAGAGGTTTACGGGGATCGTGTTTCAGAATTAACCAATTAAGATAGAGATTGACTCTTAACTTTTTCTAAAAGTACAAAAAAGGATCTCGTCGGCTATCTTTTTAGAATTTTTAAATAAAATTTCTAATTTCAGTTATAATTGTGTAAAATTATCTGTTTTTAGTTTTATAGATGCAGAGGTTTACGGGGATCGTGTTTTAAAAATAACCAATTAAGATAGAGATTGGCTCTTAACTTTTTCTAAAAGTAGAAAAAAGGATCTAGTCGGCTATCTTTTTAGAATTTTAAAATAAAATTTCTAATTTCAGCTATACCGGTCTAAAATCATCTGTTTTTCTCGATTTTTAACTGAAGTTTTCTATTGGTTTTAATGAACTAATTGCAAAATTGTAACAGACGAAAACTAGTACCGTTATTCTTCTTTAATATGACACCTTATTTATAGCTCTAGGCTTCATTTGGCAGAAGATAACACGATTCTAAAAAACCCTTGCATTTGGGTGCGCGCCAGGGGTAGACCGCAGCCTTAACCTGTGGTTTTAGGAAAATCATACCAATGTGCAGCAAACCTTCCGCCTGGCGAGTGAGCGGAGCGAACGAGCTTTGTGTGAGAAACGAAAGTAATAATTTTACCGAGCTTAAGCTCGGTCCCCCTGGTACTAGAAGTAATTGGACTTCTCTGGTACTGAAATATCAAAACAATTTCTTAATTTAATACACGGAGTATCTATTGTGTGGAACAAATTGTGTGTTTTCCCTTTTTCCTCAAAGTGGTAGACTTTATTGCTTGAACATTGTATTTATGTGCATTTGAGCACAAAAATAAGTTTTAACTAAACCCCAGAAAATTCATTTTCCTGTACAAAAACAGGTTTGGAAATTGAAATTTTTGAAATTCTTATGGGTTGTCAGATTGGTATTGAAACAACAACGAAAGTTAACAAAAATTAAGAGAGAACACTAAATGTTTGCGCATGGGTTTTCAAACTGCTGTGGACTAGGAAAAGGGGGATAGTTGGTTGTTGGTGTAAATTTAATAACCGGTTTACTGTGCTACTATGACAAATTTAATGCAGAATGCTACAGATATTAAAACGCCTGTTAAAAAAGACGATATTTAAAAGTTTTTACCTCCAGTACAGATATTAAGCATATTGCAAAAGTGGTTTGTATAAGGAGAATTTTTAACTAAAATATGAATGCTACATCAAACCAATGGGCCAACAAAGATGTAGATTTTCTTAATTTGTATTTTGTTTCTTTAAATTCTGTAATGCCATGGAAAATTTAAGTTAAAGAGGATTTAGTCCGTTATAAATAGTAACGAGGTGGCCCGTGCGCAAATTGCGCATGTTATGATTCTGTATGAGAGAAACTAACCTAAATGTTGGTTATGAAGTGTCAGAGATCTGTTTTTGTTTACAATCTGACTTGAAAAATCATCTGTTAAGTTACAATTCACATTCATAAACACCGTACTATGAAAGTTGGTCAACATTTTAAAGCACCCTCTAGAAATAAATCAAAGGCGAGGGGGGCGAACCCCGAAACGATATGGCCTTTTTAATTACGATTCGCCTATGCGCTATATCCTAAGCTTTAAAATGACACCTCAATCTTAAAAATCGGTTTAGTAGGTCGAGAGAAAAAGGGACGTAACAGACGAAACCCTAATAGAAATAAGAAGATAGACAGTGTAATAGTGTAGCTAGGCCTAATTCACTATGGCGCCTACTAACTCATACATTACTAGAAAAAAGAACAGCAGCAGTGAGAGCTGCATAGCTCATACAGGACCGGGGAGTTATAATTAACAATCTAATTTTTTCTGTTGATTTTTCTTTACGTTTTTTGTTTGATAAACTATCTAGATCCAACATCTGTGAATTTATTCTAAATTTTATAGGAGTTTTTAGGCAGAGGCTCTAAGACAAATCGGCATAAGAACCATTACTTAATTCTAGCTACTTTGGACCTAAACTAACAACCACCAAATCTCAACACTATCACATTGGGAAGTTGGAGAATTATTGATGAAACACCAATATGGTGTAATCTGATTTTCACAACAATTCAATTTTCATTCAAAGTAACTCGGTAAATTACCATGGAGCAAGGTTTGATCACCAGGTAGTAGTGTGTTTTGGTTACCGCTGGCTCAGGTCAGCAACCCCGGAAGCCATGCGCCGGGGCACACAGCTTCCGGTCGGTTAGAGAATGTATTAGAGGAGGGGGAGGTACGCATAAATTAAAAGTTAGTTCAAAATTGAAATTCAATTTGATAAGTGGGTTACGGAAAGTATGTCAAGGTCATCCCGAGTAAGTTTTAAAAAAGCCTATCCCGCTACCACAGGAAATAGTTCTGAGAGTCGAACTACCCGGTGATAGCGGGATAGGCGGATTCAATTTTCTTTGAACTTTATTCGTAAAAAAAAAAGAACAGATACAATCAATGTGCAAAAACAAATACAATCAATGTGCAATACAGGTTGAATTCTTGTGATGAAACACGGAGTTGTAAAAGCAAACGCCGACGACGAGGATGAGGTAGAGGCAGAGTCCCCAGATGACGTACTTGACGAGCTTGAAGAAACGGAATACCTCGAGTTGGTTTTGCCGTTCCAATTCCAATCGTTTAATTTCCAATTTCAATTTTTCTTCTTTCATCTTTTCCTCTTCCATCCTTGTGACGAAGGAAACTTCATCCATCATATCCATCATTAGTGTTGTTATTTGGTGTTTGAAATTTGGAAGCAAGTGATGTCGATAGTTCAAATGTTGGAGACGAAATGAGAAATTAAAGCGAGGAACGTTAGTTAAACGAAGAAGCGGTGGGGGGAATTTAATTACACCGAAGCGGTGGGGGAGTTGATTTACAACGAAGTGGTGGGGGAAGGAGGTTGCTCACCATTTGTTTCCGTACTTGCTGTCGTCGTGTCTGATTGTGGAGGTGTTAGCGGAGTAAGATTTAGCAAACTATCTTCATCAGAACTGTCAACCTTATCACAAATAGGACAGGCGTAAGTTATTTCCAGACTCATTTTAACAGTGTTGAATTTACTAACAATTTCGTGTAAAGTATTAAATATCTCTTGCAAATCTTCTTTAGAATTTACTTCGAAACTAGAATTCATTCGTGCCAACGGAGAGTTGTTCATCGTGCGAGAGTCGGTGAGTGAATGAAGATCGGTGCTTAGGAAGGAGGCCTATTTTTCGGTGAGCATGAGCTTGTTATTAAGTAAATAGCTAAGTTCCTCTTCTTCGTCTTTCAATTCAAATATCTTAGCTGAAGTAGTAGCCCTTGTTTCGTCTTCACTCGATGACGAAGAAAATCGAAACACCCTAGCTGAAGTAGTCGTTGTTTCGTCCTCACTCGATGATGAAGAATATTCACGAGGACGTAAATAATGAACATCAAGTCTGATCCATCTCATAGGATATCTATCCATGACAGAGAGCAAATTTTGAAATATTTCCTCCAACTCTTCCCTGTCAGTTATTATATGTTGAAACTTGACGAAAGGCGATCCCATGTTGTTAGTCGGAGTGTTGAAAGTGAAATAATTTCAAAGGTGGATTCAATAAGATACAAAATTTAAACAAATGGTGGGGGGAAATCTAAAAGACTTATGGTAGGGGGAAATCTAAAAAACTAATGGTGGGGGAAAGCTCAAGGTCATCCAATTGAAGTTTTAAAAAATAGTGTAAAACCGAACTTACACATTTGATGGTTCTACAGGATCGGAATACCAATCTGATCTGTATTTACATCTCATTATCATATGTGTACAAAAATCATTTTGATGAGACATGGTGCGTTGACAATGAGCTAGATCGAGAGGATGAAATTTGAAACATCTTTGAGGACAGCATGTATGAAAATATCTTGATTTGTAAAATTTGAAGGTTCGCAATTCTGGTGGCGGTAGTTGTTTTGTTTTGCACTTGCAGTAACAAGATCCAAAGAATTCACATTTAGTGCAAGCTAACCCGTCCACCATCATTGGTCCTAAATCTGTACATTGTTGTTCACAACAGTAACGGGGTTCGTATTTGTATTTTTGTTCTTCCATGTTGACGCTGCTGTGTCCAGTGAAAGAATAAGAGCTTATAGTGTTGAATAGCGAGTTTTATGTACTACAAAAAGTGGTGGGGGGTAATTTCAAGGTCATCCAAACGAAGTTTTAAAAAATTATACCTTACTAATGTAAGGAATGTTGATACTTAAGAAGTTTATTTCTTTTTATCTTCTTCAGACTTTGTCTGTTTGTTTTCTTCAGACCTTTTCTCTCTCTCCGCTTTAGCCATAGCGATAAGTTCTTCAGTTGATAGTGGATGTACTTCAGGAAATTTCAAAATTAACTTAGCTTGATATCCTTCTTTAGTTAATATTTCTAAATCTTCAGTCATTTGTTCAACTGTATTGTAATCTTTTCCATAGATTTTTCCATCAAGTTCAATCATCATTCTGTATAACATCTTTAAAAATTAGGTGTTGACGCAGCGACAGTCGGGAAGCGAATGATTAGTTTTTACAAAATATCACCCCACTTGACGTTGATCACGTGATTCCTTAGTTCTATTTGTTAAAAGTTATTTAACATTGGTAATACTTGTGGAACTTGATGTTATGTTGACCAGTCGGCGATGAAGATGTTGTAGGTTGTGTAGAAAGAAATACTTCATCATCGCAATATTTTGTTTTAGTAAACATCCTTATATTAGTAGCACTAACATCAACAGTTAAATGATAACCACCGGTAAGTAAAACTCGCATTTCGTTTGTTAAATCTTCAAGTTGTTCAAAACTTGTAATGGTGTTGGTATCGTAAGATGCACACTTAACCTTTAGGGACATGTTGAAGTTTTGTATTTAGTGATAGAGAGCGAGATGCGTACGGTACGAAAGGTAGTCGTAGACTGATGAATTTCACAAGTTAATTTTCACTTTTATTATCACACAAAATTGGGTCAAGGTCATCCCGTGGAATTTTTAAAAAAGCAACATATTGCTATGTATAAAGACATAACAATATGTTGCTTCTTTTATGTTTTCTTTTCTGTTTTATATTATCTTTATTGAGAAACCATTACAAACACATATATTTACAATACTATGTACAAACTAATTAGTAGAAGGTGTTACATGAATAGTTAGTTCAGTTGAGTTGTTTCCACTCGGTCCGTGTGAAACCAAATAGAGTGCGCCGGGTTGAATAACACGAAGATCTTCATTCTGTAGAAGTTGTACGAATCGTTTCGGTAGGAATATCTGAAACTTCGGTTCGTCACCAACTGTATACGGCGCCTCGCTCAATGTGCAATTAATAGCATCGCCCACTGAAGTGTCCATCTTCTTGATTGTATGTATGATATAATGTTTTTCTTCTTTTAGTTCCGAACATCTCTTCGTTGGTAAGATTGTTGACTTCGAATGAGCGTTGAATTGATCAACCAAATTCTGAAGGAAGTTCTGCGATGCCATCTTAATGTTATTGTTAATCTTGTTGTTAATAATAATGTCCGTCGGAGATGTTGTCTCTTCGGAGGTTCGAGTAATACTCATGCTGCGTCATGGTAGCGCTCTCGCTTTTATTGTCGATGTTACCCCCACCATTCTGTTGAAGGAAATTATTCAGGCGGTAAGCATTCTTCAAAGCGCACTGTGACCTTCGATGTTTAAAACTCTTTGATGAAATACAAAGTTCATTAAAGTAGCATTGGAAATCTCTATCCATCTTTGCATTAATCACTTCGTTAGTTGTAAATGATTGTATCCAATTAGCTTTTTCCAATCCCCTTGTGTAGATAGTTTTGAATTCTTTGCAATAATGATTCATAATGTGCGCCATCATGTTATAATTAATAAAACCTTCATCCCATCTTAAGTTGTGAAAATGTTTGTTCAACCATTTGTTTGTAACTTTCGCTTTAGTTGTTAGTCTACTGAATGGTAATGGAGGTTTAAATAAGTAATGATAAACTACAGATGTGTTCATATCCAAAATTACTAATTCTTTGATAATAAAGTTTCCATCATTACCTCGAAAAGCTTGAAATTCAATTATACCTCTTTTAACATCCATTAAATGTGGCGTATTAGAAAACGAAACCCGTTTGTTCATGATGAAGTCTCATCAGCAACTGACTACATACACGATTGTTCTTCTTTAACTTCTTGCGCTTCTTCGTCGATATTAAAGTTGGTGTGATAGTTGTTCAATTGTCTCCACATATCCACTTCTTGAGGTATTCGATTAAAAATAGAAGTATCCACAGGACCGTATAAAAGTGGAACGAAAGGTTGTCTGTCCAATGTATCGATTAGATAGTCTTTGATTATTGCACTTGAAAATATTAGTTGTTTTAAATATCTGGTGACGGGACCGGTAGTACAACTTAAAGTGTAAAATTCTTCTTTTGTCAAATGTAATTTTACATCATGTCTAGTTAAATCTCTGAAGCGAACGATATGTCCTCCACGATGTTTGACTATATCAACTTCAATATTTGATTCTAATAAACTTAATCTTGTTCTTCTTCCAAATGTGTTGTTACTTAAATAACATTCCAAAAGATGTAGATGTTTCATAAATGATTCCCAAGAAGTTTCAGTAAATGAAACCATTTTATTTCCATGATTTAAAATAACAATCGGTGAGTAATCCAATGTTTTTAAAATTCCAACTGATATATTTTTCGTCATGCATGCAGAAATGGGGTAGAAAATTCGAAGAAATACTTCTGTTAAAATATTTGTTGTAATGTTAACTTCAATCTTCTTTCTTTTTACTTCTTTTTCAACCTCTTCTTTTTCTTCTTCTTTCTTCTTATGTTTGTTAAACTTGAGGAATTCATCCATTTCTCGTTCAACTTGTTTTTCTATATCAGAACTATTATCATCATCAACCAGAGGTGTATTTTCTTCTCCGTTAGTAGAACTCATCTTGCGAACGATGCTTCCCATACGACGGTCGAAGATATAATGAAATTTCTACTCATTATTTTCTCTCTTTTATGTTTTTTGTTAAATCTTAAACTTTATACAATTACGTTGTACTAATTCTTCTTAAAGTACATTCTTCACAATTCCGGTTAGCGGTGTGTAAGTAACTATTTTATCGTGTAAAATTAAGCAGTATGCCGAAGTTCCATCCGCTACTGGTTCTTCAAATTCCATTTCAATTTTTATATCCACACTTGATGATTTTACCGATTCATTCTGTTTCGAACAATCGATTACAATTATCGGAGCCTTGGAATAATACTGGTCAGGTGATAATAGCGGTGTATTAGTTTTTCCATAATATGACGATTGAAATCTTGCATACATATCGTATAAAATGGAAAAACGTTTTTTGCTGAACATGACATTTAAATTGTCATATGGAAAGAATTGAGAATTTAGGAAAACCTTACAATTCTTTATTTTACAGTGATCAAATTGACCAGCATTTGCAGTGATAACATCTTTTCGCTTAGTTTGAAAACCAAGTATTATATACCTTGCTCGTTCCAAGTAAGTTGATGTCTTGACGGTCCATGTTTGTCGTTCTGTCTGAGGTAGTGTAGGATATTCATGGAATTCCCAACTTCGGAATGGCATTACAATATCACGGTCAGATTTTAACTTCCTCAATAATACGATTCTATGTTCATCGGCCAATCTTACATGAGGTACTCTCCACACAACTTTATCCAACTGTAGTTGCCATTCTAGTTTATCTTCTGTAGTTGCAGGTTCTGCAAGTATCAAGTCCTTGTTAGTTGAAGATCTCAGTAATACCAACTCTTGTTTGACATTTATTATTACTCGTTTGTAATCTTCAGCAAATCCCAAAAGCAATCGTAAAGGTACATGAAAATCAAAGTGACCGTTGGAAGCTGGTGTTATAGTGTCTTTATCAGGGGCAACCCATCCGGCGGTGACTATTGAATTTTTCTCATGCGGTGTTAATGATGTTAATCCTTTCAATGTCGTTGTTATACCAACCTTTTTTGTTGAATCAACCGTAACCCCTGATATTTCATATCTTATTTCATCAAAAAGGTATGCCATCGGGTTATTTATAAAAGGAACCGTTGAAGCAGTTTTTCCATCCAATTTAAGTACTCGTCCTTCAATGTACAAATAACTTTCGCACGGTAACGTGTAAATATCTTGTTGTTGAATGGGAATCCTTATTTCATCGTTATTGTTTAATTTTGATGAAGTGTAAGGGTTGTGCGTGTGATATTCCTTCTCCCATAGTGTTTCGTCGAATGTCGGTCCTTGAGATATATCCAGGATATCCATCGTTGTTAAGTTTCAATCCAATCTTCTGTAGAAAACGAATGTTGTCCGATGTTAACTCTTCCAATGTCGAGGAGCTACTGAGCTCCCGACCCTTCCGTTGCGGTTTAAATGTTAATCCCATGTCGACTTTTATGTTGCCGCTCTGATGTGTAACCGTATAGTAATTGTTTCTCCTCTAAAGTCAACACTAACACCGTCTTGATCCAATATGTTCAGTACGATGTCTGAAATGAAACTGGTGTTTAACGGTAGGTATATTAAGTTTTGTGGCTTTTCAACAATTTTAAAACCGGGAGCTACTGTTGGATAAAATGTATGTAAAATATGCTGATTCACTCCCTCTCTATACGATCCGTGTATAATATTACACGTTACATCGATACTATTTACTTTTAATATTGTTACAGTTGTATTACCTGAATGAGTTGTTCCAGGAGTTAAGATTTTTTTTGTTGTATCTGTAAATCCAAGTAAACTGCCAATCGAATGTTTCAAGCTGACATCAATATAGTATTTCGAAGTTATTTCTGCTTTTAAAGTATTATTGTTTCCTTTAACGGTGATATTTTCTTCTCCGAGTGTTTTCTGTAGTAATTGGTTTATATCATCAATTTCATAAGCTCCAGTTGGAAATGTAATTATTTTCAATTCTGAATATTTTCCTGAAGCATCCTTAGTTTCATAATAATGTAGTAAATTGTTCTTTCCTTCCGTAACATTAGGAATTGAGTTGTAGGTAGTCAAATCAAGTAATGCCGCTTCCCATAATCTTTCTTTGGATAGACGCAATGCTGGGAACAGCGTACTTTTCAATGTGGATGAATTTCCACTCAGGGACACTGTATACGATGACATCTCAAAGCTGACTGACACTCTTCGCTAGAAACTCCAAACATAAATGTCCACATATTTCAGTATTGTCAGGTTGTTCCCTTTTATAGTTGTAAAAAATATTTTTAGAGTTTCGAAAATAATGTTGAAGTTCTTTTGGCGGTGGTAGATTGCCAAAACTGTCAAAGTAATAAACGGTTTGTCCGAGTTTTTTATAGCATACCCAATGAGTACCTGGACCATAGGTGGAATCCAAATTTACTATTCCAGTTTCATTTTTCCATATTGTAATTGGTAATTCATCTTTCATAAAAACTCCTCGAAAGAATGGTATTTTTAAACATTTTACATAATCATTTAATTGATGATTTGTTAAAGCTTTATTTGGAATTATCAATTGATTTTTCTTATTTAGTACACACGGTATGGTCTTAGGTATAAACCTGCTCCGTTTTTTACCATTGACCAAATAGAAGCTTTCTTTACTTTTGCTTTACGAGTTCTACGACGTCTCTTCCTAATGTTTCCTCCTCTTTTGGGAGCTCTTCTCTTTGCAGGTCTTCCTCTGCGACGTCGTCGTCTTCCAGCACCAAATTTAGCTTTCGTCTTCATGGCTGTAGTTACTGCCCAAGCCGATGCTTTTTCTGCAATACTTGCGTCACTTGACTTTACTCTTTGCCAAGCCTTTTCCGCTAGAATTTTATCCGCTATTGATCTATTCGTTGAATCTTTATACTTTGAATATGCTATGTCGTGTTCTTTGCAAGCTTGATCTAATTTATTAATTCCAGGATCTCCTCTTGCTAAACGTTTTGCCAACTTAGTTCCAGGTCGACAATATTGATAACCTCCGGGCAGATGTAATTCGTATGGTAAAGCGTCTATCGCTCGATTTACAACAGCACCAACAGGAATCCGTTTGAGCAGGGATAATGCAGCTGATGTTATACCACGTCCTCTCTTGCCAACGTCTTGACGACGACTGAGCGATACGGTCTTCATTATGCTGTTTTATGTAACCAACGTCTTCACTCTATGAAATACTTTATGATAATGAATCCTTTTTTTTGTGTATTCTATACTTAAATATTCATAAGTTTTACTGGTATCTATCAATGATTTCATCTTTAATCCATTGGTTTCTCTGAGAATCTTCGATTTTATTGTGTTTCATCGATGCATTAATCAAATGATTATGCATATCAATAACTACATTACCTACAAGATTCATTACATACTCTACATTAGTAGCATCTTTGTTACGTGTAGGATTATCAAGATATGTGATACGTTTACCATTACATGTATACGCAGATGGATCGTTTGTAGAGGTTGCTATAACTTGATTAATAGTAGCAACATCATTCGGAGCTATTCCTGCTGATATGTTAGATATTCTTCTATTTTTTCCATCATATACGTTATTTATTTTATCTAAAACTATAGTTTGTTTTACAACAACACAATCCTGATCATCTTTACCAGATTTAACTTGGGTTAATCGTCTACCTTTACATATAAAATTAACACCAGTAGCTGATAGTTGTGGTACTTGTGTTAAAATAACAGCATCATGTTCTTCCGTGCCTAAACTTATATTTGACAATCTTTTATTTTTTCCATCCCACTTGTCATTTTTTAGTTGTAGTAAGGTAAACTTTTCACTTCCTTGCATAAACTCATCACCTTTCTTTGACACCACCTGATTTTGTTTAACAAAAGCGGATGTTCCTTTTTTCAAGCTTTCATTCATTTGTCTCACGGTAGCAGCATCCGATGGAGTTGAACCATCTTCCAGATTGGACAACACTTTTCCATGACAATTAATAACAGCACTATTATATAAAATACAATTATCTTTAATGTATTTTATATTAACACCATCACTTTCTTCTTTAGGATATCCAATATCGTTTATAGTATATTTATAGAAGGAAAATCCATCTTTTTTCTTTTCTGGTATTACAGAGTGCAAATAACGCTTATTAATTGTATCTGTATCCTCGGTTGGATCTGCCACATTAGTTATTTTATAATTTAAAGCATTGTACCTTTTTCCACTTTTAGTCTTTTCCAACAGTAAAGCGTATTCCATCGCAGTTAGAAAATAGCCTTTATTAACAACATCTCCATTGTTGACTGGTTTTGCAACGTTAATAACCCTGTGAGATTTTGCATCATACAGTTGGTTATTGTCAAGTTTTAAACTTGTAGATGTTTCCTCCTTTACTGTTTTTAAATTTGTTGCATCTCCATCTTCTTCTGGATCTTTAACAAACTTTAAACGTTTATTATTTATGTTATAGTCACCTTCGGGTGTTTGCGGTAATCCACTTCTTTTTCTGTTTTCTCCAACTTGAACTCCTAACGCGGAGTATCGTCCGAACTTGTCGACGCTCATGTTAGAACTGACACATTATACTCCTGTAACTCTTATATATCCGCGGATAATTATACGATTATGCCGCGATTCCTGAGTTCGTCAATCAGAGCTACCCATTCATTATTTAAACCTGTATGACCGGCTTCCATGGCTTCATGCAATAGTCTCATTCTATCAACCAATTTATTGATGTCGTTGTAGTAAATCACATTCGTATTGTATAGATTTTTCATCAATCCTTTGCCAGATGTTGAAGTATCTCCTTTACTCTTTTTACCATGTTGTTCAAGAAGTGATAAATCCATAAGTGATAAAGATTTTCTTTTCAGTGGTTGTCTCACCGCTGGTGCAGTACGTAATGTTGGCAATTTTCGTGGAGGAAACAACTTTTTTATAACGATGTTATATTTTGTTGCACGTGAACGATTAATCATTGCATCCTTTAAGTAGTTTCTTTTATGAGCGTTAGTATTTTGTAGAATCTCCTTAAAAACACTTAAATCTTTGGATGAATATCTTAGTGGTATGTTTTTAAAAATTAATTCATATAGTCCTTTTGTTCCTTTATATTTATGCTCACCAATAATGATGTAATCGTCTTGTGTTATTTCAAGCTTTGAATCGCCGATCTTTAATTCATTCCCATCAATTCTTGCTCCGTATACATGTGATCTACTCAAATTCGGGTTTGATTTCATGTCATGTAGCATTTTCATTATATATTTTCTTCCAAGAGGTCCATGTTGTAATATATCGCTACTCAATTGAGTTAAATTTGGAATAGATTGTTCAGCTTCAGGTATTGGCTGTTCTTCTTCCTTTTCAACAATTGGTTCTTCTTCTTTTGTTTCTTCTTGTTCACTAGCACTTGTATATGAATCATCATCTTCTTCTTTTTTTATTGCTTGTACTTCTTGTTTAGAAACTGGTAGTAAAACATCTCCTTCATAACGAGGTTTACCAATAGTTTCTGATATTTGTTTTAAAGGTTCCGTAATAGGTTTAAATGTAGTCTCTAGAAATTCTTCTCTTTCACTTAAACCCATCCTCAATGCACGATTTTTCATCCTAATAGAATCACTGAGTGATTTTATTTCTTTTAATAGTTTTTCTTGATTCGCCATGTTTACACTGTGAAGTTCAACGTGTAACTAGATGTAGCACTGGTAGTTCAACGCATAAATACAAATTTATCCAACCCTATACGATATCTACCATTTTTAATATCTTCTTCCTTCATAATAACGAGAAACCCATATTTCTCATTCCATGCTTTGCCGCACATCTCTTTAAATTTCTCAAATGTCATATCCGCATTTACATGATCATTATATATATGTTTTAAATTTGTTTCATCTTGCTTGAAGATGATCAACATATTTGCATTGTCTCTTATGAGTTGTTTTGGAATCTTACTGTATGTTTGACCAATATAAATGCTATCGATATTATGATGTCTTCCCATAGCGAAGTAATTCCTTATAGTGTCGTGATTTTCACAAGACACATCATCAAAAATAAAAATAGAAAATGGTTTTGCTTCATTTGGTTGCATAATTGTTTCGCTGGCATTAAACTTGTAGAAATTTACTTCAGGTACACTTGCAAGTACTTTATCCAATAATTGATATTTTGGTTGTTGCAATGATTTTGAAAAAATGTATATATTGTTAAAACGCAATCCTTTAGGATTTGTTATAAGGTTAAAAACAACATTAGTTTTTCCACAATTTGAAGGACCAGTTATTAGACATCTTATCGTATTTGGTAGTAATTCACCATGTTTACCATGATTTAACTTATCATTGTCAACTGTCAATTCATCAATATTATTGATATTAAATCGATCTTTTTGTTGTACAATCTCCATCTTGTGTCAAGGTTAAACACACAATGAGCTATTAAATTACTATACCAAGTCTTTTGAAGGAATCCATGAGTCTTCACTTTTATCGAATCCTAACCACCGGACTTTAACCATATCCTTTTTCCTTTGTAAAACCTTCTCAACAAGATATACATCACCGACATTTGATTTCAACAATTCATGTCCGTAGAATCCACCTTGAAGTAATTCACCCTTGTTATCCTTCAATAAGTAAGTTTCAGGTATAGTTGGTTGCACTTTATAAACTGTAAATACTTCATTAGTCCAATTTGGTAGATATCTTTTACTAAATACACCTTTGTATTTGCTTATACGAACTTTATCGTTGACCTTAAACTTTTTTGGTTGCAACCTTTCCAATTTAGGTGTTGTATTATTTCTGATGCGTTGTAATACAACTTTAGCATTAGCACTGTTTACTTGGATAGGTTT
Source organism: Neoaliturus tenellus (assembly GCA_030545055.2). NCBI lineage: Eukaryota > Metazoa > Arthropoda > Insecta > Hemiptera > Cicadellidae > Neoaliturus > Neoaliturus tenellus. Next base: position 182,709,738 of record CM061531.1, on the reverse strand, counting down.
CATTCCGATGGTACGATGATATTTGTTGTTATATTCTTTTATAAGTTGTGGTAATATGTCATACCACACGTATGATCCTCGTTTTGAAAATTGTTTGTACATCGCTCCTTTCAATGTTCTATTGAATCTTTCAATTATTGAAGCTTTAACTTCAGAATTTGTAGAATAATGATTTATTTGATATTTCTTCATCAAAGCTCCAAAGTCTTTATTAAAATATTCTTTTCCATCATCGGTCTGTAGATGTTTGATTTTGAATTTATTTCTTTGTATTGTTGTTTCCATAGCTTTAGTAACACTCTTACCAGTCTTATCCTTCAATGGTAAGGCGTCAGCTATTTTAGTAAAACAGTCTATAATTGTTAAAATATATTTAAAACCTTTGTTTAATTTACTGTGCGGTATCATTTCAATTAGATCAGCTTGATAAAGATCATTCATTCCCTTAATAACTGTACTTCTTCTGGGAAATCTTCTTCTTGCTGGTTTATGTAGTTCATTTACAATCTTGTCCTTCACACTTTCCATCTTTAGGTGTTGCTTTTACACCGCTTGTAAAAATACTGATCCGTACAATAGTTCATTCTCTTTTATATAGTTTGAATATAGGTCAAGGCCATTTTCATATTAGTGTAAAAAAGAGGAAACATGGCATTGAGCTTGCCATGTCCCCTCTTCTTTACGGAAAGGAAAAAGGAACAAGGTAGAGGACGAAGAACAGGTTTACTGGTCGATAGGGTTCAGGGAGTAGTGGCCGAACGGTAAAGTATTAATTTTATCTTCTAAAATATGGCGCTTGTCATCTTTGTAGCTTAATGCCCACTTTGTTTGTTTGACACTAAAAAGTTGATGATTATAACTTCTAATAGTGTTGAACGTTGCAGTTGTTTCGACATCTTCAAACAAACATCTTTTATAATGTTCAAACTGTACGTTCTTCTTCAGGAAAGAGGTTTTTATTCCTTTGGCCTTTTTTGTGACTTGATGTTGATTCCTTTCGCTTATGTACAGTTGAAATGAATATAGTTTGGACATTAATGCTACAATCTCCATCATCGGTACACCATTTGTTTCATCCTTAAATTTTCCCAATACTTTCTTGTTTCTGTCGTTGTCGTAATTTGGATGGTCCTTGGGATAATCTGAAAAGTCGAAATCATCTTTATATATAAAGGTGCGTAAATCTTCGTACATGTCATTTGTTTTAATCCAGTAAATTAGTGCATCCGTATCCATATATGCAATACCAATGTTCTCTCTTCCATAATAGTTAACCATCTTCTTATAATGAAACTCGTACATGTGTGTTTTGGAAATATCCAAGATTGACATTCCAAGATACAAAGGACGATCCATTACAACTGACTTCTTGTTCATGGAAATAACAACTAGATTTTCATTAATAATTACAGATGAACCAAAGTTTGGTTGTTGCACTAATTTCTGTAATTTTACTGGATCAGTTACCAATTTGATATCCTTATGTTTCCTTTTGTTTTCCAAAGTCTTGCCAAATATTGCGTTGTTCATTAGTTTGAAGAAATCTTTTTGAAAACTTGATGTAGCGGCAGCTCTTCTTCTTGTGTTATTGTCAATGTACGGTTTTAACCAACAAGATTGAGAAAATTGTAGTACTCGATTAATTTTTGTAATTTTCAATCCCAAGTCTAAGGCCTGTTGTATCATCCAGTAGTGTCCAACATACCTAGACTTGTTGGTTAAAGTCATCAATAATTTCGGCCATCTTCCAGTTGGAGAAACTTCAGTCTTCGGGAGAAGTGGTAAATCGTAATGTTCGTCGTGAAGATGTTCGGGATATTCAAAATCGACGTCAAATATGTAACCCGTTTCTCCATATTTCGGTATATCCATTATGTTTCCAATTGATTCTGGGTCTATCCATTTGAAATTATCATATGGAAGAGGATTCGACATTGCCCATCCGTATAAGTTATTTGCATCAAAATAACCCAGGAATGTTGTTGGTTTTGATGCATCATAATCGGGCAAATATTTGTTGTTTGCCTTAACATAACGTGTTACACTTTGCGTCAATCCTCCTCGAACTCCTGATTCTAACATCAACACCATATCTATATCTGTAAGAAGTTGTATTTTACAATTTGTTTCTTTTAACATGGCTTGCCACGCTAGTCCAGGCGAAGTGTACGAATGTAGAGGGTCTAATCCATATGACGCAAAACACGTATTTCTAAATTCTTCCATCACATCACATAATAAAGTCACATCTAATTTAACATAGAAGTCTGAATATTCCCCCAATGTTTTAAATCCTAATTCGTTCCATACTTTGCATGCATGATCATAATCATCTTGAGATATATCCATGTCGTACAGTTTACTTTTAAATTCTTCTTTTGGAGGTAGTGATGTTTCATTAAATCTTTCTAAACTGTCTATGTAATCATATGGGAAAACTCCTTTTCGAAGTACCAGATCCAGTTTATCGCTGTTTACAATCTTCTTCGTTTCGATTAAATCTTGTTTCCTTAGGTTTTCAGAAAGTTTGGACAAACTCGACGGCAAAAATCGGTAGGAGTCCAAGAATCTTAATTTGACGTTTCCAACTTCTTTGGAAAAACTTATAAACTTCTCTGAAGTTTCAGCTAACACATCGATTTTACCGTCGTCTCTTCCTAATTCAGGTATTATAAAATGAGCGTCGTACCCACTGAGATTATGCAGAACCACAGGAATAAATAGTGGTAAACGATAGCTCAAGTTGCATTTATTACAAGCAGCACCTCTGTAATAACCTGTGAGGTGGTCGTGATCTTTAACTTTATAATTCTCAATAGTAAAATCATTTTTGCACAAGAAACAGTGAGTCGCATTTTCATGTTGAATTTCTTCTTCTTCGTCCATCGGTTTCATTGGTACAATATCTGTATATAAGCTTTGTGTATTTCTAGCTATTGAATATAGGTGATCAAGAAATATTTTTTCCGCATTTTCACCACGATATACTAGAGGTTCTGAAGTTAATCCATATCTGTTTAAATGTTCTTCTGATAATGTTGATTTGACCATTAAACAAAAACTGTTTGGTTTGTGCATTTGATACTTTACACTTTTTCTTGCTTCACAATTTTCATCTTCAACTGGAACAAGTGTTGATTCAAAATCTGCATACACAACTAAAGGGATACGGTATTGATGGTGAACTTTTTCAAATGAAACGAATGCTCTGCTTTGCGGAGGTAAAATAATCTTTGCTTCATAATTATTGTTACATAATCTTTTGTGCTCTTGTAACCATTCTCTTCCTTGTCTTCCTTCTCGTTGAAAATTAAAACATCTCTTGCAAATCAACTTTTTATTTCTATTTTTTGAAAGTTGCTTATTAACAAGAGAGTCAAATTTCTTTATGTACACATAGTGAGACACATCTCCTCGCGTTAGTAGTAGTAAATCCGTATGATCTGGTAGCTCTTCTTTTGCAATACGTAAAGGATACACTTTGTTTGAACTATCTAATGCAAAAACATTAATAGACGTGCCGGGATTTTTCTTTTCAAACTTTGATATATCTTTTGTAGAAACGGGATACGTTATTCCTTGAAAGTTATACCTGTGTCTTGCATCTTCATATTCTTGGTTGGGTCTACATGGATTTCGTAATACAAACTTTGACGTCATAGCATAGCGAAAACATTCATTATTTTCATTTTGAACATTAATACAAGACTTAGAATTTTCAATTCTTTTTGGCAAAGGAATATAACTAGATCCCATTAGTCCGTATCCATGTTTGTGAACTCTTATATCTAATCCTTCAATGCTTGTAAGACTCCATCCGGATCCTCTTCCTTCGTGTTCCTGAAGTTTGGTTAATATTTCTTCTATACAATTTTCTACTATTGAATCAATGTCTGAACTTCCTATGATGGTTCGGTTTTTTGTTATGAATCCTCTTGGTGATAATTCTTCTTGTACATTTATAAACATAGCTTCTAGTAATAAACCAAATTTAAGAAAGTTCAATCTTTTCAATTCATCTTTTAAAGTTTTACTTATAATTGGTTTTGCTTCTTCAATAAATTCTTCTAGATTTAAGTCTTCATTTTGAATTTTATGATGCATTATGACTTTACCAGGTAATGCAAATACTTGTAGATTTGGTAAAGTAGTTGAAGGTCCTGCTAAAATTTCATCTTGTTCTTCTTGTTCTTCTTGTTCTTCTGCGTTGTTGTGAAATAGTTCTTTATGTATTTCTAATAGAATATTATCGTTGAACGATTCCGAACATTTATCGCAACGATACATGTTTACTCTTCCAAACTTCGCCGAGAAATGAAATGGGCTCTTTTGTTCCTCCTTTTATAAAGGTTCCCCCACCACTGTTTCATCTTCATCTTCATCTTCTTCACTATCCGAGGAAAATAGTCTTCTACAAACCGATTGTTCATTCGTATTTTCTATTCCAGTTGGAGTTTCAGTTTGTACTTCTTCATATTCAAACGATGACGAAGATTCTGATATTACTACGCTTAAATCTTCATTCTCCACATCATTGGTGCTTTCAACTTCTGATGTTATTAGATCTATATCCATATCATCTACGCTTTCTACTTGTGATGTTTCACTGATGTTATCCTCTTCTTCCATATTTAAATCTTCTAGTTGAATTTTATACAATATTTCAACAAGAGGTTTCCTTGGATAATCGGTGTTGTCCACAGGAGCCATTTCAAGTAAATGAGGAATAACTTTTTGCGATTCGGCTTATATGATATTTTGATAAGTATGTCAAGGTCATTTTACATTAAGCGAGAACTGGGAATAGATCACTAAGCGGCATGTTATTTCATTACCACAAAGTGATCTACTCCCCATTCTCTAAGAAGTGTTCAATCAATAGCCAAAGTCCAAATCCATTTCCTTTTTTATTTTAATCTTTTGTTACATAGTTTATTGGTTGACTGTCTGAATTTTCAATGTGTTGTCTTATTATTTGTTCCAATTCTTCTATTTTTGCCTGTTTTATCATTAGTTCTGTACGTAATTCATTAATGTAATCAGCCGCTTTGTCCACCGTTCTTGTTCGTATTTCACCTAACATAACACCAGGAATCAATCTCTGTAATCTGTAAAACTTAAACTTTATTCTAGACTCTCTTGCTTTAGCCATTTCTCGAAGCCTTTGTTTCTTATTGTCTTTACTTGTAGTCAAGTCCATACTCGTTACAAGTTCGCTTTCGGAATAATTCGACTATAGTAGGCTCGTCCTTTATACATTTTCCCCCCACCACTTTCAATTTCCCCCCACCCTACTAATATAGGTCAAGGTCATCCGATATAACGCGAGAACGAGGAATAGAGCACTAAGTGGCATGTTAGTCCATTACCACAAAGTGATCTATTCCTCGCTCTCTATTCTACATCTAATTTTTTTGGGTTTTGCTAATTTTTATACTTTTTTTGTTGTTTTTCTTTGGGAGGAAACGTGTGTGCAGATGTTACTTATGAGAATGTCCATTCTTCTTCAACTCTTCGATAGTGTCCAATAATTTTATCAAATATGCGTTGGTTTTCTGTAAAGTCTGTATTCTGCTACATCCAATTTCAATGGTAGGCACCATTAATTGTAATTTTGTCAATTCTATCTTTTCTCTCTTATATCTTTCTTTCATTCTTAGGTTTTTTCTTAGTCTTGCTGAAGATGGTGTTATTGGTTCATACATACAACTTGGATATGGCTTTGACATTTTCAACACTGATGTAGAAGACACTTGCAGCTGTTGATCTTCATAGTAGTTTGGTGTTGGAGTAGAAAAACATTTTGATTCTGAATTTTGTTGCCAATCTGAAGTTGAAAATACAGGTGTTGCAGAAGGATCAGCCATCTTTCACTGTTGCCGTACAAAGTGAATTCTTCTCTAAACTTCTGCTTCTTTTATCACACTTCCCCCCACCACCGACTTATATGTTCTTCCCCCCACCATAATAATACATACTTGTTTCTCACACTTTGTACCATACTTCTAATGTGACGTCCACATCTTCCTCCTTTAAGTATTTTATAAATTCCGGGCTTCTTGATGACACGCCAGGCATATTTAGATAGCTCATCACTTTGTGATGGCTTTCTTCATTATGTATATAACAATATATACTTGCATCAACTTATGTTCTTGTTCTTTTGACGATACGAAATTTGCAACTGAAGTCCATTCTTCATATTTGATCTTGTAATGACGCACTTCAAATTCCATTATGTTTCTTTTAATTCCGAAACAATAATAAAACTCTCCTCAGACAACCTGTATTTATACACGTTTCCCCCACCTAGCTATAACCCCCCACTACTTTCCCCCTCTCCTTTATACGTGGAAGGGGTATTATGGTTTGAATGCACGATACTTAATAAATTCAAACAAACACTGTGCACAAATGTTGCAAATTTTATTACATGTTTGGAATTTCATTATTTGAGCTTTTACAAAATGAACTAACCTACCTCCATCATCTTGGAATTGATCAAAATCTAAAACAGACGCTTTTCCACAATCATGACACATTTTTGTACCGTCTTTAAAAGTATAAGCAAGATAAATAGCAAATCCATAATTTTCTTTCTTAAATTCAATGAGCATTTCACGAATTGCTTTAGGTATTTCACACTCATTTGCTCTTATGATGTAATGGTAAAGAAACCCATTATTGATAATTTCTTGTAAACACAGAACTAACAACCTATCCATCGTGTTAGACTTAAACTGATAGTCACATCTAAAACCTTTTTATTATATGATTTTCCCCCCACCACTTTTATATAGGTCAAGGTCATTGGATATCAAGCGAGAACTGGGAATAGATCACTAAGCGGCATGTTATTCCATTACCACAAAGTGATCTATTCCCCATTCTCTAAAAGGATTGTTTTGATAATTTAGATTCCTAATATTTCTTTTCCTTCCTCCTCACCTTTTTGAACTGTAGTATTACCAGACATGTGTGATATTAATTTCTTCATTTCCCGATTTTCCATTTCCAATTTCTTCAATTTTAAATCTTTTGCTTCGACTTGTAGTTTTAAATACTTGATGTAACTTCCAGCCCAGTGTAGAGTTTTCAATTTCGGTGCTCCCATTGCAATTCCGGGTATTTGAAATTGTAGTCGATTAAACTCCATGTTCATATCTTGTCGGTCTTGTTTTTCCTTTTCTAGTCTTTTTAATCTTTGATTCTCCCTGAACAAAGAGGTTGGATCACAAGGAATAGGACGAAACATTTTGGTCAACGATATCTTGAAGAATGAGCTTCTACGCAGAAAACCAACACATTTATGCACTTCCCCCTCCAACTTTAGGCTAGTAGTGGGGAGAATTACATTAACTTAATACTTATTTCCACTGTTACACTTGCTCCATTTTCAAAAAGGTATGTGTAAAATGGTTCTGGATACTGGTATTTTTCACGTCCTATATTTTCCTTAAGAAAGTTGAAAGCCAGTCTTTTCGAATATTCATTATGATATACTTCTCTTAAATTAACAAGAATTCCATCTTCCAGGAATTTCACTTGAATCATTGGTATTTTGCTGACATCATCTTTGTCTATCAGGGGTAGCCTGTAAGTGAACGTATTTGGTGGTAGACGTAAGGTTCTATTAAGTCGAGAACAGAATACTTTGAACATTTTCTGATCACTAATTGCAATTTCATGAATACCTATCATTTTATAGTATGAAGGTTCAAAAGGTACAGCACAAAACGTTTGTACTTGACAGTTTCTTGAAGAAGATGGTGCGTTAGGATTGAACATTTTTAGTCAACAGTTTCCTGACGAATAAGCTTCTACGCAAATAATTAACACATTTATGAACATTCCCCCACCAACTTTAAACTAGTGGTGGGGAGAATTTTCCCCCACCACTTCTTCAAGATTATTAATTTCAATTTGAATTACAACAAAAGTATTTGATGCAAAATCCCAAAAAACAGAATATGGAACAGTTTCTTCTACATCTTGAGATTCATTTTGCGCTTCAACTACTTCCATCATTGAAGGTTCTTGATCAATTTCTGTTACTTCTATCGCTTCTTCTACAGGATCTTGTATTATGTCGGTTGTTTCAACTTCATCTTCTTCTTCAACTAACGTAATATTTCGTTGTTTTACAATTTCAATTAATTGTATAAAAGAAGTATCTCTAGGAGACATTCTTAACCATACATGCAGCTCCAACAAATGTTGACTTACTAATAATAAAATTCGCAATTTATAGGACTTATTTAAAAACAATAAAGTGGGGGGACTACCTTAGTCCAATTCGGATTCGGATTCAGAAGACAGTAAAGGTGATATGGGTGAATCCAATGATGAATCTAATATGTATATATCAATTGCTTCTTTAACTATGTCTTCGTCACTATCGTTTATCATTTCTTCAAAGATTTCTTGTTCAAACTGTTCCATTTCTTCTTCATCCATCGTTGAATAATTATCAGTTTCGTTATAATTTTCCTCTATATTGTTTTCTTCCATTTCGTCTGTACTGATATAAACATTTTTAACTTCAAAATAATTAACAAATGGAGTATCTTTAGACAACATATTTGTTCACCACTTCTTTTACCTCAAATAACAAACTATATATTGCTTTCTTAGTCTTATATTCTTTTACTCCCCACTCTTTTGCACAATATAAGGGAAGGTGGGGGGAGAGCGTTTTGTAGTTATTCTTCTCTATCTAGGTTAAATTTCATTGCTAGCACATCTACTATAATTTTCTGCTCTTCAACTTTATCGCGAATAAATATTGTCCAGGGAAATAGTTCATTAATATTCTTGATTGTTACTTTTATATCATACAAATAATCAATATGTCTTAGTAATGAAACAATAACAACAACTCCTATCCCATTGTTCGCCATAATTGTTTCTTCAATTTTAATGCGTAAGTTTGTTATCAAACTCCATATATTAATATCATTGGCTGTGAAACCATCAAGTCTAGTACTCATCTTGACGGTGCAAGTACAGACTAAAAACCTGGAGGTTCATAGTCCGCCTTTTATGAGTTTTAAAAATGGGGAGGGGGAAGGAATAAGGATTGGGAGGGGATAGGGTGGGGGGTGAGGGAAGGTTTGTGTGGCTATACTAGCCACTACACTAGCCACATTAGACCCAAGAGCCCACTTGTGCTACAAAGTAGCCACCAATGCTAATATTTTCCTCGTGACACCTCAGTATATCACCCCGCCAAATCAGCATACGTTCTCTAGTATTTGATGTTACACAAAAGAACTTACTATCATGATACAGAATAGCTGAACCAATTATAATATTATATCCTAAATTTAGCCATTTGTGCGCTTCCGAAATGAATCTGTCTACCATATCAAGGGGATCTAGTTCATTGAAATAAAATGGTCTCATTTGTTGATCAAGTTCAATGCGAATTTCATTGTCATCTTCACTCTCACTGCTACTATCATTTTCATTCTCTTCATTTTCATTCTCTTCATTTTCACTGCTACTATCATCTTCATTCTCACTGCTACTATCATCTTCATTCTCACTGCTACTATCGTAGAAATCTATCGGATCTTCTACATGTTGATGGTAAACATCAGCAAATTCGGAAGGATTGAACTCTTCATTAACGTGAGGAAGCATTTTAAAACACAATAATGCTGTCAAAGACAAAACAAAAAGTGCGGCACGTGAAAGCAGAATGAAGGAGAGAACAACGCTTGCTCCACTTATATAGCAATATGCAAATGAGGAGACTGGCGTGGGGGGAGCGTGACGGGATTGGTTCAATTCAGTCCAGTTCATAGCAGTGTAAAAATAAAACGAAGAAGTGGATGCGGCGCATGCGCAATAACGTGAAACCAAGGTTTGAGGTTAGAACTTTCCAAGCGCAGTAGCACTAAATGGGGTAATACAGACTCGGCGCATGCGCAATAGCATGGATTGTTCCTATCCGAAGAACTCGTTTTTCCAGGCGCAGTAGCACTAAATGGAGTAATACAGACTCGGCGCATGCGCAATAGCATGAATTGTTACGATCCGGAGAACTCGCCTTTCCAGGCGCAGTAGCACTAAATGGAGTAATACAGACTTGGCGCATGCGCAATAGCATGGAGTGATTCCGATCCGTATACTAGGGTTTGAGGTTAGAATTTTCCATGTAAGCTGCCATGTTTAATTCAGTTTAACTAGATGGAGTCAACAACCGGTCATAACCGGCCATTAACCCGAAGGAGTGGGGGAAGGGGGGGGGGGATTTTAATCTCCATTTTTTTGGGGGGGGGGGGTTCCGCTTGAGTGAACACGGTTTCCGCTTGGGTGCTCATGCGGAACGGATCTTCCCACGCGATAGTCAAGGGACCAGAACCTTCCTTCTATTACTACTACACGGATATAATTGGCCGCGTAGCAGAACTTATTTCTGCTAAGTCGCATGTAAGCTAAATAGCTTACATCCCTAAATTTAAGTCTTAGGTGGCCCTGAAAAGGGCCGTTTGTCCCTATGGAGCTAAACTCACACAGGGACTTCGGTGTGTACCCACTTGTATAAAGGATTTGCGCAAATATCGCATTTATCATTTGGAAGATTGAACTTGTATGCCCAATCATAACTTCCTTTGTAGGTTCCACCTTCATTTAAAAAGAGTCCGAGATTAGAATCTGTTGCAGCCAAACCGCACTCACAACACATTTGAGTTCCATCTTGGAATTTCCACCAAAAGTATTCAATGTATCCAAAGTTTTCTTTAAAAAAGGAATACAGAACTTCTTTTAGTGGTGCTGGAAAGTTTACATCATTAAATGCAAATTCCAACATGTCTCCATTTGCAAGGATCTCTTGCAAGCATAATGTAAATAGAGTAGTCATAGCTACGTTGTTGCGGTAATGACCTCTCGGATTGGAATGAAGACTGGAGTAGCGAGTGAGTAGACAACCGGTAATGACCGGTCATTCACCCGGAGGAGTAGTAGGGGAAGGAGTGGTGGGAGGAAGGAAGGGGGGGGGGATTTAATCTCCATTTTTTATGGGGGGGGGGGGTTCCGCTTGAGTGCTCATGCGGAACGGTCATTGACCCTTCCTAACACAGAACCTTCCTTTCATTACTACTACACGGACAAAACTGGCCGCGTAGCAGAACTTATTTCTAAGTCGCAAGTAAGCTAAGTAGCTTACATGCGTAAATTCAAGTCTTAGGTGGCCCTGAAAAGGGCCGTTTTTTTGCCTCATAAGGCAACGCTTACCAACTATGAGCTATAGCTTGGAAGCAAGGGATTGTTTGAGGCTCATGCCGCAATGTTGTGCAAAAACGATCGAGCCACCAGTACAGATCGTCAAATCCTAGAGGTTGTTGAAATAACAAGCTGTGTTGACCTTTGTCGTCGGTCACAAAGCTTGTTATTTCTAGCACATCACCATCCTCTATGATTTGCAACATTTCCCTGAAAACCCCATCAAGAGACAGACGAGGGTTTCGGGGATCCGCGTAAATTGTAATAATTTCATCATACTGGATCCGGTATGGGATCTCAAGCCTGTTGTTGTCACCTTCGGGTTCCGAAACCTCGTAGGTGTCAACAACGTGCTCGTGGAAAACTGGTGTCTCGACCGGCGGCATCGCTGTCTGGAGTCGGAATGAGAAAGCGAGTGTAACTAGTAACCGTGACTGGAACTGTATAATGAGTCCCGGTCATGACCGGTTATTAACCCGAAGGAGTGGGAGAAGGAGTAAGGGAAGGGGAAGGGGTAGGGGTAGGGGTAAGGGGGGGGGGATTTAATCTCCATTTTTTATGGGGGGGGGGGTTCCGCTTGAGTGCTCATGCGGAACGGATCTTCTCACGCGATAATTGTTGTGTGCTAATGAAGACTAATTAACTTGCAAAACAACAGTCTCTCTCTTTGAATGCTGATGATATTTCATTAACACACAATTCCTTGCACGCTATGTGAACCTACACCGCCAAAACAATGCAAGTCAGAGAGGTCATATAACTGTACATCGACCTCAAAAAAGTAGGTCACGGGACTTAGAGTGTTAAAAAATAATGGGGGAGAAACACAATGCTATAACGCATTGTGTTTCTCCCCCATTATTTTTTAAACAAAATTTGGAAAAGACTATGTGAATTTACTGTTTACGCCCCCACCTTGTAATACGATCCTTTTTATCCCTGAGGAGAAAGTCTTGAGAATCTAAAGTGTTAAATCTTTTCTCTTTACACAAATTGTCACAAACTTTAATTTGATATTTTTTGCCGTTACATTTTGCCAATATGTGTTGGTGGTCAACAACACTTAGAAAAAAATATCTCAAACCTTTCTTAAGCCTTTCTCCTCTGACGGATATTATTTCAGAATCGTCTTCAACAGTGGGGGTTTCTGCCAGTTGTGGTTCGGAAAGATGTTTAACGACATGTACACGGCAGAAACTCTCGTTCTTAACACATTTCCTTCCACAAGCTGATCCTTTCTTAATTCCCCTAGTGAGCATTTCAGGGCAAGTAGTGGGGCGGCTAAATGCCCTACGACGCTCTTCTTTTAATAATTGGAAACGCTCTGAAGGAGCAGACCTGGGTGGTTGATTTTTAGGATAGGTGTGATCTTTAGAAACTGGAAGTGGTGGAGTAGGAGGCATTGGTGAAAGCGGAATAACAGGTGCACTTAGGTGGTGAACTAAGGTTTCAATTGATGGTTCGTTAGATCGAGGAGCTGGCTTCTGCGGTGGCGGCATGGAGTCATTTGAAGACGAAGGCGGTGAAAATATGCTGCGAGATGCGTTATTGCCGGCCGGAGGAAAAGGAGCTCCAGAAGTTGAAGGCGTGGATTGAAGTTGATCCTTACACCAGGCAGGAACATTTTTCAGACGAAGAGTTTTCTTCACCGGAGTTGAAACCGTAGTAGAAGTTGTAGTAGTAGAAGTTGTTGTAGTAGAAGTTGTAGTGGTGGAAGTTGTAGTGGTAGAAGCCGTAGTAGAAGATGTTGGAGGCAGAGATGACATGGTTACAAGTCTGTATTCGCAGCGTAACGTCTGGAATCAGAATAAAACGTTAGCCGTAGTCGGTGCGTCTTTTATAACGGTATGTTAATGAGAAGGGTTAGCGACCGGCCGTGACCGGAAGGTGGAAGGAGTGGTGGGGAAAGGAGTAGTGGGGGAAAGGAGTGGGGGGAGGGAAGGGGGGGGGGGGTTCCGCTTGAGTGAACACGGTTTCCGCTTGGGTGCTCATGCGGAACGGTCATTGACCCTCCCGAAAGTGGGTCAAGGTCGTTCAACATTTATAAAAAACCAAGGTGATGGGAACAGTAGTAACTGTTCCCACCACCCTGTTTGCCTAACGGTTCCCACTCCCAACCCACTAGTTACGTTCTGCAAGGGCCATCGATGCAATTTTGTTTGGCCCGTCCGGGTCCATCCGTAACGGGCCGGTCCGGGTCCGTCCGTAACCGTTAATTCGAAGGGAAACTGGAACAGTTAATGCAGAAACGCAACTCTAACACCCACCCAACTAAACCCACCCATAATATTCCTAAACAAAATGCAAAAACCTAGTCCGCAATTTGCGGATGTCCCACCCCTTCTAAGTGAAGTTCAACGGAACTTCTGAATTTACAGTTAATCTACCCCCTATCATCTAGCTGTAAGGCAAAACAACAGATTATTATTAAAAACAAAATAATTCAACACAACCAAAATACCATCAATATTCTTAAAAATTAATACACCTTAAAGCTAAACACAACTTATAACTAACATCGCAATGCGCATATTAATTCTTAAAATAAGTGCACCTTACAACTAATACACACACACACACACACACACTACATTGCATTAAAAAACGCAACGTAGTATAAGAAGTTCAAATATATATAGGCCTACTATATATTTGAAACCTCTTACCGAATCGCCAACGACTTTTCGCTATGAAAATTCGTTGACGACTGACGCGAAGATCAGGCTCGTATCGCTCCTCAGATTTTGAGAGGTGGGGGAAGTGGTAGGGGGAGTGAAACACAATGGTGGGAGGAATTAGCGCATGCGCGGTACGGTTATTTTCACTCCAGTACGGTCCAGTTCGCAGCGGTATAAAAGTCAAATAAGGAGTCGGAGCGAAACCAAGGTTTGAGGTTAGAACTTTCCATGGGAGCTGCCATGTTTAATTCAGTTTAACTAGATGGAGTCAACAACCGGTCATAACCGGCCATTGACCCGAAGGAGTGGGGGTAGGGGGGGGGATTTAATCTCCATTTTTTATGGGGGGGGGGGGGGTTCCGCTTGAGTGAACACGGGTTCCGCTTGGGTGCTCGTGCGTAACGGATCTTCCCACGCGATAGCCGTTATAAATGGAGATTGTTCATCGCACCGCGACCATTAATTAACTCGCATTTGCGGTGTTCACATCCTTCCTACTCATTATATATACGTTTCGCCAACTTCATTGTACAAGTCTAATTGCTATTAACCTGAAATTTCATTTACATTAGCACATGTCGTCCTGTTTGAATCACCTTCGCGTGCTCGACGTTATATCTCGTTCATCTGTCTTGTTCTCACTCCTACACGTCTGACATACTTCTTGTGATGGATACGCAATGTTTGAAATTGAAACTTTTACGGACACAACATATATTACGGAATAATTCCAAACCATCAGTTTCAAAGACTAAAACGAATTTAACAAAGGTTAGGAAGAAGTTAAGTTTTAACCCGTTATACTCGGCTAGAACTCCGCGGGTTAACGTTGACGATACTGTTATTCACAGTATTTTACGTTCGATGTTACGTTTCTACAACTTCGAACTTGTTACACCTATCGACTGTGTTCAACAGGTATTTCTATTTCATCCCCACCATTCTTTATATAACCGCGCCCACGACAATTCCTGCTTCATTATTCTATACGCTCTTCAACTAACAACAACTCCGCTCTAAGTTACGCTACACAAAAATGGATACGAACCAGGAACAAGTACAAGTTCACGAAATATCATCTACTACCCACCCGAGAGAAAATCCTCCGAGGACTTCGCCTCCGCCGAATCCACAGGACCCCGTCCAAGTTTCGGATGTATCTTCGACGGCGAGGAATGATCTTGAAGCTATTCTTCGGTCGCTCGTCGGTTTCGACTGACCTGTACGACGGTCAACATTAAACTGAACTCTTAGCAGTTCAGTCTTTTTTAAAACTCCCTCCGGATGACCTTGAAACAATTATCCCCTCTCCTTTTTCAACTAACTTCTACTTGTGTTCAACTGTTGAATTTCGGTTTTGAACTGACTTTTACTTTATGCGCAGGTTTGGTTCAAACGCAAACCCTAACCCCTCCCCCTCATTTAATAGCCGACCGGAAGCTGTGTGCCCCGGCGCATGGCTTCCGGGGTTGCTGACCTGAGCCAGCGGTAACCAAAACACACTACTGGTACCACAGGGCTCTGTGCTTGAACCTATCTTATTTTTAATTTTTGTTAATGACTTGTGCAATGGAAATTTTAATGGATGTGTCACAGCTTTTGCTGATGATACGGCATTATCCTATTCAGCTGATTCCTTGGTTGAACTAAGGCATAAGATGCAAGAGGATTTAAATCAAATTCCCGTCTGGTTCAATTGTAATAAGCTATCTTTGAATGTTTCTAAAACAATATTTATGATTTTTTCTTTATCTGAAACAGGTCATTTTAAAAATCCTCTTAAGTTCCACAAAGTCGACTGTTTGAGATATAATTGTGACTGTGATGATATAGGGCAATGTAGCAGCACTAAGTATTTGGGTTTAAACATAGATGAGAATTTGACATGGAAATTGCATGTTGCTTATTTGAAAAAATCACTACGGTACTTGCTTAGAACTTTTTTCATTTGAAATATCTTTGCCCTTTAGCTACTTTGAAGCAAGTCTATTACTCACTAATTTACTCTAAACTTCAATATGGTATGTCTTTGTATGGTAGTACATATGTGTCAAATTTAAATGTTTCAATTATTTTGCAAAAAAGTTTATAAGATTAATATCTAATGCTGGCATTTTTGACCATTCTCTTCCTTTGTTTAGAAATCACAACATTTTACCATTGAGATATTTATACATTTTTAAGGTGCTTTCTGTTTTCTATAGATTGAGTGGAAACACAGGGCCCATAGTTGACAATATTCACCATTATGCCACCAGACAACAGTCAAATAATATTTTCCGTTTACCTAAACCTAATTGTACATTGTTTAAAAAGTCTTTTGTTTATTTATACTTAAAATTTTATAATAACCTTCCACTCAATATAAAAAAATTGTACAATACTAAATAGTTTTAAAAGATCCTTGAAAAAGTGTCTGTTAACAAAAAGTTATGAGGAAATAGAAATATTGTATACTGAGTTGTAAAGAGTTTGTTTTTAAATGATTTTTTTTATATATGTCTGTACTTTGATTGACTTATTAACATTTCTTTTGATGTATTATCATGCAGGGTAGTGATGTTTTTAACGTATGTAGTTTTTTCAGTTGAGTCCTTTTTTAAAATCAATAATTATTATGAGTACCATATAGGAATAATTGTATTTTTGTATTTGTATATTCTATATAGTTAAAATATTATTTGCTGGGGAGACTCCCACCCTAACACAGAAGTTTTTGCGCTTCTCTTGGGTGCGTATTATTTCTTGTCAATTAATTAAATTTGTTTGGTACCAACTTTAAGTTATTTGTAAGTTAGTTTTATTTTATTTATAATTGAAGTTATTTTATTTATAATGTTACATTTATGTACTATTTGAAGAGAAATAAAGATTATTATTATTATTATTATTATTATTAGATCAACCGAAGGACAAATTTGCATTGATATACATTTAACATATCATTATTTAATAATATTAATTATCTAATACCAGAACACGTACATAAAATAAGAATTGTTAAATACTTAAGAAATTGTGTACGTGGGAGTATTTTTCCGGTTGTAGGATTCCCGGTCTAGTCCATTGGGGGTAGTTTTGCTGGGGGTAGAATGCCGGGGGTAGTTTTCCTGGGGGTAGTTTTTCTTGGGGTAGGTCCCAGGACAACTTCAAAACTGGTTTATACTAGTTGCGAAGTTGACATTGGGTACAGCAAACGAAGTTGTCATAACACTGTGGTAAGTCTTTTGGCTGTCCACTATGACAATTTCCCTTCCTTCATAATCCATTCATGTTCAAGATAGTGGGGGGTTAATGCGAACTGCATGTAAACCCCTAGCTGGAACTTATGTAGACAGCAGGGGGTGAGGAGAAATGCTATGGGCATGGAAACCTCTAGCTGGAACATATGTTCAAGGCAGCAGGGGGTGAGGAATGCGACGGGCATAGAAACCCCTAACTGGAACATGAGTGGACAGTCCCTTGTCTCACCATTTCTCTTCCTTCAATATCCCATCCTTCCGGGGGCTTGCGCAAAATGCCCATAAGAGGCAGACGTGCTCAACGGTTCGGCCGGGGTCTCCTTATCCACGAATAACAACTTGGGGTAGTATTCCGGGGGTAGAATTCCGGGGGTAGTTTTTCCCGGGGTAGTTTTGCTGGGGGTAGTATTCCGGGGGTAGTTTTCCACCCCTAGTAAGCTTACAAAACATGGCTTAGATTGTTCATTATAGAAATAAATTATACAAATGCGTAACCATCGAACGAAGTAGAGTATAATGTATTCTCTTCAAAAGTTCGTGGCTGGAAACCTAACCCCATACCTGTGACGTCAAAATGACGTAGCGATTTCACGGCGGTACTTTTCCTGGGGGTAGAATTCCGGAGCCCCGTTCATTACATTGACCACTGCCTCTGGTTAAACACATCACCGTAAACACAGGGTATCAACCAGGGTTAGTTTTAGAATTACATTATCTAAAACCAAATAATTACATACATTTTGAGACTTGAAGTGTTTTTATCCAGGCTGAAGATTCTTAACAACCACTATATGAAAATATGAATTATGGTTATTTTTTTTTAATTTAGGCCTTTACCCCAAAAAGCGTTATACCAAGCCTTCAACAAGCTGTCCAAAAGAAAATGTTTTCTTTAAAAATACAAAAAGGCGGCATTGTGGTTAACTACAGCGTTTTCTATATTTTAAATATATTATTTTGGATTGTCCTTAGGCCAAGAATAATACCTGAAACGATAGATAGAGAGTTCAGGGACACCATGGAAATTTATTTACGGGTTGTTTTTCCTCATATGCCACGTTCAACTTGCAGAGGTTTATGAAATGGAATTAATTTACGATACTATACTATCAAACTTGGGTTAGTATATCATCCTGATAACGATTATTGAATCAATTTGTTAACAAAGGTTATCATTTTACAAACTTGTTATCACTTTCATATCTTGATGTGTGAGAACTTGTATCAAAAATAGAATACCTCATTAGAAATATTGTATTGTAGTAGTAAGACATGTGGAATGTATGTGAAATAGTACAAATCACAATTCTATTGTCTGGTAATTGAGTAAGGCCTACAACATAGACTCAAAAATGAAATCATCATTGCCAGTAACAGTTGAGGAAAACCGTGAGTTTAAATTACATTATTATCATATTTTCTAGATGATTTTCAAAGGAACGATTAATTCTTTATCACAATAACAATACAACTTAAATTTGAAAATAATATACAGTTTTGATAAACAATATAGTTATTCATTTAAATTGATCCTCCCACAAAAGAATAATAATAATAAAAATAAATAACAACAGCAACAAAAAATATAGATGTTTCAGTGAGTGTAAAAAAGCCTAATATACACTCTAGATTCTAAAATTCTAATTCTAAAATTAAAATCCGAAACGTGTTATCCAACTGGCACAAATAACTTAAAAAATTAGAAGTGTGGGATGGCCTGAACAAATTAATTTCAGAAAATTTAAAATAATTAAGTCAATGACGGTCATAAACTGCAAGGCTTTCATTTTATGTGTGTAATTTTGTAGGTTCAATAAATTTGATTATTGTTCCCTGTTTTCCTTGATTTTTCTGTTTTATATTGCACTTATTTTCCTCGAAAACTTGTCACGGAAACTTATATGTAAAGACTGAAGTACTATACATAAAAATACTGCGTCTTCGTTTAATTAATTACAGAGAACTTTGATCGCCCATGAAATAATTATTTGAAAATTTAGATTCTATGGAAGGATTATACTAGTTGACAGAACATGAACGTAAAACTATTATTCTTGAACCTCCAAACCAAATGTAAGGTTACAGACGTTTTGTTGACAACCTATTATGGTCGCAACATTTTCTTTTTATGTACAAATAGACAAATAAATATATAAATGCATAGCCTACAGTTTGTACACATTTAAAAAATTTTACTTTTTACTACTGTCACCCAATTTGACTAGAATTTAATGTTTTGTTAAAAACAACTAAATACATTAACGTCAAAATAAATTTCTTTCGAATTAACAATAATTTTAATTTTTATAAAATAGTTATTAATATGGTTATAATAGAATTATTAATATTTTTATCATGTTTTTTTACTACTATCATTATTTATGATTATTATTATAAATTCCAAGAAATATATTATAAATTATTGTAAATTACAATAAAAAAAAACGCTTTTGAAAATGGACTACATACATACATGATAACTTTATCGTTATAAAATAACATATGCGTTATTTTCAGTCTTAATACGTGAACCAAAGGTACCGACAGATGCACAAGCAGTCATTAATGATCTGGAACGGTTTTTACGAGAAGAACAGATGTTTACTGATGATTTCAAAAAAATGAGAAGGAAAATGTTTATGGATTGTGGGTAAAATGCTACTTTAAGTTTGTTAAAAAATATAAACTTGTCTTAAATATTAGAACCTTACTAAAATAACATAATAACATAGATCTTGTTAAAAACAAAATATTATTCGAAGTACTGCGCAGTTTTACTCTTTAAACGCTTTCAAGAGCGTAAAAAATATCCGTTTTAAATGTTAACTAAATATTCGCTATAGAATTGTCTATTTTACGTGTTGTTAAAAAGAGATTTTACGAAAAAGTTTGGAATTATCTTGTGTTTTGAGCAATCTATTGAATAAAATCGAGTTGATTTTAATTCCATTCAATAATAGAATTGTGACAATCTATTCCATTTTTTTGGATCACAATTCATTATCAAATGGTTTTATGCCAATGTGATTTAAGAAATAATTATCATTAATTATCATTAGATTTTCAATCATATTCGATTTGATAACACTGATTTAACATTGTATTGAATTTAAGATAATATTTTCATAAAGTATTTAGTTCAATAGAGTTTTTACTGACCAACGACGGACTCTAGGATTTGGATAAATCCACATTAATTAATATAACAGTAAAATGAGTAAAGAGTAGTTGATAATAAATTAATAATTTAACGTTAATTTTACACAATAAGATCCATTGAAGGACCATTAGAATGTACGGTAGAAGGACTATACAAAATAAATAACTTCGCTAGAAGAACTACTCAGAATTTCAAGATGTAACAGTAATTGTTCAACACGGCAAACGATTTTAAGGAAATTACAGTTTAAAACTTCCCTGCATTTAATACAATGCATATAATATGGTTGGTTAAGGGGCAAAGTAGATAAAAATACAACACAGCCATGTTACAATACAGAATTTAAAAAAAATTGGAAAGTAGTTTTCTAATATAATGAGTTATTTTATTACTTCATCTTTTTTACAAACAAAAGAAGGAAGTATCTGAAACATTAACTTTTTAAATTTCTTTATACTTACACAACATTACCTTTGGGGGGGGGGGGGTTCTACTTATACTCGATAATAATTACAATTATAATTCGATAACAATTATAATTATTACATACCATTTTTTTTAATCATAGGAAATAATAGTGGAAATGAGACACAACCACAACATATGTTTTGTAAATTTTAAGAACAGGAAACATTTAACTCATCACAACAGAGTTGGAGGACACTGATTCCGAGTTAAGGGAGGGGTGTTAGTGAGCATAAATTAAAGATGAGCAAAAAATTAAATATTAAAATGACCAATATCAAAAACATGTTTTCCTACCACTGCATGGAAATAATAACATTGCCATACCTGTAAACACTATGCAAAGCAGTTCATTTCCGGTTTAATTTTCTTTTCCGCTCTAGAGCGGCAATGTTCTTTACCGTACGTTAAATCAAGCAGCAATTTAAAGTCAGCTGTTATTACAAATCATGCCACAGCTGTTGGTCATTGTTGTCGTTTAGT
The DNA here is from genome assembly GCA_030545055.2 of Neoaliturus tenellus. Classification (NCBI taxonomy): domain Eukaryota; kingdom Metazoa; phylum Arthropoda; class Insecta; order Hemiptera; family Cicadellidae; genus Neoaliturus; species Neoaliturus tenellus. The sequence goes on along the minus strand of CM061531.1, from coordinate 182,688,478 downwards.
AGTAGTGGAGAAACGCGGGAGCTGGCTCAGTTCAAGGTCACCTGAGCGATGACGTCATCGAGGTCAATGACCCCACCGATGACGTCATCGATGACGTCATCGATGACGCAATCGATGACGTCATCACCAATTACGTCATTCTGTGACGTCACACCCATGACGTTGCAGAAATGACGTGGCGATGACGTCATCACCCCTTACGTCACCAAGATGACGTCATCGATGTCACAAAGGTCAAGGTCACGCTGAAACCTAAAATTTTTAGGCACTTTTGCTGTTTCTCGCACTACGCTCCGAGTTCCAGTCAGGTTTCAATGACCTTGACAACTTGGAGCGAAATTAGACGAGAAACAGCAAAAGTGCCGAGGGAACTCAAAGTTTGCAACGTGACTCTGCCTAAACCGTCATGTGACACCGCTCGAGTGACCTTGAACCGATACAACTCCCGCGTTTCATCATTACTGTAACCGCGATGCGCACCCTACGACAGACACCGAGCGACTGACTGTCCAGCCCCGCGCACTCTAGGTATATTGGCTTGAGAGACTAAGACTCTAAACCGTCAGGAATGGGAGTAACTAACTGAACTTTGCAAGGAAAAGTCATTTCTTCCAATATTCTAAACAAATCTTCATCAGTAAAACTTACATTAGTCTGTTTGGTATAAAACTTAGGGTGTCCGCGCAACAGCTTACGCCACTTAGCTAAAGTCGAAACCCGCTTGACCTTGAGCGGTGGACACTGAGCAGCCAATAAAGACTTAACACGGCTAAGTTTCTTACCCAAAGTGTCTCGCGACATGGCTTCCCCTCACAAAAGTCCGCACAATACTGAGAGACTGTGGGTAGCGCATGAGCCAGGGCAAAAGTGGAGGGGGGTAATAGCAGGAGTGGGGGAAGGTCACAGTGGTGGGGGAAGGTGAGGTTGTACACTGGAGTATCGCATCACTTCACCATGAGCTGTCCTACAGTCAACACACTGTACTCTCGGCCCGAGTTGGCACTAGAAGAAACCTTACTGTACAGCTTAGGCTGTGAGGGGCGAGGAAGTAAAGTGGAAGAACTCCAAGATAAAGAGTTGTGTAAAATAAACTAATTGTATCCCTGCAATCTCCAATAACCTAAAAGAAATCTCCAATAACTCTAAAGAAATACCGATATATAAAAAGAAATCTCATCCTTTGGCAAAATGAATTGGAAAAGATCACAGTAAAATTAATCTAACTTAAAATCTGGACTGAACACTCATGGCGATACTACGTGGTGTGAAAACGCCACCCTAAACATTACAAGTTAGGTTAGTGAGCACCTCTGGTACGATAACCGGCGTGCTAGAGTTAAAGTGTGATGACCTTGAGTCAAAACACTGAAATACTACAAGTCGATATTGTCCCAGAGTTAAAGTGTAGTGACCTATATTCAAGACTTGTAAAAATACTTACATATAGAGAGTTAGAAAACAGCGAGGTGCACCGCATGGAAGCTGGAGACATACTGGCGGAGCGGTGTTGTGCAGCCTAGGGACTCGGTTGTGGAGGGGGTATAGCCAACACTTAGAGTAGAACTGGTTTCCCACGGTTGCACGGGTAGCAATTCCACCGAGTTGACCATCCACATCGCCGACAAGCAGCAGTGTTAGATTTAAGTTTTACTGTTGTACATATGTTATTGTAATGTTTTATAAATAAATAAACCATAAAAGACAAAAAAAAGAATACAAAAAGACGAAAAATGCAACATATCAATATGTGAAGTTTGTCACATATTGATATGTTGCATTTTTTTTTAAACTTCGCGGGTGACCTTGACCTTTGACCTTTGCATTTCACAGTTACCCCCACCACCACGCTACAAGTCAAACCTGCTTGAATGCAAAACACCCCCACCACTTTTTCATATACCTCCAAGTGCTGTGCCTCGTCTTCATTTCAACTCCAGCAGCCAACCGAACAACATCAGTATGTCTCTGAACGTAAGCTGTGCCAGCTATGAGGAGGTGACGATCAAAACGCAACAGGAGCTGAACGACTTGTACAAGGAGTTGCAGCTGATGGTGGCAAGAGGCTACCGTATAAACGTGCAAGTCTACGCTTGCAATATACGGAATCTTCGGCAGCCGAAGGAAGAGCCTGGACATTCCTCTTCAACGACAGCTTCCTCACCGGCGTCGATGAAGACCGAACCAGACAACTTGGATTACTTCAGCTGACTAGCGGTTGTCTTCCTTGTCCTTACAATTGTAGAATATGTTTATTTCTTTATTATATTAAAGAAGTAAAAAGAGCAAAGCCACCTATCTTGTTACTGACATATATGCTCAGTAACAAGATAGGGTTTTTTTTTTTAAACACAATTTGAATGACCTTGAAACTTCCCCCTCCACTGATTCGCTACCCCCACCACTTCACTGTTGATATACATGAGACAACATAATTAGATACCTCATTCCTTCTTCAACAGCCAAACCTACAACATCAACAATGGCTAACCTACCAACAGATGAAAGATGTCCTCACGCATGCTGTGACTTCGTACACGAGTTAGAGAAGAGGATGCAAGAGAGGGCGATAAGAAGAAAGCAGATCCACTCAGAAAATATCATGATAGTAAACGGCTATCTTTTGTTGTTCGGCCTTATCATGGTTGTACTGTTCATACTGTACGGCATAGTTACATGTGTCGGCAAGGTTGCAGAAGAAAACGCTCGCCACCATCAGTTGGAAGATTTCAATGTTACTTTCTAGGTTTTCCTTTTTTAAAACTCCATTTGGATGACCTTGAACTTTCCCCCTCCACTCCTTCCTTTTTTAAAACCCAATTTAAATGACCTTGAAATTTCCCCCTCTACTTTTCAATAATGTTACAACTGACTGCAGCTCACCTCATTCCTTGCTTGGCTGCCATGGCGGAAGGAACTCTTTCTCAAGTTGACTCCACTACGGACGAAGCATTTCCCTTGCGGTGGACTGTTCATTTACAGGATGCGACAGAAGTGGAAGTCTTGTATCAAAAATTACTCAATGTATTCAACGGGAACCCTGGACCTCTTGAATGTAGAATGGATTTGAATTTTGATGCAACCAGGGTCGGCACAGAACCTTCAACTTCAAGCCAGCCTCAGCAACGAGATTTTACACATTTATACTCTCCAATATCACCGGAAGGTGTAACTGTCTGCGAGGCTGACTCAACTACACGTTATGTTCAGCCGAAGCCTTGGGTGTTGATTATTAACAATGTGTACAAAGTGGAATTGGTATGTAATAGATTAAAGGAGTTGATGGTACAAGATCCAGGCCTGCGCTTTCAAATAGATATACATTTCATCTGGAGAGCACCTGCGCGGGGCTCTTCGTCTGACAGCTCTCCAAGTACGACGGACGAGGAGGACGACTAGTCATCTTTTTTAAAACTCCGTTTGAATGACCTTGACCTTTCCCCCTCCACTGAGTCTATTTAAGGTGCACTCTCACTGACTACAGCATCATTTCATCGCGCACCTTCACCGCAGCAACATGGAGAGTCAACTCAACTACTGTTGCGAACAGAAATGTTTTTCATGGCCAAATGACATTGATGTGGTGGATGGCCTGGCTTGTAGAACATGTGAAGCTTTTGGTCAGTGCATGTGTAAGTGCAAGTCTTGGAAGAAGCCGAAACCGAAGTTGAAGACATTCCATGTGTACCAAATGAGAGGGCATAAGTACACTTGTTGCCCTGAACGTTGCATTGAATTCAAACTAAAACAGCTAACTGGCTGCAAATTGTGCAACGATCATTTTGCAGGTTTTTGCAAACATTATTTAGGAGCGTGTCAATACAGATCAACTTGGCATACCGAAGCACTCACTATCAATGAAATCGCTATAGACTCACAAGAGTAGTCTTTCTACTCTTTGACTTTTTTAAAACTCCGTTTGAATGACCTTGAAATTTCCCCCACCACTTCCCCATATATCTAGAGTACGCAGGGCCCGGAGGTCAGTCGCTCGGCGGCTGTCGTAGTGTGCACATCCGTGTTGTGCAGTCTGCTGTGCAGTTTTGATTTTAACCAGTTCAAGGTCACCACACTTAAACTCTGGCAAAAACGTCAAGCTGTTAAAGACAATCCTAAGTCCCAGGTTCACAGTCAACCTCAAGGTCATCACACTTTAACATGTAAATTTAAGGTAGCACCAAAATGGTGCTACCTAGCTTGACATTTTCAAGTTTCCCGAGGTCATCACAGTTCCCCCACCACTTCCCATATACCTAGAGTGCGCGGGGCTGGACAGTCAGTCGCTCGGTGGCTGTCGTGGGGTGCGCATCGCGGTTGCAGTAATGGTGAAACGCGGGAGTTGTATCGGTTCAAGGTCACTCGAGCGGTGTCACATGACGGTTTAGGCAGAGTCACGTTGCAAACTTTGAGTTCCCTCGGCACTTTTGCTGTTTCTCGTCTAATTTCGCTCCAAGTTGTCAAGGTCATTGAAACCTGACTGAAACTCGGAGCGTAGTGCGAGAAACAGCAAAAGTGCCTAAAAATTTTAGGTTTCAGCGTGACCTTGACCTTTGTGACATCGATGACGTCATCTTGGTGACGTAAGGGGTGATGACGTCATCGCCACGTCATTTCTGCAACGTCATGGGTGTGACGTCACAGAATGACGTAATTGGTGATGACGTCATCGATTGCGTCATCGATGACGTCATCGATGACGTCATCGGTGGGGTCATTGACCTCGATGACGTCATCGCTCAGGTGACCTTGAACTGAGCCAGCTCCCGCGTTTCTCCACTACTTTTAGTAATTACTTCTTTTAGCGAATTTCCCATAGGGAATAAGCTATTACCGTAGGTCTCATGGTAAGACCTAAGCCCGGGACCATGTTACTTTTTCGTTTTGAGGTGCCCAGAGACCAAAAATAATAGTCATTAAAATTTTTATATATATATGTATATATATACATATATGTATATATATATATATATATATATATATATATATATATATATATATATATATATATATATATATGTGTGTGTGTGTGTGTCCCTAGACACGATAACTCTCGTAAAAATGGTCCGATCGACACCAAATTTGGTAGAGATGTGTATTCCTACGTTTATTCGGATGAGTTCGAAAACCAGACATATCGACCTACCGGAAGGGGTAGTTTTGGGGGGTTTTGTACCCCAAAAATGGGTTTTTTTGCATTTTTCATGTGTAAATTTTAAAAATTTAAATTTTTTATTTTAACCATTAGATTTAGCTAAAAAAAAACACACAATTTAGTATATTGAAGCTTTGCTCTATCTCCATTGGTTACCGAGATATTACAAAGTCTAAAGACAGTACATTGTTTTTTGGGGCTCCAATGTTAATCTTATGGAGAATAAGGATGTGTTAATATTTCACTTATTAACTAATATTTTTGGATGAAACTTGGTATTGAGCTTCATTTGGTTGAGATTCATCCATTTAAGGTAAAAAATCTTGGTTTTTGTACTTATCATGGCAGCAAACCTGCATACTCTTTTCCCATGTTAATCATATGGAGAATAGGCAATCTCTTTTATTTATGGACAGATATTGATGAAACTTACTATATGGCTTTATATGGTCGAAATAAATTTTTTTCTATGTTAAAAACCTTCTTTTAGTGTCCCCCATGGCAGCATACCTGCATACTCTTTCCCTATATTTATCTTAAGGAGAATAGACATTTATTTCCCTATTTATGAGGACGTTAAGAAATTTGGTTTACAAGTTTAGCTGGTCAAAATTAATATTATTGATTTGGAAATTCGCTGAGTACGCAGGTCTGCTGCGACGGGGGGTATTTTAGTTTGAGGTTATGTTTGATAGTTAACAGTGTGTTCTAACAGAAACAAATCAAACATAATCTAAATGGCATTTTGTATACAATAAAACATTTAATCCGTTGCAATTATGTTGGTAGGAAAAATCTTTTGTGTATTACGAATGCAAATAGTCATTACCGCTCTCAAATTGTTTGGCCGCACTCAGCTAACGCTCAATTAAATTCTCGAGTGAGAATGACGTACTTTACGCTCATAATACAAAAATAGAAAGTTTTTCTGCGTTTTATTAAACAATTTATTAATAAATCTATATATATAATTCTGTAAGCGAAATTTCTTGAGCAAAATTGTGAGCGTTATACAAATCGCAGGAAGATGGGAGAGGTCTCAAATTAAAGGTCTCGGTGCCATGCACGAGGGAAAACTATCGGCATGTCCGTAATATCGCCAGGAAATGAGAAATAACGTAAAACGTCCTCCATAAGAATAGCATGGGGATTCACAAAACGTCTGCTTTGTGTACAGTGGAACATATGTTTTGGTTTATTTTAAAAAGAAAGCCAGGTGGAATACAATGAGTGAAGATGATCTTATATTATACTAATCACCTAAAGTGGCTATACTATAGTAAAATTGTTTCTTTTTGCGTTGAATGACTACAAAATTCATTAGAAGTGTTTCTTTAATCTTACAAATTATTAAAAATTTACAGCTGATTTTTACATCAACATTTAAATGAATGAAAACTTTATAATCCAGCGTATATATGAAAGTAAATGGTAAAATAAAATTTGATCTTGAGACGGGTACAGTGAGAAATGAGTTATGGTTCAAGAAAAGGTTTTTTGTTTACATTAAAGGATGTGTTTAGTTTGATTTTAAAAAGAGAATAAACTAAACCCACAGAATTCAAATTAAATTAATATTAATTCAAACGTATAGTGTGGCAGCCAACAAAGTGTTTGTTATTCTGAAAAATTACACAAGAAGATATATATATATATTTTGTGTTTTACAAATTGTAGAATGATAGGATCGATAGAGTTTCAATTAAAGACGTTTGTTCCAAAGACTAGGGAAAACAGCAATATGCCCAAAATCTTTCAAATAAATTAAAACAGGCTTACTTTTTTACGAAAATAAGTTACGTGTAACTATTAGGAGAGCAGAATATTGTACAGTGAGTGAATACACAGTACTTTAATGGAGAGTGTTCAAATGTTGTGACCCTAAAAATTTAAAAAAAACCGGAGGGAAAATACTATTTCAGCTCATGGACAAACAAGGTAATCAAATGGTTAAAGTGTGGTGTATGATGAACACCATTGAAAGTTTATTTATCCTGAAATGGGTGCTGAGCATCCGTCATGGTTTTTAATCATTGCCCCTTTTCTATGAATGGGGAAATACTCCATAAAATTTATAGGGATTGATAAAAGTTTACTTTGTTTTTACGAAAATGTTTTTAGTTATGTGTATTTATTAGGAGGGCCGAAAATTGTACAGTGAGTGAAGGTAGCCTACTATAACGGAGTGTGTCAACATTTTGTGTCCCTAAAAAATAAAACAGAAGATAAAATACTATTTCAACTAATGGAAAAACAAGATACAGTAATCAAATTATTGAAAAAAGGATGGTGTATGATGCGTATGATGTGTATTTATCCTGAAATGTGAAATGGGTGCTGAGCATCCGCACGGTTTTTAATCATTGCCCATTTTATACATTGTGTTAATTTATTAAAAACCCATTTTTAAAATCGATGTACGTTTTAACCAAAGACAAAATTAAGCATTCATTCATTACGGGTATCTCAAGATTGTTAAGAGTGCTTTGGAAGAGGATGACTGCCTTTGGTCATTGGGCTATTAATTAATGATCCTGAATAATGAAACAGCTGCTATTTTTCACTAACAAAAAGGTACACCTCATCTGATCCATCACAATCATCACACTCACCCTTCAGTCATACTCACCTTAAAATACGCACCACATAGTGCGTCGGTGTTTCAAACAAGTATCAAAGTCTTTGCAAACAATATTTCTAAAATATTATCAATAAAAAACTAATATTCTGACAGCTTTCTTTTTAAAACATTTTCTTGGTAATCCACTAAGATCTACATTATTATAGTTAGGGGCTTTTGCCCCTATAAGCCACTAGTTTTAGAATAAATATTATGTGGAATGATTCTTACAACGATAACAAACTTTTAACATTACACTGTGATATTGTTAAATTTTTATTTGTATAACGATTTCTAGCACAATTGCCAACCGAACCATGTTACATAACGAAAGAACTCTATGACAAAAGTGGAAAGTTGGTACATGTGGTTGGAAAAGGTGCAGGTAAGTACTTATTTATAATTGATATAACCCTTTTCTTACCTTCTAACATGATTATAAACTGAATTTCTTATAACAATTGTAAATTATTTTCGGCAATTTTACTAAAATGTTGATAATTTTAAACTAAAGTCTAAATTATTAAAGACTTATTAATATAAGACATGCCAAAAAGATTAAATTAATAAGCTTAAATATCAATGAGGGTTTGATTACAGTTTTCTATACCATTTAACACAAGTAATTTTTATTAATTTATACACTCAATTAAAGAATTAATCATTTCTTTGCAAGAATTCTACCATGCAATGTCAAAGTAGGTCTGATGTAATAATCTTATGTTTCTAGAACATGGTAGAATCTTGAAAAATATTTGTTATTTGTAAACATTTTTACCGAAACAGGGTCAAATTAAATTAAATTAAAAGATTTTTGGTGGTGTTTTCAACTGTGGTTTATGTGTGAGTATTTATTAATAAAAAATGGCCAAGTCTTCATTTAATTAAATGGGGTATTTATTTATAAAATATAGATATAATATAATGCATAGATATGATATGATATTGTTGGAATAATAGTATATTTCGTCACAGGGGCCGAAGGTGGCGTTTTGCCGGCCCCGAGATCGCGTTTCAAGTTCGAGACGAAGTCGAGAACTTGAAACGATCGAGGGTTGGCAAAACGCTTTCGGCCCGAGTTACGAACGATATTTTTCATCACACTACACAATGCAATAAATATTATACTAATGAAAAATTATTTTATTCACCAACAACTAACATAACATAACTACGTACTAACCTAATCTATAGCGGGATGCAATGTGTTTCCGGTTGCTAGGCAACCAATTCATTTCATTGTTGCGGTCACATGTTTTTGTGATACAACGTGTTGTGAATGTTTTTATGTAAGGTCTAGGCCAGCTGATTTTGCAGGCCTAGGCCGAAAAACAGGTGTTTCAACGGTAGAAACGAGGATCGAAAACAGGTGATATCGATGTAGTGTGATGAAAAGTATATTATTTGTTTGACATCTGATATAATCGGCTGTTTTGTTGTTTATGTTACACTTCTTGTTTTATTGTGATTCAAGATTTGTACATTATTTTCTTAAGTAAAATTATTTCATTTGTAAAGTGGAATTTTATTATTTAGGACATTAATTCCAAAGTGGTTACGGGCCCAGGAAACCTGTAAAAGATTGTCAATAAACAACCATGGATGTTAAAGTAATTCTAGAAAAGTTAGAAGGATCTAACTGGGCTCGTTGGAAGAGACAAGTTGAGTTACTATTAAAACATCATGAGGTTTATGGCATATATATAGGCGAGGTCAAATGTTCCACAGAGGATAGTGCAGAAGTAAAGAGGTGGAAAAAGGCAGATGCCTTGGCTAAAGTAATTCTTGTGACTAACATGAATGATTCTAATGTGGATATTACAGCAACCTGTAAATCAGCACATGAAATATGGAGTCAGCTTCTATCTGTATATGAACAATCCTCTGGTCAGCGTCTAGATAGACTGCTTGAGTCGTTTTTCTCAGCAGGGAAACTAGAAGATGAGGACATTGCAACGTATGTGTAACGTTTGAAAAGGCTTTTCTCTGAGATAAATGAGGAATTAGAAAAGCTATCTAAAGTGAAACTTCCCGAACTTTTACTAATGAGCAGGATTATGAGTACGCTACCCTCAGAATATTTTGAATTTAAGAATGTTTGGGAGAGTATACCCATGTCAGACAGAACCATAAGTTTATTGACCGAAAGGCTTAGACTTATAGAGATGAGATTGCCTCAGCAACCTGGGAGTGCAGATGGAACTGCACTAGATGTTTTTAGAAGGATTATAAAGACCGATGCAAGAAAATACAAGGTTTTGGAGAAGAACGGTAAAGTTAAATGTTTTTCTTGCAAGCAGATGGGTCATTTTGCTTCAAAGTGTCCGAATAAAGCTTCAAATCCTCACAAGAAAGATCCCAGTCTTCTATGCTACACGGCTGAGAGTAATATCCGCGATACAACTTGGATTGCAGACAGTGGCGCATCTCATCATATGACGTTCTGTAAGGACTGGTTTGAGACTTTTCAGAATTTTCCTAAGCCACTCGAGGTTACTGTAGGAAACAATGCTACGATCAGCGCTTTAGGCGAAGGAAACATTCGTGTAGAAACCCGAGTAGGACATCGGAAGCGTGTCATGACAATAGAAAATGTCTGGTTTGTTCCCGAGCTTGGAAAGAATCTTTTATCGGTTGGACAGACTGCGAGTAAAGGATTGGTCTTCAAGGCAAATGGTGAAAGATGTGTCTTTCTACTGTCAGGTAAGCCAGTAGTGTTTGGAAGGCGTAGTAATGGGCTATTTGAGCTGGCAATGGATGTAATAGCTCCGTCAATCAAAGGTAAGAAGTGTGTCAACACCAAGTTACTAAGCCTACAACACTGGCATGAACGGCTAGCACACCAAGATAAACGGCATGTGATGCAGGTGTTGCAGATGAGAGATATCAAAGTGCAAAAAGACAACTCTTTTTGTACTGGTTGCCCTCTAGGTAAGCAACATCGGAAGTCTTATAAGCCAAGGACAGTTCGAGCAACGTCGCCTGGAGAAATAGTTCTTGCAGATTTATGTGGACCGATGGAAGTAAAGTCTGTTGGAGCGTCTAAATATTGTCTTGTAATAAAAGATGACTACAGTCGTTTTAGGCGTGTTTTCTTCTTAAAAGAGAAGACAGAAGTGCCGGGATGTATTGATACATTCCTAGCTGAAGCCAGAAATGTAGGTATTTCAGTGAAAACCTTCATGAGTGAGGGGGGTCTGAGTTTGTCAACAACAGGGTTAAATCCATTCTTAGCAGACAGTGTATCATTCAAAGGACAGTTATGCCTTATTCATCAGAGCAGACTGGAGGTATTGAGCGAGAAATGAGGACTTTGGTTGAAAGTGCTCGCACTATGATCCATGCTAGAAATTTGCCTAAGAGTCTGTGGGCGGAGGCAATGAATACCGCGTGCCATGTTATAAACCGCACTGGTCCATCAGTTGTAGCTGGTAAGACTCCAATTGAGTTATGGCATAGCACTGGCCCATCCCCTATCGATCATTTCAGGGCGTTCGGTGACAAGTGTTACGTGCACATACCGAAACAGAAGAGGAAGAAATGGTCGGCAAAGGCTGAGGAAGGAATCTTGGTCGGGTCTTGTGGAGAGCGAGATGGATATCGAATCTACAATGGTCGCACTGTTTTACTATCAGCTGATGTAACTTTTGTTCCTCAGGAAAGTGTTCTTCCTATAGACAACCCTGAAGTAGGGCAGAAGACTGGTGAAACTACGGTAAGCTTGGAACCTGGTCTTACAACAAGCGTCGATTATACATTGGAGGAATCAGAAGATAAGGGGTTAGTTACTGTACCTGGACATGAATCTGATTTAGAGGGAGAAATTGGTAATCCAGAGGGAGGAAATAATAGCACAGAAACAGTAGATGATGTAAGGGAAAAAGGACCTGTCACTATAATCGAGCTGGTCGTGTTATAAATCCCCCACAGTATTTGGAGCATTATGTTTGTACTGCGTCAGATAGTGTTGACTGGAGGCCTGCCATGTAAGAAGAGATGCAAGCTCTTCGTGAAAACAATGTATTTGAAGTTGTTGAACGTCCGAAAGGGAAGAAAATTATAGGAACAAAGTGGGTTCTAAAGGAAAAACTACGATCAGATGGTACACTCGATCGTCTAAAGGCTCGACTTGTTGCAAGGGGATTCTCACAGCGAGAAGGAGACTATGAGGAAACCTTCAGTCCTGTTGCAAGACTGGAAACTGTTCGTGCTGATTTAAGTGTAGCGGCAAATGAAAAGCTTCAATTGCGACAGTTTGACGTGAAAACAGCGTTTCTATACGGCAGCTTAAAGGAAGAAGTGTATGTAAGTCAACCTCAAGGCTATGAGGACGGAACAAATCGAGTATGGAAACTTAACAGAAGTCTTTATGGCTTAAAGCAAAGTCAGAGATGCTGGAACGAAAGACTGGATGACTTCTTGAAGAAACAGGGATTACTGCAGAGTAAATCAGATCCATGTTTGTACGTACGAAACAGAAATTGTAACAAGATAATACTTGTGTGTTACGTTGATGATAGACTGATCGCCGGAACCAACGTAAAGTGTTTCTACAAAGTCTTAAGTCAGAATTTAAGATAAAAGTACCTGATCCTGATTGTTACCTGGGGATAAAAATTGATCAGCAAGAAAATGGGTCTATAATACTCAGTCAGAGAGCCTACATTGAGAATATGTTGGGTAAATATGGCATGGCTGACGCTAAACCAGTCAAGACTCCAACCGAAGCAAATTCCGAAAGTGAGGATGGAAAACCACTGGATAAGAAGGTTCCATATCGTGGAGCAGTTGGGGGTTTGATATATTTGTCATCCGGAACTAGACCTGACATTGCCGTTGCTGTAAGCAAAGCAGTTCAGGATGTTGAGCATCCAACTGATAACTCGTGGAGAAAAGTGAAGAGGATTTTTGTAGATACCTGAAAGGTACAATTGACCTCGGTTACAAAAGCAACCAAAAGAAGGAGCTTGTGGGCTTCAGTGACGCAGATTATGCCAGTGACAAGTCCAGACATTCGCGTACAGGAGTCATTTGCACATACTCTGGCTGTACGATTTCCTGGCTAAGTCAGAAACAGAAATGTATCTCTGTGTCTACAATGGAAGCTGAGTAAGTGGCAGCAAATGAGGCAACCAAACAACTTGTGTGGCTTAAGCGACTTCTAGAAGAGATGACAACTGAAATAGGTATTCCTTTACTATATATAGACAAATTAAGTGCAGTACGCCTCGCTAAAAATCCTGAATTTCACTTCAAAAGTAAGCACATTGATGTGAGGCACCACTTTTTCTGAGAAAAGGTTAACTTGAGGGAGCTTGAAGTGTGCCACATTGAGGGAGAAAAGCAGTTAGCGGATATTCTCACCAAAGGTCTACCGAGCCCTCGTTTTGGGACTCTAGCAAAGAGTGTTAGTGATGTCACTCAAACAAACTTTGAGGGAGTGTTGGAATAAAGTATATTTGTGTGACATCTGATATAATCAGCTGTTTTGTTGTTTATGTTACACTTCTTGTTTTATTGTGATTCAAGATTTGTACATTATTTTCTTAAGTAAAATTATTTCATTTGTAAAGTGGAATTTTATTACTTAGGACATAAATTCCAAAGTGATATATCTAGGCTTTAAGTCTTAAGTATAATCTACATTAAAGACACAAAAGGCACAACATTATTTTAATCACAAATTTGTTTGGTAATTAGCAGTGTGTGAGGTGAAAACTGTTGTGTTCCTGGTCTTTTGCGAGTCTTTAATTGGTAATCTAGGCTAGCCAATTTCAATTATAGCATATAAAAACATAAATATATTTATCATGTTTTTTTTTTCAAAAGTAAAATTATAACTAATTATTACAAGCAAAACATATATTGTGATATATATATTTTTTTTAATTTTAATCATCATATTTAATTTTCATTTGTTTATCTTTTTCAATTGCTTTATTCCTTAGTGCATTCGTTAAATAATATTTAAAAAGTCCATCACAAAAAGGAAGTTTACTCACCTTACGAAACATAGTGCATTTTTTTAACTAAAAACTATAGGTGAAGACTGTTTATTTATAAAAAATGTTTCCTCAGGTCCCTTAGATGAGCGATTTGCATTCATTATCATAGATTCACTTTATTATAGTTTCACAACAGTAAAGAAAATAATAATGGTTGATACTGTACGGCTATACATTCTACAGCCAATTCAGACTATTCACCAATATAATTCGACTTAAGGATTATACCGCAAAAAAATATCTGACCTGATTCTAAAATATAATATACTTTTTTACATGGTATTTAAGACATAATTAAGCTAGAAAAAAATTCCCTCTCAGCACTAAACGTGACACTCGTGGAGCCTTAACGAAACACATGCCTCTCAATGTGGTGAGATATTTTACATTGACTAGGGAAGCATGTAATATTTCTCTACATAATAGGGGAGAGCGGGGCAAGACGGGGTCAATCCAACCTAAACATGTCATTAGGGGCAAGATGGGGTACTTAGGAGGGCCAGATGGGGTAAACAATTTTAATGTTTTTAAACAAAATTTTATTAGTGTTTATACAAAAAAATTTTTGTTAAAATCTTTTATCGACTCTCCTGGAGATTGTAGTTTTAATTGAAATATGTGGTATTCTTATTGAGGTTTTCATAACGCAACAAAAAATATTAAATAGTGCTTAAGTACCCCGTCTTACCCCACCTTCCCCTACACCATATGCAATATAGCCTAAAAGCTAAAAAGTAGTTATTAATTTTTTAAATGACATCTAATTATTAAATATGGATAACCTGGGGTTTTATTAATCGGTTGATTCTAAAAAAGGTTTGGTAAATATCTCAATAACATTTCAAAATTACTCACAGCTTTTAATACATTCTTTGAACACATACAATTGTAGAACCATCAATCCTTTAAATACTATTGTTCATTTACGAATTGTTACAGAACTTTCGGAACTTTCAACATTTGTTGACTATTTATGTCATTATTTTGTTATTTCATTTCAAGACTGTGCCAGTTTCTAAGAGTTTTCATTAAAATCCAGAGCCTACATAGTAAAATAAACCAATGACACAAAAATGTTTAGCTAACCTATAATGTGAAAAATATTAATATATAAAAGAAAATTTTATTTCTAGTAAGATTCAACACATAAATATATTATTTGTCCTTATAATTTTAAGTACATAAATGTTTTTTCTTTGGACATACCAGTTCAAAATAAGCTCTTATCCCTTGGAGACATATTTTCCAACAATGTGAGTATTTAAGTATGCTATGTTATTACATTTCAGTTCAAATCCCACACAAATTAGGCGGTATCGATAGTTGTGCTGTATTACTTCTTTAATGATTTTTCTTTACTTTACTTTCTTTACTTCATTAGCATGATTTTTCTTTTCAAAGCGGAAAGTAGACTCCACTGTATTTTGTTTATGAAACAAGTGTTAACACAACTATTTTTGCCATATATAGTAGCTAAACCAATCACCTACTTTCACTTGCAAATCGATTTTCTGCTTTAATGATTCGGGAACCTAAGTATATTTTAAAGTACATCCATACTTTTGATTATAATGCGTATTTTTTATATATTCTATAACACGTTTTAAACAACTTTTAATTTATTTTTAGAGTTTAATGGTTTAGACGAAAACGGGAGGCCGATGTTGCTATATGACAAGCATGGGGGTCCGAAAAACGCTGATGGGAGTGGTATGTACGGCTTTATTATACAGAGTGCGGCCAACAAAGATCTATTTTCTTTGGCGCACCGCTCAGTGACAGAACGTCTGAGAACGATCGGTTTAGGCTTGTTCGAACACAAATTGTATGCCATTTTACTATTCATTCATCGTTGGTCGCTTGAACAACGCTCGTTTGTTATCAGGACGTATTTTAATAGCGGTGGCTACTCAGCGGCAGTATCGTGCATTCTTTCAATTAGGTCAATATTTTGAAGTTCCGTCACGTAGCACAATCATGCAGTGGGTTACTAACTTTAGATCAACTTGTTTTGAGTTGAAAACTAAGCCAACAGGCGTCCAAGTTCAGCGCGGACGCCAGTGATTACGGATAGAATCTGTGCTGCTGTGTGTTAAACAGTCCTCGTCGGCCCGCCAAAAAACAAACTAGCTAGCTAGCTCTGCTTGTGTCTACGCCGGAGGCATTTTGTTAAGAAAATTGTACAATGTACACTAAAGGTTTTAAGGGAGAGTTATTCCAAACCCATCACATTGTTGTGGACACCCCTGCAATTGAACCGTAACCTCTTGAGCCAGAGTCCAAGTCAGAGGTTGGCGAGATGCCTTGAACATGGCTGGCCTCTCGGTTTGACAAATCTTGTGGTTTGATCTTAATTTTCATCCACACCAATTAATTGGCTGTTGTTCAGTAATTAAAGCCCACTGACCATGCAAAGCGACAAATATTTGACAAGCAAATTTTTTATTTAAATGCCGATAAAGAAATTTTTAATGTTTACTGATGAGGGGCACAAAATAATTAAAACGCGCCCCGATAATGAAAGCGCGTTTCTAAACTTGCCTAAAGTAAACATGTAGGTTAGGCGACCACAACTCCATGACTACTGAAATGGCATAAAATTTGATTTCCAATAAGCCCACCCTGTTTTATGTTCCGCACCCTACATGCAGAAAAGCAAACCATAGGAAATACATATTTTGTCAATTAAAAATGAAAATTAACGAGTAATATGTAGGTGTATGGACTCATATTTTATATTTGCATTTTGTTTAGAGTCAGTTCCTACAGAGCAATTTGATTTATGATACTTTTTGTACTCTAGTAATTTCGACTTTTTAAATCAGCTATTAGTTGGTTTTAGCTTAATAAATTTAAGCTTAAAAAATGTTACAAAATTTAGAAAGTTACATCAACATATGTCTAATTTGAAACGGAGTAATATTTTGAATAAATGGAAGTGTGGTTTTGTCAGTGGCAACTATTTTTATTCCTACAGTTTGGTTAAATAATGTAGAGTCTCAATCGATTTGCAATAAATTCTTAGAATTGCAACTCAAGTAGAATAAAATTAAATTTGAAAAAAACGGAAAAATTCTACTAATATTAGATTTTTTTTACTAACTGATTGTAGACGCCTTGGCTTAAATGTTTGTTGATTTTAAGAATACTATTTATCAAAAGTTAAAGATGGTATACTTTTTTGTTTTTGCTATTTTTTATTTCATCCTCATATTTTAATTCAATAAAAATTTAAAGATTTTGTAGTTGCTGAAATGAAATATGTTACTAATTTATTTAGATGAAACGTGTAATTCAAATTTGTTCCGTGGTAATTAGTAAACCTTTATATAAACTAATACAAAAATTAAATCTCATTATTTGATATTATACATACTTAATTCAATTCAAAATTATTTCATTATATAGTAAGAAGATGGACCATAGGAGAACTTATGGAAATTCGAAGGAAGGAATATGAAGAAAATCTGCCAAGCAATCTTCCTAGAAGACCAAAACTATCGAAGAGAAAAATGGCTAAGAAACGGAAAAACCCTCCTCCAAGAAAGTTGTTGGATGATGTCGATGACGTAATTGCAGCAGAAGCTGAGAGGCTTCGAAGAATTAATGAAAGATTGTAGGAGGAAATCTTTATTAGTTTACACATGTAAAATTAGTTTAAAAAATCTTTTTATATATAACATTTTGGAGGCTGTATTTGGATTTCTTTGTCTCGGATAGGTAATTATAAATAATTGAAACACTTACATACAAAAATATTCAAATAAACAACGTCAGCTAGGAACAAAATAGCTTAAATCAATCAATATTGTTTGAGCTACCGTAAGTTCGCATAGCTCATCTATATAGAAATATCAAAATATAATTTATAGCGCGAAATAACACCCATCATTCTTAAAGTTAGACAAGTGGCCTAACAAAGAGTCCATTACATCGAACAACTTATGTCCCCGTACATTAAATGCATTGCCAAACAAGGAAGAAAGAAACATGATAAAAAAACATGATTGACTTTATCCTCACCTAACCTAAACCTAAAAACTAAACCACATTCAAATCTGTGGTGACTATTTATAACTGACAAGTACCCTAAAATATCACAAATCATCTCATTCTATACAATACCTTAGTAATTTTTTTATACTGTATAGTCTAGTATTTAATAAACTGTATTGAATAATTTGATTAATGTAGTGTATTAATAAAATATTAAATAATTAATTTAAATAAAAAATAATAATCCGACTTTAAAATAGAATTCCAAAAAGTTTTTTTTAATTCGAATTATTTTTTATCTTAACTGATTGGCTCTGCAATATAAAATTTTGATAACGCTATATATGTGGTTTTTTTTACTATTAAGTTGTTAAATTTTAGGTAAAATAACAACTACAAATATTGTGTGATAATTAATAGTTTGTGAAGTTCAATAGCGTTTTTAATCGGATATAATGGAAATAAGTAAAACAATATTTTATTGAGTTTCCAAAAAGTGGTTCTATAAATGCAGGAGAAAACATCTCAACAGTAAAAAGCGCATATCCAGCAAGATAATTTTCAGAGCGTATTTCAATTTTTAACAAGCTGAGTTCTCTAACTGTTCCTCGTTTAACGATATATGGGTAAGAATATTCGGTCACTATGTTTAATAAAGTGACCGACGTATTCTGTAATAAAAAATTCGTATTCATTGATACTTATCAATGGAAGGTTTTCATGAACTTTTTACTAAAACCTCTTACTAATAAAGAGGCTAATTTATAGTTTAGTATGTTTATGAAATGTTTCGATAGTATAAAATTAATTTAAAAATATCTTGTAATGTAGTTTCATTTTGTAACCATTAAAACGTAGAACTAGTTTCCTTAAGTAAATTTTATTAAATACGCCTTAAAGAAAACATAAAAAATGTTGTTTTTTCATAGTGTGTTATTTTTTATTAAACTACGATATAAACGTAAAAACAATGTTAAACTACAATCTCTACCTATAGAATAATCATTCTGTTATGTCACACGGCCTAAGGAGGGATTTGATAACACAGTTTACCACGGAGTACCGGCTTGGCATAAATTGTAACGTAGAATAAATTACTAGCTTATCATCACAACGAAGTTTTCATTTCCAGGTTACTGAACTGTCAACATAGTCTTATAGGAAATAAAAGGAACTAAATGTATCATGATTTGCTTAAAACATGTAATAAATAGTACTACTGTACAAATTGGCTCACATTTTTCTTATTTGAGTCCACAGTATACTGTAAATGATTTTACTAATTACATAAACATTTATTTATGTTTTCATTTTAACAGAAATTAATTTTTACGACAAATATTTACAAGTAGGTTTAAGGATTATTATCTTTTAAAAAGATCATGACTGGCCGATATGAAAAATTTAAGCCATACCCTGAAATAAGCCCAGTAC
The DNA here is from genome assembly GCA_030545055.2 of Neoaliturus tenellus. Taxonomy (NCBI): domain Eukaryota; kingdom Metazoa; phylum Arthropoda; class Insecta; order Hemiptera; family Cicadellidae; genus Neoaliturus; species Neoaliturus tenellus. The sequence goes on along the minus strand of CM061531.1, from coordinate 182,669,274 downwards.
ACTAAAGGTGTTACTAAGAAAATAACACCTTTACCCTAAGCTGCTAAGTTTTTGTAAGCTGAAACAAAACAATGATTTTTGTTAATAAAAGTAATTATTGTGAATAAATTACTTATGTAATTTTTGTTATATTTTATGAGGTGTGATTCACCTCATAAAATATAACAAAAAAATGACAATCATAAGAGTCACAAACAAATATGTAACAGAAATAGTAATAAAACAACTTTAAAAACCATATGTTCGTTGCGTTGAGTTTCGTAGAATATTTCATTTCACTCAATTCAAAAAGAGCAAAATTGTCAATACTCAGTTTTATAAATGTATGAAAATTTGCTTTAATGATTATGTTTGCATCAGATATATTTTGAGTGATGATATCAACATAGAGCTTTTAGTAGTGCTGAAAGGTGTAGTAGTATGCCAACACATTTCACTGTTTTAAAATACAAATATTTAGATATTTAGCATAATATGGTCATGTTAATTAAGTTAATATTCTTTGTTTATATGTTTGATTTATTGGTTTTGTTTTATTTTTATTTTCGTTTATTTGATGTTATTATTAAGCAATATGATTATGTTAAAAGTGGAAAGGGAAAAAATATAAAAATATTTCTAAATATAGTAAAAAACTAGAAATGTTGGAAAACATTCTCTGACGAAGCTGCGACATCTCACAAAGCGAAAATGGGCACAATGAGCAAAACAGTTTTAAGCGAGGTAGTCACTTTTAACGAGTTCCGTCATTTAGCAAAGTGAAACTTTCTTTATGTGGAATATCCCTGCAGAGAATATGTTATTGTAGTAGTCATATTGAGACTGGTAGCTGAGAGGTTAAAGAGCTCGCCTTACTATCTGAAGTTTGTCAGTTTGATCATAATAAGGTGGTAGCTTTTTAATGGTTTAAATCTGGACCACTTTAATCATAGGGCTATTAATTTTTGACCCTTATAAATTAATCAGCTGCTATTCGTCAACAACAAATCTACACCTCATCTGATCCATCACAACTATCACATTTATCCTTCAATCATATTTCACTTAAAATACTCACCATACAGCGCGTCAGAATCTCAAATAATGTTGAGCATTGGTAAGAAAAGAGACCATGTTTTTGTTTTGATATAACCAGAAAACATACAACCTACACATTTCCTAATGTATTTGTAGGTGTATCTATATTTTAAAAGGTACTATTGGTAATGTATTAAAAGTGCATTATGTATTATACTATATAACAAATAAATATAAACCTATATATTTGAAATCGATGGACTTAGAAACCACTGGCTCGTTTGACATGAAACTTGATATTTATATGGAGAATTTCATGGTAAGCAGATAGTTTTTATAGCCTTTCAAGCTTAGCTCCATCGCATTCACAATTGTGATTATTTAAAGATTTTTGGGAATTTTAACGTGACACAACAGATATTTTATATATATTACATATACTGGACTCCATATATACTAGTTAACAAAAACAAGGGTTTGAGGGAAGAGCCATTCAGCAGTTTTTTTATAAATCTATCAAGATGCAGAAAAACAACTACAGCTTTGTTATTGCATTCGTGCATGAAATTACAGTATTAATTCGTATGAAGAAACTGCTCACAATACGAACGAAGAAATGATAAAAAATAGTATAATACAAATTATAATAATACAGAATGAAATTTAATTACGTCCTCTAACACATACAGAGTTTTCCTAAACAAATGGTGCAGTTTTAACATTAAATAAAAAGAGAACCGTACAAAGTTAGTATTTATTTGATTATAATCCATATTAAAACAGTTTTATACTCATATATTTAGTACATTTCAATATGTATACCACTGATAGATCCTACCACTGAAGACATCCTATAATACCACAGTGTATACAATGATATGCTGTTTTTATGCAGTATAAGTTTAAATATATTTTTGAGCGTTATAGTAGTTTTTGTTTCATTGTTGATTTCAAACAACACGTATCATGATAATAAAGAAGTGTCTAATTAAATATTTTCTTAACAACTAACTCCATTCGGCAATCCACACATTTCAGTGTAAATATACCTAAAACTTTCAGTAAGCTAGAACAAACTTAAGTTTATTTCCCAGTGTAGCTAATAAAAAAGATTGCAGAACTGTTACCCCCAAATGGTCTTATTTGTCATTGATTAAGATAAATGAGGCCGTGAACAATTTACCTTGCTATGTGCTCATTTTACTCCAGTTGCACAAACATAATGAACATCTCCATGAGGAATAAAAAGCAATATTTATGTAATGTTTTAGTTCAGCAGTAAAAACAGTGCAGCAATAATGAAACTCTTTAAAAAAACTGCGATGTATTAGGGTTCAATATTAAACATGGATTCTCTTATTGTTTGCAATAAGTAACGTTACAAAAGACACACCCAGTTATGAATACAAATATGCTTCTCAAGGGGTTTTGAACTCGTGATTGTACTGTATAATGCAGAACATATTTGTGGCATTTCAATGAATGATTTGGTTATTTTAACTGTTTTAATCATTAAGGACCGGTATTATTTAATAATAAATTACTCTGTCACAGCTGATTAATGCATTTGATTAGGGAAGACCAGCAATTTTTATGGTCTTCTATGGCTTGCAGCTTATGAGGGACTTTTTTGTACCAAATGTATTTGTACGTAAACTTCTGTTAATTTCCAAAGAAATTGTCTTTTTGTAAGTAAAATATTTTAACTATAGAATATTATTTCAACATAGTTGTCTCTACCAAGTATTACCTGATGATCTTCCTGGTATGCCTCTCAACGTTTATATGCATTTAATAAAATTTTCTGTGACTATCAGGCAATGGTGATAAGCATAATACATCAGACTTGCAATAAAAAATTAACAATATGATTAATTTTTAAGTTTGTTTTAGATTTTTTTCTGAATATCTTATTACATGTTATCAGAGACAACGTAGTTTCAGAAGTATCAGTAGTTTAGTCTCTACACAATCCGAATGACTGGTGAGCTCAATACTTGATAAACGTTTATTCTGGTGTAAGTGTTAATTACTTGGTAAGTCTAGCTACGAAAACTTAACCTGCGGACTTTTTACATTCCATTATATCATTCTCCCTCCTTTCTAGAGTAATAATATTTATTATTATCTCCCTTTTCTTGCAGTAGTTTCTTTGAAGTAGAATATAAAGAGGATTCAGTACGTCATGATTATTATTGTGAAATAAAACTCTAAGAATAGTATGAAACGTTTTTGTCACCTTCTCTGAATAGTAGTTCAAATTTAATAGGGGGTTTTAAATAGCCTATACTTTTATACAAGTACCTAAGGAATATTTTTGTATATTTGTCTGGACCTATATACCTATATATGTATGTAATAATCATAATATTTATTTGCTATATAACAATTTTCATTTATTGCATTTGCTAAAATAAGTAATAACCTATAAATAAAGAAAAAAATCTATTTTAATTGATTGTAACCATTCTATTAGAATATAACTCACAAAGTATCATTTTAATACCATTAACTGAAACAAAATTTTCTTTGAAAAATAATTATTGTTAAATTTACTTAACGCTTAAAACTACTTATATTTTCATTTTTTTGATAATTGTATTTTATTGTATATTACACGTCTGACATTGACGTAAACTCAAATAAAACTAAGTCAACTAGTAAAATATTATCCATGTAAAATAGATTGAACCTATATTTTATTTTTACTCTCCTCCCTCACCCCCTTTCTCCGCCACGAATTCTCCCTGATAGACGCAGCGTCAGGTCACGTCCGTTGTTGGCACCAGGACTTCACCCTAAAATTTGTCCAGGCCCTGATTTGATCAAACTGTAAACTGAGTTACAGAGGCTGGCTCTTACACGAGGACTCTCCTTCCAAGGACTGCTGTGTTTGCCCTATGTGTTTTACTTAGCTTTAAAGACTTAAAATCCAACGGAATTGAAATAAAACATAAAAAGAAGACTAAGGATTTTGGTACAAAAACTAATGAAAATAAATCATTTTAAATTAAATAATTTATTCGCTGTTTAAAAAATAGATGTTAACAAAAGAATAATATAAATAATAAGAATAATAAAGAAGTTTTTAACAAAAATGAAAACAAAAATAATAATGCCCTACACTAATTATCTTATTTTCCATATGTAACTTTTCTAATAAATTTAATGAGTATCTGCTACAAATAATAATATAATTCATTATTAATTATATGTTAAATATAAATACATAACTTAGAACAACTGGTCAGTTAAAATTAGTTGATTTGCCATAAAACTATCAAAACAAATGACGAAACCATACTACCACGTGGTTACGGAATACATCGAATATAAGGTCGTTCTACCATTATATAAAGCACGTCGTTCTTACATTGACTATTGAGTCAATATACTCAATAACACCAATATTAGGATTTTTAGGATTTCATTTCAAGATTAGAAAATATGATATTTTTAGAAAACCCCTTTATAAACATTATTTTTATTTCAGAATTAAGTTTTAATACAATTTTTAGATGGGATTTTAAGATCCATGCGCAAAACTTAGATACAAATATCGTAATCGAAAAAATGAATTAATATTTTCTGAAAGAGATGCTTAAAAAATACAAAAAATGTAAAAATTACTGCTTCAATGCACTGAAAGTAGTGCAAAATTGAGGATGCTGGCCCAGTTCAAGGTCACCTGAGGGATGACGTCATCGAGGTCAATGACCTAACCGATGACGACATCGATGACGTCATCGATGACGCAATCGATGACGTCATCACTAATGACGTCATTTCGATGACGTCACACCCATGACGTCACAGAAATGACGTGCTGATGACGTCATCACCCCTTACGTCATCAAAACGACGTCACCGACGCCACTAAGGTCAAGGTCACGCAGAAACTTAAAATTTTTTTGGCACTTTTGCCGTTTCTCGCACTACGCTCCGAGTTTCAGTCCGAGTCCCCGTGACCTTGATCACTTGGAGCGAATATTACATGAGAAACGGCAAAAGTGCCAAGTTAAACCTGAGTTTCTGACATGACTCTGCCTAAATGGGCAATCGGTAATCCCTCAGGTGACCTTGAACTAGCACAACACCCCCAATTTCATATTACTGTGACCTTGAAAACCTAACAACGGAGCGCCGACACCGATGCGCACCCCACGACAGCCACCGAGTGACTGACTGTCAGGCTCTGTGTACTCTAGGTATATGGGGAAGTGGAGGGGGAAATTTCAAGGTCATCCAAATGGAGTTTTAAAAAAGTTGAAGAGTAGAAAGACTACTCTTGTGCTTCCTGGGCGACCTCATCAATTTCCAACGGATCTGTAAACCAATCCGATCTGTAGCGGCAGGAGTCCAGAAAACAGGTGCACCACCCATCAGGTTGTCCGTAGCACTTCCGACAATTGGTAAGATTGGAGAAGTGAAATTTAATACACCGCTGCGGACAACAAGTATAAAAGTATTTGGATTTGTAGATTTTGAAGTTTGTAGTACCGGTGGTGGCAGCTGTTGGTTCTTGCATCTACACCTGCAACATCCGAAGCATTCACATTGCCGGCAGGCCAGCCCATCCACTTGCCACTTTGGTAAGAGGAAACACTTATCCTCACAGCAATAGGTTGTCCCCGTTTCTTCCTCCCAACGCTTCTTTGCACAATATGTGACGCCTTGTATCTCCAAACACCTATGCTCGCAACATGAGATGCGCTTACTTTCCATAGCTGATGTTGCTTTGACGAGGGAGCACGATGAAGTGATGCTGTGGTCAGTGGGAATGGGGTTTATATAAACTAAGGTGGGTGGAGGGGGAAAGGTCAAGGTCATCCAAATGGAGTTTAAAAACAAAGAAAAGAGTAGAAAGACTACTCTTGTGTATCTATAGCGATTTCATTGATAGTGAGTGCTTCTGTATGCCAAGTTGATCTGTACTGACAGGCTCCTAAATAATGTTTGCAAAAACCTGCAAAATGATTGTTGCACAATTTGCAGCCAGTTAGCTGTTTTAATGTGAATTCAATGCAACGTTCAGGGCAACAAGTGTACTTATGCCCTCTCATCTGGTACACATGGAATGTCTTCAACTCCGGTTTCGGCTTCTTCCAAGACTTGCACTTACACATGCATTGACCAAAAGCTTCACATTTTCTACACGCCAGGCCATCCGCAACATCAATGTCATTCGGCCATGAAAAACATTTCCGTTCGCAACAGTAGTTGAGTTGACTCTCCATGTTGCTGTGGTGAAGGTGCGCGATGAAATGATGCTGCAGTCATTGAGAGTGCACCTTAAATAAACTCAGTGGAGGGGGAAAGGTCAAGGCCATCCAAACGGAGTTTTAAAAAAGATAACTAGTCGTCCTCCTCCTCCTCATCCGTTGTACTTAGAGAGCTGTCAGACGAAGAGTCCCGTGCAGGTGCTCCCCAGATGAAAAACAAATCAATTTTAAAACGAAGACCAGGATCTTGCATCATCAATTCCTTTAATTTGTCACATACTAAGTCGACCTTGTGTAAGGTGTCAACAACAAGCTTCCAATTCGTTGGTTCAATATAACTTGTAGTAGAGTCTGCCTCGCTGATAACCACATCCTCCGGCCGTATTGGAGTGTAAAGATGTGTAAAGTTCTTCGGCTGTAGCTGAGGTTCAGGCTGGCTGGAAGTAGAAGGTTGAGTGTGGACCCCTGTCGCATCGAAATCCATAGTCATTCTACATTCAATGTTGGGGTTTTCGTTTAATACATACACCAATTTCTCATGCAACATATCCACTTCTGCCGAGTCTTGCAGATGAACATTCCAGGAAAATGGCCATTCTTCATCCGTAGTGGAGTCAACTCGAGAAAGAGTGCTGTCCGCCATGATAGCTAAGCAAGGAATGATGTGAGCTACAGACTGTGGTAACAGTATTGAAAAGTAGAGGGGGTAAACCAAAAGTATGTGGAGGGGGTATTTTCAAGGTCATTTAATTTGGGTTTTAAAAAAAGGAAATAGTGGAGGGGGAATTCTCAAGGTCATCCAATTTGGGTTTAAAAAAAAAAAGGAATGAAGGTTACTCCTCTTCAGCCTCGTTGTCCCCCACATCCTCATTAGACTCATCTTCATCGACGTCAGACTCGCCGTAAGGGTAGATCGGGGACATGGGCGAATATTGTGGAGATTGTTGACCGTTGTTATCGTCCCCTTGCATTCTGACTTGGGACCAATCATAATTTAAATTCATTTGTATTATGATTCCAGGGTTGTCCCGCAGTATTTCCTTCATCCGTTCGCAAATTGTTTCCAAATAGTGTACACTATCGATCGACAGTGTCCAACCCGTACTTGTACCGACATCAGTAGTGGAGTCAGCTTGGCTGATGGTGTTGTTGTCTGCCATGGTTGCTTGTCGGACAAGGAATGACGGTTGATGTGATGCTCATGCAGGAACATGGTGAAGTGGTGGGGGGTGTGGTGGAGTAGTGGGGGTATTTTCAAGGTCATCCAAACGAAGTTTTAAAAAAAAGGAAAACCTACAAAGTAACATTGAAACTTTCCAATTGATGGTGGCGAGCGTTTTCTTCTGCAACCTTGCCGACACATGTGACTATGCCATACAGTATGAAAAGTACAACCATAATAAGGCCGAACAATAAAAGATAGCCGTTGACTATCATGATATTTTCTGAGTGGATCTGCTTTCTTCTTATCGCCCTCTCCTGCATCCTCTTCTCCAACTCGTGGACGAAGTCACAACATGCGTGAGGACATCTTTCATCTGTTGGTAGGTTTGCCATTGTTGATGTTGTCAATGTGGCTGTTGAAGATGGAATGAGGTTTCCAATTGCGATGTGCCATGTACACCAATAGTCAAGTGGTGGGGGTAACAAAGCAGTGGAAAGGGAAGTTTCAAGGTCATCCAAATTGTGTTTTAAAAAAACCTATCTTGTTACTGAGCTTATATGTCAGTAACAAGATAGGTGTTTTTGCTCTTTTACTTCTTTAATATAATGAAAAAATATACATATTCTACAATGGTTAGGACAAGAAATACAACTGCTAGTCAGCTGAAGTAGTCCAAGTTGTCTGGCTCGGTCTTCATGGATGCTGGTGAGGAAGCCGTTGAGGAGTGTCCAGGCTCTTCCTTTGACTGCCGGGTGTTCCGTATATTGCAAGCGTAAACTTGCACATTTATACGGTAGCCTCGTGCCACCATCAGCTGCAACTCCTTGTATAAGTCGTTTAGCTCCTGCTGAGTCTTGATGCTCACCTCCTCGTAACTTGCGCAACTGACGTTGAGAGACATCCTGATGTTGCTAGGTTGGCTGCTGGAGTAGAAATGAAGCCGAGGCACAGCGTTTGGAGGTACATGGAAAAGTGGTGGGGGTAATGGTGGTGGGGGTATGGAAGATGCAATTAAACACTTCTAAACTTTTTCCATTGATACAAAGGGATGGAACAAATAGCACAGGTGTCCTTGTAGTTTTCAAATCTAAACATTGGTGCTAGAAATCCAAACTGTTTTCTACCACCTTCCTGTACGAACCGTCGAAGGTCTCTGACGGCAGCATTGCCACAAGGCCTACAAAACTTTTCCCCGTCTTGGAACCTATACCAGGAGTATCCCGAATACCCTCTATTATCTTTCTTGTACTCTTCGATATCCTGTTTTACTGTTATAGGGATATTATCTCGTAAACCCGTCTGGAATAAAGATGCGTCAGTTATAACTCGTTGTAAGCAAAGCTCGTACAAGGTGCTCATCGTTTGCTAGTTGGCAACAGAATGACCGTTTTTCGCATCCAAGCAGGTTTGAATCCTAGTGCGGTAGTGGGGGTAATTACGGTAGTGGGGGTAGTTGTGAAATGCAAAGGTCAAAGGTCAAGGTCACCCGCGAAGTTTAAAAAAAATGCAACATATCAATACGTGAAGTTTGTCACATATTGATATGTTGCATTTTTTGTTTTTTTTATTTTTTTTTGTCTTTTATGATTCGTTTATTTATAAAACATTACAACAACAACATATGTACAACATTAAAACTTAAATCTAACACTGCTGCTTGTCAGCGATGTGGATGGTCAACTCTGTAGAATTGCTACCCGTGCAGCCGTGCGACACCAGGTATAGACACCCGGGTTGATTAGAGCGAAGATCCTCGTTTTGTAGAAGATGGACGAATCTCTTGGGCAGGTACACCTGGAACTTTGGTTCATCCCCCGGAGTAAACGGCGCCTCGCTGAGACTGCAGCAGATGGCCTCCCCAACTGTAGTCTCCATCTTCTTCATAGCATGGATTATGTAGTGCTTCTCGTCTTTTAGTTCCGAGCACTTCTTTACAGGTAATATTGTTGACTTAGAGTGAGCATTGAACTGCTCGACCAAAGTCTGAAGGAACTGGTGAGATGCCATGGTCAGGTTACAGATCGTCTTCTTGCTCGGAGATGTTGTCGTCTCGGAATCTCGAGTAATACTCATGCCAGGTCCCTGTCTGCTCCCCACTTATATACTCTCCGTTACCCCCACCACTCCCCACTTCCCCATTTTGAAGGTAAGAGGCGAGTTTATAGGCATTTTTCAAAACGCAATGTCTATCTTTATCATGTTCTGGGCTTTTTGTACAAATACATATGGTTTCCAGCATGTATTGATAATTCTTATCCAATTCCACATCATTAACCGGAACATGAGTAAATCCTTCGATCCATCTTTTCTTTTCCAGCCCCTTTGTGTAAATATTGGTAAACTTGTCTGAAAAGTGATGCATAATGTGATACAAGTCCGTGTAACTTGTAAAACCATCATACCAATCGATATGATGGAAGTGTTTTGAAATCCATCTGTTGGTAGTAGCGGCTTTACTAGTTAAAGACGAATAAGAACATGGTGGTTTAAATAAAAACGAATAAGGAACACTTGTATTCATGTCCAAAAACACAAGTTCTTTTATAATGAATCTATCATCATTACCACGAAACGCTTGAAACTCAATAATACCAGGCTTGGACTTTACTTGTTGTTCTTCTCCCTTGTCCATTTTGAAGGTCACACGTCTGCTCATTACGAAGTCAGGAGGTCAACTGATTTCCACACCACGGTAGGTACTACTTTTATACCCGGCCGTACAGTTGTTGGCGCGTTGGTGTATATTTAACGTGGGCACCGTCCCCAATAGGCCTAACCCCACAAAATTTTGGTTATTGTTTTAAAAACTAACCATTGTTATTTAAGTTTCCATCTTTATATTTTCCTTGTTTTCATTTTCATCACTAACACTTGATTCTTCTCCTCCATCTTCCTCTTCTTCCTGTTTTACTGATTTCTTATGTAGTTGAGCGTACTTTTCCAATTGTCTCCACATCTGTACTTCATGAGGAACTCTATTAAATATAGAAGTATCTACAGGTCCGTATAATATAGGTGCGTCCGGTTGTTTGTCCAAAGTGTCTTCCAAATAATCTTTAATAATCGAACTTGAAAACACCAGTTGTCTCAAGTATCTTGTTATAGGTTCAGTAGCACAAGTTAAAATGAAAAACTCCTCTCGATTAAGTTGAATTTTGTTATCATGTCTTGTTGTGTCTCTAAACCGTAGCTGATGATCACCACGTTGTTTAATAATATCAATTTCCACATTTGAATCCAAAAGTCCTACTCTTGTCTTTCTTCCAAACATGTTACTACTTAAATAGCATTCTAGTAGATGCAAATGTTTCATAAACGATTCCCAAGCACTGTCCGTAAACAAAATCATTTTGGGTCCATGAGTTAAAATTACAGTAGGGGAATAATCTGTAGATTTCATAACACCGATTAAAACACTTTTATCCAAACTGGAAGAGATTGGGTAAAATATTCGCAAAAATACCTCACTCAATATGTTTGGAGAAATATTATCTTCAATATCCCTTTTTCTCTTTTGTATAGTCTTTCTTCTTTTACCTTTTTCTTCAACATTATTACTGGCGTGAAGTTGTCCGCAAACGTTTTGTTCACCTCCTTCCTGGTGACCATGAGGATCTAAAAACTCAGATATCTCCTTCTCAATATCTACCACATTTTCAGGTGTACCACTAGGAGAAGCCATATTGAATACGATGCTACCCATACAACAGTAGGCAACAAACTGATGAGGAGCGGTCTGTACGCTCTGCTTTTATACTCGCGGAATGAAACAAAACCGGTTCTTACAATACATTTTTAACAATTCCAGTTAAAGGTGTGTATGTTACGATTTTATCATGTAGAATTAAACAGTATGCAGTTGTATTAGCCGGTATAGCATCGTTGAATTCCATTTCTATTTTTATATCCACACTTGAAGACTTTACTGATTCATTTTGTTTAGAACAATCGATTACAACTATTGGGTAGGCATCGAAATATTTGTCAGGTGGTAATAAAGGTGTATTTGTTTTACCGTAATATGAACTTTGGAATCTCGCGTACATATCGTACAATATACTGTATTTCTTCTTAGTGAATGACACATTTAAATTGTCGTATGGAAAGAATTGTGAATTTAAATAAACTTTAATATTTTTCAAGTCACAATGATCAAATTGTCCTGCATGTTTAGTAATGGCGTCTCTTCTACCTGTTTGTAAACCAAATATAATATACCTGGCTCGTTCTACATAATTTGATGTTTTAACAGTCCAAGTGTGTCGATCCGTAGTAGGTAAACTGGGATGCTCATGAAATTCCCAACTTCTAAATGGAATAACAATATCACGATCGGCTTTTAATTTTCTTAAAAGTAGCATTCTATGCTCGTCAGCCAATTTAACATGTGGAACTCTCCATACAATTTTGTCTAATTTTAATTTCCATTCTAAAGTCGCATCTGTAGTAGCATCTGCAGCTTTAATAATGTCTTTATCGTTAGAAGATCTCAACAAAACTAATTCTTGTTTAACGTTTAATATTATTTTCCTATAATCTTCAGCAAAACCAAGCAGCAAACGTAATGGAATATGAAAATCAAAATACCCATTTGGATTTGGAGTGATCGTGTCAATCGTAGGTAATACCCATCCGGCAGGTTTAAGTAAATTGGTTTCATTGGGTGTTATAGATGTTAATCCTTTTAAAGTTGTCGTAATACCTACTTTTTTAGTGGAATCAACTGTTACACCTGATATTTCATATCTAATTTCATCAAATAGGAAAGCCATAGGATTATTTATAAATGGAACTGTTGTACCAACAGTAGTACCGTCCTTTTTAGTAACTTGTCCTTCAATATACAAGTAACTTTCACATGGTAGTGTGTAAATGTCTTGATTTTGTATGGGAATACGAATTTCATCGTTATTGTTTAATTTCGATGAAGTGTAAGGGTTGTGGGTGTGATATTCTTTTTCCCATAGGGTTTCGTCGAATGTTGGACCCTGCGCTATATCCAGTATATCCATACTCGGTTAATTTTAATCCAATTCTCTCTAAGAAACGAATGTTCTCGCGTGTTAACTCCTCCACAGCTGAAGAGCTACTAATGCGGTTTCCCGTAGGTTGTTCGCTTTTAAATGTTAAACCCATGGTTTTGTATTAAAGTGTCGATTTTAAATGTAATCTAATCGTAATAGGCTCTTCTCTGAAGTCTACCAAGTTACCGTCTTGATCCAATACGCTCAACACGATGTCTGAAATGAAAGTGGTGTTCAACGGTAGATATACCAGGTTTTGTGGCTTTTCAACAATTTTAAATCCAGGTGGTACACTTGGGTAAAAAGTATGTATGATGTGGGTGTTAGCCCCATCCCTGTAAGCACCTTGTATAATGTTACAAGTTATGTCTATACTATTGACTTTAAATATTGTTACTGTTTTCTTACCGGAATGTGTTACATCTGGTTCTAATACAGGCCCATCGTTGGAAAATCCTAATAAATCACCAATTGAGTTTGGTTGAGTGAAATCTATATAATATTTGGAAGTAATTTCAGCTTTCATCGTATTATTATTACCTTTTAATGTTATATTGTCTTTTCCCATTTTAGTTTGCAAAAATTCATTTATATGATCAATTTCATAAGAACCTGTGGGTAACCTGCACTCTTGTAAGTCTGTAAATTTTCCACTGGCATCCTTTCCCTTATAATAATGCAATATGTTATTTTTACCTTCCGTAACATTGGGAATAGAGTTGTACGTTGTAAAATCCAATAGTGCCTTCTCCCAAAACCTTCCTTTTTGCAAGCGTAACGCTGGAAAAAGGATACTTTGTAAAGTGGACGATTTTCCTGTTAATGATACCGTATAGGAAGACATCTCAATAGTGACTGATACTTTTAGCTAGAAATTCCAAACATAAATGGCCGCATATTGAAGTATTATCAGGTTGTTCTCTTTTATAGTTATAATATATGTTTTTAGCAGATTTAAAGTAATTTTGAAGTTCTTTTGGTGGTGGCAAATTACCGAAACTATCAAAATAATATACATTGTTATTTAGTTTCTTATAACAAACCCAATGGGTGCCAGGCCCTTCAGTATTATCCAAATTTACAATTCCAGTCTCATTTTGCCACATTTTCTTTGGTAAACTGTCTTTCATAAACACACCGCGAAAAAATGGTATTTTTAAACAGGAAATATATTTAAATAATTCAATATTGGTTAATGCTTTATGTGGTATGACCAATTGATTTCTTTCATTTAATATGCACGATAAGGTCTTAGGTAAAGACCTGCCCCGTTTTTTACCATTGACCACACGGTGGGCTTCTTCCTGCCTTTTCTTGTAGATCGTCGTCTTCTTTTTATATTTCCTCCATGTTTTCTTGTGGTTGACCTCCTTTTTACTCTCCTTCTCCTCCTTCTTCCACCTCCTACTGCTGTTTTAGCCTTCATACCTGCTGTTACTGCTAAAGCTGCTGCTTTTTCTGCTATGCTAGCGTCACTTGATTTTACTCGTTGCCAAGCTATGTCCGCAAGCTTTTTGTCAGCTATTGATCTATTTTTTGAATCGGCAAACGTGGAATATGCGATATCGTGTTCTTTACAAGCCTGATCTAACTTGTTTATGCCAGGATCGCCTCTTTCCAGTCGTTTTTTTCAATTTAGTTCCTGGTCCGCAATACTGATAACCTCCTGGTATATGAAATTCGTATGGTAATGCGTCTATTGCTCTATTTACTATGGATCCTACTGGAATTTGTTTTAAAGCTTTACTTAACAGAGAAACCGCTGTGGACGTGATCCCACCTCCTTTTCTTGCAGTGTCTCGATATGGACTGATGTACTTGAACGTCATTATTGTCCTTTTATAATGGCAATGTGCAACTCATGTGTTAACTCTATGACAGGTTGCACATAAATGAAGTCATTTATTGAGTTATTTACTTAAATATCAATATCACCCCAATCTGATGATCTAAACTGTTTCGTTTTAGGGTTAATAAAGTATTTATTATAAATTTCTCGTTTAATATACTCACCTCTCATGGATTCAGCATAAGTATTATGACCTGATTTTCCTTGAAGAATATCTGGTGTAAAATGATTGTGTAAATCAAATATCGCATTACCTAAAACTTTTACAAGAAAATTAACAGTGACAGCATTATCTACATGTTCAGGGTCTTTAAGGTTTGTTATACGTTTATTATTACAATCATACACTTTACTATCCTTTAATGATGTTGTAATGGTCTGTCCTACAGTTGCAGCATCATTTGCTTCTCTTCCTTGTGCCAAGTCTCTTATCACTCTATTATTACATGTAAACCATCTAAAATATTTATCTTGATCTAGATGTACGGTTTGTGATAAAGCAGCTGCATCATGTTTTTCATAACCCCATCCCATATTTGATAACTTTTTATCCATGCAATCCCAAGCATCATTTTTGTATGTTAATAAATTAAATTTTTCATTACCTTGAACAAATTCATCCCCTTGCTTCGATACTACTTGATCTTGTTTTACAAAAGAGGTTGTTTCTTGTTTTAAGGTTTCCATCATTTGACCCACTGTTGCACCATCTGATGGCGCCGAACCATCTTTAACATTTGCTAAACAATTATTAAAACAATCTATAACCCCTACATCACGTATGATGCAATGATCTTTAATATATTTTAGATTTACAGCATCGTTTTCAGTTTTTGGATAGCCTATATCATTAATAACAAATTTATAAAAAGAAAATCCATCTTTTGTCTTTTCAGGTATCAAAGAATGTAAATAGCGTCTATTTACGCTGTCTTTTGCATCTTTAGGGTCATCTACGTTGGATATACGTTTATTGTTAGCACTATACGTTTTCCCATTGAATTTTAACGTATTTTTTAATTCAGATGACAAATAACCTTTGTTTATTGCATCACCGTTTTGATTTGGTTTACCAACGTTGATGATTCTATGATCTTCTGCGTCATATGTGTTATTTGGTAGTCTTAATGTTGGCGATATCTTTTCCTTTAATATTTTTAAATTTATTGCATCGTTTTCATCCGTAGGATCTTTTATGTTTTTTAACCTTTTATTACTCATATCATAATCTCCATCAGGTGTTTGTGGCAAACCAGCACTTCTTTTTAAACTATTGGCATAATATAACCCATCCGAGGAGTAACGTCCGAACTTGTCAACACTCATGGTGCAACTGAATAGCATTTTAGGGGGTAACGCATTTTTATGAGATTACCCCACGGTTTCGGAGTTCATCCACTAAAGCCACCCATTCGTTTTCCAATCCAGTATGACCCGCTTCTTTAGCTTCATGTATTAGTTTCATTCTATCCACCAATTTATTGATATTATTGTAATAAATCACATTTGTGTTATATATTTTCTTCATTAAACCTGTACCTGTAACAGACTTGTTTCTTTTTCTTGGTTCTGGAGCACTTATATCCAAAGTGGATGACACAAACCTTCGTTTTACAGGTTTTCTTGGTATTATTGGCATTGGTTGTCTTCTCGTTGTTGGTATTAACCTGGATACAAATTCTCTATATTTTAAAGACTTTGATCTAAAAACAGGTTGGTCAGCTGAATACTTCCTCCTGTATGCATTAGTTTGTTCCAAAATCTTTTTGTATGCTTCCATGTCTTTTTCTTTAACTAACAATTCTAAAGGCTTATTTTCAAATAATAATTCAAATAATCCCCTTGTGCCCTTATATCATTGATTACCAACAATAATATTATCATGTTCATCAATGTTTACCGGGCTATTACCAACCATTAAACCGTCTTCTGTTAGTCTTACCCCATAACTATGGTAGTTTTTATTAGGATTTGTTCCAGCTAACATTTTTATCATGTATTTCCTTCCTAAAGGTCCTTTGTTATGAATGTTTTCACCCAACAAGCTTATGTTTGACGGACCTTCCCTTGTCTCTTCTTCTTTTTCCTCTTCACTAGCAGTTGATACAACTTCATGTCCTCTTTTGGCTTTTACTTCATATAATTCTCTTATTCCACTATAGTCCGGTGATTCTAGCTCTCTTTCAGGTTCTTCACCGGTAAAACCACTATACGTAGAGGATTCCGGGTCTTCATCACTAAACTCTTCTGATTTTACATTTTCTCTTTCAAACTTCGTAATAGGTGCAATCGCATCTCCTTCCAATACAGGTTTAGCAAATTTTTTGTTTAATTGTTTCAAGGGTTCAGTAATAGGTTTAAAAGTAGATTCAAGGAATTTCTCCCTCTCGCTAATACCTAGTTTCAATGCTCTGTTTTTAGCCCGAATAGAATCACTAAGTGATTTTATTTCTTTTACTAATTTTTCTTGGTTAACCATGTTTGTAGCAAGACGTGTTGTACAACAATGAATGTGTTATACCGCGTTTAATGTATTAATATAAATTTATCAAATCCTATCCTGTATCGACCATTGTTTAGCGGTTGTTCCTTCATAATTGTTAGGAACCCATACTTTTCAGCCCAAGCCTTTCCACACAACTCTTTAAATCGTTCAAATGTCATATCCGCATTTACATGATCAAAATATATATGTTTTAGGTTGGTTTCGTCCTGTTTAAATACAATTAACATGTTTGCATTGTCTCTAATGAGTTGTTTAGGTATTTTGCTGTAAGTTTGGCCAATATAAATGCTATCTATGTTGTTATGTCGACCCATAGCGAAGTAATTCCTTATTGTGTTTTGGTTTTCACAAGATACATCGTCGAATATAAACACGGAGAATGGTTTAGCTTCTTGTGGCTGCATGACACTCTCGCTTGCATTAAACTTTAAATATTTAACTTCAGGCACATTAGTCAGTATCTTTTCCAATAATTGATACTTTGGTTGTTGTAGTGATTTTGAAAATACATATAGATTGTTAAATCGTAATCCTTTAGGGTTTGTAATCAAATTGAATACTACATTAGTTTTTCCACAGTTGGAAGGTCCGGTAACTAGACAACGAACGGTGTTTGGTAACAAATTGCCATGTTTCCCACTATTGAATTCTGAATTATCCACTGTGAGTTCATCTATATTATTAATAGTAAAACTCTCTTTTTGTGGTACTATCTCCATCCTTTGTAATGGTTCAACCTAAAATGATTCTCTATCGTTATATCAAATCCTTTTTAGGTATCCAAGAATCTTCCGTCTTATTAAATCCTAACCATCGTACTTTGACCTTATCTTTTTTCCGTTGCAACACCTTTTCAACTAAATATACATCGCCTACTGTTGATTTTAACATTTCATGTCCATAAAACCCTCCTTCAAGCAATTATCCTTTATTATCTTTTAAAATATATGTCTCAGGTACTGTAGGTTGTACTTTGAATACAGTAAAAACCTCATTGGTCCAATTTGGCAGGTATCTTTTACTGAATACACCTTTATATTTACTTATTCGCACTTTATCACCCACATTAAATTTTTTAGGCTTTAGTTTTTCAACTTTTGGTTTAGTATTCGTTTTTATACGTTTTAATACAAGGTTTTCATTTTTACTAGTTACTTGGTTTGGTTTCATCCCGATAGTCCTATGAAATTTGTTATTGTAATCGTTTATAAGTTTTGGTAACATATCAATCCATATGTGCGATCCTCTGTTGGAAAACATTTTATACATTGCACTTTTTAAAGTTCTGTTGAATCTTTCGATTATTGAGGCTTTTACTTCTGAATTGGTTGAATAATGGTTTATATTGTGTTTTTTCATTAAATTTGCAAATTCCTTATTAAAATATTCTTTTCCATCATCTGTTTGTAAATGTTTAATAGTATGTTTGTCTCTTTGTATAGCTGTTTCCATTGCTTTTGTAACACTTTTGCCACTTTTATCTTTTAGTGGTAAAGCATCTGCCATTTTTGAAAAACAGTTAATAACAGTCAATATGTATTTATATCCTTTATTTTGTTTGCTATAAGGAATCATTTCGATTAAATCCGCTTGATATAAATCATTAATTCCTTTTATCACCGTATTTCTCCGTGGAAACTTTCTTCTTGCAGGTTTATGAAGTTCGTTGACAATTTGTTGCTTCAAGTCCTTCATATTGCAGGTTTCAATGTTTGTTGTATCACATGTATAATCACAATGAATGTTGTTTTAAATATTCACATCATTTATATGGGTCAAGGTCATCCAAACTTGTGTAAAAAAATGGGGAACACGGCGTTGGACTTGCCATGTTCCCCATTTTTTTTTACGGAAGGAGAAAGGAATAAGGTCGAAGTTGTAGAAGGACGAAGAATAGGTTACTAGTTGATAGGGTTTAAGGAGTAATGGCCGAAAGGAAGAGTGTGGATTTTGTCGGGCAAAATATGTCTTTTATCATCCCGAGCTGACAGTGCTTTTTTAATTTCGGTGACACTGTAGACTTGATGCTTGAAGCTTCGGATATTGTTGAATGTTGCTGATATCGTAGTATCTTCAAACAAACAAGTCTTGTAGTGGTCAAATGTTACGTGTTTTTTCAAATAAGATGTCTTCACTCCTTTTGCTTTCTTGACTGTCGGTGTGTTGTTCTCGTGGTACATCTTAAATGAATACAATTTCGCCATCAGCGCCACTATTTCTTCTAAAGGCATTCCATTTGCTTCATCTTTGAATTTTCCAATTACTTTTTTATATTTTTCATTAAAATTTGGATGGTTCTTCGGATAGTCAGAAAAGTCGAAATCTTCTTTGTATGGAAAAGTCCTTAGGTCTTCATACATGTCCAAAGTCTTTATCCAGTAGATAAACGCGTCCGTATCCATGTATGCGACTCCAATGTTTTCCCTTCCGTAGTGTTTAACCATTTTGTTATAATGGAAATCATACATCAGGGTTTTACTTATGTCCAAAATCGACATACCTATGTATAACGGACGGTCCATGACTATTGTTGTTTTCTTCATACTGACAGCGACTAGATTTTCGTTTATAATCATGGATGTTCCGAAATTTGGTTTTTGCACTAATTTTTCCAATTTCCTAGGATCACTCACTAATTTTACATTTTTGTGTTTTCTTTTGTTCTCCAAGGTCTTCCCAAAGATGGCATTGTTCATTAATTTATAGAAGTCCTTTTCAAATGCTGTTGTCGCTGCAGCTCTTCTTGTAGTGTTGGAATCAATATATGGTTTCAACCAACAAGACTGGGTGAATTCAATTGCTCTATGAATTCTTACTATACGTAGACCCAATTCAAGAGCCTGTTGAACTACCCAGTAGTGAGCCACATAACGATCTTTATTCTCCAAGGTCATCATCAATTTTGGCCATCTTCCTGTCGGTGAAACTTCAGTCTTGGCTAGGAGAGGCAAGTCGTAGTGATGGTCATGAAGGTGCTCCGGGTATTCAAAATCACAGTCCAAAATATAGCCTTTTGGACCATCCTTTGGAATCTGTGAGATGTCTCCGATGGTGGCCGGGTCGATCCATTTGAAGTCAGCGTAGGGAAGCGGATTTGACATTGCCCAACCATAAAGGTTGTTTGCGTCAAAGTAGCCAAGGTAGACCGATGGTTGTTGCTCGTCGAAGCCGGGGATGTACTTGTTGTTGGCTTTGACATGACGTGTTACAGCTTGTGTCAAACCGCCCCGTACACCAGATTCCATCATGAGCACCATATCAATATCCGTTAGAAGTTCCAGTCGACAGTTGGTTGACTTTAGCATAGCTTGCCATGCTAATCCTGGAGATGTGTACGAGTGTAGAGGGTCCAGTCCATAGGCGGAGAAGCAGGTGTTTCTGAATTCTTCCATCACATCGCACAGCAGAGTTACGTCCAATTTTATATAAAAGTCAGAATATTCCCCCAAGGTTTGAATGTTTAGTTGATTCCAAACATTACATGCATGATTGTAGTCTTCAACGGAGATTTCACTTTCGTTTAATTTGCTATTGAAGGCTTCAATCGGTGGAAGACTAGTTTCTTCAGACTTTTCTGTAGAAGTTATATAATCATAGGGGAAAACTCCTTTCCTTAATACTAGGTCCAATTTATCTTCAGGTACAATTTTGCTTGTTTATTTTAAGTCTTCTCTTCTTAGGTTCTCTGACAATTTGGCTAAACTTGATGGCATAAATCTGTAAGAGTCTACAAAGCGAAGTTTAATTTTACCTACTGTTTTTGAAAAACTGATGTACTTTTCCAATGTTGTAGCAAGAACATCAATTTTACCGTCATCTCTTCCTAACTCTGGTATAATAAAGTGGGAGTCGTAGCCGCTAAGATTGTGTAAAACAACAGGAATAAAGTTTGGCAGTTTGTAATTTATATTGCATGAATTACAAGCAGCTCCTCTGTATAACCCTGTCAGATGATCGTGGTCTCTTACTTTTTGGTTTTCTTCACTAAAGGTCTTCTTGCATAGATAACATCTTGTCGCTACGTTGTATTCTTCTTGTTGCTTTTGGTTTAAAGGTTCCAT